>JBBDGP010000855.1:1540000-2155000 GCA_037952835.1 Lithobates septentrionalis | reverse complement strand
GATCCATATGGGGAGTCATGGATCATAAGTTTCGCATTGGAGTTCAACAGGCCCTGACATTCACAGCCTCCTAGTTGTTGTAGTTGTGCCGCCAGGAAGTAGCTATAGGGATGTGGTACTGCCAATCCCCCTCCTCAACAGGGCGCTGAAGCGTTTGTAATTTGATCCTTGCCTGCCCTTTCTTCCATATTAATTCTCTAAGTAAAGTGTTTATTTTTAAAAACCAGCTCTTCCCAATCCAGACTGGGGAGTTGTGGAGTACATATAATAATTGTGGCATCCAGACCATCTTGATCAAATTAACTCTACCTGCCAGGGATAACGGAAGTTGGCACCAAACCGCGCTTTTTCTTCTAAATTTTTCCAATAAAGGGACTAAATTATCCCCTATATATTGCGCCGGGTCAGTTGAAATAATTATACCCAAGTAGCGCATCTTCTACACTACCCTCAGTCTCGGCATACCTCCTCTTTGGCTATTATGTGTTGAGTCTAATGGGAGCAGTGTTTGATTTTTCCCAGTTAACCACCAGGCCTGAAGACCTCCCAATTCTTTCCACTAGTTGTATTGCCTTTTCAAGGGATGGTCCCGTGTCCCCGAGAAAAATCAGCACGTCATCAGCATAGAGTGCCACTTTTTCCAGCCTAGTCCTCTCCCCAAATCCCTGTATTCCAGACGAGTGCCTTATTACCTCTGCCAGCGGCTCCATTGCTAGAGCGAATAACAGAGGCGAGAGAGGACACCCCTGCCTCGTCCCTCTCTCCAGGGATAGCCACTCCGTGTATTCGCTATTAATCTTTAACCTGGCTTTTGGATGGAAATACAGGGTCTTGACCCATTTAATAAATTTAGGGCCAAGCCCAAACTTCTCCAGTACCCACCAGAGATCCCCACTCCAGGCTATCAAACGCCTTGGCAATATCCAAAGCGAGGACCGCTCTGGAGCTTCTAGTCTTTACTGGTGACTGGAGGTTCAGATATGCCCTTCTGATGTTAATACTAGTGGATCTGTTTGGGATAAACCCTGACTGGTCCGGGTGCACCAGCTCTAATATATGTTTCTTTAGCCTAGTAGCCATTACCTTTGCCAATATTTTTATATCAGAGCATAGTAGCGAGATGGGTCTATATGATGCTGCCTCAAGGTGGTCTTTTCCCTCTTTCCTTATCAAGACTATATTGGTTTCAGTCATTGAAGAGGGCAGGGTACCATCAGTCATCGCCCAGTTCATGTCTTCAAGAGTTCTGGGAATAGAGCCTCACCAAAATACTTGTAAATTTCCACAGGTAGGCCATCAGGACCTGGGGCTTTCTGATTAGGCATATCTGATGCTGCTTGCTGTACTTCCTCAAGGGTTATAGGGGAGTCCAGACTATTACTATAATTTTCAGAGAGGTGTGGCAGGTTGACACCCTCTAAAAAGTTCTCTATCTCTCCTACTTCTAGTTGTTGTTGCGATTTATATAGGTTACGATAGTTTTCAAAGAAAACCTTTTTAACCGCGGAGGAGTCTGACGAAATTACCCCACTAGAAGTCCGAATCGCCTTGAAGAGGGTGAGTTAGTATCAGCTATTAATGCCAACATACGGCCCACTTTTTTCCCCCTCCCCAAAATACCTCTGCCTCTGGAATAGTCTCTTATTTTCCGCATTTTTAAGTATATCCATCTTATACTCCTGCTGCTTTTTTACCCAAAGCTCCTGTTTTTCTGGGCTTGGGTCCGCCACGTATTGTTTTTCTAGATCTAGTAGCTCTATCCTAATCTGATCTCCCTTTTCTCTTGATTGTCTCTTAACCCGTGATATATACTGTAAGCGGATACCCCTCAGAAACGCCTTTAGAGAGTCCCAGACCATCCCCTGCGACGCCGACCCTGAGTTAATTACCACAAATTCTTTTATTTTTTCAGATATTTCTTCTTTTTTTCCTATAATCTCTAACCATATGGAGTTCAATGCCCATACTCTCTCATTGCGTCTATTACAGATGTTTATCGTCAGCGTCAGAGGAGAGTGTTCTGATACCCCTCTCGGCCTATACTCTATTTTTCCTAGAAGTGGAAGCACCCCCCTGTTTCCCACTGCCATATCTATACGAGAGAGAGTGCGGTGCGACTCCGAGAAGCAAGAGTACTGCCTCTCCTCTTGATTACGGATTCTCCAGAGGTCGCACCACCCAATCTCTTCAAACAGCTGAGTGAGCCGCCCCTCAGTTGCTCTATCCTCCCTTGCTCTTGGAGGGAACCTATCAATTTTACCATTAAGAACCATATTAAAATCGCCCACCACTATAAGTGGGGTATCCCCTTTGTCCTCAACATATTCTAGGAGGTGATATAAAATCCCCATCTTGAAGGGAGTGGGAATGTACACATTAGCTATAACAAAGGATTTAACCTCTATTGTGCAGAATAAGAAAACAGCCCAAAGGATCTATCCTAACATCCTTACAGGAGAACACTATCCCCTTTTTAATCAGTACACACACTCCTCTTGAATAGGAGGTGTGTACTGAGTGGAATTGTGCTTGGAATTTTTTATTCCGAATTAAAAATTTAGACTCATTGGTGAGGTGTGTCTCCTGTAAGCACACCAGGTCCGCACCCAGTGATTCCAGCTCTGAGAATACCGTAGCTCTTTTAATGGGGTCTCCCATACCCCGGATATTCCATGAGGTTATTCCTACCATCCTAGCCCTCCTTTAGATTATAAGCATACATACTGGTAAATGCAAAATACGTACAAATACATAAAAATATAAAACTCTATTAAATAAAAAGAAAAAAAAGAAAAGGGAGAAAAAACAAAAAGGAAAAAAAAAACATCAGGAACATAGGCCTCTTATAATAATAAATACTAAAACTTTCCTTGATTAACCCCACCAGTGTCAAATATTATATGTATATATCTCGTATACAAAATTTCCCATCCTTTTTAATCTTACCAAATTTTTCTTTACTAATTTAGGTTGTAAATAAATGTATCAACAATCTATGTGACGGCTTTATCTTTACCATATGTGCATTTGGTGCTAGTGCATAACAACCCTTTAATTTTAATTGAATCTTGCATATTTCTCTACCCTTGTGCCCATCCATCCCCCTGCCTTTCTTGGCCTACCCTAGAAGCATTCCTTGTGACCCATTTACCCCTCCCAACCAACTCATACCCCAACTCTTTTCCCCTTATCCTCAGCCAAACAGGGGAAAAGAAAAAAGACTTTCCCCTATTAGGCTTTGCCACCCCTCTCACACTGCCCCCCCCACCTCAATCACCAATGACACTATCAACCACAAAACAATCATCCTCCACCTTTCGCAAACTCGTAGATATTTTCCTCCAACACCTCGATCGCCCTCCCCTCCAGTCCCTGCTGCAAAAAAAAAAAAAAAAAAAAAAAAAATCAATCAGCTAATAATACTCCAACCCTACAAGTCCTTTTTTATTTTCTTCCAGCCATTTTGCGGCCTTATCGGCTGAATCAAAGAATTGTGTTCCTCCTGGAGCATCAACACGTAATCGCGCCGGATAAAGCAAAGCATAAGATATTTTCATGTTCCTCAAATTGCGCTTAATTTCAACAAATCCTGCCCTCTTCTTTTGCAGATCTGGGGAGTAATCCGGGTATATTGAAATTCTAATGTCTTTATAGAAGATATCCCCCTTTTCCCTAGCTTTCTGCATTAATACTATTTTATCCCTGTAACTGAACAGCTTCATTATCAGTGGTCTAGGGCGGGAGTTAGAAGTGTTTAACCTGGTGGGCACCCTATGGGCCCTCTCAATAGCAAAAAAATGGGAAAAAGTCTCTGCCCCAAAAACCTCCCTGAACCACTTTTTCCAGGAACATTTCTAGACAGGCCCCCTCGCTTCCTTCTGGGAGGCCTAGGACCCTCACATTCTGTCTGCGGAGGCGATTCTCCATTTCATCCATTTTGCTTTTATAAGTATCCAGCTGGGTCTGCATCAATCTAAATTCTTGCCTCATGGGCTGCAAAGTGTCCTCCACTTGACTTAGCCTCTCTTCCAAATTAGAAGTCCTTTCAACGGTATTCTGTAGTTCTTGGCTCATAGAACACAGTTCCTCTTTAAGGCCTCTCAATTGGTCACATAAGTCACTCAGTGATCCCCTACAAGCATTAACTGCACTCAGAACCTCTTTCAATGTAGGTTCGGACTCACTGGATACTACAGCGTCAGGATTAGCTTCATTCATTTTTCCCGAGGGGTTCTTTTCAGGGCTTTTTTTTTTCACCTCTTTCGTATCTGTTGACAGTGCTGATGTATTTTTACTTAAACTCTTTCTATCCCCTGTGTTTCCCGTCTTCTCTTGGGACTGCTGGGTGCCCTTGGCTGGGGAGTGCAAGGGGGTATGGGCGTATTTCTCCAGTTTGGATGCCGGGGCTGCTGCAGACGCTGCAAGATTCCCCTTCTCTTTAGCAGCTCGGGTAGCCTGCGCAAGGGAACCCTCATGAGATTGTTGGGGGTGCTCCTCTCCCTTTTTTTTTTTGGTCATTTTTACTTATCCCAACGTGTCTATCTGTTATCCCAATTAGCTATACCAGGGAAGGTGCCCAATACAGATTCCCCTATTCCTGTTTTCCTCTGTACCTTAATGAGCCCAGATAATGTTCATAGACCAATACAGTTTTAAGTTGACAATACCATTCATCAGAAAGTTCCCAGGTTCATATCAGCAGCTCCTTATATTCATGTACCGCAATATCAGGAAAGGACACAGTTCTTAAGTTACCTCAGTGTTGCGCAGGATCGTAGCCAGCCAGCATACCGCGCGGTCCAGACCGTCCAGACCAGACCATCCGACGGGGCCCCCTATTATTCCAGGCTCCGTCCTGCGTTCTCTCGGCTTCCCGAGCAGGTCACACGCTGTACGCCTCTCTTCACTGACAAATCACGCGGAGCTCCAAATCCCGCGAGAGCGCAGAACGTTGCCCGGCGACCGCTCCAGCCTGCTCCAGCCTGCTACAGCCGAATAATCACCGCCACTGCCAGCCACCTCCTCCTTCCCTCCCGGGGCTCGCAAAGCAAAGGTACTCCACAGGATTAGCTTAGCAGTTTAACAAGGCTAACAAAGTGGCCAGAAAGAGACCAGGAAACACGGGCAATTTTGCATTCAGAGTCGGGTCAGACCATCTTAGGTAACATAGGCAGCAGCAGGGAGCTGGCGCGTGGAGAGGACTCGCACACCTCTGTTCACCTCCACATCCGGTCACGCCCCCCCCCCCCCCCCATGGAATTCTTGGGTTTAGTTGGATTGTGTGACACCCCATGTTCCCCAGCCTTATAAAATTGAAATAGAATTTCCTATGTTTGTATACAAGTTTTTCCTATTGGGTAAAATTTTTGGGTGGTACCCACCTAGAGCGTGTCAAGGGGTTCAGTAGAATTTATTGTATGGCAATTAGTTATTTAGCTAAAAACGAGCATTCTCTTTTCAAGCAGCGTGTGAGTGTAGCCTTCAATATTTAAAAAATGTCAAAGCATGTAGGGTGCAGAAGTTTTCTTTTTAATCAATAAAGTGTGTGTGGTGTGTGTTTTTTGTTTTTTATTTTATTTATTTATTGTTACAGGAGTCAACCATTGAAAGGCGGAGAAAAAGCTCTCGGCGAGTGAGTTTTGCAGAGACAATAAGGTAATGCCAGACATGTGTGCAAATGCGCCATCATTAAGGCTACTTTCTGCTGCTAGCACTAGTAAATAGGAAGGTGTGGAGTTTTTTTTTTTTTTCCCAATTCCTTCTGGCTTCCAGGCCTAGACAAAATGATGGAGAGGAGGAGGGATTTTCAAAGCGAAGCATGCCCTCCTGCCTATATGTCTGTGAGATAAAGACAGGTCGATTTAAGAATAGCGAAGAAAATGAAGGGATTTTTACGATGCAAATTGACTGGACAGAGAAAATTATAAAAAACGAATTTTTAATTTACCAATTAAAAAACATACAGTTTGTACATAGTTCACAAAATTGCAATATCAATATAGTTAGTGGTCAAACAGAATATAAGTGTATTTATTTTGGAAGATGATATGGTTGCATACTAGCTCGACATGTTTCGCAGTATCGCTTTTTCAAGGGATATGCAAGCTGAAAGGTGATATCATCCAACACTCTTATAATTTCTAAAAAGATAGTAAATTACAAATAGACAACATTCATTATAATGGCAAATACAGTACATAAATGTATAATTTTGAACAGAGACAGGCGCAGTGTCTATCTGAAACAGCACAAATAGGGTGCTTACCCCTGTGTGACCCCCGGCTCGGTTGGTCCCCGCATACACCAACCACAAACCCTAAAAACACTGATAGGGCCAATTGTGCAATCACAGGGGACAGAAAGGTAAAACTATATGTGGGACAAATAATGCAATGTATCAGAAATGGGCTATTTGGTAATATAGAGGGTAGATGTATATCTAGATATATATCCATGAAGTAAAATACTTATTTATAAAGACTTCTTATTGTTCTTAAAAAACACGTAAAAAACGCGCAAAAAGTAACTAGTTAGCTCAAAACAAAGGGCTATTGAGTACTTGCTCTATATATTGTTCAAACAAAGCCTGTAGAGGGATGGCAATCTTCAACGCACCTGCTAGTGATGGTTGCAGGGAATGGTTCAAAACCGCTGATGAATAAAACAAAGTTTGTACATGGGGATAAAGTTGAAAATAAAGATTGAATATTGAAAAAGGGGAAAAAAATAAAAATAAAAAATAATGAAATATGTTAAAGATAACAAAGTTTAACCACTTCAATACCAGGCACTTAGACACCTTCCCGCCCAGGCCAATTTTCAGCTTTCAGCGCTATCACAATTTGAATGACAATTGCACGGTCATACAACACTGTACCCAAACAAATTTTTTTTTATCATTTTGTTCCCACAAATAGAGCTTTCTTTTGGTGGTTTTTGATCACCTCTGCGGTTTTTATTTTTTGCGCAACAAATGAAAAAAGACCGAAAATTTTCGAAAAAACAAGTTTTTCTTTGTTTCTGTTTAAAATTTTTTGTAAATAAGTACGTTTTCTCCTTCAATGACGGGCAGTGATATGGCTGCACTGATGGGCACTGATAGGTGGCACTGGTATGCGGCACTGATGGGCACTCATAGGCGGCACTGGCCACTCGTAGGTGGCATTGATTGCTACATATGGGTGGCACTGATGGGCACCGATGGGCAATGACAGGTGGCACTGATAAAACATTGGGGGCATTGCTGGGCAGATCTTTTACATAATGGTGCCCATTTGTGGGCACTGATTGGCACAGATTGGGCACATGTGGATGGCCATGGGGTACATACCTTGCCATCCACATGTTGCCCCTTCCCTGGTGGTCCTAGTGGCGATCCCTGGTGGTCCAGTGTGGTGATCTGAGGGGGGCTGCGCTGATAAACAATCAGCGCAGACCCCCCCCTGCCAGGAGAACTGCCGATCGGCTCTCCTCTACTCGCGTCTGTCAGATGCGAGTGAGGAAAAGTCGATCAACGGCTTTTCCCATTGACAGCGTGATCAGCCGTGATTGGACATGGCTGATCACGTGGTAAAGAGCCTCCGCCGGAGGCTCTTTACCAAGATCAGTGTAGCAGTGTGTCAGGCTGACACAGCGCTCCACCGATCGCCGCGATGCGCGCCCCCGGGGGCGCGCGGCGGCATGTTATCCTGCTGGACGTCATATGACACCCAGTCAGGATAACTGAACCACTTTCCGGACGTCAATCCGCTATAGGGCGGGCGGGAAGTGGTTAAAGGACTAAGGGGCATAATGAAATGTAGCCTAGAGACAATAGGATGATTAGAATGATGGTATAAGTCATCCATTATAAGTGTCTAGATGGTAGTGGAAACATAGTCTCAATAGATTGGTGTGAAAAGACAGATCAGCGGATTAAATGCTCTTTAGCACAAAGTGTAGAAAACAAATTGGTACTGTGTAGCAGATAAGTGAACTAAAAGTCAAAAAAGAGAGCTTGATGTAGAGCAGTGTGTGGTATAACTTACCAGTCACTGACACTGCTGAGAGAGTTCCACCCTCCGGCTCTGGCAGATACCACTGTCAGATACCACTGACGTGTGCAAATGCGCCATCATTAAAGAGGAGTTCCACCCAGGGGCTCCATTAAAAAAAAAAAATTAAAAGTCAGCAGCTACAAATACTGCAGCTGCTGACTTTTAATTGGACACTCACCTGTCCCTGGGTCCAGCGATGCGGGCGCCGGCATTTCAACTTTGGGCGCCGGGCTGTGGCTTCACAGCCTGGCACCCACTGCGCATGCGCGAGCGGCGCTGTGCGCCGTGATTGGCCGCTCAATCACCTGGGACCTGTAATGGGTCCCAGATGATTGACAGGAGGGAGGGAGCAGAGCCGAGCCCTTCCTGTGCCTGGGAGGAAGTGATGTCACCAGCCCAGGCAAAGGAATAGGCAGACTACGAGGGACCACCTAGCAACAGGCATTTAGAGGTAAGTAAAAAAAAAAAAATATATTCAAATGTTTTTTTTTTTTTTTTTTTTTTTTTTACAATTTTTCAGGTATTTTTGTTTTTTTGGGTGGAACCCCACTTTCTGCTGCTAGCATTAGTAAATAGGAAGGTGTGGGTTTTTTTGTTTTTGTTTTTTCAATTACTTCTGGCTTCCAGGCCTAGACATAATGATGGAGAGGAGGAGGGATTTTCAAAGCGAAGCATGCCCTCCTGCCTATATGTCTGTGAGATAGTTACATAGTTACATAGTTACATGGTTAGTAAGGTTGAATAAAGACACCAGTCCATCCAGTTCAACCTGAGTGAGTGTGTGTCTACAACCCTGACCCTTGTCCCTAACCCTGTACATCGCACACTCACATCAGTCCCTACCCTCAATCCAAGGACCCCATTCATATACTAGGGCCAATTTAGGAGATTTAGGAGATAAAGGCAGGTGGATTCAAGGAAGTAAACGCTACATGAATCATTTGCTCCTAGTCAAGATGTTTGTGGCCAGAAATGGTAGGGGGATGTTTTTCAAAGTGGTTCCTCAACAACATAATACGTGGAGACATGAATAGTTGCGGTGAGTTTACTCTTGAATTTTAAAAAATAAAATAAATTTGAAGGGGTTACTAAACTTTTTTTTTTTTATTATTATTATTATTATTAAAATGCTGAACATGTTATTCACTTACTCTGTGCAATGGTCTTGCAGTCCCAAACCGCTTCTTCTGGGGTCCTCTGCCAGTGATCTTGACTCATCCTCTTCTCCATGTGCCCCCATAGCAAACCGCTGTGTGCATCTATGCAGCCTCACTTCACAGAAGCACACAGCATTGCTTGGCCCTGCCCCCCCCCACTTCCTCCTTACAGCATTTGATTGACAGCAGAAGGGGCCAATGCTGCTCCCTCTGCTGCCAGAGTCATTGTGTGAAGAGAAGAGATTCAGTCGTGCACAGATCTGGATAGATTGAGGGCTCAGGTAAGTATTTAGGGAGGTGGGGGAGGACTGCAAGCTCTAAAACATCTTTTACATTAAAGTGTGTGTGTGTGGGGTGTGTTCCCCCCCCCCCCCCTTCATGCATACTAAGCTTAATCCAGTGACAAGCACGAGTGCCGAGGCTTTCCACGGCCTCTCCCTCACTGGCTGTGATGCAGGAGCCATTGGCTCCCAATGCTGTCAATCCAAGCCAGTGAGGAGAGAGTGGCTGAGCTGGGCTCTCTGTGTCTGTCTTATGGACAATCCCTCATGAGTGCCCACATAGCAAGCAGTAAAAAGTTTAAAACCAGTAAATATGATAAACTTTCCTATCCATTTACTAATGCTAGCAGCATAAGGATTAAAAATAGTCAAATATTTGAGTGAAGTTCCACTTTAACATGTGCTGTTTATAGCCAAGGGAAGAAATAAACCTGTCAGGTTATTTTATGCTGAATCTCTGTCCTGCTAGGGGGTTTCCCATCCCGTCTTGGTGGTACAACAGACAGTGAAATGACAACTCAGCCAAACAACGTTCCTCATTGATTTTAAAATGTTGAGTGTATAGAGAGCTGCAGGATAAAAATAATTCTGCTTGCAGTTGGGCAGGGGTTGAAGCTTTGAACCGTCT
The DNA here is from genome assembly GCA_037952835.1 of Lithobates septentrionalis. Lineage (NCBI taxonomy): Eukaryota > Metazoa > Chordata > Amphibia > Anura > Ranidae > Lithobates > Lithobates septentrionalis. Next base: position 2,144,898 of record JBBDGP010000855.1, on the reverse strand, counting down.
CCATGACTTCTAGGGTTGCCACCTCATCCCACATATGATGTACACAGGTTCTGGGGCTAATTTTATTGCAGATGCGGCACCAAGTGACTTTAATTACCACCTGTATCAGCCACAGAACCTATGTAACAAATGTGTTTGGCTTTAAAGGGACGAGGAGGCAACCCTAAGTGTAGCCTGTATTAAACGCACTATAAATGTACCTGGTAGTGTTTTACAGCTCATTCAAGATGCAGCTGTGGATTTGTAAAGCATGCTCAGGAGGATTAAAAAAAGCCCAGCACAAAGGGCCCGTGAGGAGCATTACGTGATGTGTCAGTGCACGTTAAAGGCAGCGTTACAATTCAGCGCCTGTGTAAACTTGGCTTTAGGCCTTGTTCACACGCAGAGCAATAAAAACAGGTGATCGAACAGCAGGTTACTGCCCCCCCCCCAAAAAAAAGAGAACATGCAGCCCCTCGGGGTGTTGCACATGCAGAGACACCAAAATTATATCCCATGTCATGGTTGTGGGGCAGAGTACCAAATGTGACTAATTCACGTGACTGGACCATGCCACAGTCCTAACACACAGTATTTACAAAGAAATTCCCATTTGGTTTACAAAAAAAATAGATAAAAACATTGAGGAGGTGGCAGTAGGTCCTCCTGAATGCCTGACATCCCCTGCTCTACCACCCTCTGAAAAGTTTCACCATGCAAGGGTGTCGGCTGAACATTTGTCATTGAAATTCTCCCCCACCTCCTGCTGTTTTGAAATGGCAATTGAGTAACAAACATTTTTAGTTACATTTTAAGTACAGTACATTGTAAAAGTGACCGTACATATTTTACTTTTTATGTATGTGTGATTTTGTTTAATATGCACACGTTGCGGCCCTGTTGGTAGTATTGGCATCAGATCAGTGTGAGTTAGAAATAAATTGTTTGCTGTATGGTGGCTATTTAGAATTTAATTTGCCTAACCTTCACACTGACCCAGTAGTTTTAATACTGAGTCGCAAACACACAACAATTATGGCACTCTTGAAATAAGCCGATTTTAAACTTTAAAAGTATTAGAGCAGCTCCAGTATTCGTCAGTTTCCTTTTTAATATGTATTTACATTTTGTACTAGTAGTGACTGCAAATAGCTTCTGTGTAGCATAGGATTTAACTTGTACTTTTTCAATTTTTGTCTATGGGAAGATAATTTGAAGAGCAAAACTAATAGAAGCCATCGGTATGAATGTAAATGATGCAGACCAAATTGTGTGCTAATGAGATGCTGCTCCTATTAGGAGTTTTGGACACTGCCAAAACTTTTTTCTTATCGTACATCACGGGACACAGAGCCATAGTAGTTACTATGTGGGTTGTAGGCCACCTTCAGGTGATGGACACTGGAACACCCTAAGACAAAATGTGCACTTCCTATATAACCCCTCCCACTACTGGGAGTACCTCCGTTTTTTGCCAGTGTCTAAAGTGTTGGTCACGAGTAAAGATGTGCTGTGCTGAGCTCCACTGGAGCAATCCTTGCTGGGGCTAGCCATGCAGACCGGATCCATTCAAAGTGTCTTTTTGGCCGAATTAAATGGTACCCGGGCCTCGCATTCGAAAAAACGAGGTCTTGACTGAAAAAGGCTTCTCTTTTTAGAGAGCTGGAACCCGGGATCCAGTACTTTTTTGGTAGTAGGGCCATAAAGTTTTACTGGCGGAGGTGCTATTACAGGTCCAGAATAGTGGGTTTTCTCGAGGATCCCCAGCTCCTGAAGGTTTAACGGAACCCACCGTGAAGGGTGAAGTTTGGGTCTGTTGGTTTACCACAGAAAACCCTGCGACTGGAAAGGTAAGTGGAGTTTTCAAAGAAATTTTTTGAATTTTCTTATGAATGTTTCCTTTAAGATCAGGTAATGTCATGGCTATGTGTCACCACTGGGGGCTGTATTGACCACTCACCGCCTCACGCTGAGAGAGCACGCTGTGTCAGGAGAGCTGAGATGCTTCTTCCTCCAGGCAGACAACGGAACCTCCGTAAGCTTGAAGGGGGGTTCTTCTCCCCACCAATCGCCCCCCTGTGCTGATTGTCTTCACCTCTTCATGGGGGAAGAAGCGCTTTAGGTTTTCTTTTGAGAAAAAAAAAAACTGGCGCGATCAGCTTGGCGGCTTACAGACCCCGTCGCCCACCCCCACCCCCCCACGCCATGCTGCTTTATCCTGTAAGTCCCAGAGGACCTGTAGCCCGCCTCTCGCACGGGAAAAGGCTTCCTTTTAAAAAAGAGGGAAGAGCTGTAGGCAACGCGGAGGGTGGGGCTTAGCGGCATTGGCGTCCTCTGACGTCCAACACGAAGAGGTAAGGTTTTAAAAGCACCATTAGTGTTGTTGCAGGCTGTGGAGGGACACAGGAGCAAAGGTGGCGTTAAGAGGTTTGGTTGGTGACACAGGCATTTCCTTTGACACATTTTACTGCTGCATTAGACTGAGCATTGATAGCAGAAACTGTGCTGGACTATCGCTCAAGCAGTGTATGCATTCCTTCTGGTAGTACCTCTGCTTTGCGCATCAGGCTATGAGCGGAAGGGGGATAAGCAACACCTCAAATGGTTCTAGAGGGTCTGTTGTTGCACGACAGCCTAGATCCATCTCTATAAAAAAAATGGCATCCACTTCTGAGAGTGATGTGGCGGGTCAGTGAGCTATTAGGGGGCGCTGGTGTTGCAGCAGCTCTTGACACTGCAGCCCCTGTATATATATCACGAAGGAGGTTTTTTTCTTCTACCATTTTAAGTTTGGAGCAAAAGATTGATGCGTTAATCGCTTCCCAAAGTGGGCCCAAGCGTAGCAGATCCCCGTCCACTGCTCAGGACCCTCATGCTGAGGAACAAGCGGTGAGAGATAATGAAATTCTCTCAGAAGATCAGGAAGAGGCTGATATGACGCCTCTTCCGAAGATCCTAATATGGACGGATCGGCTTCGCAGGAGAGACTGTTGGTACACTCACTAAATTGGTCCGCTCGACTTTTTTACTGCCTATAACTCAGTCAGTCGATGTGCCCACCTCTAGTTTTGGGTCATTAAAGCCTTCCCAATCTGTTGATGCTTTTCCTATCCATTCATGGCTAAAGAAGCTTATGTATTCTGAGTGGGAGCTCCCAGATAAACAGTTTTTTCCTCCTAAAAAGTTTTCTATACTTTATCCTATGGAGGAGGAATTCTAAAAGAAATGGGGGATTCCAGCAATTGACACTGCTATATCCTCTGCAAACAAGAACCTGACTTGTATTCCTGATCAGCAGGCCCAGGAGTTGGCCGGTATATTAGAAGCATTGTGTTTCACAGTAGACACTATGAAAGATTCTATTCTCCAAGCCTCATGGCTCATGCTAGGGCTGGTGCATGTGCGTAGAATCCTATGGTTGAAAAATTGGTCAGCCGAAGCACCATGTAAAAAGCTCTTGGCCAGTTTCCCATTTCATGGTGAACAGTTATTTGGAGACGATCTGGATAAGTATATCCAAAGAATTTCTAATGAGAAGTTCTCTTTTACCAGTTAAGACTTTTAAGCGTTTTTCCTTTTTAAACGTGCATCTTCTCCAGTGCCAGGGGCATCAGCCTCCAGGCAGTCTCGACGGCCTGCACTGTCAGGTTCGGGAGGAATACCTCAGGGGCAGTCCCAGAGCCAAAAGAGGACCTGGGGCAGGAAACCCGCAAAGCAATATACCTAAAGCTCGCTCGAGTGGGGGGAAGGCTTCTACACTTTTCAAAGATCTGGCAGGAACAATGTCAAGACAGATGGGTGGCTTCCTCAATTTCTCTAGGTTACAAACTAGATTTCTGAGAATTCCCGTTTCCTCATTTTCTCAGATCAAACGTTCCCAGAGACCCAGAGAAAAGGAAGTCTCTCTTTCTGGCTTTGGATCATCTCTTGTCTCCAAAAGGTAATATCAGTGGTTCCCACAGACGAGCAGGGGTCGGGGTTTTATTCAAACTTCTTCACGGTACCAAAACCAAACGGGGAGGTCAGATCCATTTTAGATCTCAAGGATCTAAACCGGTACTTGAATATCCGTTCCTTCAGCTTGGAGTCAATCCAATCCATTTTCTCCATCCTACACGGAGGAGAATTTCTGGCATCAATCGACATCAAGGATGCTGCTTATCTCCATGTGCCATATTTTCCCCGCTCACCAGAAATTTCTGTGCTTCGAGGTAGAAAATCGTCATTTTCAGTTTGTAGCTCTTGGTAGTTCAGTCAGTAACCCTCCTAAACCAAAGTTTAGTCACAGCCATGAGTTGCCTAGAATTCCTAGGCTGGATTCTCAACCTAGAGAAATCCTCCTTAAAACCATCAAGGAGATTGCAGTACTTGGGGCTGATCATAGATACAGTCCAGAAGAGCGTATTCTTACCCCAGGAAAGGATCAGTTCCATAAGGGAACTCATTTGGCTTGTCAAAACAAAAGTCCTTCTATTTGGCTTTGCATAAAGTTGTTAGGAAACATGGTGGCTTCTTTCGAGGCAGTTTCTTATGCCCAGTTTCATTCAAGACTGCTGCAAAACAATATCCTGTCAACTGAACAAGAAGATCCAGGCGTTGGAATTTCCAATGCCCTTATCCCCACCAGAGCCTCAATTGGTGGTTGATATCCAGGAATCTCCAACAGGGGAAATCCTTTCTACCAGTATCCTGGAGGGTGGTAACGATGGATGCCGAATAAGATGAGAGGTATTCCTGCGCTACCCAGTTGGAAAAAGAAAAGAAGGAAAGGCAAATAGGATGAAAGCTGTAGGGAACCTATGCGACTGGACAGCTGCATACACCAGAAAAGGGCCAGGCATGAACCCAAAATAAACAAAAATGTGAGGGGGGGGGGGTGCTGCGCTAACCAGAAAAAAACTGCTATAGATCTCCGTGTGTGGTCCCTTACTATGTGCTAATAGCCCTTAGCACATAGAATCGCATAGGGAGATAAAATCAAATGTATCGCATGGTGAAATAAAATCGCATAGGTTAGTGTAAATTACTAAAAACCTGGTGAAATGTAAAAATATTGTAATGTTGTGATAATCCAAGGAAATAGTGTAAATAACTTCATGTGAACAATAGAACACAAAAATATCTATAAACCATACGATACATATAAAACAAATTAATATTGTAATCAATGGTGCAAAAACATATATTGAAGTGCTAGTGCTCAGGTGACCTGAATATAGTTATTCAGACAGATTATTCCAAAGCATAAAAAAATAAAATAAAAATATAAATAAAATACAATATAAATAAATACTGTAGTGAACAGTGGCCAAAATGATAATATGATGACCCAATACTAGTGATTTAAGGTGCTAGTATAAAAAGGTAGTAAATGACATGCCAGTAATCCAGCAAATAAAGTGCAAAATGTCTTTTATAGAGGTGCACAGAAAACACTGCTCAAAAAAACAGCAGCAGTGAGGTGTTTGGGATGCAATACACTCTGTGTCCTCTTCGTGCAACATACACTAGTGTGGGTGCGGTGCTAGGTCAACCGCAAAAAGTCGCTAAAACGCAGGGTCCTGAGCCTCAATCGCGTCACTATGTCCACGCTTGCCGGCGTTAAGAGATCCTTATGGCAGCTGGATATGTATAGTTATAGTCCTAGCTGGGGTCCTGGACCAGAGCGGGTCCTTCACCCCCTGAAGAAGTCACGTGATCGGTGACGTCACGCGTAGGGACGGAATAGGCTTGTTCATACTGCTGGAAGCATTACGAGCTCGCTGCTCGTAGGAGAAAGGCTTTGATCTGTATACTGCTCAATGCGAGTACTTTTTACCTATGTTTTTGAATGAAGCGACCCCCGTTCAAAACATACTTCACTATCTGGTATCTTTGTCCTTTATATCCGTTTTTATATACATCTGAGATGTGGAGGATGAGCTAGGACCCGCTCTGGCATGTCATTTACTACCTTTTTATACTAGCACCTTAAATCACTATTATTGGGTCATCATATTATCATTTTGGCCACTGTTCACTACAGTATTTATTTATATTGTATTTTATTTCTATTTTTATTTTATTTATTTTTGTTTTGGAATAATCTGTCTGAATAACTATATTCACTATGAGCACTAGCACTTCAATATATGTTTTTGAACTATTGATTACAATATTAATTTGTTTTATATGTATCGTATGGTTTATAGATAACTTCATGTGAACAATAGAACATAAAAATATTTACACTTTTTCCTTGGATTATCACATTACAATATTTTTACATTTCACCAGGTTTTTAGTAATTTACACTAACCTATGCGATTTTTATTTCACCATGCGATTTTATTTCACCATGCGATACATTTGATTTTATCTCTCTATGCGATTTTATGTGCTAAGGGCTATTAGCACATAGTAAGGGACCACACACGGAGATCTATAGCAGTTTTTTTCTGGTTAGCGCAGCACCCCCCCTCTCAACGATGGATGCCGGCCTTCTAGGCTGGGGAGCAGTCCTGGAAGAAGCATCTGTCCAAGGGAAGTGGTCCAAATCGGAGAGGACCTTGCCCATCAATATTCTAGAAATTCTGGCAGTACGTCTGGCCCTAGAGGCCTGGATGCTCAGATTATGGAATTGTCCTGTCAGGATCCAATCAAACAATGCCACGGCTGTGGCCTACATCAATCGCCAAGGGGGAACGAGAAGTCGTGCAGCCCAAAGAGAGGTGAGTCATGTTCTATCTTGGGCAGAAAACATCCCTTGCCTATCGGCGATTTTCATTCCAGGGATATTAAATTGGCAGGCGGACTTCTTGAGTCGCCAACAATTGTTTCCGGGAGAATGGTCCCTTCACCCTGAGAACTTTCTGTCGATATGTCACAAATGGATGTGTTCTGGACGTGGATCTGTTTGCGTCCAGATTCAACACCAAGGTTGACAACTTTGTGTCAAGGAGAAGGGATCCGCTGGCATGTTGAGAATTGAGTCCCACATTCTAAAAGATCGTGGGTTGACAGCTTTAGTAGTTTCTACCTTGGTTAATGCTAGGAAACCGGCCTCCAGGTTCATAAACTGTGGAGTCTGGAAGGCGTATGTCTCCTGGTGTGAATCCAGGGGTTGGTACCCCAGGAAATATGTCATAGGTAGGATCTTTGAATTCCTATAGATGGGATTGGAGATGAAGCTGGCCCTGGGTTCTCTCAAAGGCCAGGTTTGAGCCTTAACAGTACTTTTTCAATGACCTCTTGCTTCTCACTCTCTGGTTCGTAACTTTTATTAAGGGGGTAACACAGATTAATCCTCCAGTCTGAACAGCCCTAAATCCTTGGGCTTTGAATTTTAGTCCTGTCAGCTTTACAAAAACAGCCTTTTGAGCCAATACGGGATATTCCCTTGGTCCTCTTGACAAGGAAAATAATTCATTTTTTTTTTTTTTTTTGCCATATCCTCTGCTAGAACAGTATCGGAGTTGGCAGGTCTTTCTTGTAAAGAGCTATATTTGATTATTCATAAGGATAAGGTGGTATTGCGGCCTCATCCTAGATTCCTACCGAAGGTAGTGACGGGTTTTCATTTAAACCAGGATATTGTTCTACCTTCTTTTTTCCAGAATCTTGGTCTGGAAGAGAGGTCACTACATTCTCTTTATGTAGTGAGAGCGGTCAAGGTCTATTTAAAGGTGACCGCTTAGATTCGCAAAACAGATGTTTTGTTTGTATTGCCAGACGGTCCTAAAAGAGGACAGGCAGCATCAAAATCTACTATTTCCAAATGGATTTGTCAAGTGATTATTCAGGCTTATGGTTTTAAAGAGGAAAATTCCTCCTTTTTCATGTTGAAGCGCACTCCACCAGGGCTGTTAGTGCTTCTTGGGCAGTACATCATCACCAGGCCTCCATGGCTCGCATCTGCAAGGCCGCAACTTGGTCTTCAGTCCATACATTTACCAGATTCTACCAAATTGATGTAAAAGGTCATGAGGATATCGCCTTTGGGCGCAGTGTACTGCAGGCTGCAGTATGACTCCTCTTGTCTCTTGGTGCCCTACTTTTTGTTGTGTCTCCCTCTCTTCAGTTGCCATTGCTATGGGACATCCCACATAGTAACTACTATGGCTCTGTGTCCCGTGATGTACGATAAGAAAACAGGATTTTTATTAGGGTTATCCCAATGCCACTTTTTTAGGACCGGGTACAAGTACCGATACTTTTTTCAAGTACCCGCCCATACCGATTACCGATGCACTTTTTTTTAAAAATTTTTTTTATCAGCCCTGTTGAGGGGCTTTGAGATATCAGGGTTCTTAACAAACCCCTGATATCTCCCCCTTGAGACAGAGAAAGAGACAGGGACTGGGGAATCTCTATCCTCTTTCTCTGCAGCCTCAGCTGCACTGAGAATGAATGGAGAGAAGACAGCGGCTCCTCTCCATTCATAAACTAAGACATCGTAATCACAGGAGGTTACAATGTTTGTTATGTGAATGGACAGAGTCAGCTGACTGTCCATTCACAAAAGGAGGAGAGGGACAGCACAATAGAGGGGGACAGGAGGAGAGAGGGACAGCAGAACGGGTGGGACAGAGGAAGAGAGACAGCAGAACGGAGGGGGACAGCGGAATGGAGGGGACATGGCGGATGCGGGGACAGTCAGCAGTGATCGCATGTGGGGGAGTTACAAGCACCAATCACCGCTGTATGTAACTAAATCGGCTGAAAGCAGTGGGGGGAGAAGCTTGTAACTCCCCCACGCGCCGATCACTGCTGACTCTCAAGGTATTGGGGGAAGCTTCGGGAGCATTTTGCCCGAGTACAAGTACTTGGGCAAATGCTCGGTATCAGTGCCGATACTAGTATCGGTATTGGGAAAACCCTAATTTTTATAACGGCTTACCTGTAAAATCCTTTTCTTTGAAGAACATCACGGGACACAGAGGTCCCTCCCTTCTTTGGTATACACGGGTATTACTTGGCTACAAAACTGAGGTACTCCCAGTAGTGGGAGCGGTTATATAGGTAGTGCACTTTTTTTATCTTGGGGCGTGCCATCACCTGAAGGTGGCCTATAACCCACATAGTAACTACTATGGCTCTGTGTCCCGTGATGTACTTCAAAGAAAAGCATTTTACAGGTAATGCAAAGCCAAGATGGGGGGGGGGTTGGGAAAAAGCCCTATGCAGTACTTGCATTACTTATTTGGTCAAAGAGGAATCTGCTTCCATTTATGATGACTTGGTTGCCTCAGTAAAGAAGGAACTATATGCCACGATTTATACATTCCGTTACTCTTTAGTTGGTCCGTCGGCTAGTCAGCCCTCCACATCGGAGTCTTCCCAGGGTTCACTTCCGTTCCCGATGTTGGAGACTCTGTCTGAAGGTCCTTCTACCAGGGAAAAATAATCCCCCGCACTTTCCATTGATAAATCGGAAAAGGAGGGTGAAGGCGCTGAAGTGGCCCCCTCCAAGTTTACGCTATCCCTAGAAGAAGTTGATGGGCTTCATGGGGCCATACGTGTTACCCTTGGCCTAAGTGAAGAAAAAAAGGAACTAACCCTGCACGACCGTATGTACGCGGGGCTAAGTGAGCCTAAAGTTAGGACTTTTCCGGTTCATTCTGTCATTTCAGGCGCCATAAAAGAATAGCTGGAACTAGAGTAAAAAAAACGTTTCTCAAGAGACACTTTCCGTTTTTGAGGAAGACCCCTCTGTTGTTTGGAACAAGGTCCCCAGGTTAGATGCTGCCTTCTCCCAGGTCTCTAGATCCACGACCTGGCCTTTGAAGACATGGGGGTCCTAAGGGATCCAATGGATAAGCGCATGGATCTCTTGCTCAAGAGATCTTTGAAGTCGGTTATGAGCAATTTAAAGCCAACCATGTCCACGACATGCGTAGCCAGGAACCTGGAATATTGGGTTAACCAGCTAAAGGCTCATATAGTAGCGGATTCGCCCAAACAGGAAATTTTGGATTCTTTCTCTACCTTGTCCTCTGCGGTAGCCTATATAGCGGATGCTTCAGCCAAAGCAATTAGAATGTCGGCTAGATCAGCAGCCCTAACAAATTCGGCAAGAAGAGCATTATGGCTGAAGACTTGGCCAGGTGATGCGGCATCAAAGAATAAACTGTGGGATTCCCTTTTCGGGTTACCCGGATTTCACCCAGAGGCCTCAGAGTCTTGAAAGAAAGCCCTGCCTTTTTGAGTACTGAGCATACTAAGGAATGGGCTGGTCTAGCCGAGTTCTGTACGGCTAAATGGATGGGAATTTTGATTTCCCATAGAAAAAATAGATTTGACAAACTATATGACCAAATACTTTCTATCATAAATGACATTAAAACAACAACCACCCCCATCCCTTATGTATGGTTGAATATTCTCCAGAGTAACACCAAAAGAGATGAAGATTCCCTTGTCCATTCCAAAATTGGAAAATTCAAAAGAGATTTAGATGACTACAACTCTGACAGAATCTTTACATGGAACAAAAAAACGCACACCACTCCCTCCAATATATCTCCCACACAGACTTCAGGAAAGACAGTACCCTCCAATCTATCTTCCTCTGTTTCAGGCCTCCCATCCCTTATGAGTCTACCACCTTCAGTCTCTACCTCCCATCCCCCTCCCCTTATGAGTATACAACTCAATATACCCCGGAGACCCAAAACGTACCCTATTTCCCAAAAAGCCCAACCTTTTCCTCATATACCTGGTCCATACCCCAAAATTAGCCACCATTCTACTCCCACATGGAAGAAAAGTAAGAAACAACATGACTTAAATCCAAAATACCCTAAAAAGTGCTTACAAAAAAATAGGGAATTGATCACTTCCCTAAACCTGTTTTACAATAGACAAAATCCCACACTCAGTCTCATCCGGTCAGACTGTCAATGCCGGTCTCCTTAATAATACCACTAGTTCCTCTCATCCATCTGTTGCACATATAGATAAGATACTTTCCCTTTCAGATACTCCAACTGGAGATACGGACAACCATCAAACCGATCCACTTGCTCTGCCCCCCCCTATTACAGGTTGTCATACCCTTGCTGGTTCATCCCAGGTCCCCTCCCAGGATACTTTTTTAGTGTCCAGTCCCCCTCTGGCAAGTACATCCAGAAAAAGAAAACTCGTAGAAGAGGCCACCGAGGGGGACGAACCAGACGAGCTACTTCACACACGGAAGCCGAAAAAACGGTAATCTTTAATCTGTCTAACCACATCATGTCCCCCGCTGACACGGCACTCCTCAGCCGTGGCTTGAACTTTGCCCCTATCAATAGGCCAAACCCCTTTCTGCTCTTTAAAGACCTGAACTGCTACATTAGGAATCTCACTCTCCAGAGACATTATAACATCCAAAAAACCAAAGACTCATTAACTTCTACCCAGCAGGTTAATATTACTCCATCTCACCTTCCATCGGAAGATGTTGATAACATTTCAGATATCTACGATTATGATTGTTCAGAGATCACACACACTACAGACGATTACCCATGTACAGAAGAAGACCTATTCAGGCTACTCACACAACACCTTGCCACATCACCACCTATTGTACATTCTGATTTGAAGCCCAAATCCATTTTTTTCCCAACACACTCAAAAGGCCCCTATATAGAAAGCTTCTACAGAGTAGTATTCTCTGACATGACTAAACTTTGTAATACCACATCCACCTCCATATCACACAACCTTTCATCATCAGAAACTAGGTCCCTACAACAATTTATTTCAGCAGAAGACCTCATCATCAAGCCCGCTGATAAAGGAGGTGGTATCATACTCCAAAATAAGATCGATTACATTGCAGAGGCTGAAAGGCTCCTGTCAGATCACACCACTTATACTAAACTTTCCAAAGATCCCACCCATGATTTCACTTCAGAAGCGGAAGTTTTGATCATGACTGCTTTCAAAGACAATATCATCTCCAAGGTGGAGAGCCTCTTCTTCCGTAAATCATTCTACTCCATCCCTTACTTTTATCATCTACCCAAAATCCATAAAAACCAGCATAATCCCCCAGGTAGGCCAATCGTGGCCTCAGTGGACAGCATCACTTCAGGTTTCAGCCTATATGTTGACAGGTACTTACAGCCTCTAGTACATCAACTTCAGTCTTACATACGGGATGGGACACATCTCATGGAGCAACTCTTACCATACAGGTGGGAACCCACTTACTCTTGGCTATCTCTGGACGTAAGTTCTCTGTACACTTCAATTCCCCATGACTTTGGCATCATGGCCCTCGAGTACTTCCTGTCGAAGGATCCACTCATTAATCCCCGCCAGGCCACCTTCATCATAGAAGCCACCAGGTTTTGTCTAACACACAACTATTTCACATTTAATGGTGACTTCTATTTACAACTACAGGGGACTGCGATGGGGGCAAACTTTGCCCCCTCATACGCGAACTTGGCTATGGGGTTTTGGGAACAACACCACATCTACCATAATAACCCCTTTTCGGCTAATATCGTCTTTTTCGGCAGATATATTGACGATATTATAATCATTTGGGATGGACCCTTAGACCTCATTCCATCATTCACCACACACTGCAATAACAACACGTACGGTTTATCTTTTACATATGACAGCAACCAGACCTCTCTTGCTTTTCTAGACTTAGAATTACGACATGAAAACAAGGAGATCTATGCCAAAAACTACACCAAGCCCACCAGTGGCAACTCGTACCTTCATTTTAAGAGTTGCCACTATCCGCCGTGGATCAAGAACATCCCAAAAGGTCAATTTTGTAGGTTGAGAACAAACTGCACCAGACAAGTTGACTATATAGATGCCAGTATTCACCTTAAAAAGAAGTTCCTCGAGAAAGGATATCCGGAAGATTTAGTGGAGACTGCTTATAACCTATATCTTCATGGGAAACCCCCACATAGTAATACACCCCCCACGAATTGCCCCATCAGATTTATCACTACTTTTCATTCCCAACACAAGAAAATGGAGAAGATTCTCCGGAAACATTGGGATATCCTCCAACAGGATCCCCATCTCAGATCCACTCTTCCCACATACCCACAGGTCACCTATCGAAGAGCCCCCAACCTTAAAAATAAAATCGCCCCCAGCAAACTCAAGACCACTCCGGCTTTCCCGTCCATTGCCCCACTCATCCCCCTTGTAGGGATGTTTCAATGTCGGAAAAAATTGTGTAAGACCTGTCATTTTGTCCACCATGGCCAAAAATCTTTTTCCACTAAAGGCCAGACATACATCCTTAAAGACTTTTACAATTGTTCATCCGACTATGTGGTGTATGGCTTGATTTGTCCATGCGGTCTCGTATATGTTGGCCGCACCATTCGGCCTTTGAGACAAAGGTTTGGGGAACACAGGAGACTTATTGAGGGGGGCACTGACCCCCACAGTGTACCGAAACATTTCGCTGTAGCCCACAAGGGCTCCACCCTCGGACTGTCAGTTTGGGTCATAGAACAGATCCCTAGGTCTCTCTCGCCTGCCGAAAGGTTCAAAAAATTATGTGCGAGGGAGACCTATTGGATCTACCGCCTAGATGTCCTCTCGCCTGGAGGAATAAATGAGTGTATTGAAACTTCCACCATTTTGTGAGATCTATATCACATGGTATCACTCCCTTATTCCCCTACACTCCCATATCATCTTGTTTTTATTATGATTCTCCATCATCCCTTTATTAGTTCTCACGTTAAATGTTATCATGAAATCTTATCCAGCGTCTTAGAGTGTAATGAGGATGCTTATCTAGTTCGAGTAATGTTTTTATTTATTCTGTTACGTAGATGTTGACAATGTGTAGACATGCTACCCTTATTTTATTTTGACCTGGACCCTGGTTGCAGGTGTATACAGGTGCCCCCCCCTCCCTTTCCCCCCCCCCTTTTTTTTCCCCCCACTACCATCACTCTCTTTAGTTATCATTATAGACTCTTTTCTCCCCCCCCCCCCCCCTGACTTTTTCCCTCCCCCCCCCCCCCTTTTTTTTTTTTTTTCTCCCCCTCCCCCCCCCCCCCCCCCCTCCTCTTTTTGTATCACGATCATTATTAATTTCCCTCTAACATTCATTATTTTTTAAAATTATAAATCGATTTTGATCCATTTATCAATGGGCTAACATCTACCATTAGGATATGCAATATAGTTTTAAATCTCTCCTATAGTACATGTCTGCATATACATTTTCTTTGTGTCTAATTTAAGGCACATACAATTATGGTCATCTTCCCCATACACTATACTAATTGTTTCATATACATGTCACCGTTTCATTATTTATTTATTTTACCTTATTATTATTTTTTCCTCTTATTTCTTTTCTTCTTTCTTCCCCTTTTCTTTATATCATTTTCCATGGTATTTTTATATATTTTATATATTTTATATATATTTTTTATAATTTTTCATCTTATATATATTCTTTCATCTTCTTTATTTCGTCTGTTTCTCCTTTCATTCTTATTATTTACTCCTTCCCCCTTAATTTACATTATTCCTCCACTGCTGACACTTCCACACACAGGACCTCTGGCCACCTCCCCTCTCCCTTCCCCTCCCTTTTCCTTCCTCCAATCATTTCTTATTCCGTTCTCCTTCACATCATTGTCTCACATATAAACATCCTGTCCAGCTCCCAGCCAATCAGCTTGACGAAGGAGCGCCGCCGTCACACCATTCACGGCGTGCCGGCTCAGGAAACGCGTCGCATATCGTGTGACGTCATCATCTCTCGACAGGATCGGCTGTTACCCAAGCCTCGTTCTGGTGCCTGTCTCCGCTGTTCGGCCGAGGACATCCAGCGTTGTGAGACTGCACAGACCCCTTACATCCACCAGCTGAGAGAGATGGCCACACGGACCCCCTGGATTGACCTGGGACATTTCCTTGTTTGATATTCACCACCTAAATGTGAGTGTATTACTAGCTGTTGCTACTTTTTAATAAAATTGTTTTAAAACGTCTGCACCCAGAGGCGCCTCCTCTCTCTTGTCTTTACCTTCTCTTTGGTCCTGAGCTGGATACTATTTTAGACAGGACTGCTGATGGGAAGTCCTTCCCAATAAAGAAGCAACCCCCGAATCACTTTTTTCGACCTCAAAGAGCTCAGGAGCAGGACAACAAGTCCCAGGCGAGGAGGAAGAATTGGTCTGCACAAAATGCTAAAAGCAAGGGCGGAATCCTTTTTCCATCCTCCGACGCAAGCTGAAAAAATCCCTATGACTCGACCCTGCGGGTAAGCGCAAGGCTGCAAAGTTTCCTTCCGCATTGGTCAGCCATAACATCAAATCAATTTTTATACTGACCACTCTTTCTCAGGACTACACAATAGTTTACGGAATTTCCCCCAGTAAGATTTCTTGCGACGAATACTGCAAAGGTTCCAGTAAAAGCCCTGGCCATAAAGTCCTCATTAACCACTTGCCGACCGCCTCACGCAGATATACTGCGGCAGAATGGCACGGGCAAGCAAAGTAAAGTATGGGTACGTCACTTACCTCCTGCGGGCGGGGTCTCTGATCAGACCCCCCCGGTGCCCGAGGCAGTCGGCGTCTGTCCCCGAGCGATCAGAGGTGAGGGGGGGGCATCTATTCGTGGCCACCCCCTCACGATCGCTCCCAGCCAATGACATTCTTCCTCTGCTGCTGTAATGTAAACGGCGGCAGAGGAAGTGATGTCATCTCTCCTCGAGCTGGTCTTTTGGTTCCGGCGCAGAGGAGAGAAGACATCAAGTAAGTTTGCACCAACACTACACTAACAGTAGAACACTCTAGGCACACATTTCACCCCCCTGTACCCCCTGTCACAGTGACACCAATAGCAATTTTTTTTCTTCTGATTATTGCATTAGTGTTAGTTTGTGACAGTTATAAGTGGTAGGGCAGTTAGTGGTAGCCCCCTTTTAGGTCTAGGATACCCCCCTAATAAATTTTAAACCCTTGATCAGCCCCCCCCCCCCCCCCCCGTCGCCAGTGTCACTAAGCGATCAATTTTCTGATCGCTGTATTAGTGTCACAGGTGACGCTAGTTAGGGAGGTAAGTATATAGATTCGCCGTCAGTGTTTTATAGCGACAGGGACCCCCATATACTACCTAATAAAGGTTTTAACCCCCTGATTGCCCCCTAGTTAACCCTTTCACCAGTGATCACTGTATAACTGTTATGGGTGACGCTGGGTAGTTTGTTTATTATAGCTTCGGGGCACCCGCCGTTTATTACC
Source organism: Lithobates septentrionalis (assembly GCA_037952835.1). NCBI lineage: Eukaryota > Metazoa > Chordata > Amphibia > Anura > Ranidae > Lithobates > Lithobates septentrionalis. The sequence goes on along the minus strand of JBBDGP010000855.1, from coordinate 2,128,693 downwards.
TTATAAAGGTTTTACCCCCTAATCGCCCGGCGGTGATATAAGTTAAGTTTTAGGGTCAGATAAGGTCTGCGTCGTGTCAGGTTAGCGCCAGTACCGCTAACACCCACGCATGCAGCATACACCTCCCTTAGTGGTATAGTATCTGAACGGATCAATATCTGATCCGATCATATCTATACTAGCATCCCCAGCAGTTTAGGGTTCCCAAAAACGCAGTGTTAGCGGGATCAGCCCAGATACCTGCTAGCACCTGCGTTTTGCCCCTCGGCCCAGCCCACCCAAGTGCAGTATCGATCGATCACTGTCACTTACAAAACACTAAACACACATAACTGCAGCGTTCGCAGAGTCAGGCCTGATCCCTGCGATTGCTAACAGTTTTTGTTGGTAGCGTTTTGATACAGTCGCTAACAGTCAGCTTTTTTGCCTGTGAGTCTCACTAGTGTACCACTAAATTTTTAGAGCCCAAAATGGCAAATCGAAGGTACACTAGTGAAGAGGCCTACACGTTTCTGAGCATGACAGATGGTGAAGAGGAAGTCACTCATCTGTCAGATTCAGGCTCAGAATACGATCCTGTAGAGGACAGCGGCTCCATGACAGATAGCTCTGACGGAGTTGTGGTCCCTGCCAAGGTCAGGCGTACCAGACCCCGATCTTTTTCTGCTGTTGTTGAGGTGCAAGAATCGCAGGTCCCTCGTATGAAACCGAGCAGTACTAGCGCCGCTATTTCTTCTGGTGAACTGGAAAGCACCAGTGGCCTAGTACACCCTGGTAGTACATCCAGCACTGCAGTAACACTTGGTGACGTGGCGAGTCCCATAAGTGAAGTTCAAGCTGGCGAGGTGGCAAGCACAAGTAGTGTCCCGCTGCCACCAAGAAGACAAACACAGGCCCGTCGTGCCCTTCCTGCTGCATTCGCCAATCCTAATTGGGAACCCACCACTTCTGCAGCACCTATACTTCCCCCATTCACTGGCCAACCCGGCATTCAGGTGGTAACAGTTGATTTTACGACACCTTGATTTTTATTCGCTGTTTTTCACCGAAGATCTCTATAGATCTATTGTGGACCAAAGAAAATTTGTACACTGGTCAACACACCGCCACTATTCCCCAGTCCTCCCTTGCCGGAGATTGGAAACCAATTACGGTTTCCAAATTTAAGATCTTTCTGGGCCTTTCCCTCAACATGGGCATAACTAAAAAGAGAGTGAGTTGCGGTCATATTGGTCCACTGACCCAATGAACCATATGCCCTTCCTCTCTGCCTCCATGACCAGGGCACGATACGAACAGATTTTGCGGTTTATGCACTTTAACAACAATGAACTCTGTCGTCCTCGTGGAGACCCTGAATGCGATCATCTCTACAAAATTCGGCCCCTCGTAAACCACTTCAACCAACGTTTTGCAGACTTGTTTACTCCCCATCAAGTTGTCTACGTTGATGAGTCCCTGATTAAGTTTTCTGGCCGCTTGTCATTCAAACAGTACCTTCTGTCAGAGAGGTTACCTGGTTGGGTGCCGGTGCGCGCCGGGGTGCGTTGGTGCTCGTGTCCCTGTGCGTGCTGGGGCGCGTGTCCCTGGGGGCACTGGCGTGTCTGGGCCGACCGGCCGTGGCGTCCGGGCGTTCGTGCGTACGCGCTAACGCGCGTCCGCCTATGGGCATTACCATTGACATGCACGGTAGTGTGGGCATGCACGCCGGTGTCGGGGGCGCGTGCGGGGGCGCCTTGGCGAATCGCCAAGCGTGCACGAGCGCGGCGTTTTGGCGCCAATCAGCCTATTTAAGCCTGCCTCTACACTGATTCGGTGCTGCCTGATCAAACAGCTCTGTGTCTTGTTCCGTGATCATCCTGTGTTCCTGTATCTCCGTAGTGTTGACCCGTTGTGACCCGGCTTGCCTTTGGACCTCCCTTGATTGCTGCCTGAACCCGACCCCGGCTTGTTTGACCTTGTTTCTGCCTCCTCCCTTGTACCGTTGCCGCCAGCCCGTTGCCGACCTCTGCCTGTGTGTGACCAGCCTGATTAGCTCCTGCTCAGCATCTGCTCCATCAAGTCCTGAAGCTCTACCGGTTGCTTGCCAGACCACCTTGCTCCAGGACCCTAACATCAGGCCCTCATACCATTCCGCATTCGTGGGCCTCCTGTCTACTCTACCAGGGGCCCCGAATCGGATACGTAAGGGAGCCTACCCTCTGCCCAAGCGGACTCATCTGTCTGGTAAGTGTGGGACCTGACAGTATCAGGCAGCCATGACTGAGTCCGGGCAGGGGGCCTCCCCCATGGATGAACTGTGCAGGCACCTAGCGGGCCTTACCCAAGCTGTCAAAAGCCTACAGGAGGGCTATACCAGACTGGAAGGACAGGTCCAGGCCCTCTCAGCCTCCCCTCCGGGAGCAGTATCTGCTAATCCTGCCTCAGCACCTTCTGTAGTTATGCTTCCACCAGAGCCCAGGGTGCCTACACCTGGAAAGTTTTCCGGAGAACGTTGCAAGTTCCGGGCGTTCCGCAACGCATGCGAACTGTACTTTGCCTTACAACCCCGTACGTTCTCCTTGGAGGCTACCAAAGTGGGGTTCGTCATATCCTTGTTGACCGGCGAGCCTCAGACCTGGGCCCACCATCTGCTGGAGCAAAAGGCCCAATCTCTAGATTCTTTGAGTGACTTTTTCTTAGCCATGTCTCAGCTGTATGAGGACCCTCAGTTAACAGCCATGGCAGAAGCCGCCTTGCACTCCCTTCAACAAGGCCGCAGAGCGGCCGAAGATTACGCCGTGGAGTTTAGGCGTTGGAGCTCTGATACAGAGTGGAATGATGCAGCATTGCGTCACCAATATCAGCTGGGGTTGTCGGACCCCCTAAAGGACGAATTAGCACGGGTGGGGGTACCTCAGACACTAGAGGAGCTAATCAACTTGTCAATCCAAATTGACCGCCGCCTCAGAGAGAGACGCTCTGAGAGATCTGTTGGCCACCCACGCCTCACCTGGATGTTGCCCAGGGCCCCTAGTGCCCCAAACCAAGCTCCGCTTGTCTCGTCTATTCCAGCCCAGGAAGCTCCTGAGCCCATGCAGTTGGGACTGCTCTGTCCCTCTCTGACCCCAGAGGAGAAGACACGCCGACGCACACTTAACCTGTGCCTGTACTGTGGGGAGCCTGAACACTTTGCAAGAGCATGCCCCAATAAAAGACGTAAGTGCCTGCCGTCCTCCTTGTTGTGTGCACCTGTCTTACCTAGTTCCGGTAACCACCTAACATTTTCCATTGTATTACAGTTACCTGGAAGGAGCATCCCAGTACCGGTCATCATTGATTCAGGAGCATGTAGCGGATTCATTGACCGGACTTTCGTCGAAAACCATCATATTCCTACTCAAACTAAGGCCCAGGGACTGGCAGTTTTCTTAGCGGACGGCTCCACCCTCCGCTCCGGACCTGTTACCCAGGAAACGGTTCCTCTACTGGCCACCATTGGCCCGGAACATCAGGAACTTTTACGCCTAGATGTCATCTCCTCTCCCCTCTTCCCAATTATCCTAGGAATACCTTGGCTACAGGCTCACAACCCTAGTATCAATTGGTCTACGGGCAAGATCCAGTTTTCTTCTGAATTTTGCAAACACTGTTTACGGGGGACCCCTTTTAACTTCCTCCCAATGCCTGTGCCTGGACTCAGAAACTAAGTCTTACCAAGATCTTCCCGAACCTTACCGGGATTTCCTGGATGTGTTCAGTAAAAAGGGGGCAGAAACTCTTCCAGTACATAGACCCTATGATTGCCCAATAGAACTTTTACCGGGCACTGAAGTTCCTTTCGGGAGGATTTTCCCTCTAACTGAGCAGGAGCTGGGCACCTTGAAAGTCTATATAGACAAAAACCTGAAGAAGGGGTTCATCCGTCCTTCCACATCTCCAGCTGGGGCAGGCATCTTTTTTGTGGAAAAAAAGGATCATTCTTTACGTCCCTGCATTGATTACCGGGAGCTTAATAAAATCACTATAAAGAACAGATACCCACTACCCTTGGTTCCCGAATTGTTTCAGAGATTAGGATCTGCTACCGTTTTCACTAAGCTAGACCTCCGTGGAGCTTATAATTTGATCCGCATAAGAGAGGGGGACGAATGGAAGACGGCCTTTCGTACTCGATTCGGACACTACGAGTACCTCGTCATGCCCTTTGGTCTGTGCAACGCACCGGCTACATTCCAGCATTTCGTCAAAGATGTCTTTCATGACTTCCTGGACTTATATGTCATCGTCTACCTGGACGATATCCTGGTTTTCTCTGCTTCCCTGACGGAGCACCGCAAACACGTACGAAATGTACTCACCTGGCTGAGACAACATGGGCTTTACACCAAACTTGAAAAATGCGAGTTTGAGCTCCAATCTATCCAGTTCCTAGGCCTGATCATTTCTCCTGACGGCATCAAAATGGATCCACAAAAAGTATCCGCTATCCTGGATTGGCCTGCACCTATAGACAAGAAAGGAGTACAGCGTTTTATTGGCTTTGCCAATTTCTATAGGAAATTTATTAAGGGATTCTGTTCGATCATAACTCCCATTACGGAACTCATTAAACAAGGAAGCCGGTTCTGCTGGACCCCTAAGGCACAAGAGGCCTTTGAAAGACTCAAAGCGCTGTTCACGTCAGCCACTATTCCCAAGCATCCCAACCCTGCCTTGCCCTTCGTCTTGGAAGTGGATGCTTCCGAAGTTGCAGTTGGAGCTGTGCTCTCTGAGACAGGGTGCCAAAGCACTCCTGTACCCTGTGGGATTCTTCTCACGTAAACTCTCCCCTTCCGAGAAGAATTACGACGTGGGAGATCGGGAACTTCTAGCCATTAAAGCAGCCCTGGAGGAATGGCGTTATCTCCTGGAAGGTGCAGCGCACCCCATCTTGGTCTACACGGACCACAAAAACTTAGAATACCTAAGAACAGCCAAGAGATTGAAACCCCGGCAGGCCAGATGGGCACTTTTTTTTTTCCCCCGATTTTATTTTACATATTACCTACAGACCCGGATCCAAGAATGTCAAATCCGACGCCCTTTCCCGAATGTTTCTCGATTCTGAGAAGACCCTGTCTCCAGACACCATCCTCCCCTCTGGAAATTTCCTAATCCTACAGGAGGATCTAATCTCCCAAATCAGACGATCCTCTATGGGAATGTCTCCACCTGCTGAAGCTTGTACCAAAGATGGGCTGTTCTGGTTCAAGAATAAAATTGTGGTCCCTGAGGAGTTAAAAGTACGGGTGTTAAGCTTGTGCCATGATCACAAACTTGCCGGTCACTTCGGCACACGGAAGACAACTGACCTTGTCCAACGCACCTTTTGGTGGCCTCACCTTACTAAGGACTGCAAGGAATATGTGGAGTCCTGTAACACGTGTGCCAGAAACAAGACTAGACGGACAAGAGCATGGGGTCTGTTGAGACCATTACCAGTCCCAGAGAGACCATGGGCCATGATTTCAATGGACTTTTATCGTTGAACTCCCCCCATCAGAAGGTTTTTCGTCCATTTTTGTTGTGGTGGACAGGCTGTCTAAAATGGCCCATTTTCTCCCCATGAAGGGCACCCCTTCGGCCATTGAGACCGCTTCCATCTTTATTAAAGAAATCGTCAGACTGCACGGAGTACCGACCAATATAGTTTCAGACAGAGGCGTCCAATTTACCTCCAGATTCTGGAAAGCCCTTTGTGGCGCCCTTGAAATCGAATTGTCATTTTCTTCGGCCTACCATCCTCAGTCAAATGGACAAACCGAGAGGACGAATCAAACCTTGGAGCAATACATCCGCTGTTTCCCTGCATTCTCCCAGGATGACTGGGCCTCCCTGCTTCCCATCGCAGAGTTCTCCTACAACAACTCACTACACTCAGCTACCAATCAGTCTCCGTTTTATGCCAACTATGGTTTCCACCCATCCTTCTTGCCTGGACCTTTTTCCCGAGTGCCCTGTTACTGCAGTATCCAAAACTTTGTATTTTTTTTTCAAACAACAATAAATTGCTGCAGGAAACCATGACCAAGGCTCAGGAAGATTACAAGAAAATCTTTGACAGGAAGAGACGGGGAGAACTTGTCCTGGAACCTGGCAATTCTGTCTGGTTGTCTACCGCTAACCTCAAGTTGGCCTGCCCGTCCAGAAAACTGGGCCCCAAATACTTGGGTCCTTTCTTGATTAAGAGGAAAATCAACAACGTGGCATACGAACTTGACCTTCCTAACTCCCTGAGGATACATCCAGTCTTCCACGTGTCCCTCCTGAAGCCGGTCACCCCCAACTTCTTTTCTGGTCGTAGCATTGGTCCACCCAAACCTATTGTGGTTGATGGCGAAGAGGAGTTCGAAGTGGAGGCAATTCTAGATTGCAGAAGAAGACGCAATCAGGTTCAATATCTTGTGAAATGGAGGGGCTATGGACCCGAAGATAATTCGTGGGAGCCGGAAAGTAACTTACATGCCAGAGAACTTCTGCAGTCTTTTAAAACCTCTCATTCCTCAAAAATGGCCCAGCTGGGCATCCGGAGTCTGCCCTTGAGGAGGGGGCACTGTCAGAGAGGTTACCTGGTTGGGCGCCGGTGCGCGTTGGTGCTCGTGTCCCTGTGCGTGCTGGGGCGCGTGTCCCTGGGGGCACTGGCGTGTCTGGGCCGACCGGGCTGTGGCGTGAGTACGCGCTAACGCGCGTCCGCCTATGGGCATTACCATTGACATGCCCGGTAGTGTGGGCGTGCACGCCGGTGTCGGGGGCGCCTTGGCGAATCGCCACGCGTGCACGAGCGCGGCGTTTTGGCGCCAATCAGCCTATTTAAGCCTGCCTCTACACTGATTCGGTGCTGCCTGATCAAACAGCTCTGTGTCTTGTTCCGTGATCATCCTGTGTTCCTGTATCTCCGTTGTGACCCGGCTTGCCTTTGGACCTCCCTTGATTGCTGCCTGAACCCGACCCCGGCTTGTTTGACCTTGTTTCTGCCTTCTCCCTTGTACCGTTGCCGCCAGCCCGTTGCCGACCTCTGCCTGTGTGTGACCAGCCTGATTAGCTCCTGCTCAGCATCTGCTCCATCAAGTCCTGAAGCTCTACCGGTTGCTTGCCAGACCACCTTGCTCCAGGACCCTAACATCAGGCCCTCATACCATTCCGCATTCGTGGGCCTCCTGTCTACTCTACCAGGGGCCCCAAATCGGATACGTAAGGGAGCCTACCCTCTGCCCAAGCGGACTCATCTGTCTGGTAAGTGTGGGACCTGACACCTTCCCAGCAAGCGTGCCAGATACGTGGTCAAGATGTATAAGCTCTGTGACAGGGCCACAGGCTATACATGTAGTTTTATGGTTTACAAGGGCAAAGATAGTCACGTAGAGCCGTCAAACTGCCCTGACTACATAGGAAGCGCTGGCAAGATTGTGTGGGACTTGGTGTCACCCTTATTCGGAAAGGGGTACCACTTGTACGTCGACAATTATTACACGAGCGTGCCACTTTTTAGTCACCTTTTTGATCAACAGATTGGAGCATGTGGCACCGTGCGACCTAATCGCCGGGGCTTTCCCCAGCGGCTTGTAGATTCCCATCTTAGGCTGGAGGAGAGAGCCTGCTTCAAGTGTTATAACTTGCTTGCTATGAAGTGGAGGGATAATAAGAATGTTTTCGTTCTCACCTCCCTTCATGCAGACACGACGACCAAAATTACTACGGCGACTGGTGTTGTTGAGAAACCCCTCTGTGTCCACAAATATAACCAAAATATGGGAGGGGTGGACCTCAACGACCAGTTGTTGGTGCCGTACCTAATTGCCCATAAGGCCAGACGCTGGTACAAGAAAGTGTCTATTTATTTCAATTGGCTTTGCTGAACGCTCATGTGCTATACAGAGCTTCAGGACGAACTGGATCCTTCCTTAAATTCCAGGAAGAGATCATCAGAGCCCTTCTGTTTCCAGACGGTGCTCCACCTCACCTTCCCCAACCAAATGAAGTAAGCCAGCTGCATGAGAGGCATTTTACGTATGTCCTCCCAAGTACCCCTACCAAACGAGCCCCCCAAAGAAGTCGTGTCTGCAGCAAGCGCGGATATAGGCGTGACACCCGGTATTATTGTCCCTCCTGTCCTGACAATCCTGGTCTTTGCATTGGTGAATGTTTTGAACGCTGCCATATACTAGTTTAGTATTAGCGTAGGGTACAGCACTGCACAGACTAGGCACCCTAACACAGGGTCTCCCAAGATGCCATCGCATTTTGAGAGACCTGGTGATTCAGCCAGCTGACCATAAAGCTAATCAGAGACCAGAGTGGCTCCAAACATCTCTATGGCCTAAGAAACCAGAAGCTACAAGCATTTCGTGACTTAGATTTCGCCGGATGTAAACGGCGCCATTGGGAAAGCTTTTTATCACACCGATCTTGGTGTGGTCAGATGCTTTGAGGGCAGAGGGGAGATCTAGGGTCTAATAGACCCCAATTTTTTCAAAAAAGAGTACCTGTCACTACCGATTGCTATCGTAGGGGGATATTTACATTCCCTAAACTAACAATAAAAATGATTTAAAAAAATATATAAAAGAAACAGTTTAAAAATAAGATAAAAAAGCAAAAAAATAATAAAGAAAAGAAAGCACCCCTGTCCCCTCCCCTGCTATCGCGCAAAGGCGAACGCAAGTGTCGGTCTGGCGTCAAATGTAAACAGCAATTGCACCATGCATGTGAGGTATCGCAGCAATTTTAGCAGTAGACCTCCTCTGTAAATCTAAAGTGGTAACCTGTAAAGGCTTTTAAAGGCTTTTAAAAATGTATTTAGATTGTCGCCACTGCACGTTTGTGCGCAATTTTAAAGCATGTCATGTTTGGTATCCATGTACTCGGTCTAAGATCATCTTTTTTTATTTCATGAAACATTTGGGCAATATAGTGTTTTTTAGTGCATTAAAATTTAAAAAAGTGTGTTTTTTTTTCCCAAAAAAATGCGTTTGAAAAATCGCTGCGCAAATACTGTGTGAAAAGATAATTTTTTTCATGTAAACAAAGTGTCAGAAAGGGCTTTGTCTTCAAGTGGTTAGAAGAGTGGGTGATGTGTGACATAAGCTTCTAAATGTTGTGCATAAAATGCCAGGACAGTTCAAACCCCCCCCCCCAAACGACCCCATTTTGGAAAGTAGACACCCCAAGCTATTTGCTGAGAGGCATGTCGAGTCCATGGAATATTTTATATTGTGACACAAGTTGCGGGAAAAAGACAATCTTTTTTTTTTTTTATGCACAAAGTTGTCACTAAATGATATATTGCTCAAACATGCCATGGGAATATGTGAAGTTACACCCCAAAATACATTCTGTTGCTTCTCCTGAGTACGGAGGTACCACGTGTGTGAGACTTTTTGGAAGGCTAGCCGCGTACGGGACCCTAAAACCAAGCACTGCCTTCAGGCTTTCTAAGGACGTACATTTTTGATTTTACTCTTCACTGCTTATCACAGTTTCGGAGGCCATGGAATGCCCAGGTGGCACCCTCCCCCCCTCAAATGACCCTATTTTGGAAAGTAGACACCCCAAGCTAAATGTTTTTTCTTGTCTTTCTTTATTTTCAAAAACAAATGAGAGCTGCAAAATACTCACCATGCCTCTCAGCAAATGGCTTGGGGTGTCTACTTTGCAAAATGGGGTCATTTGGGGGGTTTTGTGCCATCTTGGCATTTTATGGCCTTCAAAACTGTGATAGGTAGGAGTGAAATCAAAGCTTTACGCCCTTAGAAATCCTGAAGGCGGTGATTGGTTTTCGGGGCACCGTACGCGGCTAGGCTCCCAAAAAGTCCCACACATGTGGTATCCCCATACTTAGGAGAAGCAGCTAAATTTATTTTGGGGTGCAATTCCACATATGCCCATGGCCTGTGTGAGCAATATATCATTTAGTGACAACTTTTTGTAAATTTTTTTTTTTTTTTTTTGTCATTCAATCACTTGGGACAAAAAAAAAAAGAAATCAATGGGCTCAACATGCCTCTCAGCAATCTCCTTGGGGTGTCTACTTTCCAAAATGGGGTCATTTGGGGGGTTTTGTACTGCCCTGCCATTTTAGCACCTCAAGAAATTACATAGGCAGTCATAAACTAAAAGCTGTGTAAATTCCAGAAAATGTAGCCTAGTTTGTAGACGCTATAACTTTTGCGCAAACAAATATACGCTTATTGACTTTTTTTTTTTACCAAAGACATGTGGCCGAATACATTTTGGCCTACATGTATGACTAAAATTGAGTTTATTGGATTTTTTTTATAACAAAAAGTAGAAAATATCTTTTCGGTCTTTTTCCGTTTTATAGCGCAAAAAATAAAAATCGCAGAGGTGATCAAATACTGTCAAAAGAAAGCTCTATTTGTGGGAAGCGAAGGACGTAAATTTTGTTTGGGTACAGCATTGCATGACCGCGCAATTAGCAGTTAAAGCGACGCAGTGCCAAATTGTAAAAAGTGCTCTGGTCAGGAAGGAGGTAAATCCTTCCGGGGCTGAAGTGGTTAAAGGAGCTGATGCAGCAGGGCGTAGTGATTCAAGTGCCACCAGAAGAGCAGCAACAGGGTTTTTATTCCCACATTTTCTTGGTAAGAAAGCCAATGAGGAAATTCTGATTCGACCCTCAATTTAAAACCTCTGAACAAATCTGTCATATACAGAAAGTTCAGGATGGACTCTTTTTTTTTTTTTTTTTTTTCAGTCAGAAATCTGCTGACCGTAGAATGTTACAGGGCATCAATAGATTTTAGGCCCCTTTCACACTGGGGCTATTATTAGCGCAATAGCGCCTGCAAAGCGACCCGAAACAGCCGCTGCTGTCTCTCCAGTGTGAAAGCCCTGAGTGCTTTCACACTGGAGCGGTGCACTAGCAGGACGGGAAAAAAAGTCCTGCTAGCATCTTCGGAGTGGGGAAGGAGCGGTTTATACACCGCTCCTTCACTGCTCCTGCCCATTGTAATCAATGGGACAGCGCGGCTATACCGCTGGCAAAGCGCCTCTGCTGAGGTGCTTTGCGGTGGTATTTAACCCTTTCTCGGCCGCTAGCGGGGGGGTAAAACCGCCCCACTAGCGGCTGAATACCGACGGTAAAGCGCCGCTAACGATAGCGGCACTTTACCGCCGAAGCCGCCCCCGCTCCACTGTGAAAAGGGCCTAAGGGATGCATACCTGCATAACCCAATCTCGCGCCATTCCCAGAAGTATCTCAGGTTGGCGGTAAAGATGGAAGGCGTGATTCAGTTCAGGGCCTTGCCATTTGGGCTGTCATCCTCACCTCGGATTTTTACCAAGGTGATGGCGGAAGCCCTAGCTCTGCTTCGTTTTGAGGGAATCGCAGTGATTCCCTATTTAGATGACCTACTATTCTTCGGGGGATGGGGGGCCCACCTAGAGGAAGACTTCGCCCAAGGAAGTTGGTCTAAGAAGGAGGCGACAAGGTCCTTAAATTGGAGAGAGCTGAATCTATCGCCTTATCTCTACTAATTTTTGTGCAGGATCTCCAGTTTCATCACGTTCAGGTGTTTGATTAAAAATGCGTGGGCTGTGGTTTATCTAAACAGACGGGGGTACAAGGAGCAGGTCCTTACAGGCACTGGTAACGAAAATCCTTCTGTGGGCGGAGAAACACTTGCTATCCCTGTCATCAATCCACCTAAAGGGGACCCTGAACAGAGTGGCTGATTTTCTGAGCAGGCACCCCATTCAGGAGGCAGAGTGGTCTTTGAATCCGGACGTCTTCGCACCAATTTCCAGTATGTGTGGGCAGCCAGAAGTGGACCTGTTTGCCTGAAAAGGGAATGCACAGGTTCCTCAATTCTTTTCTTTAAACAATCCCAACGGATCACTAGGGATCACTCTGGCACATCCATGGGGATTTCACCTCTTGCTACGCTTTCCCTTGTTCCAGTTAATCCCATTGGTATTAGGGAAGATCCAACGGGAGAAGGTACCAGTCATCCTAATTACTCAATTTTGGCCAAAAAGGGCCTGGTTCTCAACCGTTCTGGGAATGGCGACCAAGCCTTGCTGCCATCTACCTCTCAGGCAGGCTCTGCTAATCCAAGGTCCAGTAAACCACCCAGAAGTGGCCAGCCTGTCACTGGCAGCCTGGTATCTGAAGAGCAGCTCCTAAAGAGCAAGGGGTTTTCAGACCGTCTAGTTACAACATTACTATCAAGCAGGAAAAGGGTAACGATGGACAGACCACCCACCTAATCCTGGGACGAGTGACGTGTATCGAGTCCTGGGACCAGGGGGCGGAGTTATGTGTGAAAACGAGTGCGGGGAACACTCTAAAATGAAAGCCGCTAGTGATGTTCCTCGTGCTCTGTCGGCCGCCTGCTCGCTCTCTCTCCCCCTCAGCAATCGCAGGGAGAACTCCCATACAACCCTGCATGCTGGCGGTTCTTGTGCCCCCCCCCTGCTCCCAGGCAGCCCTTACTCGCCAGCCCTCAAAATCCACTCGCAAAATGCGAGCAGGTGAGTAATTTTTGAGGCTGTACTATATGCCATTTTCTAAAATTCTTCTCATACATACCGATTTTCATATCCCCCAATCAGCAGTCATGTGACCGCCTGGCGCCGTCTTTCTCCGCTGTATGTTTTCCAGAGGGAGGGGCTGAGCTCTCCCTCTGACATCTGCTGTGGGGTCACGTGACCTCCTCCTAATACAAACATCGGAGGAAGACCGCGCCAGACGGTCAGGGATATGAAAAACTGTATTTATAAGAAGAATTTTAGAAAATGGCATATAGTATGTACATCATATAATCCTAGCAGAGGGGCTGGCAGTGATTGGGAGCAGTAATGTGTGCACTGCTCGGAACAGTGATAGAAGGGGAGGGGCGGCTCACAGACAGAGATGGCAGGCAGGGAGAGGGGAGGAGCAGAGAGGAGAGCTGCAGGCTGCGGATGACTGAGTCACATAAACTGACCACGGGGTCAGGGCTCAGCAGCCATGATGCACAGTGTTCAGTTTACATAGGGGAGGGGAGAAACTGGCAGCAGGATTAGCCAGGTGTTAAGGGGGCCAAATTACACAGCACAAGTACCCTTTATACCCTCACTAAAAAGGGATCCACCCTGTATGCCCTTGATTTCCCTAGTCAGCAGTCAGGGAGTTGATCCATTTTAGCTCCTCCTGGGGTGGGTAGAGTTTGAGGAGCCCCCTGTTGGGGCTAGAGTAGGTCCAGAGGACTTTAAAGGAAAAGTACAGCCAAAGCCCAGTGCTCTGGTGAGCGGGGGGGCGGGGGGGGGGGGGCGGCGGCGCGGCGCAGCAGAGCAGACAGCGGTGACTAAGCCTAGTTTGTTTTTTGTCCATCCTGGCGGGTTGAATGAAAATGACAGCTCCGATCGAAGCTGAACAAACAAATCTGATGTTAGTACAACGATCTCCCCTGCTGTTCTGTTGTGTTCTGACAGGGCGGGGGGGGGGGGGGTTGTTCCCCCCCCCCCCCCCCCGGCCAGAACTCTCCTCTGATCAGCGCTTTCAGCTATTGATTTTCCAGCTTGCTCGTCCGACAGAAGCCTTCTATCTGACCTGCTTCCATACACACCGGGCCAAATGTCGGCCGGTTTTTATTAAACTAGCCAACGTCGCCCGACATTCAGCTTACGTGTCTGGGCTTTAGAGCCGGTGGGGGACAGATGCAATATCAGGCCGACGCATCCACCTAAGTTTGTATGCATGTTTTAAAAAAAAAAAAAAATTCCAAAATAAATCCCATACTTTATAACCACTTACGCCCGTCCTATAGACAAAAGCCGTGCGGTGGCTTTCTTATCCTAAGTGGACATCATATGATGACCTCCTCAGGAAGCACCGATCATGGGGCCCAGCAGCAGTGCAATCTGTCACCGACATTGTCCATGGGACACAGCTGATTTGATCAGAGTACCGGCGTGCTGTCGATACCATGTGACCGCTGTGACCAATTGCAGCAAGTCACATGACAGTTGTAATCCAATAGATGGATTCATGCCATCCATTGTTTACAATTGTGTTGCTAGCTGTAATTGGTCAATTTGATCTCATGGTACAGACGGGGCCAATCACAACCCATCTGTTCCATGTGATTAGCTTTGACCAAGCACAACAAAACAGACTGATTCAGTTTCATTCAGTAAAATGCTTGCTTATAGCCTTGTAATTCACTGCTATAAGCAAACCAAAAAAAAAAAAAAAAAAAAAATTATATATATAAAATGTATAAAATGTCAATGGTCCCAAAATGGTGTCAATTGTAATTCACTGCTATAAGCAAACCAAATATATATATATATATATATATATATATATATATATATATATATATATATATATATATATATATATATATATATATATATATATATATATATATATATATATATATATATATGCCTTGTTTACATCTCCCGGTTCTGCCTCTCCTTGCCGCAATTGGGGGCCGCCAGCGAATATCAAGTTCGCGGGACCCGCGGGCACGCTAGACGGCAAATTCAAAGGGATGTACGGGTGCGCCCTTTTGCCTGCCCGTGCCATTCTGCCGACGTAAATCGGCCTGCTGTGGTCAGCAAGTGGTTAAATACCACCAAGAGAGCTCTATTTCTGTAAACAAAATTATTAAAATTGTAGTTTGGGTACAGTGTTGCCTGACAGCGCTATTGTTCAAAGTGCGACAGCACAGAAAGCTAAAAATTGGCCTGGGCAGGGAGGGAGTAAAAGTGCCTGGTACTGAAGTGGTTAACAAAACCTGATTGCCTGGACCTTGACCTTCCTTCTGTAGCTTATCAGCAGCTCATTGAGAAAGGTTCCCCAGATACTTTCCTTGGTTCTGGCTTTATCTGGTGATTATTTTTCGCCGTTTTCACACAGGTGGACTGTTCAGATGCCCCTGTCAGTTTTTTTTTTTTTTTTTTTTTTTTTTTCAGGCGGACCTGAACGGACGATCCATACATCTCTATGGAGCGACGGATGTCAGCAGTGACATGTCCGCTGACATCCGATCCGCTAAATCCAGATGGATGGCGGATCAGATGAAAATAGACAGGCGGTCCTTTTTCATCCTCCCCCAACATAGAGGGGAGCGGAGATCTGACAGGTCTGTTTCTGCACAGTGTGCAGAGACTGACTTGTCACCCGCTGGGTCAGCGGGGATTAACGGATCGATCCCTGCTGAGCAAGCGGATGTCTGAAAATTGATCCGCGCGTGTGAAAGGACTATTTTCTTGTTCCTCGCTCCATGACTGTGCACACATCACTTTACTCTGGAGAAAAAAGCTGCTTTTTACAGGCATTCGCTTTTATTTCTGCCTATAAAAACTTGAAGAAGCTTGTTGCTCATGGTTTTATTGAGATTATTCAAGCTTGTTTAAGCATAAGGCCTCATGCACACAGCGCATTCGAAAAACAAGCTGCAAAGCCACTACCAACGCCAGGAAAAATGTGCTTTTAGTACCTTTTTTGCATTGGCGTTAATGCACATCTAGGCATGCTAGCATTTGGCAGCATTTCTCTGCCTCTATTCAAAATCCATCATGATGATCCAACTTGCAGTGCGGCTTGTGCACTGAGGATCTTAAAGGGGAACACTCTCCAAAATGAAAAAAACTGTCATGGTGTTCCCCCCAAGAGCATACCAGACCCTTTGGTCTGGTATGCTCTTGGGGGGAGCCCCCACAAAAATAAAATTGGTGGGGTGGCCCCCAAAATCCATACCTGGCCCTTATCCAAGCACGCAGTCCGGCAGGTCAAGAGAGGGGGGGTGCTTTAGGCAGGGGGGCCCTGCGCACCCCAAAGCACCTTGTCCCCATGTTGATGAGGACAAGGGCCTTTTCCTGACAACCCAAATGAGGTTTAATGTAGAAAAGTGTAAAATGATGCATTTGGGTGGCAAAAATATGAGGGCAATCTATACACTGGGGGGAGAACCCCTTGGGGGTCCTAGTAAATGCAATGCCAAGCTGCCGCTAACAAAGCAAAAGCAAACGGAATATTGGCATGCATTAAAAAGGGGATTAACTCCAGAGATAAAATGTTAATTCTCCCGCTCTACAAGACTCTGGTCCGGCCGCACCTAGAGTATGCTGTCCAGTTCTGGGCACCAGTCCTCAGGAAGGATTTACTGGAAAGGGAGCGAGTACAAAGAAGGGCAACAAAGCTAATAAAGGGTCTGGAGGATATTGGTTATGAAGAAAGGTTGCGAGCACTGAACGTATTCTCTCTGGAAAAGAGATGCTTGAGGGGGAAAATGATTTCAATTTACAAATACCATACTGGTGACCCCACAATAGGGATAAAACTTTTTCGCTGAAGGGAGTTTAACAAAACACATGGGCAAGGATGTGGAATTCCCTTCCACAGGTGGTGGTCTCAGCAGGGGGGTCATCAATAGTTTCAAAAAACTATTAGATAAGCACCTGAACGACCGAAACATACAGGGATATACAATGTAATACTGACCTATAATCACACACATAGGTTAGACTTGATGAACTTGACGTTTTTACAGCTCTAACGCCGCACCTCAGAACGTGCTGGCCCTGGGTTTTTGTACAGCTTGAAAACGCCTATGCCACTTACAGCTCCTAAAAGCCTGTGTGTGGACCAGTGTTTCTCAACTCCAGTCCTCAAGGTGCCCTAACAGGTAATGGTTTTTAGGCTTTCCATTATTTTGCACAGGTGATTATTATTTTTATTTTTTATATTTTATTAAGAGAATGTAAAATACAAAGCATAAATATAAAAAAGTATATCAGCGCACATATGACACAAAAATAACTAAAGCAGCTGAACACCAGGGTCAAACGATCAAATCCCTCCAGATAAATAAATAAAAAGGTGCAGCGCTAAATCAATAAAATAACCATAGAGAAAATATATAATAGCTAAATCACAAAGGAAGTGCTGATATAATAAACAGCACAGAAAATGTCCAATAATAAAATGTCCAAATATGAAGAAATGAATCCACCAGGAATGTGATGATCACAGCAAACAAATGTGACTGATAATGGAACCCTTCACCATGAACCGAATGGCCTCTCACCTGGTCCCAAAGATCAATCAGGCAATCTCATAAAGGTCAGCAGATAGATGGCAAAGATCTTAAGGCAAGGGACTCCTCCAGATAACCAGGTAGCAGGTGGATATCGTTACCATGAAATCACAAAAGGTACAGACATAGTGCTCTCCGTATATAACAGTTTATTGAAAAAATGAATGAAATGAAACTTACATAACAAGCACTTCTCAAGTGCCAGGAAACAAACATGGGAACACAGCAGAGTGTGTACGAGCGGTGGAGCATGCGCAGTAGCCGCGGATGACGTCACAACGTCACGTTCTGGACGCGTTGCGTCCCAGTGGGCGGGGACTTCCTCAGCAGATGTCGTGACTACGTGGGCACCCGCGCTATAAAGAGGTGAGTTGTTATGGCAACACCAAAACAACTACGAATGACGTATACCAAATGTGGGCAGGCTCCGGAAGTGTCTCCACACACATCATTCGGAGCAAATAAAGCCCGGTTTGATATTAAAGGCTCAAAAACTGCACATGATATAAAATTAAATTTAAGATAAAATTATATAAAAAGACATGTAAGATCTGGTGTTGGCACAAGACACACATAAATTGTAATCTTGAAAGAACAGTGACAAACACCATAATTAAAATGAATAAAAAATGCATAAAAAATGCATAATAACCGTCATCCGCGACCACCGACTGCTCACCAACATAATAGAATAAAATTATCATCATAGAACTTCTCGTCATACAAATTATCCAAAAACTTACCGATCAGATATGAAACAATTAGTATCGAATTCTACATTTAACCCATCGGGGCACATAACCCCAGTCTCATAAATCCAATGGGATTCTCTTTTACTGAGCTGCCGGATGAAATTACCCCCTCTCCAGTGCTTTGTAACCCTTTCAATGCCCCAGAATTTTAGACACTTAGGGTTTTGCTGGTGGAAGATCTTAAAGTGTCTGGACACGTTATGGGTCTTGAGACCTTTCTTTATATTATTAACATGTTCGGCCAATCTAACATGTAAGGGTCTTGACGTTCTTCCAACATACTGCAGACCACAGCTACACTCCAGCATGTAGACCACCCCAATAGTGTCACATGTGATTAGCTGTTTGATCTCATACTCCCTGTTAGTGGCCGAGGCTAAGAATTTTTTTCTTTTTTTGATGTTTCCCTTGGCGTGCCTACAGGGGACACATCTACCACAAGCGTAAAAACCTCCTAAGAAAGAGAAAAGCTTATCTGAGGTAGGTACTGGGGGGTTAAGGACACTAGGTGCCAAACGATCCCTAAGCGTAGGGGCTTTTTTGTATATAAACTGAGGTCTATCAGGTAGTATAGGACCTAAAACTCTGTCTTGTTTCAGAATAGCCCAATTTTTTTGAATAATTTTCTCAAATTTCCGGTATTGTATATTATAATCCAATACCATTTTAAAATTGTGACTATCACCAGTAGGGGCCTTAGAGGTATTGACAATGAGTTCATTTCTCTCCATTAGCATGATTTTAGATACCTCTTCATCTAATGAAGCCCTATTGTACCCCTTCTGTTCAAATCTGGAGGTAAGGACCTCGGACTGGCTAACAAAATCCTCCACAGTGGTACAATTACGACGCAATCTAATATATTGACCCCTGGGAATGTTGCACAGCCAAGAGCTGTGATGGCAACTCCCCAGGGGGATATAAGAATTGCGGTCGGTGGGCTTAAAATAGTTAGTAAGAGAAAACTGATCATGTAAAATACTGATGGATAAATCCAAAAACACTACCTTTTCAGAGCTGATGGTCCATGTGAGAGATATATTTCTGGAGTTGTTGTTTAATGATTGAATGAAGTCATCCAACCTGGATCTCTCACCATTCCAGATTAAGATGAGATCATCAATAAATCTCCTGTAGCACAGCAGCTCAGGGGGGCGATGGAGAAAAACCGCTTCATCCTCCCAGTGGGCCATAAAAATATTGGCCACACTGGGAGCAAAGCAGGCCCCCATAGCAACACCCCTGGTCTGCAGATAAAATTCTCTGTTGTACCAGAAATAATTCCTCTTGAGGCAGAAGTCCAAGCAACTCAAGAGGAATTCCTGGTGGCCACCAGATAGGGAAGAAGAAGCTAATGCCCATTCAACTGAGGTCATGGCATCCTCATGGCCAATAATGGTGTACAGGGAACCTACGTCCGCTGTTACCAAAAATGTTGAAGGCGAGCATTTCAAACTTTCAAGAGTCTGAATAATATGTTTTGTGTCCTTCAAAAATGCTGGAGTTTGCATGACTAAGGGCTGCAAGAAAAAGTCGATGTATTGTCCCAATCTGGCGGATACAGAATCGATCCCGTTAACGATGGGTCGTCCAGGAGGGTTAACCGTATCTTTATGAAAATACAAAGCATGTATGAGGAAATGATCTTATCAGCCATTGGGCCCTAAGGTAACATTACTCAAAGTAGCCGACAATTGAAGCAAGGTAACTTTTAAACATTTTAAATATCCAAAAATGGTGTCATGAACTTTACACATAGTTAAGTACAGTGTGTAGCTTCTCCTCCAGGTAGTCCGGTAATATAGACTACTAGGAATGTCAGCTGGCAAGTAGCACAAATATCATAACAGCCTCTATGAGGGCCTTCATTTGAATATAAAACATTTACATAATCTCCAGAATAAGAAGAAAGAGAAGAAAGGAAAAGGGAGAAGAAGAGGTGGGGGGGGAGAAGGGGAGGGGAGGTACCCGCTTCGGTCCAGTCCTTCTAAAATAATATAATCAATATGTGTATCGTATCTTTTACTTATTTTGAGACATAATGTCCGTATATGCGGATGTATATTTGAAGGCAAACCAGCAGGACCATATTTTCTGGACTAAATCAGATTTATTTCTGAGGGAATAGGTGAGATCTTCCATGTAATACTTCCGTTAGCCATTGGCGTAGGGAGGGTATGTTCGGCTGCTTCCAATAGCGGGGAATGAGTGCCTTTGCGGCGTTAAGCAGATGGGGCGTAATGGATTTTTTATATGTTCCTGCTGGTGAGCCTGTACAATGGAGTAATATAACCCATGGGTCATTGGGTATCTCAATACCTTGAATCTCTTTCGCCCAATGCAAAATAGTCAACCAGTATGGGCGGATCAATGGACAATACCACCAAATGTGTGCATGTGTAGTACCTCTGGGGTATAATGCCATCTTGTTAACAGTTTATAGTTTAATTACGCTGTTTTTGAAGCCGTAGAAGAGGTGTGAGCCATTAGAAGAATAGTGGACTTCTGGATTTCTGACAACTCTTTATTAAGATCTTTCTCCCAATTGGTTAAGAAAGTGGGATTGCCTGTGGTGTTAAACATCTGTAAGGCTTGGTAAAAATAGGAGATGGGTCGCTCAACAGGCTGGTCTTCTGAAAAGGCCAGTAATACGGATGTTAAATCCGTAGCGTTCCTGATAGGTTTCGGGAGAGAGCGAACAAATGCCGTCAATTGGCGATACCTCCAATGATCCAAAGGTGTAGCCGTAGAGTTAGGAAGCAATGTGGAGATAGGAACAATGCCTGTTTGGGTGATAACTTGGTGAAGTAGAGGTGAATTTCCCAAATTCCAGGTATGTGTCCTAGGATCTATGTTTCCAGAGGGAAAATAGTTATGACCAGTCAGTGGCATAAGAGGAGAGTTGTATGGCCATTTGTGAGCTTTACACAGTGAGTCCCACAGCATTAGAGTCGAATGCGTGAGCGGTGAAGAGGTTGAGGATAAAGATCTATATTTCTTAGGGATCCATATTTGGGAAAAGAGGTCTGAGCCACTGAGTGCTATTTCCAGTTTAAACCATAATTTGGAATTCTTACGATACTTCCAATCTGAAATCCTATTTAATACTATTGCCCAAAAATACTGCTTAAGGTTGGGTAAGGCCAGGCCCCCTTGCCTTTTAGATCTGACAAGAAGGGACCAATCTGGGTCGCCTTCTGTTCCATACGTATCTGCCTATCAATGAACCAACTAGCGTAAAGAAACCAACAGGTATTCCATACGGTATCATTTGGAGCAAAAAACGTAACCTGGGTAGTATGTTTATCTTCAACGCGCTGATCTTCCCCAACTAGGGGTGTGACATTTGAGACCATTTTTGCAGGTCCGCCCTTATTGTGTTGAGGAGGGGCACAAGGTTAATGCAAAATAGGGAAGCCAGGTCAGGGGTGAGGTATATCCCTAGATACTTCTTGCACAGGTGATTTGATCAGTTTCACTGCCTTAGTAATTACCACAGCCATTTCATCTGAGGCCCTGTGTGCACCAGGCCTAAGTGGTTTTTTTTTGTTTGTTTTTTTTTTTTTCACAAACTCTCCTAGATAGTATTGTATTAACCACTGTATAAACAAAACAAAACATTTAGAACAAATGTTTTCACTCGTTTTGAGCTTTTTTGAGCTCCTTTTGGGTCACTAGCTCCTCTCAAAAAACGTGAGTTTGGTGGGTTTTTTTTCCGCCTGTAGGAGCATATGCCTGAAACCGCCTGAAAAAGCCCTAGTGTGCATGGACACCTTGGCTAACATGGAGGGGAATTTTTAGGCAGAATAATATAAATTCTCAAAAACCCTGTAGGAGCCGCTTCTTTGAGCTGCAGTGTGCAATGAGCCCTATTAGTGCTGGGGGGGAGGGGGGGTTGCATCACAGTTCTTGTGTTCTGATGATTCTAAACAACCTCGAATATCTTGTTTAGCAGAATTGGCTAGCCCCCCTTTCATACTGAGTTTTCATGCCCTTAAGCCTAAGGCCTCATGTACACTGCTGCTGGTAAACAGACGTTTTGGAGCAGTTGGGCGTTTTTTTCAGCTGTCCCTGAACTCTCCTCTTTTTTTATCTTATCAGTACATGTACACAGGGTCGTTTATAGTCGTTTTGCAGTTCTTCTGCGGCAGGTTGGCTCCCCTGGGCGAGGCATTGTAGCTGTACTTCGGCCGATATAAGAGCACTAGGGGGCGCGCACAGCGGTCGCGATGTCAACCGGGCACCAGTGATCGCTCCACACAGAGACAGAACGGAGGTCTGTCAATGTAAACAGACAGATCTCAGTTCTGTCAGGGGAGAGGAGCAATATCTGTTGTTCATACTAAGTATGAACAACGATCGATCTCCTCCTCCCCCAGGCAGTCCCATCCCCCCCAGTTAGAAACACTCCTTAGGACGCACATTTAACCCCTTGATTCCCCCCTAGTGTTAACCTCTTCCCTGCCAACGACATTTATACAGTAATCAGTGGCTATTTTTAGCTCTGATTGCTGTATAAATGTCACTGGTCCCAAGAAAGTGTCAGTGTCCGATCTGTCCGCGGCAATGTCGCAGTCCTGATCAAAAATCGCAGATCATTACTAGTAAATAAAAAAAAATTTATAATAAAAATGCCTTAAATCTATCTAAAATATGTAGAAGTTTGTTTTTTCTTAAAAATTGGGGATATTTATTCTAGCCAAAAGTAAAAAATATTATTGTTTATTTTTTTTTAAATTGTCTCTCCTTTTTTGTTTATAGCGCAAAAATTTTAATCCTGGCCATTGGCCTGGTCATTTAAGGGGACAAATCTTCCAGGGCTGAAGTGGTTAAACAACGTCCCGTGTACATGAAGCCTAAAGCTGGCCATACATTACACAATTTCCTTATTTAATTTCCTTTTTAGATTTACCTTCAACTATGTAGTGCAAGGGCCTGCCTGATTGCATACAAATTGAAAGTGTTTAGGTTTAACCTCGTATTATATTGTTTTGGTAAATCTAAGGCCGGGTTCACACCAGTCCGGTGTGAGTTCCAGCTACATTTTCTCTGCGAAGAGAAAAAACAGCTGTTCTGTGGTGCCTCTCCATTCTAGCTACGCATCAGCTCAGCAGGGACAGCGGGGAGGTGTAGTGAGCAGGAGAGAATGCCTGTTTACAACGGAATGCATCTGCGAATCAGATGCGTTCCCATAGAAGACAATGTGCTTGTAATTCACACCGCACACTTTTTTGGACAATGCGCAGTGCGAATGCAACGCACATATGTGAACCAGATGCATTCAAATGAAGGTATTTTAAAATGTCCTGCGACTTGGATGGGGTGTAAGCTGCATCTAATTTTACATAGGTGTGAACAGGACCTAAAGGAAATATGTATAATGTATGGCCAGTGTTTTTTGTGGGATTTGTTCTCTCTAATCAGTTAATTATGCTACACCGGTTTTGGTGGGTTTCACAGGCTTTTTCTGGTTCAGGCTTGGTGTTCCTTTTCAGTGGATTAGTGGAGAAAAGCATAGAAAAAAAAGTAGCAACCTCACCCCTTGGCACCTGTTTTCTGTACTGGATTAATTGAGGATGTATTGCTTTCAGTAAAGCAGCTGGCGGTTATTTTGTGATATTTCATTGAACTGGAGTCTTGTAAGGCCCCTTTCACACGAGGCGGACTCCGTTTCTACGGAGCCTGCCTCGGTCCACCGGCTCAGCAGGAGATCTGTCCGTTGATCTCCGCTGAGCCGGCGGATGACAGGTCCCTCTCTGCTCACTGAGCGGGGAGGGGCTTGTCAGGCACCGCTGCCGCCTATGGAGGGATCGGATGAAAACGGACAGCATGTCCGTTTTCATCAGATCTCACCCGATCCGATCCGCCAGTGACGGACCTGGACATAGAGCCATCCGTCTGCTTTTAGCGGATCGGACCGGGTCGGATGTCAGCGGACATGTCTCCGCTGACATCCGACGCTCCATAGACTAACATGGAGCGCCCGTTCAGGTCGGCCGTCAAAACTGACAGGCGGACCTGAACGGTCTGATCGTGTGAAAGGGGCCTAAAAAATATAACGGCATTGCAAGGTTAGCTTGGAGTTTGTAAACATTTTTGTATTTAAATTGATCTGAACAAAACACTAACAAAATGTTTTTCATTTCTACAGAGTTTTCACACCTGAACTAAAATCAGTTGGAGCTGGAGATGCTGACAGTGGAGGTAATCGCGCGCGCGTGTGTGTGTGTGTGTGTGTGTGTGTGTGTGTTTTTTTTTTTTTTTCTTCAGTAAGTGTTTAAAAAAAACAAAAAAAAAACACACTATAATGTGCACAGTACAGTAATCCGTCAGATTCACTCACTCAATTTTTGTTGCACAATGTTTTAAAACATACATAACTTTATCGTCAATTAGACCCCTTTCACACTGGGGCGGTTTGCAGGCGGTATTGCGCTAAAAATACCGCCTGCAAACCGCCCCTAAACAGCCTCCGCTGTTTGTTCAGTGTGAAAGCCCGAGGGCTTTCACACTGAAGCGGTGCGCTGACAGGACAGTGAAAAAAGTCCTGCAAACCGCTTCTTTGGAGCAGGGAAGGAGCGGTGTATTCACCGCTCCTTCCCCGCTCCTGCCCATTGAGATCAATGGGACAGCGCGGCTATACCGCGGCTATAGCCGCGCTGTACGAGGGATTTTAACCCTTTTTCGGCCGCCAGTGGGGGGTAAAACTGCACTGCTAGCGGCCGAATACAGCTGCAAGAACGACGGTACAGCAGCGCTAAAAATAGCGCTGTTGTACCGCTGACGCCCCCACCGCCCCAGTGTGAAAGGGGCCTTAGGGACACATGAATTTAAGAATTCTAGGACATATGAATTATATTGCTGCCTTCAGGAGGTTGGAACAACCACAAAAAACCTTTTAGGCTGGGTTCACACTAGCCGCGGCTCACAGCAGGGGGTCTGATGCGTGTCTGTTAAGCGTCCAAATTTCTCCAAGCGTCTTCCAGGACAGCCCATGAGACCTTGGGCTCCTCCTACCAGGACAGGAAACACGTCACCCCCACCAGATAAAAGGGCGATCCTCCAGGCCCATGTCAGTTATTTGTGTTTCCTCCAGACGGGGGGTAACATGTTCATGGAACCTGCTCCCATAGGCCTTATAAGCAGGGGCTTTGTATGGCTTTTTTCTGGGGCATATCACTTACCTCTTCCTCTGCCAGAAGCAGCACACCGCTGGGGAGGTTGGCTGTGTTGCTGTTCTCTGTCCTCAGTGCCTGGAGAGGGCCAGGACCGGTGTGAGGTCGTGCCCCTAGCGCAGTGCATTGCACTCTAGCTCAGCTGAGCTTCGGTTGTCCTTCCCTGCCGACAGCCTGGCTGATCTGAGCAAGGAATGGAGGAAGCCGCAGCATTGTTGGGGGCGGAGCTATTGAGCTCCAAGCTGGCCCACAGGAAGTGCCTGGAGAGGGTTACTTCCGGGGCATATGACATCATCATCGGGCGCCGGAGACGAGGTTCCAGTCTTCGTAAACGGCGCGAACAGAGAACGCTGGCTGCTGGTGTTTCTTGGTGTTAAGCAGCCAGGCTGTGGATGACCAAGAGGGGCAGAATGGATCCTCCTGCAGTACCTGCACAGGCAGCGGATGCAGTTCCCAACACCAGCACCTCACAGGTAAGCCTGGGGTGTTCTGTCACCACCTTGCTATCCCTGTGAGTGTTCCCTCCCCCTCCCCCCTCTGTAGTAGTGGGTGTAAGGGGACACATTTCCTCCCTCCTGCATGTGGTGTTACGGAGTGATTGTGTGGCTTTAATTACATTGTGGGTCATTTATTTTGTCTTACAGACCAAGACTCAGGACAAGGCCCAAGTGCAGCCACTTAAAAGGAAATGTGCGGTTTGCGCAAACAAATTGAGCTCCTCATGGAGCAAAGCAGTTTGTCGCACCTGTATAGAAGGCCTAGTAAAGGATGACCCGGTTGCCTCTTGCCAGAAGATGCTTACTTCTGTTAGGGATGAGCTTGCGTCCACCTTCAGTTCCTTTAGAACGCTTATTGACAAGCTCCAGACTCCAGCAGAGAGTCCGTCTTCACTGAAGGCGTCAGTAAGCACTCCGCAGCAGGCAGAGAGTGAAGGCTCAGGCTGAGGTCAGATCTACCCGTTCTTCTCTGGAAGAATCGGGGTCAGATACAGAGCCCAGAGATAGAGAATCCACTCGAGGCTCAAGATTTAAGTTATCTGTTGAGGATGTAGATGACTTATTAAAGGCTATCTATACTACCCTTGAATTAAGAGGAAGAGGTTCAGTTATCCAAACATGATCTTATGTATAAAGGATTGCATAAGAGAAAATCAAGAGTGTTTCCAGTTCATAGTTGTTTGCTTGATACTATTAAACTGGAATGGGATAATCCTGAGAGAAAACCATTCTTTAGTAACCTAAAAAGGAGGTTTCCTTTTGATGAGGACACTGCGCAGCCATGGAATAAGAATCCCAAGTTAGACGCACCTCTTTCAAAAGTTTCAAAAAACTCGGACCTGGCGTTTGATGATATGGGTACGCTTAAGGATCCGATGGACAAGAGGGGGGATATCCTTTTCCACAGAGCCTGGGACTCAGCAGTTGGAAACCTGAAACCAGCTTTGGCTTCCACTTGTGTGGCCAGAAATCTGGAGGTTTGGTTGACTCAGATTCAGTCACATCTGTCAGCAGGTACCTCCAGAGAGCAAATTTTAAAGTCTTTTCCTCTCCTATTTCAGGCAGTGGGTTTTTTGGCAGATTCTTCCGCTGAGTCGGTAAGAATGTCAGCCAGGACTTCGGCTCTAGTGAACTCGGCCAGGAGAAGCCTTTGGCTTAAGACCTGGTCAGGGGACTCTGCCTCCAAGTTGCGCCTTTGTGGCCTTCCTTTAACTGGCGATCATTTATTTGGCCCAGGTCTACAGGAGGCACTGGAACGCACGGCTGATAAGAAAAAGGCGTTTCCAGAGAAAAAGAGTTCAGACAGCCAGAAAAATTTTTCGTGGCCAAAACAGGCAACAGAGTCCTAGAGAAAAGGACAGCAGGCCGAAAAAGCATTGGACTGGGCACAAAGGCAGAGGCAAAGGGGGAGTGCTATTTAACCCTCCTCAACAGCCCGCCAAGCCGCAGTGACTTGTGTTCCCCGGTGGGAGGGAGATTGAGGGCCTTCATCCCACAGTGGGCAGCAGTCACTCTGAGCCCCTTCGTCCTGGACCTAGTGACCAATGGGTACAGGCTGGAGTTTGTTCACCAACCACCAGAACGTTTGTTGGTCACATTTCCTCCACAAGATCGGGAGAAAGCGAGGGCTCTGGGTCTCCAGATCGGAGACTTATTAGATCAAAAAGTCCTGATTCCTGTTCCTCGATCGGAGCGGGGCAAGGGTTTCTTTCCCATGTATTTGTGGTCAGAAAGCCGGCAGGAAAGTTTCGACTTATCCTGAATCTCCGGACCTTAAACAAGTCCATCAGATACAAGCATTTCCGTATGGAGACGGTTTTTACAATCAAAAACCTACTATACCCAAACTGCTTTATGGCCACGTTGGACTTAAGGGATGCTTATCTTCACATCCCTATCCATCCAGCCTTCCAAAAGTTTTTGAGATTGGCAGTGAAGATGGGTATGGGGACCCGACATTTTCAATTTCAGGCCCTCCCCTTCGGTCTTTCCTCAGCCCCACACATCTTTACGAAGGTGTTGGGGGAAGCGCTGGCTCCTCTAAGATTAAAGGCAATAACGGTTATCCCTTACTTAGACGACCTCCTGATAGTGGCAAAATCATACCAAAGGCTGTTGGAGGATCTCCAGGCTGTACAGGACTTCTTACAGTCCCTAGGCTGGCTAATAAACAAAGAAAAATTGTCCTTGATTCCGGCCCAGAAAGTAACTTATCTGGGTTACGATTTTTGCTCCGTGAACCAAAGAGTTTTTCTTCCTCAGGAGAAGATTACCAAAGTGTTCCAGACTATGTCAACATTGCAGACCAACCAGTCGGTCTCTGAGACAGGTGTCGAGGGCAGTGGGTCTTATGACCTCATGTTTTCCCGCAGTACCATGGGCGAGACTCCGTCAGCGTCCGTTACAAAGGTTTCTTTTAAGAAACTGGGACGGGGACGTAAGGTCCCTGGAGTCAAGGATCTGGCTTCCCGACAGGATAAAAAGAAGCCTGTGGTGGTGGAGAGCTGGTCAGCACCTAGCAGGAGGTCTCCCATGGTCCTTTCCCATTTCCCGAAGGATTACCACGGATGCGAGTTCCTGGGGATGGGGGGCCCACCTCAGCAATGCAGTAGCACAAGGAGAGTGGTCCCCAGAGGAGGCAAGGGCCTCATCCAATCAAAGAGAGCTGCTTGCAGTCCAGAGAGCCCTCCAGTCTTTTCAGATGGAGATCAGGGGTCACAACCTCCAAATCCTGCCAGACAATATAGCGACAGTCGCGTATATCAACAAGCAGGGAGGCACGAGAAGCCGGAGGCTTCAGTCCATTGCCCAGGAGATCCTTTCATGGGCAGAGGGGAATCTAGCCTCCATTTCTGCTGTACACCTGAAGGGGAAAAACAATTGCCTGGCAGATTATCTCAGCCGTCACAGGATAGACCGAGACAACTGGTCCCTTCATCCCGAAGTCTTTGCAGACCTCACCAAGAGATGGGGTTATCCGGTAGCGGATTTGTTCGCAAACCGAAACAACCGCAAGACGGAGATATTCTTTTCCATGAACCCGGCAGATCAAGCCTTGGGGATCGATGCTCTGGCGAACCCGTGGCCTCCAGGCCTATGTTATGCCTTTCCGCCAATCAGGCTGATTCCAGAAGTCCTCCGGAAGTTTCGGCTGGAAGAGACAGATCTGATTCTAATTGCCCCGTTTTGGCCCAAGAGGCCATGGTTTTCCCTGCTACAGTCTCTGGTTTCAGAGCCTCCGTGGAGTCTTCCGAAAAGGGAAGACCTATTATTGCAGGGTCCAGTATCACACCTTCAGGTGGTTTCCTTTAAACTTGACGGCCTGGTATCTGAAGAAAAGATACTGAGCGCCCAAGGGTTCTCTGACAAAGTAGTCAGGACTCTCGTTAATTGCAGGAAGCCGGTTACTAGAGCCATATATTCCAAAGTTTGGAAAAGGTTTAACTCATGGTTATCTGAAAATGATAGATTAACTCATGATATTCCGTCTATTTTGGAATTTTTCCAAGAAGGTGTCGACAAAGGTCTTTCTGTTAGTACCTTAAAGGTACAGGCGGCAGCTATTAGTGTGTTCCTCCAGTTTTCTCTCTTTTTCAAATCTATCTCTAGGGCCAGACCAGTAGTAGTGAGAAGTTGTCCAACGTGGGATCTGTCCCTAGTACTTCAAACTCTGGTAGAATTTCCGTTTGAACCTCTGGAAAGTATGTCAGTTAAGTTACTTACATTAAAAACTGTGTTCCTTATAGCTGTTACCTCAGCTCGTAGGGTAAGTGAGTTGCAGGCCCTATCAGTTAGGGAGCCCTTCCTCACGATTTTTGAGGATCGAGTTGTGTTACGAACCGATCCAGGTTTTTTGCCCAAGGTGGCAAGTACTTTCCACCGATCTCAGAACATTGTATTGCCAACCTTTTGTAGTTCGCCACAGGGCGACTTAGAAAGAAAATTTAGTTTTCTAGATGTAAGAAGGATTCTCTTGGTCTATCTTGAGGTCACGAAGACTTTTAGGAAAACTGATGCCTTGTTTGTCCTCCTTTTCTGGAGTTCACAAGGGGAATAGTGCATCTAAAGCCACATTGGCTAGATGGATAAAGCAAGCCATCTTGGAAGCTTACAAAATTAGGGAGGTCCCTACACCTTTTGTTACTGCGCACTCAACTAGAGCCTTGTCTACGTCTTGGGCTGAGAGGGCTGGTGCCTCACCGGAACAAATTTGCAGGGCTGCCACTTGGTCCAGTTACTCGACCTTCATTAAACATTATCGCCTGGATCTCCTATCAGCTCAGGAGCAGGCGTTTGGTCGTAAGGTCCTTCAGGCAGTTGTCCCTCCCTAGACTGGTAAGTTCTGGCTCATCGTCTCATGGGCTGTCCTGGAAGACGCTTGGAGAAAAGCTGAGTTAGACTTACCGGTAACTCCTTTTCTGAGAGTCTTCCAGGACAGCCGGATTCCCACCCGGTATTGTCTGAAGTTATGTGTATTATGCATATGTTTTGCAGGGTCCTACGGTTCTTGAGAATACTGACATGGGCCTGGAGGACCGCCCTTTTATCTGGTGGGGGTGACGTGTTTCCTGTCCTGGTAGGAGGAGCCCAAGGTCTCATAGGCTGTCCTGGAAGACTCTCAGAAAAGGAGTTACCGGTAAGTCTAACTCAGCTTTTTTGGCTGAATTTGCACCTGAAACGGACCAGAAGGCGCACAGGACCCTTCTGCCGTTGAGAGCAGGTCACACTCTCCTGTCATACAGATTGGAAGCAGGGAAACCCGCATCCAGTTCGCATCAGTGTAAACCCAGCCTTAATCCAGTTTAACCCTGCCTCCAACCATCATGCCCCGCTTTTTTGCTAGTGTCCTAGGAGCTTGCTGAAGCATTGGGCACAAACTCGCTGTACGTAATCTTGGGTATCCTTTTTAAAATTCCCGCTGAATCCCACTGGCATCAATACGTATAAATATACCGTACTTATCGGCGTATAACACGCACCCCAAGTTTAGGAGAGAAGTTTAAGGAAAAGAAACTTACATTAAAATGCCCATCAATGCAGCCTCATCAGTGTTCATCTGCAGCCTTGTTAGTGTCATTGCAGCCTTGTCAGTGCAGCTTTGCCCCAGTGCCGTCTTGTCAGTGCAGCTTTGCCCCAGTGCCGTCTTGTCAGTGCAGCTTTGCCCCAGTGCAGTCTTGTCAGTGCAGCTTTGCCCCAGTGCAGTCTTGTCAGTGCAGCTTTGCCCCAGTGCAGTCTTGTCAGTGCAGCTTTGCCCCAGTGCAGCTTTGCTCCAGTGGTCAGTGCAGCCTTGCCCCCAGTGTCCATGCCTGCCGCCGACATACACATAGCAGCATGTAGTTGTAGTTTTAAATATGGCGCCGTGGAGTTCGGAGGGACTCTGCGCCGGCGGAACTGAACGAACGCCGCCGAGATACATAGTCGAGTGTATTCGGCTCTTTCCGGCGCCGCTCACAGTCCCGCCCTATGATGGACATAACACAGGTCCAATGGAGGGACTGGGCGTGACTGTGAGCGGCGCCGGAAAGAGCCGAATACACTCGACTATGTGTATCTCGGCTCTGTGATTTCGGCGGCGCTCGTTCAGCTCCGCCGAGTCCCTCTGAACTCCGCGGCGCCATATTTAAAACTACTCGCTATGTGAAATGGCGGCGATCGCCGCCGATAGCTCACAATTAGCAGGGATCGGCCTATAACACTCACCCACTATTTTCCCCTGATTTTAAGGGGAAAAAAGTGTGTGTTATACGCTGATAAATACGGTAATTAAATCACAGCCAGCTCACAACCTGTCAATTCCGCTAACCTATAAAACATGCAGAAAAATATGCATCATAAAAACAGCATATAAAGCTAAAAAACACAACTACGGTACACGGTATGATAAAAACCCATAAACAGCACAAAAAGATATGTGGAAGGATTACTCTTATATCAAAAGGCAAAATACAGGAATGCACGTATAAAAAATTATATATCAAATGTTTAAAGGCAGATGTTATCAATATTTTTGTTTTCGTATATCCAATATGATTCCCTCTGGCGAATGTACATGGTGCAACATTTCTTTTTTAATAGCAAAAACTATTTCCCTAACTAGTTGCTGTGGCCACTGTATAAACTGTATGTTGCATCAGTAATGTCACAGTATGTGGCGCTGTGTTTTTGGCAGCAGTACAGTCTGTTGCTGGAACAAAACCAAGTCGGGCTGAGCTTTGCTCAGCCATTCACACAGTCTTGTCATTTTTTTCTTTTCTTTTTTTTTTTTCTTTCAATGAATACAAGGCTTCCTCCTGAGTTGCTGAGGTGGAGATCGTGATGTCCTCTGCCCACCTCCCACCTCAACCATTCACAGCACGTAGTAAAAACTGCACATTGCTTTGTGAAAACACCACACATGAAACATTGTTGGGCTCACAGTTAACCCTTTGATTGCCCCTAAATGGTAACCCCCTCCCAGCCAGTGTCATTAGTACAGTGAACGTGTATATTCTTAGCACTGGTCAGTGTTTTTAGCCAGTTCTCAACCAGCGTCGGTTATTGTCAGATTGCTCGCCACACTATCACAGTCCCACTATAAATCACTAATCCCCACCATTACTATCGCTGTCCCACTAAAAGTCACTTGTCACCACCATTACTAGTATTTATAAAAAAAAAAAAAAACTACAGTAGCAATCACATATCACTAGAGATTACAGCTGTCATGAATGGTTAACCGTGGTGCTGAATAGCAAAAAAATGGCCTGGTGGTTAAATGGTATGTTGTACTTCAATCACATTCAGTCACAACCAGTACAAGACAAACTCTGAAAATGTAAGACTTGAAAACGTATTTTCATTTTTGCAATCAAATTTGAGAAAACTATGTTCACGGTATATGTTCCTGTTCACACAGCATATCCCAACGTGTGTTTTTTGTAAACGTGCAGTTGGGGGTGGCAAAAAATGTGCAGTTGAGTAACATTTTTGTCACCTGACAAGCCGCCCCCCCAAGCTGTAATAGGCAGCGAATGGGGATGTTTACATGCTGCAATGCTTTTGCGTCCACGGCAAAGTTCAACCCATTATGTAGCAATTGATGGGCGGCCCGCTAACACAACATAGCCAAGCAAATGGGGAATCGCCATAAACGACCTGCAACCACATGCAAGGCACGCGGGTACACCACGTTTGACAAAAATGGGGTTAAAACAGGTGGTGAGACATTCAATTGCTTCCTTGCTGTCGGTATCCTCTGAAGCACAATCCGAATGCAGAAAGGGAAATTTTCCCCCAGCCTTCCAGGACAGCCCTTGAGAGCCCCCCCCCCCCCCGGACAGGAAACACATTGCCTCCAGCTCTTTAAAAGGCGGTCCCTCAGGCATCTGGTCAGTTTTTTGTGTTTCCTTAGTTGGAGGAGACATGCTGCCTGGAGGAACAGTCTTAGGGGAGATGGACTGGGAGAGCATCCATCATCAAGGGCTGTCCAGACCAGCCAGAAAATCCCCCTCAGCTTAAGGTCAGGAGGCCTTCCTCTTTGCAGGCCACGGGTTCCCTCCGCGTTGATATGGAGTTCTCCCTCTCCAGTACCCGGCGAGGGAGTGGACAGTAATGGTGGAGCATTGGCGGCATCAGCAGTGGGAGAGCTCACTCTCCTCGCTGTAGGACACCGTGACCCGGAAAACATTGGCCGTCACTTCTGATGGATATGATGTCATCACTGCACGCTGGATGTTGTGGCTTCTGGTGCAGAGAGAAAAGGGGGAGGCTAAGCCAGTGTATTAAAGGAGCAACAGCATGGGCTTTAGACGCCAACAGCAACGGAGCACCGCAAAGCCATCCCACACTCCGGGGGAGTCAAACGCCGGCTCATCACGGGTAGGCTGGCTTGGCCAGAGCCTTTTTCCTGTGTATCCCTTATTACAAGGGGAGCTAGAAGACCCTGGGGGAACCACCTTATAGCTCTGTTGGGCACCTTAGCACACCGGGAGGAGGCCAGGATTAGATAAGTTCTTTTGTTAAACAAAACCCTCTCCTTGTCCTCCCTCTCAGAAAGAATCCTCCAGATCAGAGAAAGCCACTACCAAGACAGACAAAAAGAAATGTCCTTGTAGTGCAAGGCTCTTGTCTAGCTACACAAAAACCTTGTGTCCTACTTGCATCACAGCCATGCTAAAGAGTGAGGAAGATTCCTCTGCTCCTTCAAGGATGAAATGCAATATACTTTTCAGTCATTCAGAAAATTTATCTCAGATGCACAAGTCCCAGGCATGGCCGTTTGCCAACCTGATCATGTGCCCACTTCTACTCCGGTAGGTTCAGGCGAGCCTTTAGAGAGTAGGGAGAATTCCCCTAAAAACACTGACCCGGACTCTTCCCAATCAGATTCAGGACAGGAGGATTCAGGAGTACCCACAGGGTTCAAACTTTCCCAGGAGGAAATGGATGAACTAGTGGGGGCAATCTATGAGACCCTTAGAGATGGGGAAAAAAAACACTCAAGACATGACAACATGTACCAACGGTTGAATAAAAAGAAACCCAATGTATTATCAAGTATATCATGACCGATTTAGTGCTTAGGGAGTGGGCAGAACCAGACAAAAGGCCCTTCTCAAGTAGCCTAAAGAGAAGATTTCCTTTTTTATGAGGACCCAAACTCAGTCTGCAATCAGTCCCCTAAATGTGATGCCCCGCAAGCAAAAATGTCAAAACACTAGGAATCTGGTCCTTGAGGACCCCATGGACAAGAGGCGCTGTAATCCTAAAAAGATAATGGGATACCTCAATGGCAAACCTCAGACCAGCACTGACAACAACTTGCTTAGCCCGAAATTTTGAATTATTGGTTATAACAGCTGCAAGAGCATCTGACAGCGGGTACCCCTAGGGTAGAGCTGTTAAAATCTTTCCCCATGCTCTTTAAAGCAGTAGGCCTCATTGTGGACGCCTCGGCCGAGTCTGTAAAACTCTCAGCCAGAGCAGCCTCATTATCTGTTGCAGCCAGGAGAACCCTTTGGCTTAAAACCTAGCCGGGGGACAAAGCCTCCAAGTTGCGCTTATGTAGCGTTCCTTTTTCAGGCATGTTTCTTTTTGGCACTCCCCTAGATTAAGCCTTGGTGCATACAGCTGATAGGAAAAAGACCTTTCCTGTTAAGAAAAAAACATTTCCCAGAAAAATTTTTTGTCAGGGGACGAAAAAAAGTTTTGTCAGGGGAGTGATCGAGAGAGGATATGCCTTAGAGTTCAACCAAAGACCTCCCACAATAGTATTGATTACTCCATTATCCAGGGACCCAGCAAAAGCTCAGGCATTACCACAACTCATAGGGGATTTAGTAGACCAAAAAGTCCTAATACCAGTCCCCAAATAGGAAGAAGGGAAGGGTTTTTACGCGCATGTGTTTTTGGTGCAGAAACCTTCAGGGAAATATCTCTTTATCTTCAACCTAAAGCCCTTGAACAGTCATTCAGTACAAAAAATTCCGAATGGAGTCAATCTACTCTGTCAGGAATTTGCTCCAAAAAGATTGTTTCTTGGCAAAAATAAAGGATGCCCATCTGCACATTCCCATCAGGGAAAGCTCCCAGAAATTTCTCTGCATAGCAATATGGATAGGGAAAAAGATCTATAATTTTCAAAGCCGAGCCTTACCCTTCGGCCTCTCCTCCATCTCCGAGGATCTTTACCAAGGTCCTGGCACCACTAAGACTGAAAGCCATAACAATTATTCCATAC
The DNA here is from genome assembly GCA_037952835.1 of Lithobates septentrionalis. Classification (NCBI taxonomy): domain Eukaryota; kingdom Metazoa; phylum Chordata; class Amphibia; order Anura; family Ranidae; genus Lithobates; species Lithobates septentrionalis. Next base: position 2,093,482 of record JBBDGP010000855.1, on the reverse strand, counting down.
TTAGATGACTTGCTGTTCATAGCGCCAACAAAAGAGAAACTACTAAAAGATCTAATGGTTGCACAACAGTGCTTATCCCAGCTTGGCTGGGCACCAATGCGAGAAATCAAATCTATCTCCCTCGCAAGAAATCCTGTTCCTAGGTTACACGATCAGTTTAAAAGAAAAATAATACTCCCACAAGAAAAGGTTGATCGCATTGGACAACGGATAGCACAAATACAGACAAATCTCCCAGTTACTACAAGAGAAATAATGAAATAATTAGGGTTGTCCCGATACCGATACTAGTATCGGTACCGATACCAAGCATTTGCCCAAGTACTTGTACTCGGGCAAATGCTCCCGATGCTTCCGCCGATACCTTGACTGTCAGCGGTGATGGACGTGTGGGGGAGTTACAAGCTTCTCTCCCCGCGGCTTTCAGCTGCTTAGTGACATACAGCGGTGATCGGTGCTTGTAATTCCCCCACACGCGATCACCGCTGACTGTCACCTCCTCCTCCTTAGTCCTCCTCCGTTCCTCTGTCCCCCTCCGCTGTCCTGCTCCATTGCTGTGTCCCCCTCCGTTCCTCTGTCCCCCTCCGCTGTCCTCCTCCGTTCCTCTGTCCACCTCCCGCTGTCCTTCTTCTTTGCTCTGTCCCCCTCCGCTGTCCCCATCCGTTCCTCTGTCCCCCTCCGCTGTCCCCATCCGTTCCGGCTTTCCGTTGTCCCTCTCTCTCTTCGTCTGTCCCCTCCGTTCTGCTGTCTCTCCGCTGTGTGTATGGAGAGAGTCAGCTGACTCTTTCCATTCACATAACTGAAACATTGTAATCTCCTGTGATTACAATGTGTCAGTTTATGAATGGAGAGAAGCTGCTGTGTTCTCTCCATTCATTCTCAGTGCAGCTGACGCTGCAGAGAAAGGGACTGGGGAATCTCTATCCTCTGTCTATTTCTCTGTCTCAAGGGGGAGATATCAGAGGTCTGTTAAGACCCCTGATATCTCACCAAAGCCCCCCAACAGGGCTGATTAAAAAAAAAAAAAAACACACATAGTGCAATAAAGAATAAAAAAAAAAAAATGTAAAAAATAATAAATGTAAATGAAAAAAACCAAAACAAAAACACACACACAGACACCGTTCACTACACCCCCCCCCCCCCCCCCCAAAAAAAAAAAAAAAAAAAAAACTGTCACGTGACATTAAAAAAAAGTATCGGTAATCGGTATCGGCGAGTACTTGAAAAAAAGTATCGGTACTTGTACTCGGTCCTAAAAAAGTGGTATCGGGACAACCCTAGAAATAATGTCAGTTTTAGGACTTATGAAGTCCTCCATCCCAGCAGTCTAATGGGCCAGGTTTCACCAAAGACCACTCCAAAAAAATTTGTGGGGAAAAGACTTGGAGGACAAGGTGTACCTCCCAAAAAAAACAAAGCAAGCCCTTTGGTGTTGGCAAAACCAAATCAATCTACAAGAGGGACTGCTGTCTACAGATTGACCACAGATGCCAGCAGTCAGGGATGGGGGCCCATTTAGAGGGGCAAATAGGCGCAGGGTACTTGGACTCAACTAGAGAAACAACACTCATCCAACTACAAGGAACTCAAAGCTGTAGCCAGAGGAATCTCGGCATTCTAAAGTCAGCTCAGAGGCCAACATACACAGGTTAGATCGGACAATACAACCTCGGTAGCGTACCTAAACAAACGAGGCACCAGAAGTCCCATCTTGATGAGTATAGCACAGGAAATATTCTCCTGGGCAGAGGAAAATCTGGAATCCCTTTTCGGCAATCCATCTCAAAGGAGTGCAGAACAACCTAGCCGATTTTTTTTGAGCAGACAGTTCATCTCGCAAGAAGAATGGTCACTAGACCCAACAGTGTTTGTGGAAATAGTTTCCAAGTTGTGCCTTCCAGAGATCGACTTATTTGCCAACAAAGCAAATGCCAAACTACGAAGTCTCTTTTTCTCGCTGAACCCAAGAGATCAGCCAGTGGCAGTCGATGCCCTCCAGAGTGCATGGACTTTCAGGCTATCTTGCGCCTTCCCACCCCTATATCTGATCCCAAGAGTCCTCTCCAAACTCAGGAGAGAACAGGCATCCCTTATCCCAATAGCTGCTTTTTGGCCAAAGAGGGCATGGTTTTTACTTCTGCTATCATTAGCGGATCGACCACCTTGTATGTTACCTTTCAGTCGGAACCTGCTATCCCAGGCCCAGTACTGCATCCCAATCCAGCCATGCTAAACTTAGTGGCATGGTATCTGAAACCGAGATCCTGAAGTCTAAGGTCTATCAAACAGTGTGATAAACTCTGCTACAAAGTCGCAAACCAGTTACAAGAGCCATATACCTGAAAGTCTGGAGGAAGTTTAACCTCTGGCTAACAGAGAACGGAAAAAGAGAATATGATTCTCCTATAATTCTAGAGTTCCTACAGGAAGGCATTGATAAAAACTCATCATTAAGCACAATTGAGGTTCAGATTGCAGCCCTATCATTCTACTTGCAGCGTTCCCTACAACAGGACCCGCTCATAAATGGGTATTGTAAGGCAGTCTCTAGACTACGACCAGTGTCATGTCGTAAAATTCCGACATGGGACTTGTCTATTATGTTAAAAGCGGTCATTAAGGAGCCTTTTGAACCGTTATCAAAGGCATCCTTAAGACCGATTACCCTTAAAATAGTTTTTCTTTATCGCTTTTACGTCTGCTGGCTCTGTCAATTAGAGAGCCCTTTATGCAGATATTTGGAGGATAGGGTCATTCTCAGGAATGGCCAAGCATTTATCCCCAAGGTTGCTTCTACCTTACACAGAAGTCAGGATATAGTGTTACCCTCCTTCTGTAGTAAACCATTGAACAGCAAAGAGCAACTACATTGACTGGATGTCAGGAGATGTCTCATAGGCTATTTGGAAGCTACCAAGAGCTTCAGAACATCAGAGGCCCTGTTTATCCTCTTCTCAGGAAATCGGAAAGGTAAACCAGCTTCTAAAGGGACAATAGCTAGGTGGATAAAGATGGCCATCTCAGAAGGGTACAAAACTCTACACTTGGACACTCCACAAGGCTTGAATGTACACTCCACAAGGGCGTTGGCCATGTCCTGGGCGGAAAGAGCCAGCGCTACCCCATAGCAGATATGTAAGGCTGCCACGTGGTCAAGCATGTGTACGTTCATCCGACCCTATCAATTGGACGCTTTGGGTGATCAAAATTTAAGCATTTGGGAGACTTCCAAGCAGTGGTCCCCCCCCCCCCCCTAAAAATTTGGTGAGTACTTGTTCATACTCTCAAGGGCTGTCCTGGAAGACGACTGGGGGAAAAACTGGAGATGGACTTACCGGTAACTGTTTCCAGGAGTCTTCCAGGACAGCACGTTCCCACCCTTTGTATGTATAAAATGAATTTGTATGTACGGCTTAATTCTATTTCAGCTCAGTCTTTCAGTTCTTGCTTAAAACTTACTAGTTGCCTGAGGGACTGCCTTTTAAAGAGCTGGAGGCAATGTTTCCTGTCTGGGGGAGGAGCTCCATCTCAAGGGCTTTCCTGGAAGGCTGCTGAAAACAGAGTTACTGGTAAGTCTAATGCCAGTTTTAGACACGTGTCTAAATCTACTGTGTCTCTGTCCCCACACAGATTGCAACTTTCTAAACTATCCCTGATAAAGGTACAATGCAGGCAGCTTATAAACTTTTGACCCTTTTTGTTAGGAAAGTGTTTAAATCTAGTTTACAACTGTCATAATGAAGAGATGCCAGCACGGTACAGTCAGGGTTAATTATGTTAAACATTACATCACACCCCTATCTTAAAGTGGAATGAAACACCTGGAATGCTCACCTCCATGTTCCAGCAATAAGGTAGTTACATCCCATGCTGGTCACTGTCATCTTCTCCCCAGCTACTTCTGGGTTTTCGGTCTCTTGATTGGCTGGTGATGCATGCGTATGGGAGTTAGTCGTTCTGGCACAGCCAGGCAGTACTGAAAATATATACATATATCATACTGGGTTGCACATGGGCAGGCTACGTGCATTCAGGTAGAAGACTGTATGCAGGCTAGTAAGGATTTTGTTATTGCTGAAGACACATTGCAAAGAGCTACCTGTTTGCTTTTTTTTTTAATAGTTAAGTTTAATTCTGCTCTATTATTACAAAGTGGGGAGAACATGATGTAGACATTTTAACCACTTCAGCTATGCAGGGTTATTCCCCCTTTTTTTGACCAGGCCATTTTTTGCGATTAAGCACTGCGCTATGTTTACCTGGCAACTGTGCAGTCATGCAACGCTGTACCCAAATTAAATTTTGTCTTTTTTTTTTTCCCACACAAATGGCTTTCTTTTGGGTGGCATTTGATCACCAATGGAGTTTTATTTATTTATGTATTTATTTTGAGATGTGAATTAAAAAAGACCAAAGTGTGTGTGTGTTGGAGTTTTTACTTAGTTTTTTTTATACTGCTAATGGTGGTGATCAGCAACGTATAATGGAACTGGGATAGTGCGGCAGGCAATCTGACACTAAGACCCCTTTCACACTGAAGGCGTTTTTCAGGTGTTCTAGCACTAAAAATAGCGCCTGAAAAACATCTCCCATGCCACCCCAGTGTGAAAGCCCAAGTGCTTCCACACTGGGGTGGTGCATTCTGTGGGAAGTTCTGAAAAGTCCTGCAAGCAGCAACTTTGGGGTGGTTTGGGAGCGATGTATACACCGCTCCCAAAACGCCCTGCCCATTGAAATTAATGGGAAAAAATATAAAAAATCGCGCTACCCTTAAAAAATATATATCTAGTACTGTGAAAATATATATGTGAAAAGCTGCGTGATAATAACATACAGGTGATAAGTTAAATTGGTGAATTAATATACGGCGTGAACCATGAAGAATGTCCAGTGATCGATGAACATAAATCGGCAACGATCAGTAATCAATGGACAATATAGTGTAGTGAGCACCAGTGAAAATAAAAAATAAAAATCCAACAAATTAGCATAAATCGGTGAATCGGTTCCTGTTTCCCAATAGTAAGTGAGATCCACCACCACAAATTAACGAGAATGCGCCCCTACCGGAATACCATGATCCCCCATCAGAGGATCAGGGAAGACATGTATTGTCCTAAACCCTGGATCCATGGGACGGCAAGCAAACACCAGGTGGTGGGGAATCACCCAAGGCAGCTCCTCTGTTGTTACTATCAGTGATTTCTTCTCACTAAAAAATTCTTACTTAAAAAAGGCCATTCTTAACCCCCGCTAGCAGCCGAAAGGCGATGCTAAAACGACAGTAAAGCGACACTAAAACTAGCGGTGCTTTACCACTGGCGTGGCCCCCGTGTAAAAGAGGTTTGACGCTGGGGGGTTTAACTGACTGCCAGTGACACTAATACAGTGATCATTGATAATACCATACACTGTCACTGTACCAGTGTCACTGGCTGGGAAGGGGTTGACATCTAGGGAAATCGGAGGTTAAATGTGTGCCTAACAATGTGTAATGGAAGTATTGTGTAGCTTATCCTAACAGATCTTTGTTTCTTATCCCTGCTTTCTTTATAAATGTAGGCATAAATATATTCCACTACATTTCTTTGGCAAAAAAAACAAGTCTGTGAATTATTTTTTTTACATAAAGTTGTCAAGATATTTCTAACACATCATGGGCGCACTTAGAATTACACCCCAAAAAACATTCTGCTACTCCCCAACTATGATATGGTATATCACATGTGTGATGGGATAGAAGCGTAGTGAGGCGCAAAAATCCAAGGAAGCACCTTCAGGCATTCTAGGGACATAAATTACACATCTAATTTTTCTGGCTACCTATCAGGCCCTGGAGCACCAGGACAGTAGAAACCCCCACAAAATGACCACATTTCAGAGAGTAAACACCCCAAGGTATTTAAGAGGCACGTTGAGTCTTTTGAAGACTTCATTTTATCACCACAAGTTTTTGGAAAATAGAGAAAGGAAAATGTAAATTTTTTTTCTTTTTTTTTCTTTCTACACAGTTGTCAATTTAATGAGACATTTCTCACACGTAGCATGGCCTTACTTAGAATTTCACCCCAAAACTTTTTCACTCATTATCTACTGGACATTGTATCTTGTGTATCGCACAAATCAACCAAAAGGGTCAAAATCTGTTGTACTGTAATGGTCATCTTTGTCCGAGAGGTCAGGGAATGTAGACGGAAGTTGTCAAACGAACAGGATTTCTTTTTATGAGGAGTTAAGTAAAACCTTGGACAGAGGGGTGGCTGTGGACGTAGTATACGTGGATTTTGCAAAAGCGGTTGACCGTTCCCCGCACATGGCTAATGTAAAGGGTAAAGTCTACAGGCTTGGAAAGATCAATTTGTAAATGGATAGAAAACTGGCTAAAAGAATTCAGAGTAGTGGTGAATGATTCTTACTCTGAATGATCTAAGGTTATTAGTGGTGTACCCCAACGTTCAGTGTTGGGACCCTTATTTTTTAATATATTTATAAATGATATAGGGTCTGGGATTAAAAGTACCATTTCAGTCTTTGCAGATGACACCAAGCTATGCAGTGTATGAACGTCCTTGCAGGATGTCTCCAATTTACAAGCCAACCTCAATGCAATTTCATTGGCTGGCTATGTGGCAAATGAGGTTTTATGTTACGTTATGAACTTGGGGGCTAAGAATATGCATGAATCATACATACTAGGGGGAGTACAAATGGGGGAATCAATGGTGAAGGATCCTGGGGGTTTAGGTAGATCATAAGCTTAATAGCATGCAATGCCAAGCTGTGGTTTCCAAAGCGAGCAAAGTCCTTTCTCGTATGAAGAGAGGTATAGACTTGAGAGAAGGATATCATTAGTAGTTCACAAAAAGGATATCGGGGAACTGGAGAAAGTGCAGAGAAGTACAACTAAACTGATAAGAGGCATGGAGGAGCTCAGTTGTGAGAATAGATTAGAGGAACTGGATTTAATCTCTCTTGAGAAGTGGACCTTGAAGTGGTTGTAAATGCACTTTGAAAAAATGACTAACACCTGCAAGACAAAGGCATAAGGAGCTAGTATGCATAGCATACTAGCTCATTATGTAATACTCACCTGAGATCGAAGCCCTCGCTGCATTGCCCGTACACAGCACCAGCCAGCGACATCACTCCTGGGGGTCACTTACGGGTATTGTGGCTCCAGCACTGTGATTGGCCGGAGCCACGATTACGTTACTTCCGTGCATGCGTGCGGGAGCCGCTGGTAACGGCACACTCACTGAAGCAAACCGCATGTACGTGCCATTGCTTCAGTGCGCATGTGCCGATGATGCCGGCACATGCCAATACATGGGATATCTCCTATACCGTGTAGGTTTAGGAGATACCCTGGGTAGCTACAGGTAAGCCTTATTATAGGCTTACCTGTAGCAAAAAGTGGTCTGTAAGGGTTTACAACCACTTTAAAGTGTTTAAGCCACTCTAACCTGTATACATAATTAGCACTGCCTCCTATTGTAGTATCCCCCTCTGTGTGATTTATAAAAATAAGTGCTGGAAATACCTAATTTCACTGCCGAGATTGCGATCACATGACTGGCCAGCTTTCTCCTTTCATCCTCTGAGAGATGCAGTGGGCGGGGCTGAGATTCCTCTGCTAATCTCAGTCTGGGGGAGAGAAGGAGAGAGCTGGCTGGTCATGTGATTTGCAATCTGGGCTCCTAAATGAGGTTTTTACAGTATTTATATGAATCCTTGTCACTGGGGGCCAAATGACACAGGACAAGCACTGTCATAACATGCCTTAAAGGAGCAGGATCCTTTTTTTTTTTTTTTTTTCTTGGGTTAAAGCGGAGTTCCACCCAAGAATTGAACTTCCGCTTTTCGGATTCCTCCCCCCTCCGTTGTCACATTTGGCACCTTTTAGGGGGGAGCAGATAGCTGTCCAATCCAGGTATTTGCTCCCACTTCCGGGCATAGTTCACCGCAGGCTCTGTGGCTATCTACGCCACGTCCAGTCCCCCACCCCCCCCCGCGCTTTCTTCTGGGAGACCAACGTTCCAGAAGACAGCAGGGACCAGGACCATTGAGGATGCGCAGTGCGACTCGCGCAGTAGGGAAACCGGCTATGAAGTCGCAAGGCTTCACTTTCCGACTCCCTTACCGAAGATGGCGGCGCCTCCACCCAAGAGCCGAGGGACAGATCGATTTCGGGTGAAGACATCGCGGGCGCCCTGGACAGGCAAGTGTCAATATTTTAAAAGTTAGCAGCTGCAATATTTGCAACTGCTGACTTTAAAAAAATTTATTTTGGCGGAACTCCGCTTTAAAAAACACTTTAAGGGGGGATATGATCAACATGTACAAGTACATAAGGGGTCCATATAGTGAACCTGGTGTTATTCTTTAAGGTCATTAGAGGACAAGGGGGTACTGTATAAATCTAGAGGAAAAGAGATTTTTATCTCCAAATACAGAAAAATGTTTTCACAGTAAGAGCTGTGAAAATGTGGAATGGACTCCCTCAAGAGCTGTTTCTGGCCAGCTCAGTAGAATGCTTTAACCACTTAAAGTGGATGTAAACCCAAACATTTTTTTTTTTAAATGAAGACTCATATCTGTTTACAGCAGAGGATGTCTTTTCCTCTGTGCCCAGTCTTGCCCACAAAGAGTTAATCCAGCTCTGAGCAATCCTCTTATCTTTTTCAGTAGGATAAAAACAGACACAGAAATAGGTGTCTGTTCTTCCCCCTTGCTGTGAGTGACAGGCGATTTCCTCATCTCATGCAGGAGTGCAAGAGGCATTCTGTGTACTTTACACCCCCCTTCCTTTCTTCTCCAGCTTCCCCGGGATTGGCTGCCCCACACCTGGGCATGCTGAAGTTATGTGGTGACTTTCCTGGGGTTTGACAGGATGTTGGTGATCATAGGGCATAATCCATGAGACCAGCAGAAGTTCAGTGTAAGAAATATTGATGCTTGGCCAAGGGGAGTGTAGAGGTGGGCAGGGAGTCTACTGACATCACAACTCTGCCCATCGAGCCCTGGACAAAAGACCCAACCACAGAATCCTGAGTATTGCAGGGCTCTAAACAGCTAAACGGGAGATATTTGACAGGTAAGGATACATGCAGGAGGCATGTATAATCTTAAAGATGAGCACTATGGAAGTAATTTAGAAATAAGTGGGTTTACATCCACTTTAAGGATCAGAAGGATTTACCCCCTTCCTGACCAGGTCATTTTTTTGCAATATGGCACAGCGTTACTTTAGCTGACAATTGCGCTGGTGTGAGACGCTGTACCCAAATACAATTGATGTCCCTTCCCCCACCCCCACCCCACACACACAGCTTTTTTTTTGGGTGCTATTTCATCACCTCTACGGGTTTTTATTTTTTGCTCTATAAACAAAAGAGTGACAATTTCTTCATCAGTTTAGGCCAATATGTATTCTGCTACATATTTTTGGTAAAAAAAATAAGTGTATATTGATTGGTTTGCGCAAAAGTTATAGCGTTATACAAAACGGGGATAGATTTATTGCATTTTTATTTATTTTATTTTTTACTAGTAATGGCGGTGATCAGCAAATTTTTTAAATTTTTTTTTTTTTTGCGGGACTGCGACATTGCATCGGATACCTGACACTTTTGTGAGCCAGTGACACGAACAGTGATCAGTGCTAAAAATATGCACTGACCTTGTACTAATGACACTGGTAGGGAAGGGGTTAACATGGGCGATCAAGGTGTTCTCTGGGTGTGTTTACTAACGGGGGGGGGGGGGGGGGGCTACCTGGGATAACACACAGATCTGTCTTCCTGCATAGACCAGATCTCTGTCCTCTGCACTGTCAGATCGGAGATCGGCCTTGTTTACTTTCGGCAGATCCCCATTCTATCTCTGCGGGGAACAATCGCGGGCAGACATGGAGTCCGCCTGACCTGCTGATTGGCGCGCGCCTGACGTACACCTACGACGATTCGTGCAGCCGAGCCAGCTTGCCAAAGTATAACTGCGGCGGCTGATCGGCAAAAAAAAGGCCTAAAAAATGTGGTTCTTTCCTAAATGTACATAACTGGGTGCTAACATTTATAGGTAAAGTTCATCCAGGGAATTTCCGCTTTACCTCTTGGGGGTTCAGGAAGGAATTTTTTCCCCTGCTGTAGCAAATTGGATCATGCTTTGCTTGGGCTTTTTGCCTTCCTCTGGATCGTGTGTGTGTGTTTGTGTTGTTTTTTTTTTTGTTTGTTTGTTTTTTTATCTTGGTTGAACTAGATGGACAGGCAGCAGACAGAAACCTGGTCAATAAACGGGCCATAGTTAGTATAGGTGGCAGGCAGAGGCAACACTGCACTTGGGTGTTAGTGATCAGGGACACTGTAACTGGGGTGTTTGTGATTAGGGATACTGTGAGTGGACTGTGGTGATTAGGAACACTGACTGTACTGGTCTGGTGACATTGTACTGCTGTTACATTGTAGCTATGGTTGAATAAAGACAACCAATCAACCAGTGGCGGCTGGTGCTCAAAATTTTTTGGGGGGGGCGCAAACAAACTGAAAAGTTCTGAAAAAAAAACATCAATCGCAGCCACTGTCATCAAAACGCAGCCACTGTCATCAAAACGCAGCCACACTGTCATCAAAACGCAGCCACTGTGTCATCAAAACGCAGCCACTGTGTCATCAAAAACGCAGCCACTGTGTCATCAAAAACGCAGCCACTGTGTCATCAAAAACGCAGCCACTGTGTCATCAAAAACGCAGCCACTGTGTCATCAAAAACGCAGCCACTGTGTCATCAAAAACGCAGCCACTGTGTCATCAAAAACGCAGCCACTGTGTCATCAAAAACGCAGCCACTGTGTCATCAAAAACGCAGCCACTGTGTCATCAAAAACGCAGCCACTGTGTCATCAAAAACGCAGCCACTGTGTCATCAAAAACGCAGCCACTGTGTCATCAAAAACGCAGCCACTGTGTCATCAAAAACGCAGCCACTGTGTCATCAAAAACGCAGCCACTGTGTCATCAAAAACGCAGCCACTGTGTCATCAAAAACGCAGCCACTGTGTCATCAAAAACGCAGCCACTGTGTCATCAAAAACGCAGCCACTGTGTCATCAAAAACGCAGCCACTGTGTCCTCAAAAACGCAGCCACTGTGTCCTCAAAAACGCAGCCACTGTGTCCTCAAAAACGCAGCCACTGTGTCCTCAAAAACGCAGCCACTGTGTCCTCAAAAACGCAGCCACTGTGTCCTCAAAAACGCAGCCACTGTGTCCTCAAAAACGCAGCCACTGTGTCCTCAAAAACGCAGCCACTGTGTCCTCAAAAACGCAGCCACTGTGTCCTCAAAAACGCAGCCACTGTGTCCTCAAAAACGCAGCCACTGTGTCCTCAAAAACGCAGCCACTGTGTCCTCAAAAACGCAGCCACTGTGTCCTCAAAAACGCAGCCACTGTGTCCTCAAAAACGCAGCCACTGTGTCCTCAAAAACGCAGCCACTGTGTCCTCAAAAACGCAGCCACTGTGTCCTCAAAAATGCAGCCACTGTGTCCTCAAAAATGCAGCCACTGTGTCCTCAAAAATGCAGCCACTGTGTCCTCAAAAATGCAGCCACTGTGTCCTCAAAAATGCAGCCACTGTGTCCTCAAAAATGCAGCCACTGTGTCCTCAAAAATGCAGCCACTGTGTCCTCAAAAATGCAGCCACTGTGTCCTCAAAAATGCAGCCACTGTGTCCTCAAAAATGCAGCCACTGTGTCCTCAAAAATGCAGCCACTGTGTCCTCAAAAATGCAGCCACTGTGTCCTCAAAAATGCAGCCACTGTGTCCTCAAAAATGCAGCCACTGTGTCCTCAAAAATGCAGCCACTGTGTCCTCAAAAATGCAGCCACTGTGTCCTCAAAAATGCAGCCACTGTGTCATCAAAAACGCATCCACTGTGTCCACTGATCCCAGAAAGCATGATTGTCTCCTTAATAGCAGCCAGCATCTCTTTGAACAAGGGGGAAGGGGGGCAAGTTATCAAAGAAGGATACTCAGTGATTTGGGGGGCTGGGAGAGGATGCTTTATGTGCTAGGGGCCACTTTGGGAGCAGAGAGGATTTGTGCTGGGGGGGGGGGGGTCTAATTTTATATTCAACCCCCCTTCTAGCACAAATCCTCTCTGTTCCCAAAGTGGCCCCTAGCACATAAAGCATCCTCTCCCAGCCCCCCAAATCACTGTGATTATCTTTCTTTGATAACTTGCCCCCCCCTTCCCCTGCAGTGTCATATTCAGACCTCAGATCAGCACATCCTGTGTATGTGTCCATTCTCCTCCCCTCCCCCTCTGTCTGTGTATAGGAGGTGTCTTCAGTCCGTGTGTTAGTGAGACAGGAGGGGGGGATGGGGAAGAGAGGGACAGATACAGATGCAGCTGTGATATGCTGTGCTGGAGCTCACCCTCCTTGCAAGACGGCAACCCATCCCTCATACTGCTCTTACCTTCCTCCTGCAGCTCCGCTCAGCCGAAGAACGGACCTTCCGACCTCACTTCCGGCTCTCGTCTGTTTCACGAAAGCCGGAAGTGACCTCAAGATTTGAAAAGCAATGCTCCCGCCCATAGAATCACACTGATTCTACGGGCGGAAGCTAATCGGCGTTTTCGTTTGCGCCACAAGGCGGGTTAAAAGCCCGCAAATGAAGCGCCACGTCTGCAATCTCGTGATTGCATTGACGTGGCGCTTCCCATAGTGCACTGGCGTCCGGCGCCACAGTGCACTTTGTTAAAGGACTCCTTTTTTTTTTTTTTTTTTTGTTCTTAAAGGGGCCGTTTAAAAAAAATTTTTTTGACTACAGGAGGGGGGGGAGGCGCCCTCTATGGACGGGTCGCCACTGCGTTCAACCTGTGCAGGTGTATGTGAGTCGGTGTCGATTATGATTTCCCATATCCCTGTATATTGTGTTCTTTAAGATGCATGTCCAAGTGTCTTTTAAAAATATCAATACTCTGCGCTGACACCACCACTTGTGGAAGAGAGTTCCACATTCTTACCGCCCTGACAGTGGAAAAAAACACTTCCCGCCCGGCCCATTGCAGATGACGGCCGGGCGGTGGTTGTGTTATCCTGACTGGGCGTCGTATGACGTCCAGCAGGATAACCCCCTAGTGCGCGCCCGCGGCGATCGGGGACGGCATGTGCCCCTCGGACACCTCGCTTCCCCGATCACGGTAAACAGCCAGTGAATTTGGCTGTTTACCACGTGATCGGATGTGTCAATGTCCCAGCCGATCACGTGTCAAAACAAACTCGGCGGTGCACGCCGCCGGAGGAGGGCAGGGATCGAGGAAGGCGGGTGTCCCTTGGACACAGCGCTTCCCCAATCAAGGTAAACAGCCAATGAAATTGGCTGTTTTACCACGTGACCGGCTGTGTCCAATCACAGCCGGTCACAAATGTAAACAGAGGAGCAGTTACCATCTGATCTCTGCTCTCTCCTCACACACCAATCCTGTGAGGAGAGAGCAGGGATCAGTAAGTGAGATTGTCTGTTAGTGTGTTATCTGTACCATACCACAGTGCACAACACGACCCCCCCCCAATAAAGAGGACCTGTTACACAGCCCAGCCCATCTGTCAATCAGACCATCTGTCAGTCATCTGTCACAGGCCCACCGCCATTGGTACCGCCACCAGTTCTGCCATCCGGCCCACCGCCATCAGTACCGCCATTGGTACCGCCACTCAGGCTACCAGTACCACCATCGATACCACCGCCAGTACCGCCATCAGGCCCACCATCTATACCACCACACAGGCATGCTACCAGTACCGCCACCACCACCACACGTACCGCCATCGGTACCACCACACGTACCGCCACACAGGCCCGCCACTAATACCACATCGGTACCACCAGCAGTACCATTACATAGGCCCACCAAAAAGCACTACCATAATGTCGCAAGGGTTTATACACCCGAGGAGGCATATGCCCTTCTTACCATGTCGGATGATGAGAGCAGCGGGGAGCTCCCATCATCCGATTCTGGTTCGGAATACGAGCCAGTAGAGTATAGTGGATCGGAGTCCGAGTCCTCGGAGGAGACCATCCCTCTCAAAAGAATGAGATCAGGACTAAGATCAGGAGATCTGCCCACCACCAGCAGCGCCAGACCCCAGGAAGAGGAGCCCAGTACAAGTACTGGAATCACACGCCCAACCCAAAGAACCCAGCCCCAGTCCTACCTTCCCGATGCCCTGGTAAACCCCTTATGGTTGCCTGCCAACTCGGGATCCGCTATCATCCCCCCTTTCATTGCACAGTCAGGTGTGCAGCCCGACACTACAAATTTTTCTCAATTTGATCATTTTTGTTTATTTTTCCCACAAGATTTTCTGCAGAATATGGTGGATCAAACTAACCTCTATGCATCCCAATTTATTGCTGCCAACCCCAATTCTTCCTATGCCCGCATGTTCCAGTGGCGACGCTTAACACAGGACGAATTTTAAATGGTTTTTGGGCCTTACGTTTAATATGGGGCATACAAAAAAGAACGAAGTCCATGCATATTGGTCCACCAACCCCATCCACCACATGCCCATATATTCTGCTGTCTTGTCCAGGACAAGATACGACATGATTATGCGTTTTCTCCACTTCAATGACAATTCACAGTGCCCTCCCCGAGATCATCCCAACCATGTCAAATTGTACAAGATACGCCCCCTAATCAATTCCTTTTCCCAGCGATTTAGAGACTTTTTTTTTTTTATCCCAGACTAAAAAATTTGTGTGGACGAGACCCTCATACATTTCACTGGCCGACTGCACTTCAAGCAGTATATATCAAGCAAGAGAGCCAGGTATGGGCTGAAATTAAAAAAAATTATGCGATCGAGCCACTGGATATGTCTTCACATTCCTGATCTACGAAGGCAAAGACTCTCAGCTCCAGCCCCATGATTGCCCCACATATATTGAAACCAGTGGTAAAATTGTCTGGGAGCTGGCATACCCCCTGTTCGACAAAGGATACCATTTTTATATGTCGACAACTATTAGACCAGCCTTCCCCTTTTTCGTCACCTGTTATAGTAAAAAAAAAACCCCAGCCTGCGGTACTTTAAAAAAAAAAAAAAAAAAACGGAAGGGATTCCCACAATTTGTTGACAAAAAAATTGCAAAACGGAGAATTGGCATTCATGAGGAACGAGGAGGTGTTGGCCATGAAGTGGAGGGACAAGAAAGATGTCCAAAGAGGTGGCCCCATTGTAAAGTCCGAATGTGTTCACGATTAGAATATGTACATGGGGGGGGTGGACTTAACCGATCAGATACAACAGCCCTATTTATCAACCAGAAAGTTGCGTTTCACATGGCCCTTTTTAATTTGTCTGCTACCAAAAAGCAACTCAAAACCAACAAATCACCTACCTGAAGTATATTGAAGATATCGTCCCTGCCCTAATTTACCAACAAGGTCCCCCCCAGTAAGCATTCGCTATGATGGCGTAAGTTGACTTCATGAGCAACACTTTCCCTATCACATTCCCCCCACAGAATCTGGAAGAAGACACCAAAAGAAATGCCGTGCATGCAGCAGAGGAGGAGTAAGAAGAGATACCAGCTATTGTTGTCTCCAATGTCCCTCCCAGCCTGGCCTGTGCATCGGAGATTGCTTTAAAAATTATCATACATCCATCCAATATTAGTTCCCCTTTATTAACAGACTGCCATTTCCCCATTTGCCTGCTACCATGTTAATTAACTGACCCTGGCCTGTTTACCGACGATGTCTTTGCTTGCCGATTTAAACCACGTTTCTGACTTCCACGTGCACAAACCTTAGCCTGTTTACCGACGATGCCTCTGCCTGCCGATTTAAACCATGTTTCTGACTTCCACGTGCACCGGCCTTGGCCTGTTAATCGACCATGTTTTTGCCTGCCACTTGGACTGATCTTTTGGCCATCTACTTCAGTACACAGGGGTCTCACATATGTGAGGGGCTTCAGAATAGCGTTCTGAGTAGAGAAAACCAGTTTTTTTCGTTTTCTGTGCTCCCAGAACAGGGTCTGGTTGCCCGGAGGCTTCAAAGCAATTTGGGTGCGAGAAGCCTCTACCCCTGTCCCCCTGGCCCTAAGCTTGATGGTCCTTCCTGCTGCCTGGACCAATACTTTAGCTGTGTTGACCATATATCTGCCTGCTGCCTCTACTGACTTTGGGACAGTACTTCTGCCAGGACACCTCTGCCTGCTACCTGGACCTGTGCTCTGGCTGTGCTGACAGTATATCTGCCTGTACGAACTATGGACAGTATTCCTGCCTGCTGCCTGGATAGTTGCTTTTGCTGTCGCTGACCTCATTCCTGCCTGGACCGATGCTCTCCTCTGTGGACCATTGCGCTTCTAAAACCACAGGTAATGTTTTGTTATTTGGTATGTACCTGCTATGTGTTAGAAATATGAAGGGCCTTCAAAAATGTGATCGGTAATCAGAAAATTATATGTGTAATAAATGCTGCTAGAATGCCTGGAGGTGCTACTTGGATGTTGGGCCTCTGTATGTGGCCAGGCTGTGTAAAAGTCTCAAACATGTGGGATCGCCATACTCAGGAGTAGAAGAATGTATTTTGGGGTGTCATTTTTGCTATGTATTTGCTATGTGTTAGAAATATCTTATAAAGGAACAATTGTGTTAAAAAAAAAAAAAAAATGCATTTTCATTTTTTTTTTTTTTCCACATTTTCCAAAAACTTCTGGAAAAAAATGAACCGTTCAAAAGACTCATTATGCCTCATGGATTATATGCTGGGGTGTTTGCTTTCCAAAATGGGGTCATTTTGTGGACAATTCCATTGTCCTGGTGCTCCAGGGCCTTCAAAAGTGTAATAGGTGGTCGAGAAAGGATATGTGCAATTTATGCGTGTAGAACGCCTGAAAGTGCTACTTCAGTGTTGGGCCTTTTTGTATGTGGCCAGGCTGTGTAAAAGTCTCACACATGTGGTATCGCCATACTCAGGAGAAGTAGCAGAATGTATTTTGGGGTGTAGTTGCAATTATGCATATGCTGTGTGAGAGAAATAACCTGTTTAATATGACCAGTTTGTGTAAAAAAAAAAAAAAAAAAAAAATCCTAATTTTCCCAAGAATTGTGTGAAAAAATTACAACTTTAAAAACTTACCATGCCTCTTAGTAAATACCTTGGACTGTCTACTTTCCAAAAAGGGGTCATTTGGGGGGTATCTGTACTTTCCTGGCTTCTTGGTGTCTCAAATGAGACAGGCCTTCAGTACATCAGGTGTGATCAATTTTCATTGATTGGCACCATAGTTTGTAGACTCTAACTTTCACAAAGACCAAATAATCTACATTTAATTTTGAATACAGTCTCATTTTCTTTGATTAGTCCCTGGGGGGGCTATATTTCTGCGTATTGGCCAAGCATGAGAGTGCGAGGCATATCTTTCCGGTGAGTGCAGCTCCATAAGAGTGGATCACGGTCATGGATGGTGTGGTGGAGGATAATTTATTGCATGAAAAGTTTTTTTCATCCACTTTACTGGCACTAGTTACTCTGCATGGACTTGATTTTATCCATTTTGTGTTCAGCTTTTTTTCGTTACATTTTCATCACTGATTTTTCATGAACCATTGTCACCATCCATATGTTTAACCACTTGACGACCGCCTCACGCCGATGTACGTCGGCAAGGTGGCACGGACAGGCAAAATCATGTACATGGTACGTGATTTGCCTTCCGCGGGTGGGGGGTCCGATCGGACCCCCCCCCCGGTGCCCGAGGCGGTCGTCTTTTGTCCAGCGGCGATCGGTGGTGAGGGGGAGACCATCCGTTCGTGGCCCCCCCCTCGCGATCGCCGCCGGCCAATCGAATCATTCCTTTGCTGCTGTATGCTAAACAGCAGCAAAGGAAATGATGTCATCTCTCCTCGGCTCGGTAATTTCCGTTCCGGCCCAAGGAGAGAAGACATCAATGTGAGTGCACCAACACACACACAGTAGAACATGCCAGGCACACAAAACACCCCGATCCCCCCCCCCAATCACCCCCCCCCCCTGTCACAAACTGACACCAGCAGTTTTTTTTTTTTTTCTGATTACTGAATAGTGTCAGTTTGTGACAGTTACAGTGTTGGGACAGTTACTGTTACCCCCCTTTAGGTCTAGGGTACCCCCCTAACCCCCCCTAATAAAGTTTTAACCCCTTGATCACCCCCTGTCACCAGTGTCACTAAGCGATCATTTTTCTGATCGCTGTATTAGTGTCGCTGGTGACGCTAGTTAGGGACGTAAATATTTAGGTTCGCCGTCAGCGTTTTATAGCGTCAGGGACCCCCATATACTACCGAATAAATGATTTAACTCCTTGATTGCCCCCTAGTTAACCCTTTCACCACTGATCACCGTATAACCGTTACGGGTGACGCTGGTTAGTTTGTTTATTTTTTATAGTGTCAGGGCACCCGCCGTTTATTACCGAATAAAGGTTTAGCCCCCTGATCGCCCGGCGGTGATATGCGTCGCCCCAGGCAGCGTCAGATTAGCGCCAGTACCGCTAACACCCACGCACGCAGCATACACCTCCCTTAGTGGTATAGTATCTGAACGCATCAATATCTGGTCCGATCAGATCTATACTAGCGTCCCCAGCAGTTTAGGGTTCCCAAAAACGCAGTGTTAGCGGAATCAGCCCAGATACCTGCTAGCACCTGTGTTTTGCCCCTCCGCCCAGCCCACCCAAGTGCAGTATCGATCGATCGCTGTCACTTACAAAAGACTAAACGCATAACTGCAGCGTTCGCAGAGTCAGGCCTGATCCCTGCGATCGCTAACAGTTTTTTTGGTAGTATTTTGGTGAACTGGCAAGCACCAGCCCCAGGCAGCGTCAGGTTAGCGCCAGTACCGCTAACACCCACGCACGCACCGTACACCACCCTTAGTGGTATAGTATCTGAACGGATCAATATCTGATCCGATCAGATCTATACTAGCATCCCCAGCAGTTTAGGGTTCTCACAAACGCAGTGTTAGCGGGATCAGCCCAGATACCTGCTAGCACCTGCGTTTTGCCCCTCCGCCCGGCCCAGCCCAGCCCACCCAAGTGCAGTATCGATCGATCACTGTCACTTACAAAAGACTAAAACGCATAACTGCAGCGTTCGCAGAGTCAGGCCTGATCCCTGCGATCGCCAACAGATTTTTTGGTAGCGTTTTGGTGAACTGGCAAGCGCCAGCGGCCTAGTACACCCTGGTCGTAGTCAAACCAGCACTGCAGTAACACTTGGTGACGTGGCGAGTCCCATAAGTGCAGTTCAAGCTGGTGAGGTGGCAAGCACAAGTAGTGTCCCGCTGCCACCAAAAAGACAAACACAGGCCCGTCGTGCCCATAGTGCCCTTCCTACTGCATTCGCCAATCCTAATTGGGAACCCACCGCTTCTGCAGCGCCCGTACTTCCCCCATTCACATCCCCAACCAAATGCAGTCGGCTGCATGAGAGGCATTTTCTTTATGTCCTCCCGAGTACCCCTACCCAGCGAACGCCCCCAAAAAAGATATTGTGTCTGCAGCTAGCGCGGATATAGGCGTGACACCCGCTATTATTGTCCCTCCTGTCCTGACAATCCTGGTCTTTGCATTGGTGAATGTTTTGAACGCTACCATGCACTAGTTGAGTATTAGCGTAGGGTACAGCATTGCACAGACTAGGCACACTTTCACAGGGTCTCCCAAGATGCCATCGCATTTTCAGAGACCCGAACCTGGAACCGGTTACAGTTATAAAAGTTAGTTACAAAAAAAGTGTAAAAAAAAAAAAAATATATATATATAAAATAAAAAAAAATAGTTGTCGTTTTATTGTTCTCTCTCTCTCTATTCTCTCTATTGTTCTGCTCTTTTTTACTGTATTCTATTCTGCAATGTTTTATTGTTATTATGTTTTATCATGTTTGCTTTTCAGGTATGCAATTTTTTATACTTTACCGTTTACTGTGCTTTATTGTTAACCATTTTTTTGTCTTCAGGTACGCCATTCACAACTTTGAGTGGTTATACCAGAATGATGCCTGCAGGTTTAGGTATCATCTTGGTATCATTCTTTTCAGCCAGCGGTCGGCTTTCATGTAAAAGCAATCCTAGCGGCTAATTAGCCTCTAGACTGCTTTTACAAGCCGTGGGAGGGAATGCCCCCCCCCACCGTCTTCCGTGTTTTTCTCTGGCTCTCCTGTCTCAACAGGGAACCTGAAAATGCAGCCGGTGATTCAGCCAGCTGACCATAGAGCTGATCAGAGACGAGAGTGGCTCCAAACATCTCTATGGCCTAAGAAACCGGAAGCTACGAGCATTTTATGACTTAGATTTCGCTGGATGTAAATAGCGCCATTGGGAAATTGGGGAAGCATTTTATCACACCGATCTTGGTGTGGTCAGATGCTTTGAGGGCAGAGGAGAGATCTAGGGTCTAATAGACCCCAATTTTTTCAAAAAAGAGTACCTGTCACTACCTATTGCTATCATAGGGGATATTTACATTCCCCGAGATAACAATAAAAATGATTAAAAAAAAATAAAAATGAAAGGAACAGTTTAAAAATAAGATAAAAAAGCAAAAAAATAATAAAGAAAAAAAAAAAAAAAAAAAAAAAAGCACCCCTGTCGCCCCCTGCTCTCGCACTAAGGCGAACGCAAGCGGCGGTCTGTCGTCAACCGTAAACAGCAATTGCACCATGCATGTGAGGTATCACCGCAAAGGTTAGATCGAGGGCAGTAATTTTTGCAGTAGACCTCCTCTGTAAATCTAAAGTGGTAACCTGTAAAGGCTTTAAAAGGCTTTTAAAAATGTATTTATTTTGTTGCCACTGCACGTTTGTGCGCAATTGTAAAGCATGTCATGTTTGGTATCCATGTACTCGGCCTAAGATCATCTTTTTTATTTCATCAAACATTTGGGCAATATAGTGTGTTTTAGTGCATTAAAATTTAAAGTGTGTTTTTTCCCCAAAAAATGCGTTTGAAAAATCGCTGCGCAAATACTGTGTGAAAAAAAAAAATGAAACACCCACCATTTTAATCTGTAGGGCATTTGCTTTAAAAAAATATATAATGTTTGGGGGTTCAAAGTAATTTTCTTGCAAAAAAAAAAAACTTTTTCATGTAAACAATAAGTGTCAGAAAGGGCTTTGTCTTCAAGTGGTTAGAAGAGTGGGTGATGTGTGACATAAGCTTCTAAATGTTGTGCATAAAATGCCAGGACAGTTCAAAACCCCCCCAAATGACCCCATTTTGGAAAGTAGACACCCCAAGCTATTTGCTGAGAGGCATGTCGAGTCCATGGAATATTTTATATTGCGACACAAGTTGCGGGAAAGAGACAATTTTTTTTTTTTTTTTGCACAAAATTGTCACTAAATGATATATTGCTCAAACATGCCATGGGAATATGTGAAATTACACCCCAAAATACATTCTGCTGCTTCTCCTGAGTACGGGGATACCACATGTGTGAGACTTTTTGGGAGCCTAGCCGCGTACGGAACCCCGAAAACCAAGCACCGCCTTCAGGCTTTCTAAGGGCGTGAATTTTTGATTTCTCTCTTGACTGCTTATCACAGTTTCGGAGACCATGGAATGCCCAGGTGGCACAAACCCCCCCCCAAATGACCCCATTTTGGAAAGTAGACACCCCAAGCTATTTGATGAGAGGTATAGTGAGTATTTTGCAGACCTCACTTTTTGTCACAAAGTTTTGAAAATTGAAAAAAGAAAAAAAAAAATGTTTTTTCTTGTCTTTCTTCATTTTCAAAAACAAATGAGAGCTGCAAAATACTCACCATGCCTCTCAGCAAATAGCTTGGGGTGTCTACTTTCCAAAATGGGGTCATTTGGGGGGGTTTTGTGCCACCTGGGCATTCCATGGCCTCCGAAACTGTGATAGGCAGTGAAGAGTGAAATCAAAAATTTTCACCCTTAGAAATCCTGAAGGCGGTGATTGGTTTTCGGGGTCCCGTACACGGCTAGGCTCCCAAAAAGTCCCACACATGTGGTATCCCCGCACTCAGGAGAAGTAGCTAAATGTATTTTGGGGTGCAATTCCACATATGCCCATGGCCTGTGTGAGCAATATATCATTTAGTGACAACTTTGTGCAAAAAAAAAAAAAAAAAAAAATGTGTCACTTTCCCGCAACTTGTGTCAAAATATGAAATATTCCATGGACTCAATATGCCTCTCTGGAAATAGCTTGGGGTGTCTACTTTCCAAAATGGGGTCATTTGGGGGGGTTTTGTGCCACCTGGGCATTCCATGGCCTCCGAAACTGTGATAGGCAGTAAAGAGTGAAATCATAAATTTACGCCCTTAGAAATCCTGAAGGCGGTGATTGGATTTCGGGGCCCCGTACGCGGCTAGGCTCCCAAAAAGTCCCACACATGTGGTATCCCCATATTCAGGAGAAGCAGCAGAATGTATTTTGGGGTGCTATTCCACATAGGCCCATGGCCTGTGTGAGCAATATATCATTTAGTGACAACTTTTTGTAAATATTTTTTTTTTTTTGTCATTATTCAATCACTTGGGACAAAAAAAATAAATATTCAATGGGTTCAACATGCCTCTCAGCAATTTCCTTGGGGTGTCTACTTTCCAAAATGGGGTCATTTGGGGGGGTTTTGTACTGCCCTGCCATTTTAGCACCTCAAGAAATGACATAGGCAGTCATAAACTAAAAGCTGTGTAAATTACAGAAAATGTACCCTAGTTTGTAGACGCTATAACTTTTGCGCAAACCAATAAATATACGCTTATTGACATTTTTTTTACCAAAAACATGTGGCCGAATACATTTTGGCCTAAATGTATGACTAAAATTGAGTTTATTGGATTTTTTTTATAACAAAAAGTAGAAAATATCATTTTTTTTCAAAATTTTCGGTCTTTTTCCATTTATAGCGCAAAAAATAAAAACCGCAGAGGTGATCAAATACCATCAAAAGAAAGCTCTATTTGTGGGAAGAAAAGGACGCAAATTTCGTTTGGGTACAGCATTGCATGACCGCGCAATTAGCAGTTAAAGCGACGCAGTGCCAAATTGGAAAAAGACCTCTGGTCCTTAGGCAGCATAATGGTCCGGGGCTCAAGTGGTTAATTGTTATCTCACTGTGTGATTACTGTGATCCCCACCTGCAAAGGGGAGGGTTTATCTGATTATTTATATTCATTTTTTTCTATTAGCAAAGAGAAGGTTAACACTTTCTCTGTTTATAGATCCACTTTCACTTTTTTGTATTTGTGATTTAGCACCACTACTTCTATTGAAGATTGTTCATTGTACATTATCGCCTAGACATCGGTATGATGTTACCATGTCATGCCAGACTTGCTCTGGTGACCGTGTGTAAAAAAATAAAACAATCTAACAGTGTTTAAAGGCTTCATTCATGAAACCTTGCTTTCTACTGTGATAAAAAGGAGAAAAACTGGGCGCCAGGTCAGTGTAAGTAAAACCAATTATGCTTTTCGGACGCCTGCCTCCGAAAAGCCAAAGGTGAACACACCCGATGAAGGAACCACCGCCCACACTAGCCGTGAACCACTGCATAGGCGAGCAGAAGCCCGGCAGTGCCACCGGCTCACAAACGCAGGGCACAAGGTGTGGAGGGGTGGGTTGCAATGCGTTTCCGAGGCCCTGCCTCCAAGCTTTAGTAGCCTGAAGAGGCAGGGCCTTGGACACGCACTGCGACCCGCCCCCTCCACACCTTGAGTGTCCTGTGATTTCTGAAGCTCCTAGAGGCGTGTGAGAGCCGGTGACGCTGCTGGGCTTCTGCTCTCCTAAGCGGCGGGTCCCGGCTAGCTAGCAGCCCTCCAGTCCACCCTGTCTACCATCTTGGATCATCACACACCATACCACAGCACCTCTACATGCAGTTTGCAAGTTTCTTAAGCCTCATACACACAATCGGATTTTCCGCAGACAAAACCTCAGACTTTTGTCCGAAGGCGTGTGCCTGGATTTTGTCTTGCAAGGAATTGTTGGCCAACAAACACGAACATAGTGAAGTACTATGTGGTTTTTCAGCTCTTTAGCTCCACCCTTTGGGCTGCTTCTGATAATTTTGTGTTAGTAGAAGTTTGATTCGCGCTTTTTCATTTAGCGCTTTAGCGTTCGTTTCTGAACGGCCGTTCGTCAACCAGACATGTTGCGGAATCGGAGGAGATGATGCGTTATTTATTATTGGCCTCGAAGTTATTGCTTTTACACAAAGTCCAGAAACAGGAAGAGGAGGATTTCTTGGACCAAAAATTGGTTGCTTTATTTGTGACCAATTATGTCATATGCCTTTGCTGCGGGAGCTCCAGGAGAATAATCCAGATTTTCGGAATTCTCTCCAGATGACGGACCCCCGCTTTTACCAACACATGGCGTTGCTGACCCCCTATATTAAGAAGCAGGACACATGCATGAGGCTTTTATTTTTTGGTTGAATAATAATTATTTGATTTGTTATATTTTTGGATGTATAGAATGCACTTCTTGGTTAAGTTCTATTGGCAGCATGTTATATTTGTTTTTTTTCTTTTTTTTTTAATGCAAAATAAAACAATTGTGGAGAAGAATACTTGGCTATGGGTTTTACTTCAAATGACAGTTTGGGAGTAGGCAGTTAGTTACATTTTAAAAAATACAATGTAAAATTGACAAGGGACACCAACATAGTTGTATCCTTTATCTTAAAAAACTACGGGATAATGGTGTTTTGGTTAAAAAAAAAAAATAATAATAATAATTATTCTTGATATTACTAGGAAAAAAAGCCTTTGAAAATTTGTTTGCAATAACTCCATCAATACAAAGCAGCTTCATTAATATCCCAGTAAAGAAGAGAATGTGCGCTGTATTTTGAGATTTCATAATTAGCTATGTCACGAATGTTCATTCTCCATTACGAGCGCTAGTCTACAAGACCGACCGCTTCTGGCTCGTCCTTGCTTCCGAGCATGCGTGTTTGTACTTTGGACTTTTGTCCGATGGACTTGTGTACACACGCTCGGAAAATCCGACCACAGACATTTGTCCGCGGAAAATTTTAAAACCTGCCAGCCAACATTTGTCAGCCGAAAATCCAACAACAATTGTCCGATGGAGCATACAAATGGTCGGATTTTCCGCCAACAGCCTGTCATCACACATTTCCCGTTGGAAAATCCGATCATGTGTACGCGGCTTTAGATGTAAGTGGATATTGGAATAAAGTATTGTTGGCTTTACTTACACTGACCTGGTGCCCTGATTTTCTCCTTTTTTATCTGTTTCCGAGGGAATCCCAAACCTCCAAGAGGCTGCCGACTTGTATGTATCCTGTCCAGTCACCACCTGCTGCCTTTTTATCCCATTGATCTGAGTCGTTGTGGTTCTTGCCTATTTATGGACTAGTTGAACTTGAATCATTGTCTATTACTTTACATGTTCTGTTCTAAATAGTTCATATTTTTTTTTATTTTATTATTGTTCAGTGTATATATTCTATTATATACAGATATCATCTTATGTCAGTGAGCGCTGACTCCCTCGCTTTTCAGTAGGTGAATTGTTTGCATTTTTTAAAAATGTATTTATTCTTTTAATCATTATTTTCTTCCAATACAAAATGTTTTAAAAACAATTTGGATATTCCAGACAAGGTATTTATCCAACATATTCTCTGTCCCCAGCATTGTTATATTTTCCAGCTAGCTTATCCCATGCTCCCTCCCCTCTCCCCCTACCCCCCACCCTTCCTCATTAGAGAAATATTCACTGTCTATATATAATCATGCTGGGTTTTTAGTTTTATCTATATTTCGCTACAATGTTACACTGACTCGTCTTAATTTTGGACTATGTTATAATGCAGTGTTCCCTCCTGCTAATATTAATTTATCGTGAGAATACCTTTCAAGCTTAACCCTCTTTAATAATTCATAGCTCTTGCTCTAGGTTTAACCCTCCAAGGGGGAAGCCCATTATCACCATCCACATCTTTTCAAATCCCCTAGGATTTCCTCTTTTATCTAGGTTATTTTTTCTTTCCATATAGTTTTGTTTATTGTATTAATCCATTTGTTTACCGCTGGGGGTTTCCTCGACTGCCATCTCAGCGCAATCAGTTTTTTCTTGCCTGGAATAAGCATCTTAATATTGCAACTGTCACACTCTGACCCTCACCTGACTTCTCCTCCTTATATCCCAATACACAGAGCTTAACCTCCAACCTCAAAGATGTCCCATAAATCTCATTTATAGTGTCCAAAACCCCCTCCCAGTAGCGTAAACTACTTTGGGCATCTCCACATCATATGTATAAGGTCCCGCTCTCCTGACTTCTGGGGCATTTCGCATCAGATCTCCTACCATACATAAATAACTTCTTAGGGGTGTAATAAGCTCTGTATATCAGCATCAGGTGAGACACTTTTTGTGAGGGGGATACCGATATCCTAGGACCCATCTCCAATATTCTCTTCCACTGTTCATTCATTATTTCTCCAGTGTCCACTTCCCATCTCTCCCTATTCTCATGGAGATCCAACCTGGGCGTATCTCCTTTACGCAGCTGACCATATATTTCAGAGATAAGCCCCTTGGTTGTCTCTGTCTTAAATATCTTTTGAAGAAGCGGGGTTTTACTCCATATTAATGCTTGGGTCTTAAATTGGGCTTCTAAAGCATGTCTAATCTGTAAGTATCTATAGAATGAGTGATAAGTTATATTATATTCACTTCTTAATTCCAAGAAAGTTTTTAAAGCATCCCCTTCATATAACTGAATGAATCTATTTATGCCTTGTATTTCCCAATCTTTAACCTTTCCTATTGGCAACAACTCTTATTGTTCCAGAGGGGGGTGTATTCAAGTATCCCTGATGATCCCATCAATTTTAGTTGTTTAACATACGTTTTATTATCATTTCTATTGTCGCATTCTTTTTTTCTTTTTTTTTTTCTAACAACAAGGTTGGTCTTTATTTGAGAAGATATAAAATGCAGTACATGTTAATCTCGAAAATAGTATGTCAGATATACAGATAAATATACAACATGTATACAGCAAGCATCAGTCAATATAAGCTTACATTGAGTTATCACAGACTTATGTCTCCAAGAACGGGGGGGGGGGGGGGGAACCACCAAATATAGTACCAGGAGGGAGGGAAAAGGGGGGGGCATATCCACCTCCATCAAAATGCATTATATATAATCTAAGCAGGTGTAGGACGTCTATAAGGTGGGAGGTCAGATGGGGTCAGACCTCAAGTTTTCCCATGCTCTCAATGTAGGAGGTCGATGAGATGTCCACTTTAGTAGAATCTCTTTTTTAGCATAAAAAAGTAGCAGCGATAATAGCAATTTGGTATATCGGGGTCTCTGTTCATCGTCCTGTACACCCAGTAAGGCCAACTTGACCGATAAAGATATCTCCAATTGGAGGCGAACATTAATGAACTCCTCTATAGCAGCCCAATAGCTGGAGAGTCTAGGACAATTCCAAAACATATATGGATATAGTCACTATCTGGTGATTGACAGCGTGGGCAATTCTGGGACTTCTGTGGATATATTCTGTGCAGTCTCTGAGGCGTATATCCTGTATTGTCGCATTCTTAGAATAAAAATATTCCGCCTCCAACGCTTCCACTAATGTATTATGCAATGCTCCTGATAATGTTTTTCCTGCAACTGTACAGCCAGATAATAACTCTCAGGGTGAGGTACCACCAAGCCCCCTTCCCCGGTCGGGAGCTGCAACGTTCACAACCGAATTTCGAGCTTGTCCTCCTTTCCAGATCAATTCTCTGAAAAGGGATTTGATTTTCTTAAACCATTTTTTTACATATCCACACTGGGGAGTTATGTAACACATACATTAGTTGTGCCATCCATATAATTTTTATCAGACTGCATCAACCTGCTACTGACAAGGGGAGCCGCTTCCAAATTTTTATTTTTTGTTTCAATTTTGTCAGTAATGGTATTATAATATTACTAATATACTGATTAGGATACCTCGTCAGCAGTATCCCCAGGTATTTCAGTGTATCTGCTACCACTAATTGGGGCATTGCAGAGATGATTGGGTTACTCATAAGGTCCACGGGAAGAAGCTCTGACTTCTCCTAATTTATCACTAATCCAGAAAAAGTTCAGAATTTCTCCACAATGTTCATAGCTTTATTTAGAGACTGCCTGGTATCTCCCAAGAAAAGAAGGGCATTGTCTGCATACAATGCTATTCTTTCCTCCCCTGTCCTCCTCAGGAATCCTTTTATCTCAGGGCTGGATCTTATTGCTATCGCCAATGGTTCCATTGCAAGAGCAAAGATCAGGGGAGACCCATTGTCTAGTCCCTCTCTTTTAATTGAATCTTTTCCGAATATTCGTTATCTTAATTTCAGCACTCGGATTATTATATAACCTTTTTATCTAGCCTATAAAAGAAGGCCCAAATCCCTCCAGAACCCATCAGACATATGCCCATTCCAGGCTATCAAAGGCTTTAGTCACATCCAGTGACAATACAGCTCTGGCTCCTTCGTTGTCTGACAAGGTCTGTAGGTTCAGAAATGTCCTTCTGTTATTCATACTGATAGACCTGTTTGCAACAAATCCCATTTGGTCTGGGTGAATAATTTTATGGGACTATCCTGTTCAGCCTGGCCGCCAAAACCTTAGCTGCTATTTTAGCATCAGAGCAGAGATTGGTCTATATGAGGCTACATCAAAAGGGTCTTTTCACTCTTTATGTATTATTACTATAATAGTCGCTTCGAGCATTGAGGGCGGAAGCCTCCCCTCCTCTGCTGCACCCCTCAGCGCTCCAAGCAACTCTGGAAGTAATATTTCTCCATAATATTTGTATATCTCAGCTGGGAGCCCATCTTGTCCAGGGGATTTCCGAATCCCCATCTCGGCTACTGACTGCTGTAGTTCTCCAAAAGTTATTGGAGCCTCCAGATCCTGTCTTCTTGTGAGATGGGTAGTATCTCTAGATTCCTCAGGGATTTATCCATCTCTCCATCCTGCCCCCTCCTCTGTGAGGTATACAATTTTTTGTACTGGTCACTAAATGTGTCTATAATCTTATAATCTCTGAGATAAGTGATGTAATCTTTCCTCCTACCAACTTGTGGGTATAGTGTCTAGGGGGTTCGATTTCACCATTTGTGCCAACAATCGGCCCACCTTTTCCCCCTTCTCCAAAAGAGCATTGTTTCTGGAAGAGTCTTCTATTCTCATCCTTCCTAATAGCTAATTTATATCCTTGTCTATTAATCCATATTTCCTTTTTCCCGGTGATGTAAATGCATGTAAATTCTCATTAAAGGAATTATGTGACCAAATGAAAGGGGTAAAGGAGGACTTGATGATGGTCAGACAAGATCTTCAAAAAATGTCAGAAAGAACAGCAGTCTTGGAGGGGAGGATAAGTCAAATAGAAGACGATATGTACCCATTAACCACTTAAGCCCCGGACCATTTGGCCGGCCAAAGACCAGAGCACTTTTTGCGATTCGGCACTGCGTTGCTTTAACTGACAATTGCGCGGTCGTGCAACGTGGATCCCAAACAAAATTGGCGTCCTTTTCCCCCCCCACAAATAGAGCTTTCTTTTGGTGGTATTTTTGCGGGGGTTTTTTTGCGCTATAAACAAAAAAAGCAACAATTTTGAAAAAAAAGCAACATTTTTTACTTTTTGCTATAATATCCCCAAAAAATATATAAAAAAAAAACATTTGTTTCCCCCCCTCAGTTTAGGCCGATACGCATGCTTTTACATATTTTTGGTAAAAAGAAAAAAAAAAATTGCAATAAGCGTTTATTGATTGGTTTGCACAAAAGTTATAGCGTCTACAAAATAGGGGATTTTTTTTTCTTTCTTCGTGACTGCGTCATTATGGCGGACAGATCGGACACTTTTTTGGCGCTATTTTGGGACCATTTATACAGCAATCAGTGCGATTAAAAATGCATTGATTACTGTGTAAATGTGACCGGCAGTGAAGGGGTTAACCAGGAGGGGGCGCTGCAGGGGTTAAGTGTGTCCTAGGGATGTGTTCTAACTGGGGGATGGGCTATGTGTGACACGACACTGGTCACCGCTCCCGATTACAGGGAGCTGTGATCCGTGTCCTTGTCACTAGGCAATGCTTGTTTACATCAGCATTTCCCCGTCCTTCCTCTCCGTGAGATGATCGTGTGTATCCCGCGCGACATCGAGTCTGCAAGACCCGCAATCGTGGAACTCGCAGGAGGGTCGCACGCCGTCGGCGGTGTGCACGCGTCCACACGGCGACAAATTTAAAGGGACGTACCTGTACGCCCATTTGCCTGTCAGTGCCATTCTGTCGATGTGGCGGTCGGGAAGTGGTTAAATCACAATGTTAATATGAAAGATCAGATGAGTATATACGCTTCAAAAATGGATGAGATGGAGAATAGACTCCGAAGAGACCATGTGAGATTGGTGGGACTGCCAGAAAGGAGCGAGGGTTCGGACCCTATAGAATTTTTAGAAAAATGGCTTCTAGAACTATTTGGAAAAGTCATTCTCGCTGATGTTTTCAATTGGGAGCACATAGTCCCTTTTAGAGCCCCACCACCAGGAGGATACCCAAGACCAATATTGATGAAATTTCTCAAATATAAAGACTAAGTGATACTCCTACGGAAGGCAAGGGAGGAGGGGAATATCTCCTATAAGGGAACCAAACTCTCGTTCTACTCAGACTTTTCGCCTGACCTGCAGAAGCGCAGAGCAGGCTTCATTGAGATAAATCGCTCTTTACAAAAATTCAGGATAACATGTGCACTGCTTTATCCAGCATGGCTGCTAATGGTAGCATTGGGGGGAACAAAGATTTTTTTTTTTTTTTTTTTTTTTAATACCTGGAGCAGCAACGTGGCAACCAGGAGAAACTGCAATCAGTGTGATCTGATCAGGTGTTTATTTTTTATTTATTTTTTTTTCCTCTTCCTCCTTTCCCCCTTTTTCCCCTCCTTCTCTTATTATATGGAAGAGAGAGGGATGTATGTTTAACCACTTCAGCCCCGGAAGAATTTACCCCCTTCCTGACCAGAGCACTTTTTGCGGTTCGGCACTGCGTCGCTTTAACTGACAATTGCGCGGTCGTGCGACGTTGCACCCAAACAAAATTGACATCCTTTTTTCCCCACAAATAGAGCTTTCTTTTGATGGTATTTGATCACCTCTGTGGTTATTTTTTGCGCTATAAACAAAAATAGAGCGACAATTTTGAAAAAAACGCATTATTTTTTACTTTTTGCTATAATAAATATCCCCCAAAAATATATGAAATAACAATTTTTTTACCTCAGTTTAGGCTGATACGTATTCTTCTACATATTTTTGGTAAAAAAATCGCAATAAGCGATTATTGGTCGGTTTGCGCAAAAGTTATAGCGTTTACAAAATAGGGGATAGTTTTTTGCCATTTTTATTAAAAATTTTTTTTTTTTTTTTAAATGGCGGCGATCAGCGATTTTTATCGTGACTGCAACATTATGGCGGACACATCGGACATTTTTGACACATTTTTGGGACCATTGTCATTTATACAGCAATCAGTGCTATAAAAATGCATTGATTCCTGTATAAATGACACTGGCAGTGAAGGGGTTAACCACTAGGGGGCGGGGAGGGGTTAAATCAGTACTAGGGAGTGATTACTAACTGTCAGGGGGGATGGGCTGTAAGTGTGACGTCACTGATCTCTGCTCCGATGACAGGGAGCAGAGATCGAGGGACACTGTCACTAGGCAGAACGGGGAGATGCTGTTTACAACGGCATCTCCCCGTTCGTCCTCTCCGCGAGGTGATCGCGGGTATGCCCGCGGCGATAGAGTCTGCGGGACCCGCGACCCGACTCACGGAGCTTGCCGCGGGCGCGCGCACCCGCTGGCCGCCTCTTGAAGGGGAACGTACAGGAACGTGATTTTGCCTGTACGTGCCCTTTGCTGACGTAAATGTATGTGAGGCGGTCGGCAAGCGGTTAAAAATGTCTTCGTTATTATTATTTTTGATGCTGATAGGGAAGGGGAGGAAGAAAGTATGTTGCACTGAAAGGAAATGATGAATATGTGGAGTGCGATTTGGTCGCAATAAAGCCCCTTAGGGTACACACCTTGATGGGGGGGGGGGGGGGAATAGAGGAATAGATTACTCACAAATAGCACTGGAATGGAAATTGAAAGTTACACTAATAAGGAAATATACACTTGAAAATAATATATTGGAGACATTTATACAGAGGCTACAATTTAATGCACCTGGATTTAATGGTAGAAACAAACAGAATATTTGAATTTTATTATTAATTTTTCATTTTCGATTGGTAATAATACCCCCCTTGATTTTAGATGCAGGCTAAGACTCTTAATATTTGCTCCTAGAATGTCAGGGTAATGAGCAGCCTAGTTAAAAAAGCAGCAGTTCATGCTATGCTGGATAGACATGGTATAGGGTTGGCCTGTTTGCAGGAAACACACCTAACGAAACACACTGGGGGTTATTTACGAAAGGCAAATCCACTTTGCACTACAAGTGCAAAGTGCACTTGAAATTGCACAGAAAGTGCAATTGGAAGTGCAGTTGCTGTAGATGCAAGGGGGACATGCAAGGAAAATAGCATTTTAACTTGCACATGATTGGATGATAAAATCAGCAGTTTCCCCTCATTTCAGATCTACCCCCTCAGATTTACAGCGACTGCAATTTCGAGTGTACTTTTCACTTGTAGTTTGCACTTGTAGTTTGCACTTGTAGTGCAAAGTGGATTTGCCTTTCGTAAATAACCCCCACAGTGTTACAACTGAAGAGTAGGAGGTATCGGATACAATACCATTCGATGTATTCTTTCTATTCTAGAGGGGTGAGTGTTATGGTGAGAACAGGGGTGTTTTTTTTTTTTTTTTCTTGCATACAGGTCAGCATTGATGAGATGGGTAGATTTGTCTTTCTCCAATGCCTAATAGAAAACAAAATGTATGTCTTGGCAAATATATACATTCCCCCACCCTTTAAAATGGATGTTATGTATAGATTAATGGAATTCTTGGTAGGTAAGGAAGATATACCGATAATAGGGGATTTTAATGACGTACTAGATAGAGATTGATAGATTCCCCCCGAGGTGAGCCTAGCGAATATAGGAGAGAACTGTTTAAGTCAATTCCTGGAGGAAGTGGAGTTGATGGATGTCTGGAGAATGCAAAACCCAGGCACCCGACAGTATTCTTGTTTTTCAGGTGCCCACTCCACACTCTCCAGGATAGACCATTAAAAATATAAGTTATTTACCAAGAGGGGTTTCAGATTTAGGGGGAAAAAGAATTTTAAGGACTTGGAGAATAAGCCCATATTGGCTAGAAATTAAGAAATCCGATGTGGTCCTAAACTGAGAGAGTTTGTGAAGTACAAGGGTACAGCATCGGCTGGGATCCTTTGGGATACTTTAAAGGCATTCCTTAGAGGTATACTTACTCAGCAGGTGGAAAAATCCAATAGAGAATCAAGGGAATGGGAGGAAAGTATCATTAGAGACGCAATGATTGCTGAAAATAACTATAAGTGAATTGTTTGCATTTTACTTACTACTGTGATGCTGTGATTGTTCACAGCTATCACATGGTACAGGGATCTGTGACTGGCCTTGGTACCATGTTATCACTGTGACCAATCAGCAAAATCCTTAAAGTAGTAAGCAAGATATCATGAATGACAGCCTTACTATTGTAACCGTGATCAGTAGACGCAGCTGGTTACAGATCGTGCCACCACACAGTTCTGGGTGGATGTACGGATATATCCTCCCGGAACTAGAGGGCATCCACCCAGCCATTTATGTACATAGGTCTGGCAGAAACTGGAAATGGGAGGTCAGCTGCCATCCCATTTGTCCAACTTAAGCACAAGCTCTTACATAGTTACATAGTAGGTGAGGTTGAAAAAAGACACAAGTCCATTAAGTCCAACCTGTGTGTGTGAGATTATATGTCGGTATTACATTGTATATCCCTGTATGCTGCGGTCATTCAGGTGCTTATCTAATAGTTTCTTTAAACTATCGATGCCCCCCGCTCAGACCACCGCCTGTGGAAGGGAATTCCACATCCTTGCCGCTCTTATGCCGTGTACACACGACCGGACTTTTCGACCAAACTGGTCCGACGGAACGAATCCGTCGGACAATTTGATCGTGTATGGGCTTCATAAGGCCTTTTCTGTCAAAATCTGTCGGACTTTAGAAATAGAACATGTTTCAAATCTTTCCAACGGACTCGAGTCCGATTGCAAAATCCGTTCGTCTGTATGCTACCCTGTTTCCCCGAAAATAAGACCTAGCGTGATTGTCGGTGAGGTATTCCGACGGACAAAAAAGGACGCAAGGGCAGCTACTGGCTATGAAATTCCTTATTCTAGTCCAGTCGTACGTCATCATGTTCGAAACGATCGGACTTTGGTGTGATCGTGTGTAGGCAAGTCCGTTGCATTGGAACTCAGTCAAAGTCCTTCGGAGTTCAGTCCCACGAAAAGTCCGGTCGTGTGTACACAGCATTACAGCAAAGAACCCTTTACGTAGTTTAAGGTTAAACCTCTTTTCTTCTAATTTTAATGAGTGGCCACAAGTCTTGTTAAACTCCCTTCCGCAAAAAAATTTTATCCCTATTGTGGGGTCACCAGTATGGTATTTGTATATTGAAATCATATCCCCTCTCAAGCGTCTCTTCTCCAGAGAGAATAAGTTCAGTGCTCGCAACCTTTCCTCATAACTAATATCCCCCAGACCCTTTATTAGCTTTGTTGCCCTTCTTTTTACTCGTTCCATTTCCAGTACATCCTTCCTGAGGACTGGTGCCCGGAAGATACAATAATGAAACAGAGGTATAAAAAACAAAGTGCAAAAATATAATAAATATGTATTCCACTGTAAAAGAAACAGAGGGGGATGTGCAAAAACAAACTGTAAATATTTAGTTCAGTAGTCCAATAGTAAACAGTGACTTGTGCTCGCAAACGGTGTCCAGTGCCTTGCAAAGATACAGTGGGATACATATATTTATATTTTTGCGCTTTGTTTTTTTATATCGGTTTCACTTATTGTATGTTCGTTCTATTGAGACGCTGCAACAGAGGGTCAAACACGCATGCTTTTTGCATATATAAGGAATTACAAATTGGTGTATAACGGAGGATCAACACCCTCACACACATCACTAATACTAGGATTAGTTTTTATTCACTTTTCTGGCACCCAGCATATCGCAGAGGGTGTAACACTCATGCACTTATCACTTTAAACAAACACCCCCCTTTTTTTTTCTTTTTCATTTTATAAGCATTTTAAACTGAAATCGCAGTAAATGTAACACTTTCAGCACATCCTTTTTATTGCAACTTTGCACAGGGCAAAGGGAGCAACAAACAAGCACCCATCATTTCAATTAAACATTTTTTTTATTCACCCCTAAGGGCATCTTTAAACTGCACTGTGCAGTAAGTGCAAACTTTCAGCACCCATTTATTTTATGAGTTTGTCACATATATTCAATATACTTTTACGTTTTTTCACCATTTGACTCCATTTTATAATATTCTAAGTATCTATATCAGGTATCCATAAGAGGAATAGCACCACACCTACACTTTCCCCAATTATTATACTTTTACTCCATCTAGGTGGCAGTATTATGTAGAGGCAGCAATTCTTCTCTTTTCTTGCTTTTCTTTTTTACTTACCAACTTCTCATTTATTACACCTTTTATCTCCTGCTTTGTATACTCCATGGCGCAGTATCGCACAATATTTTTCATTTTCCATGTATTTGCCCACCCCATTAATCTGTTCAGATCTTTTTGCAAGGTTTCCACATCCTGCGGAGAAGTTATTGCCCTGCTTAGCTTAGTATCATCCACAAATACAGAGATTGAACTGTTTACCCCATCCTCCAGGTTGTTTATGAACAAATTAAACAGGATTGGTCCCAGCACAGAACCCTGGGGGACCCCACTACCCACCCCTGACCATTCCGAGTACTCTCCATTTATCACCACCCTCTGAACTCGCCCTTGTAGCCAGTTTTCATTCCATGTACTCACCCTATGGTCCATGCCAACGAACCTTATTTTGTACAGTAAACGTTTATGGGGAACTGTCAAATGCTTTTGCAAAATCCAGATACACCACGTCTACGGGCCTTCCTTTATCTAGATGGCAACTTGCCACCTCATAGAAGGTTAATAGATTGGTTTGGCAAGAACGATTCTTCATGAATCCATGCTGATTACTGCTAATGATAGTTTTCATTACTAAAATCTTGTATATAGTCCCTTATCCCCTCCAACAGTTTACATACTATTGATCTGTAATTCCCTGGGATGTATTTTGGGCCCTTTTTAAATATTTGTGCTACATTGGCTTTTCTCCAATCAGCTGGTACCATTCCAGTCAGTAGACTGTCAGTTAAAATTAGGAACAATGGTCTGGCAATTACTTGACTGAGTTCCCTAAGTACCCACGGGTGCAAGCCATCTGGTCCCGGTGATTTAATAATGTTAAGTTTCCCAAGTCTAATTTTAATAATGTCCTCTGTTAACCATGGAGGTGCTTCCTGTTATGTGTCATGAGGATAAACACTGCAGTTTTGGTTACTGAAGCCCCTCGATTCCCTCGTGAAGAGTGAGGAGAAGAATAAATTCAATACCTTTGCCATCTCCCCATCCTTTGTAACCAGATGTCCTTCCTCATTCTTTATGGGGCCAATATGGTCTGTCCTCCCTTTTTTACTGTTTACATACTTAAAGAATTTCTTGGGAATTTTTTTGCTCTCCTCCGCTATGTGTCTTTCATGTTCTATCTTAGCCATCCTTAATGCACCCTTACATTTCTTGTTGCATTCTTTATAAATGCTGAAGATTCCTCAACCCTGTATTTTTTGAAGGCCTTCTCCTTTGCTTTTATATGCATTTTTACATTGGAGTTAAGCCATCCAGGACTTTTGTTTGCTCTTTTGAATTTATTACCCAATGGGATGCATTGGCTAATGCCATTATTTAATATGCTCTTAAAGTAAACCCATCTCTCTTCCATGTTCTTTGTTCCTAAGATTTTATCCCAATTTATGCCTTCTAGCAAGGTTTGTAGTTTTTAGGGAAGTTGGCTCATTTGAAATGCAGTGTCTTTCTATTCCCCTTATGTTTCCCATTTGTGTGATTTTATACTAAAGCCAGTTGACCTGGGATCGCTGTTACCTATATTGCCCCGTATTTCCACATCTGTGATCAGGTTTGTATTGTTGGTAATCAGTAGATCCAGTAACACTTTATTTCTAGTTGGTGCGTCTACCGCCTGACCCATGAAATTGTCATGCAAGACATTCAGGAACTGGCTAGCCTTAGATGAAAGCGTGGTTCCCTCCACCCAGTCTGTCTGGATAATTAAAATCCCCCATTATGATAACCCTTCCCATCCTTGCTGCTAATCCAAATTGTGATAGGTCTGTCTCCCCTTCCTCCCTCAGGTTAGGGGGCCTATAGCATACTCCCGGTATTATTTTCCCCTTAGCTTCATCCCTTTTGGAGCTCTACCCATAAGGATTCCACCTCCTCCTTGGCTCCCTTTAGTGATGTCATCTCTCACATTCACTTATACATTATTCTTGATATATAGGCATACTCCTCCCCCCTTTTTACCCTCTCTATCCTTGCGATAAAGGGTATACCCTTGAATGGTTGCCAGCCAATCATGAGACCTGTTGAACCAGGTCTCTGAAATTCCCTCAAAATCCAAATCCTCCTCGTACAACAGTATCTCTAGTTCATTTATCTTGTCCACCATGCTCCTGGCATTGGTGAACATGCCACGTAGTTTAGACCAGTCGCATATTATCCTCTTATTGGGTGTTCCGAGATTGCAACTAGGATTTGCTACTATACTTGCCTTGGGTTTATGTGTTTTGGTCAACCTACCACTAATGCACCCAATACTACCCTCTGGAATATGTTCCACGCTGACTATCCTGGCTCATGATAAATGAAAGGCTCTCGGCAGTCTTCGATGACAAAATAAAGGTCTAAGAAAAAGTCTGGGGCCCGTGGATCATTTATCTGACTGGAGATCCCCATACGGTTTTGAGCGGCATGGACCAGAGCTTGGGGTCCCCCCCCCCTCTTCTTTCCTTTCTTCTCCCCACTGTACATTTCCTTTGTTTGAGGAGCTCGTTGAGTACCATCTAAGTGCCAATAAAAAGGTACCCAATGTTCTTTCTCCTACAAACGAACATCTGGTACTGTGCAATTGATATTATGTTCAAATATTTTGCTATTTTTTTCATACCTAATGTGAAAACGCTAATAAAAATATTTAAACGAAAAATAAACATCTGTTGAAAAAGGCTGACTGTATATTGTTATCAATTTGTGTGTTTTGACATGTGAGTTTTTGTAACCTAACATTTCTTTTTGAAATTCTTCTTTTGCAGGTGTTGGAACAGCTAGTTCATTCTGTAATGAGTAAGTATAATGGCAAACATTTTTTCTCTTTCAATGACTTTTGTAAACTTTTCTAAAAAAAAAATGCCTATATTTACCTGTTCTTTTTGCTCTCGCACTGCGTGCCTTCTCACTCTCATAGCAGTAGAGGAGGGTCCCCTTTTAATGGTGTATTAAATGTCTTGCAACATTATATTGCTTAGGATCAAGTATTTTGTTAGATCCCTGGATTGTACTGACATAAATGCAACATTACCAAATCTGACAATATGTAACCAATTCTGCTAATATCAAATTATCATAAGTGCCCTAACTTTGAAAATGATATGGAATTATACTGGTAATACTCTGCTGATGTAACTTGTGAATATTGCTATAGCCATGGTACCCATGTTTTTAGTTGCAAACCCAATGAATACCTCCTGTACTTATAAAAATTACAAAAAAAAAAAAAGTCAGCACCAAGGTTTGGAAATTTTGTGATGAAATTTCCCTTAAGATAGATGTGGAGAGTAGACATCGCCCAGAAAGAGAAGATGAGGTTGCCAGAGAGGCACAAATCGAAGAAAAGATCAACCCTAGAATACACTGCATTCTGTGAATGGCCAAGGGTAGAGGGTGGTAGAAAAGCAGCACTGCAGTCTGAGACCCGCAACCCTCCTATCTGGTTCTAGTAAAGCACAGTGCAGTGATCTGGCCATGGGTTACACTTGAGTTGAGGTAACGTTTGTTCACACATCAGAATTTTCCAAAATCTTTAAGGCTACTTTCACACTGGGGAGAGCGGGCGTTGGCGGTAAAGCACTGCTATTTCTTTATCGTACATCATGGGACACAGAGCCTTAAGTAATTACTTAATGGGTTATAGGCCACCTTCAGGTGTTCACACTGGTTATACCCAATCAAGGTAGTTCACTCCCTATATAACTCCTCCTCCTTCCAGGAGCACATCAGGTGTTGGTCAGGAGAGAAGATGTGCTCGGAGGAGCTCCACTGGAGGGATCCATGCTGGATTTAAATAGCCTCTATAAGGACCAGATCCATCCAAAATGCCATTGATGCCTAAAGGGTTGGTACCTGGGGCCTCGTATCCGAAGCACGAGGTTTTGCCTGTAACGCCTCCTTGTAGGGCTGGACCCCAGGAACCCAGGGCTTAGGTCTTGTTATATTACCTAAACTTCCTGATGGGGCGCTCTTTACAGGTCCAAGGCAGCTGAAACCCCCGTTTTTAGGGACCCAGTCCTAGAAGGTTTGCTGCACAGCCCACCGTGATGGGTGAAGGTTGGATTGTCTGTTAATTCAGCAAATCCTGCGGCGAGGATAAGGTAAGGGAAGAAACTTTGGTATTAAAATCATCTATGTATTTCTTCCATTAGGGAAAAAAATGTTGTCATGCCTTAATTCTCCACAAGAGGGAGTCTATGCACATACATTACGCTGTTGTGTTCACTGTAAGCTCAGTCCGTGTCTAGTTGCAGCAGCGTTTGGAGGGAGACTTTGCAAGGTAAAAAATCTTCAAAAATGTTTTCTTCTCCCCCCTGATGGGACCAGAGGGTTAGGGGGACAGCAGCGCTGTCGAACAGTGTGGGAACATTTTAAAAGTAAAAAGGGGCAGAATTTTTTTTCTCGGAGGGTGGGGGGGCTAAGCGCGATGCCGTGAACGTCCACGAGGACACACGGCAGGCTAAAAACAAATACAACACAGCTGTGACAGTTTCTCCTTGGCTGACGAGGAGAGAACAAGCAGCCTGCAACACAAAGACACAAGAGCTGTGGGACATGTGAGGGTTGCAAACTGGCATTCCTGATACAGGAACGACACCTTTTTCCCAGCACTAGGCTGAATTTTATAGCGGCTTTAAATGTCATGACTATTTTCAGCGATTAAGTGCAATTTGTATAGTGCCTCTGTTTTTGTACTTAGGACTATGCCTACCAAAAAGACCCGACAAAAACTTAAAGGTTTCACCCCCAGGCGCTAGGATCCCGAGTCGCATTTCCATGCTGTCATCCTCACCTGAATTGCCAGTTTTGGCAAGTTATGGTGCAACTGCTTCTCACATCTCAGCCCCTGTATACGTGACTGAAGATGTCCTTTCCTCCTCCCTGCAGGGTCTAGAAGAAAGATTAGCGGCTCGCATCCTCCATTCAGATGGATATGAAGCGTGCTAGATCCCCCTTCTCCCACTTCAGGACCACTCTCCTGAATTGTGCTAGATCCCCCTTCCCCCCACTTCAGGAGCACGCTGTTCAAAGGGAACAGTGGGCACAGGATGAGGTGTTACCCTCAGTTGATCGGGAGGAAAAACAAACTGATGGGGATTCCTCTGCGGAGGAATCAACGGTAGATGAGCCTTTTTTCAGCCTCTCAAATCTGAGAAATTGCTGATACAATCTCTTATGAAGATGGTTGGTTCTACTTTCATGCTACCCCTAACGGACTCTCCTGAAAGTTCGGTTTCTTCCTTGGGTTCCTTTTAAAACCCTCTCAACCTTTGCATGCGTTTCCTGCATATGCATTACTAGAACAGCTTATTTTTGCTGAATGAGATCACCCGGATAAGCATTTTCTCCCTCCTAAGAAAATTGCAATTCTCTATCCCCTGGAAGAGAAATTCTCCAAAAGATGGAAAATATCAGCATTTGACACTGCGTTTTCCAATGTGAATAAAGGCCTAACTTGTCCAGTAGACAATGCACAGATGCTTAAGGATCCAACAGATAAGGAGTTGGAATCCCTGTTAAGATCTACTTTTTCCATGGCAGGTGCCATTACTAGTCTGCAATAAGTGTCTGTCAATCTCTAAAAGACCAATTTAAACAGGCCCTTAGAGAGCTTCCTGCAAAACAAGCTCTGGGTTTGGCTGAACTACCAAAAGCATTATTCTTTGCCATAGATGCTATTAAAGATTCCTTTAACCAGGCGTCCCGCCTTATGCTTATGCTTGTGCATATGCGTAGAATTCCGTGGTTAAAAAATTTTGGTCAGCTGAAGCACCATGTAAAGACCTCCTAACTGGGCTTCCTTTTCATGGAGAGCGACTATTTGGATACATTTGTCCAAGTTTTCTCCAAACAATTTCTAATGGGAAAAGTACTCTCTTGCCAGTCAAAAAAAAAAGTATAAACGCCCTTTGTTTAAACGGGCTCTTTCCCCTACGCCAGGGGCTTCCGCCTCTAGGCAGGGGCGACTGCCTCCACTGTCACACTCTAGAGGAAGATCTCAGTCAGACCCAGGCTCAAAAGAAGTCCTGGGGTCGGAAAGCTGCAAGCCAGGATCCTAAAACCTCATTATGAAGAGGCAACCCCCCTTGCCAAGGTTGGGGGGGGGGGGGGGAGATTTCTGCAGTTTCCAGAAGTCTGAAAAGAAGAAATTCAGGACAGATGGGTCATCTCCATGGTAACGCTGGGCTACAAGCTGGAATTTCAGGACTTTCCACCCACTCGCTTCCTGAGGTCAAGTGTTCCCAAAGATACAGAGAAAAGACTATCTCTATTTCAGGCACTAGACCAATTAATATTTCGAGGGGTGACAATACAGATCCCCACAAAAGAGCGAGGTTTGGGGTTTTATTCAGTTTATTTATTTATTTATTTATTTATTTTTTTAATGGTACCGAAACCAAATGGAGATGTCAGACTCATTCTAGATCTAAGAAATCTAAATCAGTTCCTGAAGATCTGCTCCTTTCACATGGAGACGATCAGGTCAGTTTCTATCCTTCTAGGAGGTAAACTTCTGGCATCAATGGACATCAGGGATGCATATCTGCATGTCCCTATATTTCTCGCTCTTCAAAAGTTTCTGCGGTTCAAGTGAGAACAGCAGCATTTCCAGTTTGTAGCCATGCCCTTCGGGCTAGCCACAGCACCCCGGGTGTTCACCAAAGTGCTGGCCCCACCTCTAGCCAGGTTAAGGGCACAGGGCATAACATTCGTAGCGTACATAGACTATCTATTACTAATAGATCAGTCGGTTCATTTGGAGCATAGCGTACGCACTACAACCAACTATCTGAAGAGTTGGGTTGGATTCTCAACCTAGAGAAATATTCCTTAATGCCTCTAAAAAAGCTGGAGTACTTGGGTCTGATCATAGACACAGCCCAGGAAAGGGTGTTCTTGCCTCAGGCAAAGATCAACTCTATAAGAGTTGGTGCAGATGGTCAGGTCAAATGGCGATCCCTCCATTTGCCTTTGCATGAGGTTGCTAGGAACCATGGTGGCTTCATCGAAGCAGTTCCCTATGCCCAGTTTCATTTAAGACTGTTGCAAAACAGTATCCTGTCTGCTTGGAACAAAACAATTCAAGCTTTAGACTTGCCAATGCAGCTGTCCCCAAGAGTGTCCAAAAGCCTCAGTTGGTGGTTACTAACCCAGAATCTGCTGAAAGGAAAATCCTTCAGACCAGTCATCTGGAAAGTGGTAACGACGGATGCCAGGATTTCAGGCTGGGAAGCAGTACTAGAAAAGACAACTGTCCAGGGACAGTGGTCAAGAACCGAAAAGAACCTTGTCCCTCAATATCCTAGAGATTCGGGCAGTACATCTG
This sequence comes from Lithobates septentrionalis, assembly GCA_037952835.1. Taxonomy (NCBI): domain Eukaryota; kingdom Metazoa; phylum Chordata; class Amphibia; order Anura; family Ranidae; genus Lithobates; species Lithobates septentrionalis. Next base: position 2,050,391 of record JBBDGP010000855.1, on the reverse strand, counting down.
GCTCTAAAGACCTGGACTTTCAGGTTACCGATTGTCATGTCAGGATTCAATCCGACAATGCCACAGCTGTGGCCTATATCAATCACCAAGGGGACACCGAAAGTCTCTCAGCGCAGAGAGAGGTGAACCATATTCTAACTTGGGCAGAAAGGAATGTTCCGTGCCTATTGGCAGTCTTTATTCTGGAAGTAGAGAATTGGCAGGTGGACTACTTGAGTCGCCAGCAGTTATTTCCAGCAGAATGGTCTCTTCTCCCCAACATATTTCGGGCTGTTTGCCAAACATGGGGGACACCGGACGTAGATCTTCTAGCGTCTAGGTTCAACATGAAGTGTGGCCAGAACAAGGGATCCATTCACATGCAGAATGGATGCGTTGGTGACCCCATGGGATCAGTTCTCACTAATATATGCATTCCCCCCTATTCAGTTGCTGCCTCGACTTCTTTGCAGGATCAAGCTGGAAAGAAAGCCGGTAATTCTGGTGGCACCAGCATGGCCTCAAAGGTCATGGTATGCAGAAATCGTAAAGATGGCAGTGGAGTGCCCATGGTCCCTCCCTCCCACTATGGCCAGATCTGGTTTCACAGGGACCGATATTCCATCCTACCTTACGGTCTCTAAATTTAACGGCTTGGCTATTGAAACCCACATTCTGAAAAAATGTGGGCTTTCTGGGTCAGTTATCGCTACCCTGAATAATGCAAGGAGAAGCCAGCTCCCAGAACTATATATTATAGAGTCTGGAGGGCTTATGTTTCCTGGTGTGATTGCAAGGGTTGGCACCCTTGGAGAGATCATAGGCAGAATTCTTGCCTTTTCTACAATTAGGGGTAGAAATGAAATTGGCCTTAAATACTATTAAAAGCCATGTCTCAGCTTTTTTGGTCTGATTTCAAAAGACCACTTGCTACTCGTTCTTATGCCCCGTACACACGATCGGATTTTCCGACGGAAAATGTGTGATAGGACCTTGTTGTCGGTAATTCCGACCATGTGTAGGCTCCATCACACATTTTCCATCGGATTTTCCGACACACAAAGTTTGAGAGCAGGATATAAAATTTTCCGACAACAAAATCCGTTGTCGGAAATTCCGATCGTGTGTACACAAATCCGACGGACAAAGTGCCACGCATGCTCAGAATAAATAAAGAGATGAAAGCTATTGGCCACTGCCCCGTTTATAGTCCCGACGTACGTGTTTTATGTCACCGCGTTCAGAATGATCAGATTTTCCGACAACTTTGTGTGACCGTGTGTATGCAAGACAAGTTTGAGCCAACATCCGTCGGAAAAAATCCTAGGATTTTGTTGTCGGAATGTCCGAACAAAGTCCGACCGTGTGTACGGGGCATTAGTCCGGAGTTTTATACAAGGGATGACATGACTTATTCCGCCCGCCAAACCTCCTTTGAACCCTTGGGACTTGAACTTGAATTGGCTGCTCTTTCTTGTAAAGAGCCATATTTGATTTTTCATGATGACAGAGTGGTGTTACGCCCTCGTCCAGGCTTTTTGTCAAAAGTGAAATCAGGTTTTCACCTCAACCATGATATAGTCCTGCCATCGTTTTTTCCAAAACCATGTTTCAGGGAAGAAAAGTCACTACATTATCTTAATGTGGTGAAAGCAGTGAAAATCTATTTTAAGGCAACTGCTCAGTTTCGTACGACTGATGTCTTATTTATTCTGCCAGAAGGTCCTAAGAAAGGAGAGGCAGCGTTGAAATCCACTGTCGCTAAGTGGATTCGGCAAGTGATAATTCAAACTTATGATCTAAGGGGTAAAATTCCCCCATTTCAAGTTAAGGCGCACTGTACCAGGTCGGTTAGTGCTTCTTGGGCAGTGCGTCGCCAGGCCTCCATGGCTCAGATCTGTAAGGCCGCAACTTGGTCTTCAGTGCATACGTTCACAAGATTTTATCAGGTGGATGTAAGGCGGTAGGAAGATATTGCCTTCGGGCACAGTGTGCTGCAGGCAGCAGTTTAAATCCTCAGGCCTGTGGGTGCCCTGCGGGTTGTCTCTCCCTCCCCTCAAGTAGCATTGCTTTTGGACGTCCCATTAAGTAATTACTTAAGGCTCTGTGTCCCATGATGTACGATAAAGGAAAATAGGATTTTTTTTTTATTACAGCTTACCTGTAAAATCCTTTTCTTGGAGTACATCATGGGACACAGAGGCCCCGCCCCTCTTTTGGGATTAAGTATATTGCTTTGCTACAAAAAACTGATGTGCTCCTGGAAGGAGGAGGGGTTATATAGGGAGTAAACTTCCTTGATTGGATATAACCAGTGTCAACACCTGAAGGTGGCCTATAACCCATTAATTAATTAAGGCTTTGTGTCCCATGATGTACTCCAAGAAAAGGATTTTTCGGGTAAGCTGTAATAAAAATCCTGTTTCTTAGCGGCGCTATTCGGCTGCTAGCGGGGCGCTTTTAACCCCTGCTAGCGGGCGAAAAAGGGTTAAACCTTTGATTTCAATGGGCAGGGGCGCTTTAGGAGCGGTGTATACACCGCTCCTACAGCGCTGCAAAGATGCTGCTTGCAGGACTTTTTTTTACCGTCCTGCACCGCTCGCTCCAGTGTGAAAGCACTCGGGCTTTCACACTGGAGAGACAGGAGAGGTGCTATTTTTAGCGCTGTAGCGCCTGTAAAGCGCCTCAGTGTGAAAGTAGCCTTAGAGTTGGGTTATAAAACTGCAAGAGTATACAGCCATAACCTTCTAAATGAAGCAAACTAGAATGTACTGTGCTAAAAAGAGAACACTGGGATCTTCAGGCATGTGTTTTGCTTAGGAAAAATGTGCCTCTACAAGTAAGCATGCCTATATACTGTATAGATGATTTTTGACTGATCCAGCCATTTCTGGTGGGGGGGCTTGATATGTTGGTCGATACATCTGGAGCTTTTCCTAACAAAAGTATTTTAAAGGTTGCTTACTCTGCTGATTGTTTTATCCCCAAGACGTGCCAAAGTTTTAGATGTCTTTCTGCCCACCCTTTCCCATAAACTAGCACAGACCTACAAGCTAAATGTGCATGTTCATGGAAACCTCTTTCATCAGTCCAGTAGTACCTTTTGTCTAATTTCCTTGTGATGCCTTTGAGCACACTCACAAATGGAGGACTGAGGAAAAAAGGTAATGGCCTCTTAAGGGCAACATCACATGACTGGACTTTATTCCTTGGAGCTGGTTAGACAAGGGTATCTGCCAAGGAGGATTATAGTTGTTTGACAAGATCAGCATTTATCATTATAAGGATGCAAGGTACTAGCTCAGTGAGCAAGACCCAGTCACAGTTGCAAGAACGCTGCTTTATTACCGTCTTTACATTTTTATTTCCCATGTAGTTAAAAAATAAATATAAAATATTCTATAAAATCACTGCTGTAAGAAGTTTAAGAGGAAGTAAACCCTGATGGGTTCTACTTCCTCTTTCTTTCCCTGCAAAGGTAAAGCATAATGAGCTACTATGCATCGCATAGTAGCCCATAATGTGTCACTTATCTGAAACCGAAGCCTGCGATGTCCCCGATTTCATCACTGGCAGGAAGCGTCCATTCTTCACCCCTCTTCCTTCTGGGGCTGCGAACTCCAGCTCTGTGACTGGCCGGAGTCGCGTGATGTCACTCCTGCGGGAGCCGCCAGTCACGGCATGACCCCGGCTTGAAAGGGCACAGTGTGCCCTTTCAAGAGTGTGCAAGCGCCAAATTTATAGGACAGCATGGTTCGGGGACATAGTAAATATCTCCTAAACTATGGAGGTTTAGGATATATTTCAAGCACCTACAGGTAAGCCTTAATCTAGGCTTACCTGTAGGTGAAAGTGGTCTGTAAGCGTTTACAACCACTTTAACATTTGACCTGCTCTTTGTCAGTTTTGCACAACATACATGGGTGGATGACAATGTGCATGCATATTTGTCTGCTCTGCAGAAAATTGTTCAAATGGGGCAGTACTGTATGCACACATTCAAAAGAACCTTGACATTTCCATTTACCCATTAGATTCAACCTCCTCCCAGTTTCTGGATTTATTTGTTTCTGTAGTTTTTAATTTGATGAAATTAGCCCTAAAGTTGAAGTCCAGTGAAAACCTTACTAACTCTATACCTACTCTCAGCCATAATCTAAGCCTAATCTATCTAGCCGTGTAAACCAAAAATCGCTATACATGCCTGTTCTGCAGCCGCTCTGGTTTCACACTGAGTTGTCAGCGGCAACTTCACTATGTGGGAGTGTGCAAGAGAGGCAGCTGATAACAGGAGCCCCATAGTAATGCCCCGTACACACGGTCGGATTTTCCGAAAGAAAATGTTCGATGGGAGCTGCTTGTCGCAATGTCCGATGTGTGTGTACACAATTCCGACGCACAAAGTTTCACGCATGCTCCGAATCAAGCAGAAGAGCTGCACTGGCTATTGAACTTAATTTTTCTCGGCTCTTTGTACTTCACCGCGTTCTTGATGTTCGTAACTTCCGACAAGATTTGTGTGACCGTGTGTATGCGAGATAAGTTTGAGCCAACATCCGTCGAGAAAAAAAAATAATCCATGGATTTTGTTGTCGGAATGTCCGATCGTGTGTGCGCGGCATTAGTCTATGGGTAAGATCACTTCCCAGGCATTTCACAGCCGCCGCTGGAGACCTGACTACAGAACAGGTAAGTATAGTGTGTGTGTGTGTGTGTGTGTGTGTGTGTGTATATGTATATATATATATATGTATATATATATATATATATATATATATATATATATATATATATATATACGGTTTATTTAGAAGATATTCATCAAATGGATATCGACATGACATCCAACAAACAGGCATACATGATAAACGCCACATAGGAAGATTGGCAAGTGTAATGTTCTCTGATTGGACTACCATAACCTTTAAGTGGGTGCGAGAAACTCTTCCCTTTTATCATACCATACATGAACATTGAATGCAGCAAAGGCATGGAAAGGAGCCTGTATTTTTGGGGCCCAAAAATGTGATTCTAGGGATGGGTATTGAATATTGATCAGATTTTACTACTGTATCCCAAATCGTTCTACCACATGGATAATGATGGTAATGAGGGATCAATAAATTCAGGAACCAAAGGATATACATTCTGTAACAAAGACCAATGACACAACTATCTGAGACTGACATGCACCTCACCCCCTGGTATGTATGTATGTGTATATATATATGTGTGTATATGTGTGTATATATATGTATATGTGTGTATATATATGTATATGTGTGTGTGTGTGTATGTGTGTGTGTGTGTGTGTGTGTGTATATATATGTGTATATATATGTGTATATATATGTGTATATATATATATATATGTGTATATATATGTGTATATATATATATATATATATATATATATAGTGCTATCTTCCTTGGGGATTGTGAGGAAGATACGTCATATTCCTGTATCAACACGCGTTGGGGAGGGGACAGAACGGTGCAAGAGACAGCTGGTCTGTCTCAAGGCAGAGGGCCATATGATCTAAGCGTTTTACTGCTATCTGTAGAGTGGTGCACTGAAGTGCCTGTACAATATGAGTACCCTGGAAAGAGGGTTTTTTTTGTTTAAATACATTTCATCTATTAAACAGTATCACACTATCCAGATATAGACACTTGAACATGTTTGGATCGCCAGTACAAGAGTTTATTGTGTTTTGACATAGACATTATGATTTTATTTTGTTTGCATTGATTCATTGTCTGTACATTTACTCACGCACTATAGCTCTTTATTTAACTATTATCACTTTTTATATATTCACTTTTATATGTTTTGGATTATGTTCTGATTTTATTATGTTTTGAAAGTAACTAATTAACTATTTTATTATTATTAATATTTTAGCACTTTCTCACTATTGTCACTTTATCCATTTTTGCATATGTATTGTTTACAGTATTAAGCGCGGCATTTCTTTATATACCTTTTATATTTCAGCACTTTTTTTTTTTTTATGCTGAAAATGCCCCCCTCGGTTTATACTCGAGTCCTCCTCTGCAGCCTAATTCCCGGTCGCTGTGATACATTCAGTCTAATTGCATGCCATGCCTCTTTCTCAGCCTCATGCCTCTGCCTCATGACCCTTGATCGGCGTTATCTCCTGGCGCTGTGCCCATATGCAGTCTTATAGCCTGGTGCTGTGAAACATTCAGTCTAATCGGCGGCCATGCAGTGTAACCAAGTACCTCCTCCTCGTCCATGATAGGCTGAACTCTGACTCACTGCTGGGAAACCGAGTCAGTGTTCCGTCACGGAGGAGGACACAGAGGAGGAGGAGGAGGCGGAGCTTGGTTACACTGCATGGCCGCCGATTAGACTGAATGTATCACAGCGCCAGGGGATAAGACTGCAGATGGGCACAGCGCCAGGAGATAATGCCGGTACTGCGCCGATCAAGGTACCTGAGACAGAGGCATGAGGCTGAGGCATGCAGATGGGCACTGTGAAGCTGCAGATGGGCATTGTTGACCCTCTTTTTTCCACTTACAGTAGCTGCTGTATTCTCACTCTTGGCTTATACTCGAGTCAATAAATTTTCCCTTTTTTTGTGGTAAAAGTAGGTGCCTCGGCTTATATTCGGGTCGACTTATACTCGTGTATATACTGTATATTGTTTAGGCACAAGGTTATGGGACGTGATCTATGCTACCAGCTGTCTATATAGGAGTTTAAGTTATTTTCAGGAGTGGTAGCTCGCAAGGTTTCTTTAATTTAGGTAAGTATAGCGATTCTCGCTTTACAAGGTTAGATAAATTAGGCTTGGAATGTGACAGAGTAGGTTTAGCATTGCTTAGGTTTTGACTGGAATTTCGCTTAATAGTATACCTAAAGACACCAACCCTCTGTTTATGAAAAAATATATATAAAACACAAAGCGCTGTGATGCTAAATAGCTGATAATTACACATAAAACCAAGTGAGGCTGCTATCAAAAGAGAGTGTTTTCAGAGTCACTTAAAAAGAATAAATAATGATATTTGAAGCGCTTCACAATGTGCATGAAAATGAATATATAAGAATAAATATAAATATAAATAGTCAAATAAATCCAGCGGTGAGTAAAAATTCCTAAAAAATCCAGCAATCAAAATAGTGTAAAATTATAAAAAATTAGTGACACCAAATGTGTAAAAAATTCACATAAAAAATCCACATAAAAATAAATATATAGGGATGTATTCAGAAGGTTCAATTGTACAGGTGTAGAATCCTGATTGGTATAGAGCTTTTGATCACTAGCAAAGCTGTTTAAAAACACTTGCTTAATTAAGGTGCTCATTGATAGTACCAATGTGTTTTTTGCTTCTATTCACAACCAATGTGAGAATCATAAACAGGCAGATAAGAGAAAAAACCAATCATTGTGCAATAGTTAGGATACCAAGGTACACAGGCAAACTTCAATCCACTCACGTGTGCCTTATAATGATAAGGCATATGCAGGTTTTACTATAGCAGTCAGCCGCCTTAGACAGGAGCAGATTCACTGCAGTACACTGTGTGAAACTGCTGATCTGCACAGAGCTTCCTTGGCTCCTCCCACGCGTTACATCACAGTCACGTGACTTTTTCAAGGATAATACAAGCTCTGACGGACTCAGCTTTATAGCACAACAGCAGAGTGGTTGCCATGGCTACAGCATGAGTTTGTCATCATTCTGCTTCCTGCATAAACTTCAATCCTGTTAAAACCTACTTTTATTAGACATGTAATTCATATGAATATCGTTGGTTTATCAAAACCACGATTCAATGTGTAAAAAACGCAGTGTGTAAAAAGTAAAAAATATATATATTGATATCTCTAATCACGTTTAATTCTTCAACTCCCTCCAGTGGTCACAATTGGTATAACATCTCACAGAGGGAGTATATGGCAAAGCCTTGTCTCTAATGGTTTTGATAATTGACCAGTGCCCCATGATATCACAAAAATGGGGTATCCACATGCTCTGCTCATAAATGTATGGAAAACGGAGTAAACAAGATGACATGATTATATATATATATATATATATATATATATATATATATATATATATATATATATATATATATATATATATATATATATAAATATATATATAAAATTAAAATAAGATATGATATAAGAAATAGGGAAATAATATTAAAATATAAAATTAAAATCAAAAATTCCATGATAGAATATTGCAAAAATGGATGATGACCATTATTTATATGCTAGAACTGAACCAAACATTGCCACTCAGAAAAAACTGGTATTGGACAAATAATGAGAATATTAGACCAAAAAATAAATAAAATAAAATAAAAATAAAAAATATTAAAATAAAATATATACCATAAAAATATATATATATATATATATAAATCTGAAAAACCTCTAAAAATCAGAAATAAAACAATTCAGGTCGAATTCAATGTTCAAACCATGGGGTTCTATTGTACCCATCTGGAATATCCATTTGGATTCATTCTTGCTGAGTTCCCTCACTTTATGGGAACCCCTCCAATGAGCCTTATACTTTTGAATAGCCCAGAATTGGAGACCCCTAGGGTCTCTATTATGATACCTATCAAAATGTTTTGAAACACTGTGCTTTGGATAGCCTTTTCTAATGTTCTGGATATGCTCTCTTATTCTCTTCCACATTGGTCGCTTCGTTCTGCCAATGTATTGGAGGGAGCAGGAGCACTGTAAAGCATATACCACCCCCTCAGTCCTGCAAGATATAAAATCCTTTATTTCAAATTCTTGTCCAGTATTTGTTGAAGAAAATTTCTGACATTTGTATCCATTTTGATTAGTATTTATGCAGGCATAACACCTTTTACAGGGATAGAATCCTTTACCCTGAAAAAAGGTTAAATCAGTTATTCTCTTGGGTGGGTTGGGTACATTTTTAGCTATGATGTCCCTTAGAGTTGGGGCTCGTCTATAAATGAATCTCGGTTTTTCTGGGAGTATATTTGCCAAAGTAGTATCAGTTTTTAAAATAGACCAATGTCTTTTTATAATCCTCTCCATCCTCCTGTGTTGTATACTGAAGTCCATTATCAGAGGTATGTCATCTGTTTTGTCATTTACCTTGATTTTATCTTGGATCAGCGCTTCTCTTGAGGTTTGATTGACTTCTGTTATTTTTTCTTCTATAAAACATTTATTGTACCCTTTTTCTTCAAACCTCTTACCTATCCACTGAGCTTGTTTAAGATAGTCATTATTTTCTGAACAATTTCTCCGTAAGCGAATAAACTGGCCCTTCGGAATGTTGATTAACCATGGCTCATAGTGGCAACTCGTTACTGGTATATAGCTGTTCCTTTCCACCGGTTTGAAGAAAGTTTTTGTGCTGATGATATTGGCTGTTAGTTCTATTTCAAGATCAAGGAACTGGATTTTAGTCTCACTAATTTGATGTTCAAGTTTAATATTTTTTTGGTTCATATTCAAACGTTGGAAAAAGGATCTTAAACTCAGTTAATCACCCTTCCAAATAAAAATACAATCGTCTATGAATCTTTTATATAGAACCAGTTCCTTTGGAGTATTTAAAAAGATGGCATCCTCCTCCCATTTTGCCATGAATATGTTGGCTACACTTGGGGCATATTTAGCTCCCATCCCAATACCTGTTAGTTGTCGAAAATAATTGTCATTATACCAGAAGTAGTTATGTTGAATACCAAAGGCCAGGCTTCTAAGAAGAAATCTTTTCTGTTTAGAAATGAGATGGCTGAATGAATCCATAGCCCATTTAGATGCTTCTATTGCATCGCTATGTTCAATTATTGTGTACAGTGAAGCAACATCAGCAGTTGCTAACAGATATCTTCCATTAGGGTCCAGGGTCAGAGATTTTAATATTTGTAATAAATGTTTGGTATCACGTAGATAAGCTTTAGTGTTAGGTACTAGGGGTTGCAAGAATTTGTCCACATATTCCCCTAGTCTTGCATTTATTTTAATTTTATATATGTATATTTTATATATATATATATATATATATATATATATATATATATATATATATATATATATATATATATATATATATATATATATATATATAATCATGTCATCTTGTTTACTCCGTTTTCCATACATTTATGAGCAGAGCATGTGGATACCCCATTTTTGTGATATCATGGGGCACTGGTCAATTATCAAAACCATTAGAGACAAGGCTTTGCCATATACTCCCTCTGTGAGATGTTATACCAATTGTGACCACTGGAGGGAGTTGAAGAATTAAACGTGATTAGAGATATCAATATATATATTTTTTACTTTTTACACACTGCGTTTTTTACACATTGAATCGTGGTTTTGATAAACCAACGATATTCATATGAATTACATGTCTAATAAAAGTAGGTTTTAACAGGATTGAAGTTTATGCAGGAAGCAGAATGATGACAAACTCATGCTGTAGCCATGGCAACCACTCTGCTGTTGTGCTATAAAGCTGAGTCCGTCAGAGCTTGTATTATCCTTGAAAAAGTCACGTGACTGTGATGTAACGCGTGGGAGGAGCCAAGGAAGCTCTGTGCAGATCAGCAGTTTCACACAGTGTACTGCAGTGAATCTGCTCCTGTCTAAGGCGGCTGACTGCTATAGTAAAACCTGCATATGCCTTATCATTATAAGGCACACGTGAGTGGATTGAAGTTTGCCTGTGTACCTTGGTATCCTAACTATTGCACAATGATTGGTTTTTTCTCTTATCTGCCTGTTTATGATTCTCACATTGGTTGTGAATAGAAGCAAAAAACACATTGGTACTATCAATGAGCACCTTAATTAAGCAAGTGTTTTTAAACAGCTTTGCTAGTGATCAAAAGCTCTATACCAATCAGGATTCTACACCTGTACAATTGAACCTTCTGAATACATCCCTATATATTTATTTTTATGTGGATTTTTTATGTGAATTTTTTACACATTTGGTGTCACTAATTTTTTATAATTTTACACTATTTTGATTGCTGGATTTTTTAGGAATTTTTACTCACCGCTGGATTTATTTGACTATTTATATTTATATTTATTCTTATATATTCATTTTCATGCACATTGTGAAGCGCTTCAAATATCATTATTTAACCCTCTGTTTATGACCATGGTGTTTGTCTCTCTAAAGCTGGCCAAAGATGGATCGGAACTTGGCTGGTTCAACAAGGACTGGCCGAATTTCCATCTATCTATGGCTGTTCCCGTTCCAGAGAAGTCGATCTAACGAACTTCTCTCGAAAATAACTTGTTGAAAAAATTTCCTCTGCTCAGTATATTCTGATAGCAGAGGAGTCCCCTCTGTCGGAATACAATAACATAGCGGGAAAGTTTCCTCCATCCACCTCGCTAGCATGGATGGGGGAATGTGTTCAATTTTTTTTCAATCAACCGCTGGCTAATTGGGGGGATGGTGGAGAAATGTCCCACATATGGGCATGCTAAGTAAGCGTTAATCCCCTAGACAGTTGTCTTTGGAACAGCTATCTGCATTTTGTTTGACCCAGACCCCCCTGTTTTCTGGTGACGGCTGTAAATTTTGTATATCCTTGTCTTCTGCAATATGACCGTAATCCACAGGATACAGTGCCTTGCAAAAGTTTTCACCACCTTGGCATTTTTCATGTTTTGTGCCTCACAACTTGGAATTAACATGGTTTGTTTGAGGATTTGCATCATTTAATTTACAGAACATACCCACAACTTTTGAAGATTTTTTTTTTATTTTGAAGCAAACAATAAATAGGAAAAAATAACAGAAAAAGTCAATGTGCGCAACTATTCACCCTCATAAAGTCAATACTTTGTAGAGCCACCTTTTGCGGCTATCACAGCTCCAAGTCGCTTTGGATAAGTCTCTATGAGCTTACCACATCTTGCCAGTGGGATTTTTGCCCATTCCTTCTTGCAAAACTGCTCCAGCTCCTTCAAGTTGGATGGTTTGCGCTTGTGAACAGCATTCTTTAAGTCTGACCACAGATTTTCTATTGGATTGAGATCTGGGCTTTGATTAGGCCATTCCAACCTATTTGCATGTTTCCCCTTAAACCACTCAAGTGTTGCTTTAACGGTGTGCTTGGGGTCCTTGTCCTGCTGGAAGGTGAACATCCACTCCCTAGCCTCAAATCACACACAGAGTGGTACAGGTGTTGCTCAAGAATATCCCTGTATTTGGCACCATCCATCTTTCTCTCAACTCTGACCAATTTCCCTGTCCCGACTGCTGAAAAACATCCCCACAGCATGATGCTGCCACCACCATGTTTCACTGTGGGATATTGTTCTTTGGGTGATGTGTTGGGTTTGCACCAGACATAGCGTTTTCTTTGATGGCCAAAAAGTTCAATTTTAGTCTCATCAGACCAGTGCACCTTCCTCCATACATTTTGGGAGTCTCCCACATTCCTTTTTGCAAACTCAAAACGTGCCATTTTGTTTTTTGCTGAAAGTAGTGGCTTGCTTCAGACCACTCTGCCATAAAGCCCAACTGTATGGAGCATACGGCTTATTGTCGTCCTATGTACAGATACTCTAGTCTCTGCTGTGGAACTCTGCAGCTTCTCTGGGGTTACCTTAGATCTCTGTGCTGCCTCTCTGATTAATACCCTCCTTGCCCGGTCCTTGAGTTTTGGTGTGCAGCCGTCTCTTGGCAGGTTTGCTGTTGTGCCATGTTCTTTCCATTTGGTTGTGATAGATTTGATGGCGCTCCTAGAGATCATCAAAGATTTGGATTTTTTTTATAACCTAACCCTGACTTGTACTTCTCCACAACATTGTCACTTACTTGTTTGGAGCGTTCCCTGGTCTGCATGGCAGTGTTTGGTTAGTGGTGCCTCTTGCTTGGGTGTTCCAGCCTCTGGGCCCTTTCAAAAAGGTGTGTGTATATGTAATGACAGATCATGTGACGCTTAGATTGCACACAGGTGGACATCATTTCCCTAATTATGTGACTTTTGAAGGTAATTGGTTGCACCAGAGCTTTTTATGGGCTTCTTAACAAAGGGGGTGAATACATACGCACATGCCAATTATCATTTTTTTTATTTCTGAAAAATAGTTTTATGTATATATTTTTCTAATTTTAATTCACCAACTTAGACTATTGTGTTCTGATCCATCACATATAATTCAGATTAAAAAAACATTGAACTAAAGGCTGTAATGTAACATACCTGCCATTTCTAACAACGGTAGTAACCGGTAAGATTTCGGAAAAGGCATCTATCCTCTTTTTGGTGGGTCTTGAACACTTGGGGCTAGCCTATCCCTCAGGGAAGAGGCACCCCTATAAATGACCTGAGGCTTCTTGGGTAAGACTGTGCTAAGCGCACAGTCATTGCCCAATATATGCTAGTGTTTTTGTATTAATCTCTTTACATTCTGATGCTGAACAGAAAATGTAGTAATAGATGGAAGGGAAAATGTAGTGACGTCCTTATCCTTAGGTCTCTCTCTCTCCACAAAGACACCCTCTCCAGCTCACGTACAGATCTTAACGTAGTTTGGAGGGATTCAGGGTTGTATCCTCTTTCCACAAACCTATTAAGTAAAACCGTTGCCTGTGTGTCAAACTCATCCACCTCAGTACAGTTGCGCCTGAGTCGCATAAACTGGCTTTTAGGCACTGATCTTAACCATGACTTCTAGTAGTCTGAGTGTATATATGAGTTCCTGTCGGTGGGTTTGAAAAAGATGGCCCTTAACTGAAATCTTTAAATCTAAAAATTAGATTTCTATACTGGCCTCAAAATTTAGAGAAATCCCCCCTATTAGTATTGAGTAGCTCCATAAATTCAGAGTTCAGGATTACTGCCATCCCATAGGAGGAAGCTGACATCCTCCTATATACCTTGCCCACAGGACCACCTGGGTTCTCTGTTGGGCATGGATGATGTCATCCTCCCACTTGGCCATGAATAAATTAGCCAAACCCGGGGCATATTTAGCCCCCATGGCCATTCCCCTGTCTGACGACTCGGGGGGGGGGGGGGGGCCAAGTCTGATTCTTATGGATCTTGGGTAGATAAATTCTTAGCGTAGGTGCAGCACTCAACACTATAAATGGCTTCTCCTTTTTAATACCCCGTTTAAATCCCCTATCAAGAATACCTTCCAGTTCTTTTTTTATACCTAACAACCTGAACCCTATTCCGGGGGTGTACGTTTCACAGTTCCCTACTATGTGGTACATTTCTGCCAAGTAATTGCATCAGTCCAGTATAACAATCCCACCCCTTTTATCGGCTGGTCTAATGACCAGCGCTTTGTTTTTACACAGGGAATCCAAACCGTTTCTAAATCTCTCAGCATTTTAACATTCTTAACCTTAATCTGATCCAAGTCCCTAAGGACAGCATAACAAAAAACCTTGGGGGGGGGGGGGGGGGGCTAATGTTCCGGGGGGGATGAACAAAGAAGCATTAGAAAGATTTTAATATAGGACTTTACCCTGATCTACCTTTTTGATGCATCTCACATTTATATACCTGATGCTCATTTTTTATATCATGTGTTTTGTGCTTCCCAGTATACATGTAATCTTTGTACATTTCAATTGTAACAGCTATTTATTGGTATGACTGTTTGTATACGCATGTAATCATGTAGGTCATGTTTTGTGCACATGCACACGCAACCCTTCACATGTGATATATACCAGGATGTTTTAACACAATAAATTTCAACATTTTTTTTCTCACCCCAATCTGTCTACTGCCTCATTTAAAGTCCCACTCGGCCCCCTCTCTTTCTCTTGTATTTGGGATGGAGGCACAGTCCCATGCCTCACTCAAAGTCCCACCCCTTTCCAGTGAAACCATCGGAAAGATTGGAGTGTTGGCGCAACCCTATTTTCTTTGCTTGGATTTGACAACTACTACCGCTTGACGTTGAGTTCCCGCATGTACTTGTGTACATCCATATATATCTGGAATTTACTCAAACTTCTAGGCGGAGCAAACTTCAAACCATTATCAAAAATTTTCTTCCGCTGATTTAGTCATGATTTGTTGACTTACATTATAAATCCTCCACACCTAAGTTCTTTTTTGCTGTTTGTACCCGCCTCTCCCCTCTAGTACCTCTTTGTTCTACGGGTGTCTTTATACCCAAGACCCACGCAAGAAGAATGGATGCTTTTTTCAAAATCCCCAAATTTTCCAATGGTTTTGCACAGAACAGCCCAGCTCCTTGCATGGGAGCACCCGAGCCACAGCTCTGTGTGTCAATTCATACATGGAGCCGTGACTCGGCCCCACCCCCTCCATCTCCAGATCAGCCCCAGACAGGCAAGGCTCTCGTGGACCTCGCTGGATCAAGAGGGGCTCAGGTAAGTATTATGGGGGCTGGGGGGGCTGCTGCACATTAGATTTTTTTTTTTTACCTTCATGTATAGAATGCATGAAGGTAAAAAGCCTAGTGCCTTTACAACCACTTTAACAAAAAAATATCCTACTCTATGCAGAATGGAAAAAGGATTTTCCTTTTTAGTATTACTTTAAAGTACAGTATTTCCAAAAGTGTTACAGGTGGTAGATGCCACATCTAGACCTCAAGGTTCAACAATAGACAGGTTTGTCTCCAAGTACAGGTGTCCTCTGGCAGAAAAAGCAAATGCTTTTGTGACACTGTGGGATCAGCACAATCTGATCTACGCCTTTCCTCCTCTGAAACGTCCTCCTCGCCTGCTGTGCAGGATAGAGGGCTTTCTGGTGATACCCTTAGCTCTATACTGGCCCAAGCAAGCTGGGTAATCTGATGTGATCAGACTTCTTAATTTTCCTTTTGGGCTTTTCTAGATGCTTTTTTACTGTCCCAAAGACTGACCTTGCCTTATGCTCGCTGGCTTTGACCTGCATGGCTGTTGAAGCCCAGGCCTTGAAAGAAAGGGGGCTTATCTAAATCAGTGACACCTCTAGCAGGGAGCCCAGAGCCAATAAATATTAAAATATTGCAGCCGTGGGCTTTTTTTTTTTTTTTTCTTACACTTTGACTGCCATGACATGTCCTTAACAGTCAAAGGATTAAAATGGTGCTTCCTTCTGGTTGATCTAAGGATTCTGAGAGCAAGAAAAGAAGCCATGCAAGGTGTGGGTATAATTGTTCAGTAAATGATTAATGAACAAAGATATATTCAGTGGCTACCATAAAGTATCTAAACCTAAGCACAAAAATGTAATTTCTCTCTTCGTTCATTGATGGACATAGCTTTGCTTTTCTCTATATTCATGACTGATGAGGTTTTATAGCACCACCTACCAGGAGTAGGATACTAGGCAGGAAAGAGCTTGGCACTAACTATGGGCAGTTCTTTGTGCACAAAACCCCTTCTCACTTCATAGGCCAGCAGTTCTTCCGCATGGTGCTCAGGAGTATGAACCTAATTCCCTGCTGGTATCCCCTTCCCCATTTTGTTGATGAGGTAGATCTGTCACGGGAGGCTTACCTGAACGCTCCACTGTTCTGGTAAGTAGCCGCTCCCTCCCCTTCCTGACTGAACACAGTGTGGGGAACATGCACTCCTTGGGGTGGGGGGGTGGTCATCTTTTCCCCAGACTCTGACATCCCCTTTTGGTGGAATGGCTCAACCCCCCCCCCCCCCCTTTGCTAATGGGGGTGTCTGGGACAGCTGTAGAGGTTGGCATGTTCTTATGGGGGAAAAAAAAGGGGAGAATCTGCGCTAAACCTTAAATATGTGCATATAAAAAATTAAAAGTTAAAAATATGCAACAATGAATGGGGAAGGGGAGGTGCAGCATCAAACCAAAAACGGAATATCCAGCTTATAGAAATGTGTAAGAAAAAAGAAAAATGCGCAACCAAAAGTATGTGAGTAAAAATATGGGTAAACAGATGACAATATGCTATCAACAGTGTGACTGTGATAAGACACTTGGTGAAAAAGGGCAATGAACAAACTCAACAAACAAATATTACCAACAATGTAGCAATATAGTAGCTGTGTTTTTAAACACTTGGTGGAGATATCGTTTCCTATGTAGTATTGTCCACAAGCTGCTGTGTTATATCCAGAACTTCATGAGGCATCAGAAAAACATTAAACGATTAAAACGGTTGTGTTCTGTTCCTCAATTAATCAAAACAAATGGCGCCGCTTACCAGATCAGGTGGATCTCAAATTATAGAGATCATAGACAGGAGGGTTTGGATGAAAAACGATCACCGATGACTGGAATCTTCCTCTTAAGGTCAAGTACTACTCCGAGCAAGGGTATATATCATAAGATAGAAGAGAGAGACTTCATGGTGCAGTACTATTAAAAAGCCTTCATTCAAAAAAGTTTCTCATCAGCACTGTCATCCAACACGAGTGGTATGCAAACAATTCAAACACAGCCGCAGCTCAAGCCAGCCAGCTGATGCGTGATGATGTCACCATCTAACGCTCCACCCGACGAGTTTCCCCGTAGAAGGCATCAACTGGGAAAGGAGGCTCAATTTTTTTTGGACACTATCATCACAGCAGTCTTTGGACTATAAAATAAGAGTTTTTTTAAGTGTCTTATCATAGTCACACTATTGATAGCATATTGTCATATCTTTACTCATATATTTTTACTCACATATTTTTGTCATGTTCTTATGGCTGGCAGCATTTTCCTGTAGTCAGAACTACCATTTTATTGGGGCCTCAGCTGCCATTTTGTATTTTGCAGGGGCCGTCATTTTGATGCGGACCCCTGGCATAGCCTTGCATGGGTGCCAGCTGGGAATAAACGGGTGGCTATCTTGCTTTGGCTCCAGTGCTGGGGCTGATATCCGGGGTGGTATAGGGGCACACATGGTACATTGGCAGCTCTGACATTCTCCCTGCTCAGACCATTCCGGGGTACCTCTCCTTCTCGCTGTGCCTGGCGGTTCAGGGGATGGTTTTATTCTCCTCCCAACTTCCGTTGGTGGGTTCTGTCTGGCAGTGTCTTGCAGGGCTTTATACCCACATGGACCCCTCCAGGAGGATGCTGGCCCCTCTGTTTTTTCTGGTCCTTCAGTCCCCATAGACACTGTCGATGGTCCTGGAGTCATTCGGCTCCCAGGTGGAGGCAGTGTTTGGTCACAAAGAGAGCAAAATACGTCCTTGGATGCCTCTGATCCAAATTTGGATTCTGCCATCACGGGTTCTGTGCCCGCAGGCCCCAGCGAGGCATTCCCAGAGTTCTTGGCTAGTGAGGATGAATCCTCTACTCTAGTTTCTGCGCAGGAGAAGGCGTTCGTTGTGGCTTTGACTGCCTCTGTGCAAGAGACTCTTAAAAATTGAGGACTCTGCCGTGACGGCGGAAGTAATATTTGTGCCTTTTTTGGTTTTTCCTTGCCCCACATGTTTTGACTTGGTTCTGTTCTCTCAGCTCCCCTAGCAGACTGTCAGGCAGCAGCTCTCAGCTCTGCCCCCCCCCCCCCCCCCCCCCCCCCCCCCCCCCCCCCCCCCCCGAGTGCTGAGCTGTGGAGGGGAGCGGCCATCTCAGGCTCTCAGGGGCTCGCTGAGACAGGCATCAGTCCAGGCACCTGGCGGATCCAGACTTTGTCACAATGACACGGTGCCTGTATTGATTTCTGTGACGTCAGCAGAGAGCAGGCTTCAGCCCACTCACTGCTGAAAACAGGTAACAGGAGTGCAAAACGAATTGCACTCCTGTGACCCATAGGCTGGATTTCTCCTTTTTAGTCGCCTTTGTGCGGGTTCAAATGTTCAAGGAGTCCATTTGCTCAGTGGTGACCTCTCTATCAGGTGGATTTCCTGGCTTCCATAGATATCAAGGACGCTTACCTGCTCATCCTCATCTGTGAGGGGCATCCATGTTTTCCATGCTTTGCAATCAGGGCCATGTGTTGTTCGTTTGTAGTTTTCCCTTTGGTCTAGCCTATGCTCCGTGGGTATTTACTAAAGTTCTGGACCTAGTCCTTGCCTTGCTGACACAATGGGGAATTGCTTTGATTAGGTACCTGGAAGATTTTCTTTTGTGAGCAGAGACTCAATCAGCCTTATCTTAATATATTCATCTTTAATATTTGTGTTTTCAAACGTTTCACAGCTACGATGCATTTGAATTGAAGTTTTGATGTAAAAATTAGATAAAATAATGGTTACAAATAACGCAAGCAACTTGGTAAAGACTCATAAAACTTTTTTTTTTTTTTAATTTCTCGGATTATGCTATGTCTCTATTTTACAGGAATGAAAGCACAGATGGTAAATGTCCCATAACTGGTAAGAGATGTGTGTGTTTTTTTTTTTTTCTTTTTTATTTCTTTTATCGGATTCGATGAAAAGATCTGTGAGTGACCAAAGATTCTTTTCTGTACAATGGTTTCAGGAATGGATAGATTGCTTCATGGGCCTCTTCAAGCTCCAGCTCACCAAGCAGAGGTATATGAGGTATTTTCTTTGTTGGTATTCTTCTACCCTTCCAGGTTTTAGAACTGTAGCGAAACTTGTGCAGTTCATTATGCCGTTTTTGTGTATTTGTTAAATTTAAAAAAAAATTTCTTCAGAAAGTTTTTCTTAAAAGCTAGGTTTACCCTTGTTTAAAAAAAAAAAAAAACAAAAAACTTTTTTTGCATGTGAAAAGTTTTTTTTTTTTTTCTTCTCAGGATCCTGCAGAACATTGGTGCATTATGGGTGCACATCTCACAGCTTTCTGCCCATAACACTGTTTGGACTGTCATTTTCAGAGCTGTGGGAAGTGTCAATCGACTACAAGCATGCTGATTAGCGCACTTGTAGTTTAATGAGAACTGTAGGCCATCCGCCGTGGTAGAAGTTGGGACTTGTAGTTTATTCATTCACAGATCACTGTAAACGAGTGATGTGTCAATGTAAAATATTACAGCGGCTGTAAGGAGAAGAATATAAGAAAATATATATGTGTATGTGTATATATATTTATACACAATATTGTCCAAAGGTAATAATTATAAATTTAGGGGTTGACCGCTATCGTTTTTTTATTTTTTCAGGGCCAATACCGATTTTTCGGCTGCCTTTCAGGCCGATATCGGGTTATGGTGTTCTGTAGATTTAATCTTTTTTTTATTTGTACAGCGTTGTCCTTTTAAAAAAAAAAAAGACTTTTATTGCTGTCTCAAAGAATGTAAACATCCCTTGTGACAGTAATAGGCAGTGACAGGTATTCTTTGAGGGATCTGGGGTCTAAAAGATCCCAAACCCCTCCACTGCACTTGAAAGTATTCAAAACGTCAAGATCTGCGTTTTTGAATACTTTCTATTCTTTAAAACTGCACTCTTTTAGGATGCCAGTAATGCGTAAGTGATGTCATGACATTGCTTCTGGTTAGTAGACCCAAGATCCGAACAAAGCCAATCTGGTCTTCGGCCGGCCGGCAGACTGCTGGATGGTTGCTCGGGCCACCCGATGGGACGGGAGACCCGGCGGAGCGATGGAAAGGGGGGGGGGATGTCCCCTCCCGCTGCTGGTAATAACCGTGCAGCTGAGTTGCATTGGTTGCTATTACAAGAAAGCCGACCTTCCGCTCTAAAGAACAGTATTGGGGTGACGCCTGCAGCTGCATGCATCACCCCAGTACAACCCCTTGAAGCAATATTGGTAACATCAGTGAGTTTGACCGCTTTAGCGATGCTTATCTCACAAAAGTGAGTACACCCCTCACATTTTTGTATATATTTTATTATATCTTTTCGTGTGACTACATTGTAGCAATGTGTCATTTCTTCAGTGTTAAGTAGTCAGTGTACAGCTTGTATAATAGTGTAAATTTGCTGTCCCCTCGAAATAACTCAACACACAGCCATTACTTAATGTCTAAACCGCTGGCAACAAAAGTGAGTACACCCCTAAGTGAAAATGTGTATTTATTCAAAAGTGTTGTGTAGAATAACTTGTTTTTAGTTTATTATTCTTTCCATGCCACTTCAATTTTTATATTTTTTGTTTTTCTTTTATACAGTGGAATAATACTAACTGCAATAAAGAACAAACTATTTGTTTTTCATCTGACAATGATATGGATATGACCACAAGCAACACAGTAGCTATTGATGGACTTATTGAAGAAAAACCAAGGAAAATAGATACTAGTTTATTTCTAGCAAGTTTAAAAGCCCCAACAAGTGAGGATTCTAGCAATTTTGATTGCAAATTTTTAACAGCTGGTGAAAAGCTTTGGGAGTTTCAGCCTTCCACTACTTCATCTACTCAGTCAAAAATAAAGTTTGGTGACTTTTTGGCATGTTTGGGAAATGAAAGCACAACAACATCTTCAAAAATAGGAGTGGACAAAGAAAATATTTTTCCTTTTGTTTCTAAAGAAAACCAGTTCTCCACAAAGACCACGCTTCCATTTTTTAATACTCATGAAAATACAGGAAACTTTACCTGTGTGTTCAAGGACCAAGAAGATGGGCTTGATTTAACAAAATGCCACACTACAAATATTACGTCTTTCATTCCAACAGTCAACCATCAACTCACAAATTTAAGTTCAGGCAACCCTTCAACATCTTATTCCAGCACTCGTAATAAACTAGAGTTTAGCCTTTTGGAAGGAGCCAGTGTTAAACCACCAAAGTCTGATTCCATTGAGCAAACTCTGCTTTGTGAAGATGACATGGATATGACGTTTAGTCATACAACTCGCATACACGGTGTTCTAAAGGAAAATGCTCCCCCTAATCAAACAAAGACATACGTTGCATGCAATAATCAAAAGACCGTTATTTTTACTGATGAAAATGAAATGGAACTTACTGAAAATGATTCCGTTTTCTTTAATAACACTTTAAAAAAAGATAGGCAATCTGTTAAAAGAGACAGTAATGTTTTCTTTTGTAATCAAGATACAGTATGTCCAGAAGAAGATATGGATATGACCAGAAGCCATACAGTAGCTATTGATGGGCCAGCAATATGTGAAATGTTTAGTAAAGATGGGACTGGTGACACTGTTCAGTCTGGAAAGAGACAGCGAAGTTTTGGATTATTGTTGCCCTTTCAGATGGCTTCTTCCAACTCTAAAAGTTATGTAAATGGGCAACAAGTCTTGGCTCAGTTGAACCCTTTATCTTTAAAGTCAGTAGGCGACATTGGGCAAAGCAAAACCATTATAGGCAACACTGTTGCTGAAACAAAATGTGGCAATGAGAAAGTAAAATTTCAAAATCCATGGTCAATTTCAAAAGAAAATGACCCACTTCCTTTCACTGAGAAAACCATTTTGTTTGCATGTGAGCAGAATGATATGGAGATGACCAAATCTCATACCGTTGCCATTGACCGTAATGCACCTGATATTACAAGTAATACCTGCATTCCAAACCCAAATCTTAAACCAATAAAATGTGATCTTTTATCAAGATCATCTTCTTGCTTTAACAAAACTGTTTTCTTTTCAGGTGCTAGTGATGACATGGATCTCACACAAAGTCATACAGTGCAGATTGATCAGAAATCTTTAGTGAGAAATAATTTATCAAATGGTACACAAAATTGCATTTTAAATGCTACTGATCAGACAAAACACGTTCAAAAGGACTTGGCAATTACTGTGGCTGAAAATGATTGCCTACAAATTGGGTCTGCATTAACTGCAGCAGAAAACAAGACAGTGGTAGTTACAGGTGAGCAACAAAATATGGACATTACACAATCGCATACTGTTGCTATTGATGGTGATGCCTGGTGCGAAGAATTCAAGCTGGATACCGGCGATGGCAATAACACAGATAAAGAACATGACTGTCTTTCAGCTAAGGAAAAAAATACAGTGCTTGGATCTAATAAAGACAGCAAAAATGTACTGATGCAGGCTTCTATAGATGACCAAATTACATCACTGAGCAATCCGTGTCTTAATGTCAGTTGTGCCTACCCTGCTGATGTACTGTCTGGGAAGTTAGGTGGTCAAGTATACAGAACCATTCAAGATAATACCATGGTTTTCCCCTCTGACCAGGATGATATGGAGCTGACCAAATCTCACACCATTGCCATTGATAGTAAAATGATGTCTTTGTCAGACAGTACCCATAAGCTAAAACCAATTCTTAAAGACAAAAAATCAAATGGTTGTTCGAGGTTATCTACCATACACAACAGAACAGTTTTCTTTTCAACTGTTGGCGATGACATGGAGCTGACCCAAAGCCACACAACTTGCATTAATCAAAATCATTTCACCAATGCAAAAGAAAAACGCTTTTCAAATGCTGTTAATCAGACTAGACATGTGTTGGATGACATGGAAATAACAATGGTTGAAACTGCTGGATTACAGATAGATCCTACCATAAATGAATCTAACAATAACAAGACGGTGGTATTTACATGTGACCAACAGGATATGGATATCACACAATCACACACTGTTGCCATTGATGGTGACACCCTGTCAAAAAGATTCCAATCTGATACATGCCTTGCCATTAACCAAAGGGATGACTACATTTTGGCTGTGCCTAGATGTCTGCCGGACAAAGACTTTGTGCTTGAATCTAAGAACGATTTTGGGAGTGTTGGCAAAATGGACTTGGTTAAAGAGTATACCCTGGTGTCGTCAAGCAAATCTGAGTTAAGTTTTTCAGGCAGTCATATAAATATCACTAATATGTCCTGCCAGAAATCGCCTGACCTGTTAAAAGGCAACACTGGTGTTTTTATATCTAATCAAGATGACATGGATATGACTTGTGGAAACACTGTCACGTTTAAGAGGATTTTACTGCCTGGTGACTCTACAAATAAAGCTATTACCCATGCCCCCTGTCCTGATAAAACTGTTGTGCTTGAAGATGACATGGAATATACAAAAAGCCACACCGCAGTCATTGATGGGATAAACAAACATGAGTTACAAAGTGAGTCTGGTATTTTGAAAACTATGGCAATTTCTGCTGATGACATGGATATCACAAAGTCAAATACAGTTTTCATTGATAGTATGGTAACAGATGAAAGGGCCAAAGATGACCAGCAAAATAAATATAAAAATACCTTTGTAAAGTTAACTGGGCCTTCCGATCTAATTCCAGATGACCTAAAGATAACAGTTTATCCTAAAAAGCCTTTAACTGATAAGGCAAAGGCTGTTGAAAAAGTATCTACAATGTCTGTCTTGTCCAAAGACAAAATATTCAATTCACTAGACCAGGAAGACATGGATCTGACCCGGACAAATACTATAGCTATTGAAAACAAGGTTTTGGGTGAGGTGGAGAAATTGCAGGCTACACATTTGAGCAAAACACAAATAACACAAATCTGCTTTGCTGACATGGACATTACAAAGTCAAATACAGTGTTTATTGATCATATACCTGCAAGAATGGAGTCCCACTCTGTGGTTAAGTCTAATGATGATCTACCTTCACATAAGCCCATTGCTTTGCATGGTGGAACGGAACCTCTGGCTGGTCAAACTGAATTAAAAGATATCAATATTGAAGAGGTAACCAACAATGCAAGGGTACAAATAAATGAAAACTGTTTGCTACGTGAACCTTCAAAGAATAGGCTTTTAATGAAGAAAAATGCATCAGGGGATGAAGAGAATCTAGTGGAATTCCCCAGTAAACATTTTGTAAACAACTTGCCTTGTGAACAAATTGAATTAGACCTGTCTAGTCAAAGCTATGTTTTCACTGGCACCTCAAAAAGAGAAAGTATACCTTCCCACCGGAAATCTTTTTGTATCTTTGATGAAACTGTCCAAGTATGTAACATGTCAGAGACAACTGCAAACATTGATCTCGTAATTGGCAACAATGATAAACACCCTAGTAAGGGTTTCTTTGATCAAACAACATGTAACCAAGGGGAAATGGAAATAATGAAGTGTCATACCACTGCCATTGAAAGTAAAATGGGGGCGACTCCTTCAAATTGTTCTGTGGAGAGTAATGCTCCTGTACATAAAGCCACATCTCTGCTTTCAAAGGATATGCCTGTGAATTTTACAGTAAATACAGATGCAGAAATGTTAAAGAGTGACACTTTTACTAGAAATAAAGGACCCCAACAAACACACATGTATGAATGTGTGCCCTCGTGTAAACAAGGAACTATGGAAAGCACCAGAGCTCACATTGCTGTTGAAAAAGTTAACTCTGAGGAAAATTGCTGTGAAAACTCAAATGAAAGCAACCGTGAAAATGTACAGGTTGTCAAGTTTGTAGAAATGTCAAACATACCCGCTGCAACATCACCAAATAGTGAAAACAATTTAAAACCGCCCATCGATACAACTGAGAAGAAGGGATCCAAACAAAATAATTTTACCGAATCCTTGCCAAGTGAGACACTCATTTCTTCAGAGGAAATTGAATTCACACAGTTTGATTCAATGGTAGCTGATGGTTTATTTGAGCAAGGAAAAAAAACTACCTTTGCTTGTATTGAGAAAACATACTTTTTGTCAGATCCATCGCCGTTCCCAATAACAAGCACCAATGTGTTTATTGGCCAGGAATTCAAAGACGTTGATCGTGGTACATGTAGAAATGAAATTAAAAGACCTAGCAGTATAGTGTCTCTCACTTCAGATAATTATGAAGGCATTGTTTCAGACCACAAGAATGCAAATACAAAAATGGATATGGCTTTAGATGACAGATATATTAAACTCGATGGCAATGCATTACCAGATCACGGTGCCCTAACTATTGGTACAGAAACAATACCACTGCATACACAGACTGCAGGTGACCATAAACCTATAAATGCTTATTCACAGATTTGTGACTTGAGTGTTTCTTCTGAAACAGGTGCCAGTTCTGCATCTCAGAAGCAGGAAACTGTACCTGGGAATCTCTGTAGTGAACAATCTGAGGCGTGTGTGAACTATCCAGGTGCAGTTCAGGACTACCAGGTGACAAAAAAGCACAGATTATCAAAAAGGGTATCATTCTGTTTTTCTGAAAATAGAGTTGGCGAGTCTGTTGTAGAGTCAAATACTGAAATTACTTTGCAAAACAGGAAAAAAATGTTTAATGCCCCAAATAACCAATCTGATAGCAGCCAATATAACCCTGGAAAAATAAATGAACAAACTGGGAATATATCTGTCAAATTTGATTTTACAGACAAAGTATTGATTGACAGTTTACCAAAGAATAACAAATCTTTAAAATGTTCCATTGCCGAAAGTATTGAGTTTTCCTCAGATAAACATGAAAGTGATAAAGTGTCTAATAATGTTCAAGAGGATGTGTCATTATTTGAACCATCACAGAAAGAAAAAAGGCGTAGAAGTATTGCAGATATCCAACTGAAAATAAGAAGTTTAACAGAGAAGTCAAAGAACATGCCAAGCAATCATACTGCACCAGTCTCTTGCTTTGATTTGTCCACACTGCCTCAGACTCTAAATCCTACGAGTGGAGGTTGTATACCTGAACAGACTTTGTTTAATGAGCAGGTGTTCATCAAAGACATCCAAGCTGAAAATAAACCCATAGGGAAAGGCAGTGGACCGATAAAAGAAACTTGTTTGCAAAACAGACTGTCTGTTAACATGCTTCAACCAAAGTTACCGAGTAAAAGGCATTCTAGCACTTGCAACCTTCAAGAGTTGGCTCCTTCCACCAATTCCAAACCGCCAACCCAAACTTACCGAACATCCATGAGTCTTAAAGCTTTCGCTGATGGTGACAGTGGTCACTATATAGACGAAGAGATGCTTCCTGCTTGCCTAGATGACCACGATGGTAATAGTCTGTTCCAGTATGAAGTGCCAGAAGGTGCTTGGGAAGAGTTGTGTGAAAAGGAAGCTTTGCACGAAAACCTGAATGACCGTTTATCTAAGGACTCTGTAATTGGTCACAAAAGAGCCAGAGACCCTGAAGATGATACAAAATTACATAGAGAAAAGCGGGTCAGAAAAAACGATGACACACAAAATACACAGGTGGGTTTGACAATTACACACGTAATTCTAAAAAAAATGGAGTAGATTTGCTAAAGGCAAATACTCTGCACTGCAAGTGCAGTTTCCCTAGATCTGAGAGGAACCTGCAAGGAAGAAAAACAGTATTTTTGCTTGTACATGATTGGATGATAG
The DNA here is from genome assembly GCA_037952835.1 of Lithobates septentrionalis. Classification (NCBI taxonomy): domain Eukaryota; kingdom Metazoa; phylum Chordata; class Amphibia; order Anura; family Ranidae; genus Lithobates; species Lithobates septentrionalis. Next base: position 2,023,311 of record JBBDGP010000855.1, on the reverse strand, counting down.
AAATCCAGCAGAGCTTCCCCTAATTGCAGAGCTTTTCCTCAGATCTAGAGCAAATGCACTTGCAGTGCACCGTATATTTTGCCTTTAGTAAATCAACATTATTATCTGCATTTGTGTAGGTACAAAATGTTTGGGTTTTGCAACTTAGTAGCACTACCACACTACATTGCCAAGGAAGATGTAACTAGTCTATTCTTTTTTTTGCCTTGTATCACCTCACTTTCCATTGTACACTTTAGAAAGTGTAAAAAGTCTCCATTAAGGACATTACCCCCAACTTTTTTTTTTTCTGCTGAGATAGTATCCCTATTTGACACAAGAGGCATCAATTGAACAGAGGGTAATTACGGAAAGTGATCCTCTTTGTAGACACAGACCTCAATTAACACCTGGCTGAAGTTGCAACTCTCTCACGCTCCATGTAATTGGTCTTTATCACTTGGTATCTGGTAAAGTCTGCTTATCTGCATTATTTTTTGTATATAACTATCCTTATATTGTCTAGAAATCTGTTGGTTTTAAAAGTCCAGACGAATGCTCTAGAAATGATTTTTCATCTCATACAAGCAAAACTATGGAACAGACTTACTGCAGCAGTAGCTCCCATGATTCAAGAGGAGAAGGGATGTCTGTTGAGCTAAGCAGTGAGTATTTATCTGGTTGTATTGTGCTTTTCTGCTTACAAAAAATTAAAAAAAAACTTTTAAAGTGTTTATATGTACATGGATGTTTAGTCATTAATTAAAATCAGATTTTTTTTGAAGAAATACAATCTCTCCATACAATAAAGGGGATCTATAGTGTTTTTACATGTGCTTATTTTTAGGTTTCAAGTTACAAATAAAGAAAAAGTGTCATGGATGTACCATGGTAGTTGTAATTTTTTTTTCCTTGTCTCATTTCAGACCCCATATTTTCAATATAAAAATGTGCTAAAGCTAATTTTAGCAAATTTAACATACCTTGGCAACGTGTGGAAGTGATTGGGTGACTTTACAGCTGCTTAAGTCGCTTCCACCAGAAAGCAGACAGTCGGCTTTACAGTCGGGAGTGTGATCAAAAGCACTTGCTACCAGACACCTTTTCTAAACAGCATTGATAGACATCGGGATAAAGGAGAACTAAACCCACCAATTTAATGGTTTCCCAAATCTGCATGCAAGGCGTGCCTCTGGTGATAACTATAACAGTTGCCATTGTGCTTAAAGCGGAACTCAAGTCCATAATGCTTCTGCTTCGGGCTCCCTCCCTGGTGTCGGGTCTTTGGCTGTCTTGATTAGCCAGTGCAGATGACCTAAACCTTAAGCAATTTTGCAGGAGTTCAATTACTCTGGCACAGGACCATCTACACAAGACTGCAAGCAGGCTTTGTTAACAGGCACAAATAACTGTGGCTGCCGACAGTCAAACCTGGCTGTACAGGCTTGACGGCCGCTGCTATATGCACACAACTCATGGTATTTAACTCCTTAGTTTACATTTACATTCCCCGCTGACTGCAGATGAGTCCTGGTTGGTTGTTAGATGCCGGTGGAAGGCAGCTCTTTAATTGCTTCCCGCCCTCCGTACGCCGAATGATGTCCTCAGCTTTGAGCGGGGATATCTGAGTGATGCCTGTAGCTACAGGCATCATGCAGATATCGTCTTTTAGAGCCGGTGATTCTGTGCACCATAAGAATGATCATAGCGGCTGTTCCGCCGCTTGATCGTTCTTACGGGAGGCGAGAGGGGACGTGTCGTGTGTCGTCGTCCCAACAAGCCACCCCCCCCCCCGCTGCCCTTCGACTACCGGTACGATCGGTGAGTCGGTCACAGGATCCGCTGGCCCTGGATGTTCATCAGAGATTTCCGGTGGACCAGATGGTCGCCGGAGTCTCTATGATCGTCGATGGCTGGGCGCGATGTTATGACGTCACGCCCGGCCTCTGCATTCAGACGAATGGCGCCGATTCAGCTGAGAAGCCGTGATCTATTTTTTTATTTTTTTTTTTTATTTCAGGCTTCCCAGCCTAGAGGTGAGATGTGGGGTCTTGGTGACCCCATATCTCACTGTAAAGAGGACCTGTCATGCCTTATTCCTATTACAAGGGATGTTTACATTCCTTGTAATAGGAATAAGTGATCAAAAAATTTTTGGGGGGGGGGGGGGGAAATGTGTCAAGCTAAAAGAGTAAAATTTAACAATATTAAATTTTTTTTTTTTTTTTTTTTTAAGCGCCTCTGTCTCTGTGAGCTCGCACACAGAAGCGAACGCATACGTCCCACCCACATATGAAAACTGTGTTCAAACCACCATAATAAACGTGTTATAAAACTTTTGTTGATCGGTGACTGCAGCTGCTGATTGGTATTCAGTTCTGGGTGCAGCTGTCGGAATACAATGTCCCGGTTGGGGGGGAATTACTCCATCCACCTCAGTTGTGTGCATGGAGGAATCTGTTAGATGAATGGGGGAAAAAAATATGCTAAACTCTATTGCACTGATAAGATCACAGAAAGGTAGCATGACTTGCTTGCATTTTTAAAATACAAGTGAAATCTCGTCTTTGTTTGCCAAGCATTTTCTGACACATAAGTTGTTTGGTTTTGGTTATTTACATTTTACTTCCTCTTTGTAAACAAGAGCCACAAGATGGTATTTCTTAACTATATGCCTTTTTGTTCAATAAATTGTGACCAATAGTCTTATTCTGTTCGCACAGGTCAGCAATACAGTCAGATGGACTCTCAGTTACCATGCAGTAACGGATATGGGCAGGTAAATGATGAGATGCATTGAAATTGTATGCAAATAATGTTACTACGGCAGACCTTTTGTGTTGTATTTACATTTAAGACTAATGGCTGGTTTGGCAGTCATGAGATATCAACTAGTATTGTTAGAGACTTAAGTGGGGCTACACGTTATGAGAAAATCTTAAGAAAAATTCCATACATGGGCACGATTGTTCGATTTTCAAATAGTGTGTACACAACTTTTGACATCCGAGTTCAGATTTTCCGAAGGGACAAACTTCAAAAACATAATTTTACGTGAACAGTACTAATGATTTTCATTTAATGTGTACGATTTTCGTACAAGCATCGTTCAAGAGTTGATGTACAATTCGTTCCATCCCCCGTTACGACCTGCTGTGTAACATTGAGGAAAACTGGATGATTGTGCGTCTGATTTTCATGGTATGTACTGGGTGTTAAAGTGGACCTAAAGCCCCATACACACGATCGGACTTTCCGACAGGAAATGTTGGATGTCAGGCTGTTGGCGGCAATCCGACCATGTGTATGCTCCATCGGACAATTGTTGTCGGATTTTCCCCAACAAATGTTGGCTAGCAGGTTTTCAAATTTTCCGCCAACAAATGTGTGTTGTCGGATTTTCCGATCGTGTGTACACAAGTCCGTCGGACAAAAGTCTAAAGTACAAACACGCATGCTCGGAAGCAGAAGCGGTCGGTCTTGTAAACTAGCGTTTGTAATGGAGAATTAACATTCGTGACGTGGCAAATTATGAAATCTCCAAATGCAGCGCACAATTCTCTTCTTCAATGGGATTATAATGAAGCTGCTTTGCTGGTGACACTGATTGAGCTATTGCAAACAAATTTTCAAAGGCTTTTTTTTCCTAGTGATAACAAAAATTATATTATGTGTGTTTTTTGTTTTTTGTTTTTTTGTATTAAAAAAAAAAAAAAAAAAATTAGACATGCTATCTGCCAATAGAACTTAACCAAAAAGTGCATTCTATGCATCCAAAAATATAGAAAGTTTACCAAATCATTATAAAACCAAAAAAAATTATGTCAAAGCAATAACTCCAAGTCCAATAACACGTTATCTCCTCTGAATCCGCAACATGTCTGGTTGACGAACGGTCGTTCAGAAACTAACTGAAAAGCACGAAATGAAAAGCGCAAACTGAAAAGTGCTAAACGAAAAGCGCGAAAAAAACACTCACCAAGCTTCTACTAACACGAAATTAGCAAAAGGAGCCTAAAGGGTGGCGCTAAAGAGCTGAAAAACCACGTAGTACGTCTCTACGTTCGTAATTGTTGGCCAACATTTGTGTGACTGTGTGTTTGTAAGACAAGTTGGAGCCAACGCCCTTTGGACAAAATTCCACGGTTTTGTTGGCCAACAATCCGATCGTGTGTATGAGCCATAAAACTCGGTCACCATTTGCTGCTGTTCAAAAAAACATCTAAAAATGTTAATAAATACCCTAAAAAAAATGTACTTTTTTTTTTTCCCTTTCATTTCTCCTGAAAATAGCAGTGTATTTGCTAGCATGGGACTATGACTAAGCACTCCTGAGTCTAAAGCCTTGTACCTGTGTGCCTGCATAGTGAGATCTAAGGCATTGTTGCCTGTGACCAATCGTCTCACAAGAGTAAAATTTGTTGCTATTCCTATTGTGCTGCTCCCTGTTCTCCTTGCTGCAGCAAAAGCTGTGCCTGATGACCTATAGTGCAAGAATCGCTGTTTTCTGCTCTATTTTTATTGTGTGGATAGCTACTATCTGCACCCCTCCTGCATCCTAGACCACCAGTTATTAGTGGGTCAGTAATGGCATGAGAAAACAAAGACTCTACCTACCAAGGTGGTCATCGCCACAAACAGTTCAGAACATGTTATTTTAAGTTTGTAATGAGAAAAATAAGCTGTCAGAATCCCAGGAGTAATATTGGTAACTAGTCCTTTTCCCTCCATTTGCCATTTTTTTTTAAGCATGTCTTCCGCAGTTCATGTCCTTTTTAAATGCTTCTCTGAATTTTGTTAACCAAGTTTGTGTGTGACCTGTCATTCTGTTGGCTTTCATATGGTTTCTCCATTGAGATGTGGACATGCAGTGTAACAAACCAGCATTGACACTGTGGAAGAAAAATACTTAAGTTCAGAAGTACTTTAGAACATCAATCGAATGTCTGAAAAACCTTTTGCTTTGGGCTCGCTTTGAATGTGGAGCTGTTCCCTAGTGTTTTATGACATTCATTATGGTCTTCGGCAAGATGAGCCTGTAGTAATGAACGTCTGGACTAGAACACCCTGACACCTTTATACATGAAGCTGAATGTTTCATGTAATCCAATCCTCTAATGGCACCCACTTCGAACAGTACAATATATTTTTGCTTCAACTTCTCCATCTGGGTTGTCTTAATAAACTATTGTGAAGGGTTTGCTTAAAAGAATAGTTTGTTTTCAGTGAGCACATATTTTCAGTTATTAAAGTGTTTACCTGGGGAAACGTTTGAGTGTTTCACGGTTTTTGATTGTTCAATCCTTTGTTTTGCAATAAATACAGCAATTAGATTAGTTATTGCAGTGAGTAAAAGATCAATTTGCAGTCTTGTGCTGCACTATTACAATTTGAGTAGAACTATTTAGCACACTAAGCAGGAAGCCCCCCAAATCATACCTAGAATATTAATCACTTATGGGGTTTAAACAATCAAATCTTTCCTGTTGGTCCCCCTTTTGTAACTGTAAAATCCCCTTTTCTCCTCAAATTTGCAATGGCCACAAAAGCAGACTTGATCTATCTTTTCTTCCATTCCCCTATCGCTGCTTGGCCCAAAGGAAACTACTGTACACATCCCATCATACATTGGGATGTTAGTTTTCTGGTTGAAGTTACATAGGATGGTCTGTGACTGGTGTCAGGGGGAGTAATTTGTTCGGTCACTGCTTGCTATGCCTGCAATCTGCATTCACCAACAGTCTTATAGAAACGACTCAGGAGGGCTACCCTTGTAATCCCTACACGCCAGCTTGTAACCTCCTCCCTAAATGACATGCTAGAGTGGAGTGCTTTAGAAGATGGGAAAATACATGTAGAAAGTTCTTGCTAAGTTGCATTACTAGCAACCTCTGTTCTTGGCTGCTGATATGTCAGCCGCTGAGTTACTCCACCTACGCAGGGACTCAGCCTGATGAGATGGCAGTTTCTGATGTCCGGTCCTGTGCACAGAAAGTGTGTTGTTGGCCTCTGAACAATGACTTTGATTATGGATTTGACAGGCAGAATGCATCTGTCAGGTAAGTGGATTAATGCTTAGTACTTTGTACACTTGTGCCTACCATAGTACTAAAGATAGATTTTTGCCCAAAGTGTGGTTTCAAGCTGATCTTGCAGCTATAGCTAAAAAGTAAAAAACAAAAACCTATTCCAAATGGGTAGTAGAAAACTAGTGAAAAACACAAATGTTTTTTGAGTGCTAAGTGATAAAAACCAAAAAGGCAGCAATAAGCATATCAAAATACCATCAATAATTGCTATATTCAATCACCAGTGGTGGGGCAATATGCAGCCCTATACATCGTATATGGATATAGCCAAAATCAATGATAGTCTCAACATGTATCAAATACAAGGAAAAAAACAAAACTGTTTCTGGGTGTAGTAAGTTCAGTCTTAGCAGGCTACATAGCATAAATCATGCTCTGCTGCTACCTCCCGCTCCTCCTCTTAAAGCATCCGATTAGGATGTTGCATTCATGGAATAAAAGAAAATCGTCATTGCGCAATGATCAGCATAAAGTGCATCAAACAAAGAAAAAAGGAGAAAATATTTAAGAGACACAAATGATTATCAGTTGGAACAAACGTTTAAGTGGCAAATGCAGCTTAAACAGGGGAGAGTTGGATCAGTTGGATCGTCCCCTGATAGGGAGGTGAGGATTGTGTCCCCTAGAAGGGAGCAAAGGTCCAGATCCCCAGAACAGAGATATAGATCTCCCGAGTTGTCGTGAACAGATAGATGTAATCCGAATGGACAAGGAAGACCATATAGAGAAGATCACACCGCAGAACCCCTAAACCGTGGTGGAAAAATAAAAATCACCAAGACAACCCTATTGGAAAAATAACGGGAATAGAAATAATCAAAAGCCTTATAATCAACCATATAGTCAATATGGTAATTCAGGAAGTGGTGAAAAAGATAACTATGATTACAATCAAAATAGGGGTGATAGAAGGGATTATCCACAGTATCAAAATCAATACGATCAACATCAAGACAGGTGTGATTATTATGACCAACATCAGTATGAATCTAGGAGGAGTCCGATTCACACCCATAATAGGTATGAAGCCTTAAGGGACTATAGGGATGAGGATCAGTCACGGTCTTTTTTGGAGTACCGCAGGAGCGAGAGAACCCCACCACGGTACGAACAAAAGGCAAACATAAGAGGGGATGCCGAGGAGGATTCAAAACCAAAAAGAAATTCATCGGGGAAGGGATCCATAATTTGAGTTGAATAGAATTAACAAGAACTGAATTACTAACACTTGATAAAGGATTAAAATATGCTCTTAAACGCAATTTAAACAAATTTGAAATGTATGTGCCTATTCAGAAGTACACGAGAAAACTGAATATAAAGAAATGTATGTTTAATCAGACTCCAAGTAATAAGCCTAATAGAGTAGACACACCCGGAAGAATTGTACATAGCAAATTAAGGAATAAGTCACTGTTTAACCCCCCAGTATCCAACAATGTTTAACCCCCCAGTATCCAACATATAGAAGTCTTTAATCGTATGGTTATACAGGATAAATTAAAAAAAATAAGTGACCCACTTGGCATCAAAAAAGGAATTAAGGAACTAGAGGATAATAACAAAAAATCATTATTAGACCTGCGGACAAAGTGGGAGCAATTGTTGTGCTGTCCAATATTCAATATGTCTAATATCAATTAAGGGATACCAATACTTACATCAAGTTAAGGGGGAATCCAACTAAGGAATACAAAGAAGAATTATCGAAACTGGTATTTAAAGGGAGTATTAAAAACATTTTAACTAAGAAGGAGGCAAAGTATTTGATACCTGATACATGTAGGGTTTCGATAATCTATACGGTTCCAAAAATCCACAAGAATCAAACACAGCCACCAGGAAGACCCATAATTAATGGGATTCAGTCCATAAATGCAAGAATAGGACAATATGTGGATAATTATATACAGCCCTTGGTACCTAAAACATGTGCCTACACAACACCTAATACAGATACTCAATACTGTTGAACTTAGGCCAGAATGTAAATACCTTATAGCTACAGCAGGTGTTTCATCGCTGTATACTATAATAGGGAAATGGAGGAATTTAACAACCTTCTCTCTAAACAAAAACGATTCATATTAAGGTGCTTTGCATATAGATTACAACATAATTATTTCTGGCATAATGGAGATTACTATAGGCAACTTAATAGCATTAGAATGGGTGCAAAGTATGCACCCAGTGTTGCCAATATATTCAGGGCCAGATGGGAGGAGCATTTTTCCCCTTTCGTCTTTCAGGACAGCCACCATGAGAGATAGTCTCCTCCTCTTCCTCTTAGGAAACACTGCGCCAGCCCATAAATTCTCACTTCCCCCTGCCAGACCTCAGTATTAGTGTTTCCTCCGGTGGGGAGACACTGTGCAAGGAACCAGGCTCTTCAGTCAGGGGACTGTGGCCGTTATTTTTTGTGAGCCTGTAAATGGGAGCAGGGGCTTCCTAGGGGCATGGGGGGGACTTACCCCTCGTTCGGTGGCCACCACTTCCTAGCTGAGCGCAGCTTCAGGCTGTGGGGGTTCCCTATCGCAGTCACAGGGCTGCAGCAGGCTGGCGTCCGCCCTTCCTGTATACTTTACAGGCCGCTCTCTTTTTGGAACTAGGCGGGCCGGACGACGGGCGACGTCATTTCCGGCGGAAGGGCGGAGGCTTGCCTTTGACCCGCGGCTTCCGGTTCCGGGTCGCAGGGCTGATAGGGAAGCCAGGCACAGGCTGGAGACGAGTCTGGGACGCGCACAGGCAGCGTTGGACTCGGTAGCAGCAACCACCTGCAAGTCATGTCGGAAGCGGATGCTCAACCAACGGACACTACCTCCAGCCTTCCTAAGGTAAGAGTGCCTTGGGGAAAAGTACTCCTTACCTAGGATTGTCCCTCCATGTATGGTTCCTGTCATGGGGGGGCAGATCCCCTGGGTGGTCAGGGGAGGGAGGCTCAGATCCCCATAGATTAAGGAGGGTCTAGTGCACTCCCAGGGTTGTATCCTTGTTTTTAAAAAAAAAAAAAAAAAAAAAGTGACAAAATTTTTTTGTTTTTTCCTTTCTTGTATTTCAGAAAGCTACAGAAAAATCTAAGTCTACCCATAGCTCTAAGAGGAGGTGTGCCTCTTGCAGGGACACATTAGGGGAGGCATGGACAAAGGTCTTGTGTAGGGAGTGTATAGACTCCCTTGTTAAGGAGAGGGACTCTGAACAGGAGTCAGGACTTGCAGCCTCAGTAAAGGAGCTCTCGTCCACCTTTTCTTCATTTAAAACCTTATTTGAAAGGTTTCAACCTCCCATTAGTCCAGCTCCCCAGGATACAACCCCGCCTCAGGCGCAGGGCTCTGCTCCTGCCCAACCTGCAGCGTCAGTTAGGGCAGAGGAAGCTCCAGGGCCTTCCGGAGTGGAACTAAGACAGCCAGATAGTTCCTCCTCCGATTCCCAGGATGGTTCAGAGGGGGAGGACCAGGACGGGGAGTCCAAGAGATCCTCCAGATATAAATTATCCCTAGAGGAGGTAGAGGACCTCTTAGGGGCTATTTATACAACCCTCGGTATTCAGGAGGACAGGAAACCCCTGACCCTGCATGACCAGATGTACAGAGGCTTGGGGGAACAAAAGAGAAAGGTTTTTCCAGTTCACGAAGTACTGGTTGAAACTATCAAAAAGGAGTGGCAGGATCCTGAAAGGAAACCCTTTTTTTCTAGATCCTTAAAAAGGAGATTTCCATTTTCGGATGATCCTACATCTATCTGGAATAAAAATCCCAAGTTAGATGCTGCTTTCTCCCAGGTTTCCAGACACACTGACCTGGCATGGGGGCCCTGGTGGATGTCATGGATAAGAGAATAGACTCTCTCCTTAAAAAGACGTGGGATTCAACAATTGGTAATTTGAAACCTGAGTTGGCTGTCACAGTAGTGGCTCGCAATCTGGAGCACTGGCTCTCTAAGATTCAAGAGCATATTGAGGCTGGAACGGCAAAAGAAACCATTCTGTCTTCTTTCCCTACGATTCTGCGGGGTATCGCCTACATAGCTGATGCCTCGGCAGAGTCAGTACGTATGACGGCCAGATCAGCGGCTCTGGCCAATTCGGCCAGGAGAGCCCTCTGGCTAAAAACCTGGCCGGGCGATAGCGCCTCTAAAGTCAAATTGTGCGGTATACCGTTAACGGGAGACCTTCTCTTCGGCCCAGGCTTAGAGACTGTCTTAGACCGCACAGCTGACAGGAAGAAATCCTTCCCGGTTAAGCGGAAAACCCCTGCACCTACAAAGAAGGGGTTTCGTCCGCAAAAGCGTAAGGAGACTCCAAAGCCGGAAGGGCAAAGGAAGCTCTGGGGGAAAGGCAAGGGCAGAGGAGGGGCGATTTTTCGCCCTCCTGAACAGCCCCGTAAAAGTCAATGACTCCCCAACCAGGGTGGGGGGAAGATTGGGGGCCTTTCTCCCACAGTGGGAAGCAATATCCCCCAATCGCTTTGTCCTAGGGATTATAAGAAAGGGGTACCATATCGATTTCACAAATCTTCCTCCTCGGAGATTTTTGGTCACGCACCTACCCAGGTGTACGACAAGAGCCGAGGCTCTGTTGGAAGCACTAAGAGATCTGGTAGATCAGAATGTGGTTCTAAGAGTTCCAAAAGCCGAGGAGGGAGAGGGGTTTTATTCACACATCTTCGTAGTGAAGAAACCCACAGGGAAATTCAGACTAATTCTGAATCTAAAGCCCCTGAACAAGGCAGTGACATACAGGAGATTCCGTATGGAAACAATTTTCACGGTGAGAACACTGTTGCCCCGCAACTGCTTTATGGTATCCCTGGACCTAAAGGACGCGTATCTACACGTTCCCATAGCAGAAGCCTCACAGAGGTTTCTCCGGCTAGCGGTAGATCTAGGTGGAACAAAGGTACATCTACAGTTTCAGGCGCTGCCTTTCGGGCTATCCTCCTCGCCCCGCATCTTCACCAAGGTCTTGGCGGAGGTGATGGCTTTTCTTCGGCTCCAGGGAGTATCAGTGATAGCATACCTGGACGATCTGCTCCTGTTTGCAGCGTGCCCACTGCAGTTAGTCAGGGATCTAGAACTTACAAAAAGAGTTCTTACAGGTCTAGGGTGGCTAATGAACTTGGAGAAATCCAGTTTGATTCCCTCCCAGCGCATTACCTACTTGGGGTACCAGTTGGACTCAACACTACTGAGAGTGTTTCTTCCAACAGAAAAAATACTAAAGCTGGACAGGGCGGTGGCTGGTCTCCAGTGCAGCAGTCGGGTCTCCATAAGAGTTCTGATGTCGGCCCTGGGTCTTTTGACCGACCCTCCCAGCAGTGCAATGGGCAGGTCTGCACTTTCGTCCCTTACAGTCCTTTGTCCTAAGGGTGTGGGATCACAGCCAGAGAAATCTGGATGCCTTGGTTCAGGTCCCATCCCAAGTAAAGAGATCCCTCTGGTGGTGGAGGAGGGTCTCAAACTTGTCGCAGGGTCGTCTGTGGTTCATCCCAGTCTCTCAGGTGGTAACCACAGACGCAAGCGGCAGAGGTTGGGGGGCGCATCTGGGTTCCCTTGTAGCACAGGACACCTGGGAGGGAGACGAACTCAGAAGGTCGTCCAATTGGAAGGAGCTGAAGGCAATTGGGCTAGCACTCAGGTTCTTCAAAAAGGAACTACAGGGTCACCATGTTCAGGTGCAGTCAGACAACTCGTCCGCCGTAGCCTATGTGAACAAGCAGGGAGGCACAAGGAGCGGAGTACTGTTGGCATTGGCATCAGACATTCTGAGATGGGCCGAGACTCACACTCTCTCACTTTCAGCAGTATACCTGAGAGGAGAAGAGAATGTGAAAGCAGACTTTCTCAGCCGAACCAAGCTGAGAGAGGGCGACTGGATCCTCAACCAGGAGGTTTTCAGTCTCATCTCAGAGAAGTGGGGTCCTCCGGAGGTGGATCTGTTCGCGTCAAGAAGCAACGCGAAAGCCCCTTGTTTTTTCTCCCTAAACAGAGGGGAGGGAGCGCGAGGGGTCGACGCGTTGATCCAGGACTGGCAGTTCAGAATCTGCTATGCCTTCCCGCCCCCAGCGTTACTACCAGCAGTTCTCAGGAAGTTTCAGATGGAAAACACGTCCCTGATTCTGGTAGCACCACATTGGCCAAAGAGGGCTTGGTTCTCAGTACTCAAGCAGCTAGCGGTCGAACCTCCCTTATTCCTGCCACCTCGAGAGGATCTCCTCTCACAGGGCCCAGTCCTCTGTCCACAGGTTCACCAATGGCAGTTAGCGGCCTGGCTACTGAGGAGGGTATGCTGAGAGCTAGGGGTTTTTCTGAGAAATTAATCTCCACCCTCCTCAGTAGCAGGAAGAAGGAAACGCGCCAGATATATAAAAAAATCTGGGTACGTTTCAATAAATGGTGTGCAGAAGGCTCCTTTGCGGTACATAGTCCCACAGCTGTGTTAGAATTCCTTCAGTGCGGGGCAGACAGGGGTTTATCCATAAGTACCCTTAAGGGTCAGGTGTCAGCACTCAGTGCTTATTTAGAGAAACATCTGGCCACCAACCCCTGGGTGGTCAGATTCTTTAAGGCTCTGTCTAGACAAAGACCGGTTCAAGGTCCTCCCTTTCCCAAGTGGGACCTATCGTTAGTTTTGCAGGGCCTGACGGGAATCCCCTTTGAACCTTTAGAGGAATGTCTACTAAAGGATCTTACGTTAAAAACAGTTTTTTTGGTAGCAGTGACAACTGCCAGGAGAGTCAGCGAGATTGAGGCCCTATCTGTTAGACCTCCCTTTTGTGTTATTTTTCCAGATCGGATCATCCTTAAGACCGATCCAGCATTTTTACCTAAAGTTGCTTCTGGTTTCCACAGAAGTCAGGAGGTAATTTTACCCTCATTTTGTCCCAACCCCTCGGGGGAAAGGGAATTAAAATTTCATTCTTTGGATGTAAGGAGATGTATCCTTAGATACCTAGAACTGACCAAGATGTTTAGAAAGTCAGACTCTTTATTTGTTTTGTTTTCTGGGGCCAGAAAGGGATGCAAAGCGTCTCGACGCACTATTGCCAGATGGCTCAGAGTAGCCATTGGCCAGGCCTATACATTGGCAGGGAAAGAAATCCCAATGGGTATAAGAGCACACTCTACTAGAGCTATGGCAGCTTCGCAGGCAGAAAGGGCTGGAGCAACGCCAGAGCAAATATGCAGGGCTGCAACATGGTCCAGCTACTCCACTTTTGTAAAGCACTACAGAGTGGACCTGGTGTCGGCTAGTGAGCAAGCCTTTGGGCGAAAGGTGTTGCAAGCTGTAGTCCCACCCTAAACTGGTAAGTGCTCGTTTATCCTCTCATGGTGGCTGTCCTGAAAGACGAAAGGGGAAAATTAGAGTTACGTACCGGTAACGTCTTTTCCAGTAGTCTTTCAGGACAGCCCTAGTTACCCACCCGAAATTTTTTGGGGGGTCTTACAAAAGACCAGAACGCAGCATGATAATGATTTGGAATAGTATGTTATTAATGTGTTCTTGTGTCTCCCCAGCTGACCGGAGGTAATCTCGGAATATACTGAGGTCTGGCAGGGGGAAGTGAGAATTTATGGGCTGGCGCAGTGTTTCCTAAGAGGAAGAGGAGGAGACTATCTCTCATGGTGGCTGTCCTGAAAGACTACTGGAAAAGACGTTACCGGTACGTAACTCTAATTTTTCTGATATCCCAGATGATCTAATCCTCTACAGAAGATTTATAGATGACTATCTTAATATGGAAAGGTGATGAAGAGAGTTTGATCCAATTTTTTGGCAAATTGAATAACAATCAGAAAAATATTAAGCTCACCTATGAGATCCGTAATAAAGTTGTGCATTTCTTGGATTTAGAAATACAACTGGATAAGGGGGCTATAAGCACAAAAACTTTCTTTAAGCCAGTGGAACGAAATGGCTATATTCGGGTGGATAGCTGCCACTATGATCTTTGGCTTATTAACATTGCGAAGGGCCAAATGGTACGCCTTAGAAGAAACTGTACTGATCAAAGTGTCTATCTGGAACAGGCAAAACTGTTGGGGGGGGGGGGGGGAATTGTATCAAAAGGATATAGTGAGAATTTTATTGAGGATAAAATACAGGAAGTATACCGTATTCCAAGAGATTTGTTAATTCAGGATAGAACTTGGTAGCAAGAAATGTTTCGGACCCCCCCAACAAACTGAATGAGCTGTCCTTCTTTCAGGGAAAATGCTTTTTTCCTTGTAAAAGATGCTATGCATGCAAAAAACATGAACTTCAATGGCCAAAAATGTACGAATTTTATGTCTACTAGCACCAAAAAGGAGTACACAATTAAAGATTTTATTTTGTGCAGAACAGAAGGGGTTGTCTATATATTGCAGTGCTCATGTTCACTGCAATATATAGGTAGAACTAAACGCCCCATGTGGAAGCGCATAAGGGAACTAATACAGAATATCAAGAATGGCTTCCCCCAAGCACAGCGTGTCGCGACATTTTGCATCCCATCTTAACCCCTTCCGTACTCGGCTTTCCGGGGTTATACCGGGATGATGCCCGCAGCTGCAGGCATCATCCCGGTACCGTTTTTTACAGTGGGCGATCGGCTTTCCTTGTATAACAACCGATGCAGCTAAAAGCAGGAAGCGACGGCATTACGTCACTTCTCGTTTACTCGGCTGCCGATGGCGCCGGTTTTAAAAAAAAATACACAGTATTCAGAATCGCCGAAAATGGCGATCTGAATACTTTGAAGTGCAAAGGAGGGATTAGACCCCCGATCCCTCCATAAAGAGTACCTGTCACCACCTATTACTGTCACAAGGGATGTTTACGTTCCTTGTGACGGCAATTAAGTCATCAATTTTATTTTTTTTTAAATAAGAAGAAAATGTTTTTTTTAAAGCATCCCCGCAAGCTCGCGCAGCAAACGCATACGGAAGTCGCGCCCGCATATGTAAACAGTGTTGAAATCACACATGTGAGGTATCGCCGCGATCGTCGGAGTGAGAGAAATAATTCTAGCACTAGACCTCCTCTGTAACGCTTACCTGGTAAGCATAAATAAAATTTAAAGCGTCGCCTATGGAAATTCTTAGGTACCGTAGTTTGTCGCCATTCCACGAGTGCGTGCAATTATAAAGTGTGACATGTTTGGTATCTATTTACTCGGCGTAACATCTTTCAGATTATACAAAAAAATTGGGGTAACTTTACTGTTTTTTTTAATTCATGATAGTTGTCCCTTTTTCCAAAAATTTGCGTTTAGAACACCGCTGCACAAATACCGTGTGATATAAAATATTGCAACAATCTCCATTTTATTCTCTAGATTCTCTGCTAAAAATATATATATAATGTTTTTGGGTTCTAAGTAACTTTCTAGCAAAAAATACGGATTTTAACTTGTAAACACCAAATTTCAAAAATAGGCTTAGTCATTAAAGGGATAATAAGGATCCAACATCTCTAAAATTTTGGGCTATTGATGGGTATAAGCCTCATTGGAAGGGGAGCAACAAAGTAAGAGAACTCTGTAAAAGTGAATCCAGATGGATATTTGAAATGGACACTCTTGCTCCGAGGGGCCTGAACATTGATTTTGATTTAAATAGTTTTATTTCTGATTCTTCGTATTAGATTGAATATATATGTTTTTATCCCATTTTATTATTTATTATTATTATTGTATATATGAAATGTGAGCTATTTACCCTTGGTTCAGATTTAGTAGCACCGTCGTGCATATATTTAGTTCGGATTCTGCAGCATCAACGTGCATATACCCAATAACTAAAATTGCACTACACGCACCTATTTATTTGATGTGCTGCAGTCTCAAGTGAATATTTAAGTTGACCACTTGAGGGAGTAGGGTAATAGCAGTTTATGAAGTTTCAAGTATACTTTGCTTTTTATAAAACGACAAATAGTTTTAAATTACCATTTTTATATTAATTGTTTGTTAAAATTTATTGTAAGCTATGAACTTGTTAAATACCAAGGCGAATGGGCACTGAACAAACATGATGATCCAATGATCACTGACGTCACTATGGCAACCGGCACGCTATAACAAGCATAAATATGGAGCTTTGTCTGTCACATGGCTACCCTTGATAAAGTCACGTGACATGTGACGCAACGCGTCGGAAGGAGCCAGTGGCGACATCTGATGTGTCTCTATGAAGTACACTGGATGTGGTAGGAGGAGAGGTAATCGCTCTGACTGTTCCTTAGTGCTGATTACCATAGAAGTACATGTGAGTGGATTCACCTGTGCCTTTGATGCTGTTGATGCACTTTATGCTGATCATTGCGCAATGATGATTTTCTTTTATTCCATGAATGCAACATCATAATCGGATGATTTAGGAGGAGGAGCGGGAGGTAGCAGCAGAGCATGATTTATGTTATGTAGCCCGCTGAGAGTGAACTTGCTACACCCAGAAACTGTTTTGTATTTGATGCATGTTGAGACTATCATTGATTTTGGCTATATGCATATACGATGTTTAGGGCTGCATTATGCCCCACCACTGGTGATTGAACATAGCAATTATTGATGGTATTTTGATATGCTTATTGTTGCCTTTTTTACATATTTGTTTTTTATCACTTAGCACTTATGTGTTTTTCACTAGTTTTCTACTACCTGTTTGCAGTTTGTGCATATATTAGGAAGTTAATTTATAGCGCACTATTTATTTTATCATTTACTATAGGAGTATCCGAACACTCTTAAAATGGTTGCGGCTTGATTATTTAGGCCATTTCTAATATTGATTCACTATACACTATATCAGCTCTTTAGTACACCATTGTACAAAAAAAATACATGTCTGGTGACTTTTAACGGTGCAAACAAAAGTCCAGGAGCTCAGGGTTTGCATGCTGTGGAGTATTTCATAATAGTCTTGGGTTCACAGTTTTCAGTTATTTTATGTTTCTTTGATCACGTCTGTCAATGGTTTGCAAAGGCAAGGAGGTTAATGCAATAAACTTTGCTTACATATTTTAATCCATAGAAATTCCAGGATGGGACTATTACAGTTAAGGAATTCTTTATGCTACTTGGAATCCGTGCTCTCATCCAAAAGCCAAGATGCAGTGAGCTTCCAGTTAATGTAAGTTTTTTTTATTTTTCTAGCTTATAACTTTTCATAGCAAAGGTTCCTACAATTTCTATGTGCTAAAAGTAT
This sequence comes from Lithobates septentrionalis, assembly GCA_037952835.1. Lineage (NCBI taxonomy): Eukaryota > Metazoa > Chordata > Amphibia > Anura > Ranidae > Lithobates > Lithobates septentrionalis. The sequence continues at coordinate 2,006,059 of JBBDGP010000855.1, read as the reverse complement.
TGGCTGTCAAAGCATATGCAACAATGCTGTGGTTACTGGAGAATGTGTTGAAGCTGCCAGGTGTAAAACACTAAAGAATAATTAATTTGCACCTGAGTGCTCCTCATCTTCTGCATTGCAAGAGATATCTGTCATTAGATGGCCCTGTGCTAACCTGGACTGTTGGCAGGTGGAACATTCTGGGCACTTCTGTAAGTACCACCCTATGAGAGATGGAACAAGTCCAGAGGCCTTCATGAGACCTGATTGAGGGATGGGTCCTCTATATGCCTTTGCAGCCCCTTGAGGACCTTACCTCCTAGATTCTTTCCTCATTCCTGGCCCTAATCAGGTGAATATTCTCAGTGATGTAACTAGGATTCCTGCCCCTTAAAGTGTAACTGTTTTTTTTAGTTGGAGTGGAGAGGGATTGGATCACCTCTCAGTCTTTATAGCGGACTGTGCTCCTCCTAAGTTGCTGAACCCCAATGCCCTGTACACATGGGCCGAATGCTGGCGGCATCGACTGGTTTAATAAAAAACATCCAACATTCGGCAATAGTGTATGGGAGCCAGTCTGACAGAAGTCTGCTGTTTGGCCAGCTTCTGTCAGACGAGCATGCTGGAAAACCAGCAGCCAGCCATCTCCCGATCAGCGGCGTGTTCTAGCGGGGGGGCGCCCCTCTGTCAGAACACAATAACTCAGTGGGGGGATCGCTGTACAAACATCAGATCGTTGGTACAGCAGCTCCGACCAGAGCTGATGGGTTATATTTTTTATTTTATTTTTTTCATTCAACCCACTGGGTTGAATGGAAAAAAACTCAATGTGTACTAGGCTTAAGGGTTAAGAGTATAAGGCTTCTCATGTTAACCAGCTGGTATCCTCTTATTGACTTATTTGTTCAAGGTCTTTTCTAGGGAATGGTTTCCTGGGACTTGTCCCAGTGTTGTGTGTGTTTTTTTTTTTTTGTTTGTTTTTTTTTCTGTTGACCGCATAATTTTTGTTCTAGTTTCTTCCTTTTCAAGTACATGAGATTTTCTACCTGTTTGCGATGGATTGCTGGTTAAGGCTCATAACCACTCACTGTTTCAGGTGTAACCATTGGCAGTGATTTTTCTGTCCTGCTATGAAGCTCCAGGTTGATCCTCTGTGGTCTTCTTTGTTGTGCCCGTTCCCGTGTCTTAGACCCCTTTGACACTGGGGCGCTTTGCAGGCGCTATAGCGCCTGCAGAGCGTCCTGAAACAGCCACTGCACTCTCTCCAATGTGAAAGCCCCGAGGGCTTTCACACTGGAGCGGTGCGCTGGCTGGACGCTGAAAAAAGTCCTGCTAGCAGCATCTTTGGAGCGGTGTATACACCGCTCCTTTACTAATCCTTCCCATTGAAGTCAATGGGGCAGCGCGGCTATAACGCCGAATTAGCGTTGCTGCAGCGACGCTTTGCGGGTGATTTTAACCCTTTTTTGGCCGCTAGCGGGGGTTAAAACCACCCCGCTAGCGACCAAATAGCACTGGTAAAACGGCGCTAAAAATAGCGCTGTTTTACAGCTGACTCCGCCCCCGCCCCAGTGTGGAAGGAGCCTAACAGAGGGCTTCTCCTTATCTGGCTCTGCTGTGAACATGTGTTCTTTAGAGAAGTTTGAGTTCTCAAATTCTCCTTGGGCTTGTTAGTGGTTGTTGACCACGCATGTGTTTGACTGCTTTTGAATGTCCTGGCTGTTTGTAAATTCCTGGGTCTATTGATGGATGTGAAAGACAATACGATTTGTATACTTGCTGTAAGGTACCGTATTTATCGGCGTATAACACGCACATTCATTTTCAGAGGGAAGTTTCAGGAAAAACTTAAATTTTAAATAAGGAACTTTGAAGCAAAATAAGGGTCAGCGCCCATCTGCAGCCTCACCATTGCCATCAATGTAGCCTGATCAATGCCCATCTGCAGCCTCACCATTGCCATCAAGGTAGCCTGATCAATGCCCATCTGCAGCCTCACCATTGCCATCAAGGTAGCCTGATCAATGCCCATCTGCAGCCTCACCATTGCCATCAAGGCAGCCTGATCAATGCCCATCTGCAGCCTTACCATTGCCATCAATGCAGCACCCTTACCATTGCCATCAATGCAGCAGCCTCACCATTGCCATCAGTGCAGCAGCCTCACCATTGCCATCAGTGCAGCCTGATCAATGCCCACCTGCAGCCTAGATGGGACAGTGAGGGGGCGGGAGGAGCGCTGACAGATTACATACAGTGAGAATCTCCTATGATAGACAGAACCGTGGTCCAATGGCGGCCCAGGAGACAGGACTTCCTATTACAGAGGCCGCCAAGTAAACAGGAGATTCTCACTCTATGTAATCTGATGACGCTCGTCCTGCCCCCCTCCCTGTCCCCTCCGAGGCAGCTAAAATTGAAGTATTGGCGTATAACACGCACACGCTATTTGCACCCGATTTTCATGGTGAAAAGGTGAGTGTTATACGCCAATAAATACAGTATTTCCCACCCCTCTGAGTCTTTTTTTTTTTTTTTTTTTTGCTTACCTTTTTGTACTGCTTTCTCAGAATGCTGGCTAGAGGAGGAGTTGTATGACAGTTGGCTTACATTTTTTCCTGTTTGCCAGTGTCCTAACCGCCTGTAGGTAAAAGTATAAGCTGTTTCCAATTTCCTCTGTCCCCCCCTAATGGACTTCAAGAAAAAGTTTTTTTACTTCAGGGTTCATTCACACTAGATGCTCTGAATGCAATCCCAATGCATGGCAGCAAAAATATAATGGTTCACTGAGTGCAGCTTAAACCTGTGCATTGCAGCACTGAAAAAACTATAGCACAATAAACAAACGCAACACATGAAAACGCCAGTGTTGTAACCTCCTGTGGCTAATGGTACAACTTAACTGATTCCCTGTATCCCCTAATGAACCTCTAGAAAAAGTTTTTTTTTTTGTACAAAAAGTGAAATATTTCCAGAGCATTAGGTCTGCTTTTAAGACAAGGCACAATGTGCATGAGGTAATGTACCACAGAGATGTAAAGAAATCATCCATAAGACCAAGGCTTTATTTTTTATTTTTTGTGAATCTAATTTTACTATTCACTCTGTTTACACTTGTTTGTGCTGCAATTATGTCAATTGCTAAGGTTTTCATTTTGCTTCCTTTGATACAGCGTGGAAACGATGAAACCTTATCTGCTACCGACTTGATGCTAGATCTGTTCATTTATCAACCTAAACTTCAAGTATATGAGGAGGAATGCCATACCTTGTACCAAACAACTGAAGAGTATGTTTGTTTGTTTTTTTTTATTTTTATTTTTTCTCGTGTGGGTGTTTATTTGTGGGGTTGTTGTTGGTGTGTGTATTTTTTTTTGTTTTGTTTTTATGGTTAAAGGAGAAGTTCATCTTTGGGAATATGTTACGCGTTTCACCCGCTTTTAAGCTGGAACATGTAACATGTTCCCAATGCCACAGCCACGTCATTCATTTACACAGCTCTGTGTGTGTGAACTACAAGCCCTGACATCCTTTGCAACTGTTGGCTTGTAGTTCTCACAGAACTACCACGGTAGTTCATTGATACTTTGGCAGTGAATCTGCTTGGTCATACGGGATGTATGGGGCACAGATGCACAGAAAGATCTACAGGAGGCCTGCATTTAATAATAATAAAAAAAAGTGAATTTGTCCTTTAAGAAAAGACAAAACTTGAAGGATTTTGGTTGAATGGTTGCATTTGTGTGTGTGTGAGCAGCATCTTGAAATTTTCATGAGCTTTACTAATGGTAGTGGTCTGAGGGCTACATATTTTTAAATTACATACTTTTCTAAGTCTCACGTAATCTAACCATCTTTTGAAAGGAAGTGTGTGTGTTTTTTTTTTTTTTAAGCAAGTGTGTACAAGTCATATAGCCATGCTTAACTTTTTTTTTAAAGAAACTACTAGGGTAATTTTGGTTGTTAAATCTTGTTAGGTTGAAGTTGTATACAGATATGCAAGATAAGCCTCTAACTGAAGTTAGCAGCCTGCTGTGGGAAGAAATGAGGATGTGCTCGGAAAATGAGGTACTAAATATGTTACCTTGATAGATTTACTTTGCTCCTGAGAGTTTAGATCAAATGGTTAAATATTTGCTTTATTTCTAATAGCTGATGCTCTTTGGCACGACACTTAAAAATCGGAAGTCTATGTACGCCAAGAAAAGCAAGATTTTAGCACATGAAGCAAAAGTGTCTATTTACAGCAAATTGCTTCATAAAGCTCAGGTAAATGTTATTCTTATAAAAATTCTTTCTCCTCTTTATGTATGAGTGTCTATTTGCCTGGCAATCTATTTACAGTGGCTTGCGAAAGTATTCGGCCCCCTTGAACTTTTCAACCTTTTGCCACATTTCAGGATTCAAACGTAAAGATATAAAATTTTAATTTTTTGTGAAGAATTACCAACAAGTGGGACACAATTGTGAAGTGGAACGAAATCTATTGGATATTTTAAACTTTTTTAGCAATTAAAAAACTGAAAAGTGGTGCGTGCAAAATTATTCGGCCCCTTTACTTTCAGTGCAGCAAACCCACTCCAGAAGTTCAGCGTGGATCTCTGAATGATCCAGTGTTGTCCTAAATGACTGATGGTGATAAATAGAATCTACCTGTGTGTAATCAAGTCTCTGTATAAATGCACCTGCTCTGTGATAGTTTCAGGGTTCTGTTGAAAGCGCAGAGAGCATCATGAAGACCAAGGAAAACACCAGGCAGGTCCGTAATACTGTTGTGGTGAAGTTTAAAGCCGGATTTGGATACAAAAAGATTTCCCAAGCTTTAAACATCCCAAGGAGCACTGTGCAAGCGATCATTTTGGAATGGAAGGAGTATCAGACCACTGCAAATCTACCAAGACCTGGCTGTCCCTCTAAACTTTCAGCTCAGACAAGAAGAAGACTGATCAGAGATGCAGCCAAGAGGCCCATGATCACTCTGGATGAACTGCAGAGAACTACAGCTGAGGTGGGAGAGTCTGTCCATAGGACAACAATCAGTCGTACACTGCACAAATCTGGCCTTTATGGAAGAGTGGCAAGAAGAAAGCCATTTCTCAAAGATATCCATAAAAAGTCTCGTCTAAAGTTTGCCACAAGCGACCTGGGAGACACACCAAACATGTGGAAGAAGGTGTTCTGGTCCGATGAAACCAAAATCGAACTTTTTGGCCACAATGCAAAACGATATGTTTGGCGTAAAAGCAACACAGCTCATCACACTCAACACACCATCCCCACTGTCAAACATGGTGGTGGCAGCATCATGGTTTGGGCCTGCTTTTCTTCAGCAGGGACAGGGAAGATGGTTAAAATTGAGGGGAAGATGGATGCAGCCAAATACAGGACCATTCTGGATGAAAACCTGTTGGAGTCTGCAAAAGGCCTGAAACTGGGACGGAGATTTATCTTCCAACAAGACAATGATCCCAAACATACAGCAAAATCTACAAAGGAATGGTTCACAAATAAACGTATCCAGGTGTTAGAATGGCCAAGTCAAAGTCCAGACCTGAATCCAATCGAGAATCTGTGGAAAGAGCTGAAAACTGCTGTTCACAAACGCTCTCCATCCAACCTCACTGAGCTCGAGCTGTTTTGCAAGGAAGAATGGGCAAGAATTTCAGTCTCTCGATGTGCAAAACTGATAGAGACATACCCCAAGCGACTTGCAGCTGTAATCGCAGCAAAAGGTGGCTCTACAAAGTATTAACGCAAGGGGGCCGAATAATTTTGCACGCCCCACTTTTCATTTTTTTATTAGTTAAAAAAGTTTCAAAAATCCAAAAGATTTCATTCCACTTCACAATTGTGTCCCACTTGTTGGTGATTCTTCACAAAAAATAAAAATGTTATATCTTTATGTTTGAAGCCTGAAATGTGGCAAAAGGTTGAAAAGTTCAAGGGGGCCGAATACTTTCGCAAGCCACTGTATATTCCTGGTCCCACCCATTGTAGGTTCCTTGATTTCTCTCACTGTTGTGATTCAAACTCAACTTTACCAAAACAATCATGTTTGCTAAAATCTGACTGCATTGGGTTACACAAAATGTATTTTTATTAAAATAGATTTTTTTTTCTTTTTTTAATTTAGAGGAGCTACGTTTATTGGAGCGCCTCAGCAGTTCAATAATCATATTGCCTAGGCTGTTAACCCTTTCCACCCTGGCCATTTGTTTCATTTTCACAGATACAGAATTTTTAAACCTCAGACATGAAATTTGATCAAATAACATATTTCTATAATGTTTACTTGTTTCTCTCCAAAACTGGGGTTAGTACAACTGTCTCCCCTGCTGTGCTATTGTGTTCTGACAGGGGGACAGCCCCCCGCCAGAACACTCCGGTCAGTGGTCTCAGCCATTGGCTGCTGGTTTTCCAGCATGCTTGTTGGACCAGCTGCTATACACAGCTGGGTGACATTTTAGGAGGGGTAGAGGGAAGAGAGCTAGGGAGGTCAGTCCTGAGTTGGTACACCACAACAAATATGCCAAGTTGCATGATGTTGGAGATATCAGCTCAAGGGTGGCAGTGCCAGTCCCATAGCTGCCAGGGGAGCGACTGCTCTGGTAAGGAGGGGGCCATGGATAGAGGAAAGGTTGGACATGAACTGGTAGTAGGGGACTCAATTATTAGGAGGACAGAGAGGGCAATCTGTCACAAAGACCTTGGTCGCCGAACAGTATGTTTGTTAGGTGCTCGGATTCGACACATCGCGGATTGGATGGACAGATTTTTTGGGTGGAGCTGGGGAGGACAGCTGTTTTGGTGCACGTTGGCACCAATGACAAAGTAAAAGGAAGGTGGAGAGTCCTAAAAAAAATATTTCAGGGACTTGGGGAATAGATTGAAGAAAAGGACCTCCAAGGTAGTGTTCTCAGAAATACTACCTGTGCCTTGAGCCACACCAGTGCGGCAGAAGGAGCTTAGGGAATTAAATAAGTGGCTGAGGAACTGGTGTAGGATGTAGGGGTTTTGGGTTCCAGCAGAACTGGGCTGACTTCTCAGTCGGTTACCAGCTTTTTAGTAAGGGCGAGCTGCACCTTGGATTGTAAAACCTCCTGTGATGCAGGAGCCCCCCTTTTACTTACCTGAACCCAGCGACGGTGATCAGCACACCAGCTCCAGCCGGCGTCTCAGGTCATTATTGGATATATTGATAGCAGCGCAGCCATTGGCTCCCGCTGCTGTAAATCAAATCCAATGACGTGGGGGCGGGGCCAAGTCATACTGTCTGTGTCAATGGACGCAACAGCAGGAAGCAGGACCATCCTCTCTAATGGGGTACTCGAAGAGGAGGATCCAGAAGTGTTGCTGAGGGACCCCAGAAGAGGAGGCTCAGGGCAGCTCTGTGCAAAACCATCTGCACAGAGGAGGAATGTATGACATGTATGTTTGTGTGTGTTTTTTTTTTTTTTTTTTTTAACGAACCTTTAGATATATCCTTTAATGCGGAGGGTGCAGCTCTACTTGGAAGAAATATGGCCACAAAGTTGGATGGGCTTTTAAACTAGTTGGGGGAAGGGTTCAGAGGAAGCCATAGCCGGCAGTGAGCAAAGGACAGAGGGCAATAGTGGAGTCAGTAGTGATAATGCATCTAATCCCGGAGTGAATGAGTGGACAAATCAAACAAACAACAATCAAAAACATAGCCTGAGAAAACAGAAGGAGAAATGTAATATGCACTCATACAACACTGAGAGGCGTATACACAAATGCCAGGAACCTAGCTAACAAAGTGGATGAACTGAAGCTGCTATTACACGAGAAGCAAGTAGACTTTGTGGGAATAAAATACATTTTGGTTTGACAGCTCACACGACTGGCTGGCAAATATTCTGAGGTATTCCTTGTATCGGAAGGACAGGGAAGGTAGAAGAGGGGGAGGGGTGTGTGTATGTATGTATGTGCGTGTGTATATATGTATGTGTGTGTGTGTGTGTGTATATGTATGTATGTATAATATATATATATATATATATATATATATATATATATATATATATATATATATATATATATATATATATATATATATATTAATAATATGTAAGGGTGGTAGAGGAGCGATCCTGTGAAGGGGACGGGGTGATGGTGGAATCCATGTGGGTAGAACTCCAAAGAGAAGAAGAATATGGGGAAATTAATAGTGGGGGAATATGTTATAGGCCTCTCGACCTGAAGGAGGAGCTGGACCTATCACAGATAGAAATGGCAAGGAAATGTCGTCATAATGGGGGACTTCAATTATACTGATATTGACTGGGTACAAGGGACAGCTCACTCATTAAAGGCCCGTCATTTCATGAATTTCTTAGAGGACAACTTCATGTCTTAATTGGTGGATTCCCCAACTAGAAAGGAATGCATTGCTAGATTTATTAATTACGAACGATCCAAGTCTGATCTCAGATGTGGCATTACGGTACGACTTGGGCTCTAGCGATCACAGGATGATCGCATTTAGTGTAAATTATAGGAAAAGGAAGGCACGAGGGTAGCACAAGAACTCTAAATTTCAAACGAGCAAACTTTTCTGAACTGTGCTCAATACTACAAGACATCTATTTGGGGCCAAATCCTAGAAGCATTAAACATGGAAGAATAATGGGTATGCTTTAGGAACATATATTAGCCATCTCAATACAGTGCACTTTCACTCCCTTCCTGCCCAGGCCATTTTTCAGCTTTCAGCGCTGTCACACTTTTAATGACAATTGCGCGGTCATGCAACACCGTACCCAAATCAAATTTGTATTTTTTCCCCACAAATAGAGCTTTCTTTTAGTGGTATTTGATCACCTCTGCGGTTTTTATTTTTTGCGCTATAAACAAGAGACAATTTTTTAAAAAAACACTATTTTTTTACTTTTTGCCACAATAAATATCCAATTTTTTTTTTTTTAAACAAATTTTTCCTCAGTTTAGGCCGATATGTATTCTTCTACATATTTTTGGTAAAAAAAATCGCAATAAGCGTATATTGATTGGTTTGCGCAAAAGTTATAGTGTCTATAAAATAGGGGATAGATTTATAGCATTTTTATTTATTTATTTTTTTACTAGTAATGGCGGCACTTTTGACACATATTTTTGGGACCATTCACATTTATACAGCGATACGTGCTATAAAAATGCACTGATTTCTGTATAAATGTGACTGGCAGGGAAGGGGTTAACACTAGGGGGTGATCGAGGGGTTAATCATGTTGCTAGGGAGTGTTTCTAACTAAAGGGGGAGGGGACTCGCAAGGGGAGGAGACCGATTGGTGTTGCTCTATACCAGGGGTCTCCAAACTGCGGCCCTCCAGGTGTTCAGGAACTACAATTCCCATCATGCCTAGTCATGTCTGTGAATGTAAGAGTTTTACAATGCCTCATGGGATGTGTAGTTCTGCAACAGCTGGAGGGCAGTAGTTTGAGGATCCCTGCTCTATACTGAGAACACACATCGGTCTCCTCTCCTCTGATAGGACGTGGATCTCTGTGTTTACACACAAAGATCCACGGTTCTGCTGTGTTACAGGGCAATCGCGGGTGCCCGGTGGACATCGCAGCCACTGGGCACTCGCATCGTGTGCCCAGTCACACGGCGGGCGTGCGCGATTGCCAGCGGCGCGCGCTCCCTGGTGCACAGGAAAGGCGAGGTCGTCATATGACGCCCTCCCAGAACGAGAGCCATGCCGCCTGGCCGTCATATGACAGCTGGCAGGCGGCAAGCGGTTAAACAATGGTATCACACAGTGCATTCCAATGGGCAATAAATATAGAAGAGCAAAGGTTAAACCTGGGTGGCTAAACTGTAACGTAAAAAGTATTTTTGAGGGGGCGCATGCGCGGCGTGTAGGATGGCGGACATGTGAGAGAAGAGCTCCGGTCCCCGTCTCCCTGTTTGAGGCTCTTGCTATGCTTACAAGGCACCACTAGCCCCAGGAGTGACACCGCCGACTGCCGGTGGTCCCCAGGCACCGTATGGGTAAAATCGGCTTCCAAAAAGCGATCTACAGAGGTTTTATCCCGCCGCCACCGTCGCAGCCTATTCACAATATGGAGCGCTTCCTGTATAGGCTGCAATCCCTGGCCTCGAGTGACCCGCCAGACACCGCTGAACCCCGCCTGATGACGGGAAATGCAATTTTGGAGGATCACAGGTCCCAGCAATCCCAATCAATACTACAGCTGCTGTGGCTGTACTGGACCTCAAACTACAATCAGGGCCTAACCCACAATATTGCTAAGGAGGTGGGTAAAATAGCACATGAGCTGTGGGGAGAGAGATCAACTGGGGGAACTCACTGACACTTTGGAAAATAAATTTGATGAATTAACCCAGTATGTACCTGCTCTCGAGGAAGACAATGCCACCATGAAACATATAGTCTCCCAGCTCCAGCAGGAAGATTTGGAGAACCGGGAAAGACGCCAGAATTTGAGAATCAGAGGGATCCCTGAAATGGTCAGTGACAAGGAGCTATGCCCTTCTCTTTTGGGCCTGTTTATTACCTTAGCTCCCCATCACCCTGACATAGATTGGCGCCTTGACCGGGCACACAGATCCTTGGCTCCAAAACCCCCTCCTATTGCTAACCCCAGAGACGTTATTGTCTGTTTCCACTACTATGAGACTAAAGTAGCCCTCACAATTACAACCCGCAACAAGTCACGCATTGACTTTAAACAAATGATCTTTCTCGGATTACTTTAGCCAAAAGACGCAGCTTTCGCCCTGTTACCACACATCTACAAAACCATCAAGTCCCTTACCACTGGGGGTTCCCATTCCGCCTGTCCGCTTCCCAAGATGGTGTCCAATACTCACTGAGAGACCTCTACGAAAGTGAAGCCTTTATCTGCAACCCACCCATCCCTGAAGATCTTCAGCCCCAGGCTCAGAATCCTAAGCCACTCACGACCCCGGCCAAGATTTGGACCCCAGTCCAACGAAGATCGCAGAAGGCCTTTTCCACCCCTCAACGAGCTAATTCTCACAGATTTCCGACCTGAAGAGACCCTTCCTCATCAATATTTAATCTATCATACCGTAGCCAGACATTGCTTAGTCTGGCTATGCCAGTGACCCTCTTGGAGACTGGTCACCTTCTCTCACAAAGAGACACACTCCTTACTGTTTGACAGAACTTATCACCATTCATTTTTCTGGAAGAAGTTTCTTCCCCCTCTTTCTTGATCGGCTAGTTGCTTACCACTGATCAGTTTTGTCTGCTACTCTAGAAGAGATGGGGACCCTCCGTCGGTTCCTGCAGGCTGCTATGCCCCTCACCACAACCCATGGCTTCTGCCTGGGTTTCCTGAAGTTTTACCTTCAGGTACCTTCAGGTTTTTCAAAAAAAAATGTTTTTGTTTTTTTTAATTTTTTTCTGTCATTTTTTACTGTTTTTTCAATTTACAGGTCGTTTTTTTTTTTACCTTTTTTATACGGTTGCTAATGCGAAATCTATAACACCGTTTTAACTTCGGTATCTATGTGCCTTTTACATGTTTTATCTCATGGATGTTCATATACTTGTTTACAGTCAATAATATGCGTGCATTATTTTCACCTGTTTAGATATGGCTCTTAAAGTATATTCATGCAATGTTAAGGGCTTGAACTCCATCGGGAAGCGATGCCAAGCTCTGAGGGAGTTTAGGTCCTCCAGTGCAGAGGTGATTATGATTCAGGAGACCCACTTTAAATCCAGTGGATCATTCGAATTTGCTTCCAAACATTTTGCAATGGCCTCAGACCCATCTGGAAAGACAGGAGTAGCAATTCTCATTAAACGATCCTGCCTGACCTGGGTTCTCTCATCATATCTAGACCCTCACGGTCGGTTCATACTCCTGAATTGTAGTCACCTGAACACTCATTTCACTTTGGCTAACATATAGGCTCCAAATGTAGGACAAATTAGTTCCCTCACAACAGTTTTTGAGAAGTTACAATCCTTTTCTCAGCCTTTTATGATTTTGGGAGGCGATTTCAATGTGTGTATGTCTCCGACCAGGGATAGACAAACTCTATTCCAAGATGCCCCACGAACCGCTACCCAGAAATCATCCGCCTCTTTCCGTAAATTAACTAGATCACATCTTTTTGACAGACCCCCTTACATTTTTCACTCTGTTATATTTCACCCATTTGCTAAAATCATTTAAGTTCATTTTTTTTCCTCATTAATGTACACACAGCACCCCATATTGACAGAAAAACACAGAATTGCTGACATTTTTGCAGATTCATTAAAAAAGAAAAACTGAAATATCACATGGTCCTAAGTATTCAGACCCTTTGCTGTGACACTCATATATTTAACTCAGGTGCTGTCCATTTCTTCTGATCATCCTTGAGATGGTTCTACACCTTCATTTTAGTCCAGCTGTGTTTGATTATACTGATTGGACCTGATTAGGAAAGCCACACACGTGTCCTATATAAGACCTTACAGCTCACTGTGCATGTCAGAGCAAATGAGAATCATGAGGTCAAAGGAACTGCCTGAAGAGCTCAGAGACAGATTTGTGGCAAGGCACATATCTGGCCAAGGTTACAAAAAAAATTTCTGCTGCACTTAAGGTTCCTAAGAGCACAGTGGCCTCCATAATCCTTAAATGGAAGACGTTTGGGACGACTAGAACCCTTTCTAGAGCTGGCTGTCCAGCCAAACTGAGCTATCGGGGGAGAAGAGCCTTGGTGAGAGAGGTAAAGAAAACCTAAAGATCACTGTGGCTGAGCTCCAGAGATGCAGTCAGGAGATGGGAGAAAGTTGTAGAACGTCAACCATCACTGCAGCCCTCCACCAGTCCTGGCTTTCTGGCAGAGTGGCCCGACGGAAGCCTCTCCTCAGTGCAAAACACATGAAAACTCGCATGGAGTTTGCTAAAAAAAACACCTGAAGGACTCCAAGATGGTGAGAAATAAGATTCTCTGGTCTGATGAGACCACGATAGAACTTTTTGGCCTTAATTCTAAGCGGTATGTGTGGAGAAAACCAGGCACTGCTCATCACCTGTCCAATACAGTTCCAACAGTGAAGCATGGTGGTGGCAGCATCATGCTGTGGGGTTTTTTTTCAGCTGCAGGGACAGGACGACTGGTTGCAATCGAAGGAAAGATGAATGCGGCCAAGTACAGATATATCCTGGATGAAAACCTTCCAAGGAGTGCTCAGGACCTCAGACTGGGCCGAAGGTTTACCTTCCAACAAGACAATGACCCTAAGCACACAGCCAAAATAACGAAGGAGTGGCTGAACAACAACTTTGTGACTGTTCTTGAATGGCCCAGCCAGAGCCCTGACTTAAACCCAATTGAGCATCCCTGGAGAGACCTAAAAATGGCTGTCCACCAACCTTTACATCCAACCTGACAGAACTTGAGAGGATCCGCAAGGAGGAATGGCAGAGGATCCCCAAATCCAGGTGTGAAAAACTTGTTGCATCTTTCCCAAAAAGACTCATGAATGTATTAGATCAAAAGGGTGCTTCTACTAAATACTGAGCAAAGGGTCTGAATACTTAGGACCATGTGATATTTCCGTTTTTCTTTTTTAATAAATCTGCAAAAATGTCAACAATTCTGTGTTTTTCTGTCAATATGGGATGCTGTATATACATTAATGAGGAAAAAAAATGAACTTAAATGATTTTAGCAAATGGCTGCAATATAACAAAAAGTGAGAAATTTAAGGGGGTCTGAATACTTTCCGTCCCCAATGTATATTATAGATTCGATCATTTTCTAGTTACGGCCCCTCTCCTTCCTTATGTAGTCTTCTCAGAGATAAACCCTATCACCTGGTCGGACCATGCACCCATTGAACTCGACATTGTTTTGAAGTCTTCAAAACCCAAGTCGTGCCATTGGCGTCTCAACGAGTCCCTGATCAAAAATCCAGTATCCCAAACTCACTTGCAACAGAAGCTGACCTAATTCTACCTACTAAATGATGGGTCGGTTTCAGAAATTTCCACCTTGTTGGAGGCTCACAAGGCTTTTTCCAGAGACGAGTGCATATCTACAGGCTCTCGCCTGAAACAAGACTCTGCCAAATTAAAAGTCGATCTCCTTGCTCAACTACAAACTACATAGATGCACTTGTTGGATTCCCCCACGGTGGAAAGATTGAGAGCTGTTACCGAGATCGAATCAAATCATTTGATATGAATAAAATTTCCAAATCTGTTATGGGCCAGACAAATTCTATGAATTTGCAAATAAACCACATAGGATTCTATTTAACAGGTTAAAACCACGACCCTTTCTATCAATACCTGACCACCTAATGCAGCATGACGGCACCCCTACATACTGTCCTAAAGCTATGTCTAAAGTATTTGGGGACTTCTATAATCGGTTGTATAACTGTTTAAGCCCTGGCTCGAATTCCCAATTCTCAGTCGAAGTTTGATAAAATCATATCCTCCCTAACACTACCCAAACTATTCACTGAACAAATTTCTACTCTTAACACACCGATCACCACAGAGGAAATAGAAGTGATCAAAAATCTCCCGCCCCACAAGTCCCCAGGTCCGGGTGGCCTCCCTTACATTTATTACAAAACCTTTTCACAGACTCTAAACCCCTATCTACAATCCCTATATTCTTCTTTCCTTAAGGGTTCCATCCCACACTTACAGTTCCTACATGCTTATATAACCGTCATTCCTAAACCGGGTAAAGATCCCGCACTACCAGACAATTCCCGCCCCATTACTTTATTAAATTCGGACTATAAGATCTTTACTAAAATATTAGCCAGTAGACTCTCACCCCTACTGATGACTCTGTTCCATAAAGATCAAGTGGGATTCGTCCCAACAAAACGTGCAGGGGACAACCCGATAAGATCCATAGACCTGATTGACTTAGTAACTAAAACTAAACAACCCACTATCCATTTAAGCTTATACGCACAAAAAGCTTTCGACCATTTAAGCTGGCCATTTATGTTCACGGTCCTGGCTAGATTTGGATTCTCGGGTCTCTTCCTACAGGCTCTACAAGCCCTGTATTCTCACCCCAGCTCTTTCAGATTGTCTTCCTATATGTTGCAGCGGTTCACCCATAGTAATGGCACCAGGCAGGGTTGTTCTTTGTCACTCCTGTTGTTTATATTGAGCCTTGTACCTCTTGCAACGGCCATTAGATATCACCTTGATATCCAGGGGGTCCCGCTGTGACAACAGGACTATAAGCTGTCGCTTTTTGCAGACATCTTACTGACTCTCACTCATCCCAACGTCTTCTTACCTTCCTTACACGACACTCTATCCACCTTTTGGATCTCTGTCAGGTTTTAGGATGAATCAATCCAAAACAGAAGCCGTTCCTATTAACATAACCCCAGACTTGCTCAGCTCTTTACAAGGCAGATTTAAATACAGATGGTGCTCGTCTTCGTTAAAATATCTGGGCATTCATCTTACCCCCTCATATTCCTCCCTCTATCAAGCCAACTTCCCCCCTATGTTCGCAGAAATAACCAGACTTCTGCACCTCTGGTCCTCCATTCCAATCTCTCTCCTTGGCAGAATTAACGTTCTCAAAATGGCGATCCTGTCCAAATTATTGTACTTATTTAAAACACTGCCAATCCCGGTCCCAATGTCGCAGCTGAAAAACCTCCAGTGAAAATGCCTCAACTTTATATGGAATAACGCCTCCCATAGGATTTCTCAATCAGTAGTTTTTGCTCTCAGAACTAAAGGAGGGCTGGCTGCATCAGATTTAATTAAATATTATTATGCCTCTTACCTCAGGGTATTGACTTCCTGGACTTCTAGGAAAGCTCCAAATAGATGGACTGAAATTGAAATGGGGATCACTGTTCCAGTACATACTTGTTACGTGTTATGGTCATCCTCAAATAAATGTATGCCCCAATTAAGATCCCTTTGTTTGGCCAATGCTTTTCACCCTATCCATTTGGAGGAAATGTGCAGACCTATTCTCCCTCTCCTCCCCTTGCTCTCCACTCCTGAATGTCCTTTTTAACCCGGATATTCCAGATGGAATGTCTTATATACGAACACTCCCATGGACCCAGGCGGGCATCTTTCAGTTGCGACATCTGGTACACCCGGTTACACATAAACTCCTGTCCTTACCAGAAAAAAAAAAAAAAAAGAAACCTGAACTTCCTGCCTCCTTGTACTCATATATACAATTTAAACATTTTTTCCTTGCCAATACGCTCTCACTATCCTTGGAGAAACCCACAGACTTTGAAATACTCTCTGCAAATGGCCCTTATGAACCCAAACTGATTTCATCCATATATAAAATACTTCACGAGACGCCCCTTCTGACAGACTCTTCACACAATTACATGGAAAAATGGTCGCGAATATTGCAAAGGCCAATCTCATTGTTAGATTGGGGAAAAATATGGGAATCGTCCTCAAAAATCTCACGATGTGTAGCACAAAAAGAAACTGCCATTTTTTTTTTGGTATAGAACTCCTGACTTGTTACATGCTCATAACCCCTCCGTCTCTAACCTATGCTGGAGATGTGGAGACTCTGTAGGCTCTCATTTTCATATCTTTTGGGAATGCCCTGTCATTGGCCCATGTTGGACCAAGGTTCAAAAACTTTTACAAATATTACTTTCCACAACCATTCAATTGAATCCTATATATTTCCTAATGGGCCTCCCTATACCTGATATCTCCAAAGCATTACAGAAACTTGGGTCCTTTTATACTTCTAGAAGCGAAAAGAGCCAATCCTAGGCATTGGCTCTCTACTTCTCCTCCCACTATCCACCACTTTCTTTCTATTCTAGCAGATACACGCAGCATGGAACATCTGACTGCAAAGATCAATGGTAACCTACCCTTATTTGATAAGATTTGGAAAGGCTGGGATGATTCAGTATACCCTCTTGAATCCGATAACCACACATCCTTATCATTCCCACTAGAAATACACTTTGAATATCCTCTAGCTTTATATTATAGTCTAATACATACTCATCCAACCAGATTTGAGATAAGATACTGTATGGAAATTGTGTTTAGCTGATCCAAAGATGGAAGCCGCTTTTATCCGCCCATACTTGTATCCCTGTTAAGTTCTATTGGCTCGTTTTCTGTTTTGGTTTGTATTTTCTGAACTTGAAATGTCTTCCTGTATCTTATGATGTGATGTTTTATAACTGTTCTAAAGAAACAATTTAAAAAAAAAGTATTTTTGAAGAGGAAAAAAATGTCCTTTTTAAAAAATATAAAACGGAGGGGGGCATTGCCAGCATTCCAATACTACAATAAGAAGTGCAAGAAAAACTACAATAAGAAGTGCAAGAACAAAATCAGGCAGCTAAATAAGACTACAAGAGACACATAGCAGAGAAGAGTAAAAACACTCCCAAGGAGTTTTTAAGGTAATAGTAAAAAATCGAGATCAGAGCACGTTGCCCACATAAGACAATGATGGGAGGATGGTTACAGATGACACAGAGAATGCAACACTATTAAATGCTTTCTTCTCCTCAATTTTTACACAGGAAAAGGAATGGTATATCGACTGTGACAGGATTGTTAATAAAACATCACAGGACTTACCCTTGTGGCTAACAGAGGCCGAAGTCAAGGAAAGACTAGATAAGCTTAACACATATAAATCACCTGGACTAGATGGTTTACATCCAAGAGTCCTCAAAGAACTTAGTTAAGTTATAGCTAGACCATTATTTCTAATCTTTGCATACGGACAGGAATTGTAACAGCTTATTAGAGAAGAGCCATTGTGGTACCAATAGTCAAAAAAGGGCAGATACTTATTCCTGGAAACTACAGGCCAGTCAGCCTAACATCAATAGTAGGTAAATTATTGGAGGGGATGATAAGGGACTATATCCAAGAATTTGATGAAAAAAAGTATCATTCGTAGTAATCAGCATGGGTTTACAAAGAGTTGTTCTTGCCAGACCAATCTTTTAACATTCTTCGAGGAATTGAGCTGCCATCTAGATAGGGGGGGGCCTGTGGATGTGGTGTATCTGGATTTTGCAAAAACATTTGATACAGATCCCCAAAAATGCTTAATCTACAAGCTGAGGTCTGCAGGCATGTACTATAAGGTTTGTTTTTGGATAAACTGGATACAGGGGTGTATCCAAAGGGTAGTGATAAAAAAATGTGTACTCGGACTGGTCTGGAGTATTAAGTGGGGTACCCCAAAGCTCTGTCTTGGGACCAATTTTGTTTAATTCATAAATGATAGAGAATGGGATACATAGCTCAAGCTCAGTTTTTGCGGACGACACAAAAATATGCAGGGCAATAACTTCACATCAGGATATAGAAATTTTACAGAAAGACCTGAACAAAATAATGGGGTGGGCAACTACATGGCAAATGAGGTTTTATGTGGAGAAATGTAAGGTATTGCACTTGGGAGCTAAAAACATAAACGCAAACTACTTGATCTGGGGTTTCTAGTAGAAGACAGAGTGAGCAATAGCATGCAATGTCAAACTACAGTTACCAACGCTGGCAGAATATTAGCATACATAAAAAAGGGGATAAACTCCAAAGATAAAACTATAATCCTGCCACTTTATAAAACTGCGGTCAGGCCACATCTGAAGTATTCTGTCCAGTTCTGGTCATTAGCCTTCAGAAGGGATGTGCTGGACCTAGAGAGTCAAAAGAAGGGCAGCAAAATTAATGGATTTGGAGGACCTCAATTAGGAGGAACGACTGCAAGCACTAAGTTTAGACGCTTGAGAGGGCACATGATGGCAAATTGCAAATACCTCAATGGTGATCCCAGCGTAGGAAAAAAGATATTCAGTCTCAGGGCGTGTAAGAGGATATGGGGTCACGCAATGAGATTAGAGGAGACGTGGTTTAACCTTAACCTACGCACTGGGTTTTCCACTGTCAGGGCGATGAGTATGTGGAACTCCCTTCCAAATTTGAGGTCAGCGGGGAGTATTGATATTTTTAAAAGTCTTGGACATGCATCTTAAAGAACACAACATACAGGGATATGGGAAATAATTATCGACACTGACACGTACACCTACAGAGGTTGAACTGGATGGACTATTTGTCTTTATTCAACCTTTACCAACTGTGTAACTATGTAATACACGGGCCGAATGTCAGTCGGTTTTTATTGATGTCGCCCGACATTTGGCCTGTGTGTACTAGGCTTTAATCAGCATGAGTCCCTTCTGATACCTTTTTAGCTCTTGGTGTAGAAAAAACTTAACAAGGGAGGGAACTCCAGCACAACCTATGATTGACGGCCTCTGTTGTGTGCTGTGTCAAAGGAGGCTGTGCCCCTTCCCTCTAATTGGCTATCAGAGCTCTTTTTTAGTGTGTAACTGCAGCTCCCCACCCCCTGCTTTGTGAGTTCATGAATATTCCTTTTAATCCAAGTATTACAAGGATGTACAGGACAAATGGCTGAAAAGTAAAAGGTACAACTTGTGTACGAGGAATTGTTTCACCTCTGTGCATCACCTGAGGCTTGTCACTTTATTTGTGTATATATATAAGGGTTTACAAACACTTTAAATTGACATTGTGGACTTTAAAATGTCCTTATGTTCTGAATACATCTGGCCTTCTCCTTTTGCTCCACCTCCTCTTCACCAGAGCACTAGGGTGCTCTGCAAACAAATGGGCTTTTTTTGGGCTTTCTCTAATCATCAATATGAGAATTATTCTCCAAGTAATGGAACAGTCACAATGGCTATTTGGTGTGTCTTTGGAGGATCTACCCTTTAAATGCAGACTAATTCCATCGTTGTTTAGTTCTTACGGTGATAGATCCTGTATATTTCACCATAATGGGTGTACCATCATGTATGTCTGATTCAGCATTTTTAAAGCAAAACTGAAGTTCTGCTGTAAGAAAACAGCAACCAGGCAAACCGCAAACAGGCATGCTTTCATTGCAGAAGAGAAATTCAATGCATCTTCTGCAAAAAAAAATGCCCCTACCTGCCTGCTCACTGTTCTCGTCAGTGCTGTAAACTGATCTACTAAAGTTCAGCTCAGCTTCCAGTCCCAGGCTTTTCTGAATGCCGGGGTGACTGGCTCCTGCACATGGTGCTGGAGTGATGTCCTCCCCCGCCAGCCAATGAAGAGACCTGAAGACCGACACATGCCGGCAAGGAACAAATGGACAGGTGTGTATTGAGCCTTTATTTCTGCTTCACTTATTCAGCATTTTTTCTTGTCACTCTTTTAAGCATTTTTTCTTTCATACATCTTGGCACTCTTCAGCCAAGTGTTGCATCCAGCCCAGATCAAAGTCTTCTGGGCAAGCAAATAACCCAGACCAATGCTCATTATCCGCGGTGGGGCGATTCAGTGCACCTCTTTCCCACAACACCAAGTTTGTTTTTGTTTTTTTTTGTCTAACATTTAAAATCTCATTCCCCTGATTCTGTGCTTTTTGCGGTGCTTGAATGATTTGTCTCTTCTTTTCAAAAGGATCAGCTTTTCACAAAAAATGTATTGCAATGTTGTACAGTGTATTATTATGACACCTTCCTCACCTCCCTGGTTGCTGCTGCATGCACCTTATAGCCTTACCATCTTCCACCACCCTCTCCAGCTGGTATAATGGTCCAGCACTTTAAAACCTAACTACACAGCTCCAAAGGCCCCATAACTGCATAATGTACGCAAGCCAGTGCTCCTTGGTCAGCACTGACATTTGACTGCACTGACCAATGAGAATCTCTGCTTTGTTCCGGGATGCTGTTCTAGAAGGAAGGATCCTCAACAGGATTCTCGTGTGTCAGTGATGTCACATAGCCAATGCTGACTAATGAGCTACACAGCGCTAGAGGCTGTATAACTATGTTTTAAAGTGCCAGACTGGACTGGAGAGGGTGGTGTTGCGAGTTCACTTAAATTCATTTTGTATTTAAATCTCTTCATGGTTCCCAAGCAGGACAGGACAGTGTGTCCCATATTGGATCCCTAAAGCTGTCAGTGCTTTCAAACTCTGTAAGAAAACTCTGCGTAGTGTCCCTTGGTGTTGGGTCACTGCTTGCTTTCTTGGATGAGGAGGAATTATAAACTTCCACAAATCCTTTCTGGATCCTTCCCTACTACTAAAATATAACTAAATGGCATCATTGTGTACACAGATTGCAATGATCTTGCCTTCACCTTCCCGAATTAGCTATTCCAATACAACAAATCTTCCAGCTCCAAACACCATAACACTTCACTGTTCATCTCAACATGGGAGTTTTCGGGTTCTTGGAATCCTTTTTTTCAAGGCAATTATCTTTGCCCAGTTTCTCTTGAGGCCCCTCCAAAGGGCCATCTTCTCCTATGAGACAAATTCTCCACTCCTTACACAGCCAAAACTGTCTCTTCAGACTAGATTGTCCCATCTTTGATGGCTTTGTTCACTTCTGATGTCTACCCTTCCCCACTATTCATTAAAAGAATCTTGCCAGAGATGCAAATCCCTTGGACAAGGGGTATTTAAATCAGCAAGGAAAGTGTTAAATATCTTTCTATGGGTAGAGAATTTCTGCTCTTTCTTTAGATCACATTGAGTAAACTGTAGTGAACAATTTGGAACCTTCACGGAAGCATTTGTATGACATTTTCTTTAAATAAACATTTTAAAATCCAACATATGAAAATTCATACGATCGTGGCAGAAAGGATTTTCAGCTCAACATGTTTCGCCATCAACATGGCTTTCTCGGGAGCTTATTGTAAACCTTGTGTACAATTTCATTAAAAATAGACAAAAAAGAACATTTAATATATTCAATCAATATAATATAAACAATTCATTTATAGAAACCATAAAGGGATGATGATGATGATGATGATGATGATGATGATGATGATGATGATTTTATTTGTGATTATATACAGGTGCTGTACAGTGTTCCAAAAAAACAAATAGGAACAAAAATAGCCAAAACAAAACCTAGCCGTGTCTCGGCACTAACTAAACAATATTTACAGATCCTAACTACTAAGCTGAGCAAGCCTACAGCTTGTCAGCTTCCACATACCTTTTTGCTCTCCTACAGAGAAGTATTCTGAGTATCCCAGGCCAGGAGCAAAGGCTGTCTTGCTCAGGTGAGCTTAAATTAGCCTGGGGGAGAGGACCAAGACCTGAACTGGACCATGGATCAGAGATCCCTGAACCTGTATGAGAGGAGCCTGGGAGATGTATAAACCCCGAACAGGACTTTTCCTGGCTCTCTCTGGGACGCTCTGCTACAATATATATAATCATTTCATAGATCTGATGAACAAACTCACCTGAAATGCAAACACCACTCCAAAGGACTGCAAAAACCACCAAATTGACAGTCTTGGCAAAGCATTAGAATGCCACAGGGGATATACCCTTTAATTGAACCTGCAGAGAAATATCACAAATTAGACTTCGACAAATTGGATGGTGTCTAATGAATCATAATTGATCCATTTTCACCTACTTTGCATCAATAAATGGCCTGGGGAAGGAGACCATGGCAACACCAAAATGGAACCACATCAAAAACCAGTGTATGGCTTAATAACGATATGACCTAAGGGGACATGTATAATACAATTATAACTATCTGTATCGGTAATCACATTAATTAGGGAAAACCTAACTAAACTTTAAATACCAAAGTATTTTTTTCTTCCTTAAAGCAATAACAGACCAGCAGGGCAAGATGGATCCAAATCAATAGCCAGAGCCACATACAGGAAACAGAACTCCTATAAGTAACAATATAGTTGATTAATGTTTGGCAAGCCCAAATCCTATGTTTGTTCAAAAAATCAACTTGCCGTGGATCAGCTTACTTTCCATAGAAAAGAACCCTCTTCTGCAGGAATGAAAGTGAGCGGCTGCATCAGCGCCGCCATGAGGGTGTTTAACAACCCCCTCCATCCCCACGGCTTCTGACATCGCCGGGATGCGGACCTCCATTGCCTGTCCCCCCTTAACCTTCCCCCCTGTCTCAAATAGGACGAGGAGTGAGATCTCGCAATAACGCAATCAATCCACGCCGGCCGCGGCATTCTGCAAAAAAACAGCTGCAGCCATTTTGGAAACTCCTCATCCCATTTGACACGTATCGCTGCTGATCGTGCATGTGCAAAACAGCCGCGATTGTGACAAATGTCCCCAATTGACAATCCGGTGGTTTAGGGGAGGCACACAGAGGAATAGGCAGGGAAACAGAAACCAACAACCCACCAATAAACCCCCGAGCTCCCCCCCAGTTTCCTCACCCCGCCAACCAATACAATGATGGCCAAAAAAAGGGCAGGCAATATTGGGCAACCCATTAAAGAGCAAGTCCACCTATATATAATCAACCTGCTTACAGAACTATACCTATACCTTAATTTAAGGCTTTATATATAGAAAGGGGGAAGGCAATTGATCCTAATGGAAAAATAGAGAAACAAAAAAAGGTGGGGGGAGAGAGGGGGAACAGAATTGGCGCCACCCGAGCATGAGGCAAAAACAAAGGGATTTCTAACAGCACACCCAAGGTGACGCCCTGGGCGTCCGTGTGGCAACCCACTCCACCCAACTGACCAGGGGCCCTAGCAGTCCAAAAGGAGCCCGGAGTACAATTAGAGGAGCTTCACATCATTACTTGAATTACTTTTATAATTGATACATTTTGTGAATGCAGATAACTAACCACAGAAACAAATACCCCCCCTAATCAAGTGAAAAAACAGCAACAAAGAACAAACAAATGACCAAAACATCAAATCTAAATCACTCCATCTAAGGTAAGCAGGATCGGACTCAATTCTCCTGTTTACCTTAGATGGAGTGGTTTTAATTGGATTTTTTGGTAATTTGTTCTTTGTTGTTTTTTCACTTGATTAGGGGGGTATTTGTTTCTGTGGTTGGTTATCTGCATTTACAAAATGTATCAATTATAAAATTAATTCAAGTAATGTGACGGTCCTCTGATGATTTACAGATAATTATGATCATATTATATATGTCCCCTTAGGTCATATCAGTATTAAGTCTATTTTTAGTGAAATTGTACACAAGGTTCACAATAAGCTCCTGAGGAAGCCATGTTGATGGTGAAACATGAAGAGCTGAAAATCCTTTGTACCTCGATCGTATGAATTTTCATATGTTGGTTTTAAAATTTTTGATGATTATTTAATAAAAAATTTGGTATATTTTGATTTTGTTTCTAGTTAAGTAATTTTGCACCTCAAAACTCCCATTTTCATACTTTTTTTTTTTATAGCACTTTAAACAGGTGTAGAGAAGAGAAGACTGCAGATACAACTTATGTAGCAGACTTTTGTTCCATCTCTGTATATTACCTTAGGCTAGTCACTTCACTGGGTATATAAGGGCTACCGATCGCTTTAAGGAGTGTTGATATCTTGGATCCCCCAGGGCTTTCACAAGTTCCTCCTGCTGACCTTCATGTCACTATTCTATACAGTGATGGGTTTCAGGGGTCCTATTCTACCAGGCTTTGTTATTGCTGACTTTAATAATGTGATTGTTTTAAGTATGCTGTTGGAAGCTGATCATGATGATCATCTGACACTAAGTCCCCATGCACACAGGGCGTTAGAAAGAAACAAGCTGTAAAGCCACTACTAATGCCAAAAAAAAGCAGCTTTTAGTAGTGATTTGAAGTGGCGTGATGCACGTTTAGCCGCGTTCGGTTTTAGCTGTGTTTCTCTGCCTCTATTCAAAATCAATGGTTCCCTATGAGAGCCGACTTTCAGCCCATTGATTTGAATAGAAGGCGCATCATGATGATCCGACTTGTGGTGTGACTTGTGCTCTGAGGATCTTGAATGGGAACCCCAGGCCAAAATAAAAGACGTGGTGTCTCTTCCCACCCCCAAGATCTATACAGGGCCCTTTGAGTCTGGTGTGGATCTTGAAAGGGAAACGCACACCAAAATGGAGAAAAAGGCATGGGGTCCCCCCCAAGATCATACCAAACCCTTCGTTCTCCACTGCCGACCCGGTCCTCCGGCGCTGTTTCTGTCATTGTGCCAGCTCCGATTCTTGTATAGCCATGGGGCGTGACCATCCGGTGATGTCCCATTAAACCCTGCCCCTTGTGACTGAATGTGACCTCACAAGGGTTGGGGTCTCATAGTGATGCCACTGGATGACCAAGCCCTTGCCATAGGGCACAGAGCGGAGCTGGCACAATGACAGGAGACAGTTGGAGGAGAACCGGGTCGGCGGCAGAGAAGACCGGAGGAAGCTGTTTAAGGACTTGTGGGGGTGGGCTCTGGGGGCCCTCTTGTTAAAGGGAGGCTTCCAGATTCTGATCAGCCCCCTGCCAGCAGACCCCCACAACCACCGTCCAGGGTTGTTGGGAAGAGGCCCTTATCCCCATCAACATGGGGGGGGGAAGGTGGTGGGGGCATTGAGGGCGTGTGGGCTGGTATGGTCCAGGGGGGGCTCATCTCCCCCCCCCCCCCTTACTGTCCTGCCGAGCTGCATGCTCAGATAAGGGTCTGGTCTAGATTTTCGTTTGGTTTTGACCATGTTCCATTTGTCTCTGCACTTATCCCATGACCCATGTAGGAACAGGTACCCCTGAGCTCCGTTTACCTGACGGATCGACTGGTCCTGGGCCTCGGCCTCTAGGATGTAGTAAATGGTCCTCCAGCTTCCGTCAGCTGTGGTGCTCAGGTCAGTTCTCTGGCTTCAGAGTTAGCCTGCGATCCAACAGTCCAAGATAGGCCTGTCCACCAAAGAATTCTGGAAGCTTCCAGCACCACTGCTATACTTTGCCTTTCCCCGGTGCATGGCTCTTTGATGCCCTCTGGATGACATTATTGGCTTCCTTGCAGGGAGTACCTGTCTCCCACGGTCCAGCATAGGCAGGAGCCTTGTTGTGAGCAGGGTTCACTCCTCTACACACAGGTGGTCTTTCCATTCACCAGGCTCTTTTGGGAAAAGCATACCAGGCCTTGGAGGCTCCTGCGGGCGGACACAGGTAATTCTGGGCTTGAAAGCCTGTGATTAAGCTGTTCTTGGTGTGCCCCCACACGTCTATAGGATTGGGGGGGCTTTTGCTGGTTTGCAGATCTGTGGACCCCCCTACTCACAGGCAAAGGTCCACAAAGTGATCTCTTCCAGTTTCTGGATTTTCAACATTCTCTGCCTCTGGAGACATTCTTTGCCTCCAATCTTTGCTTCTCTCCAGCTCGTCTGCGGGTCCCTTGTGGGGGCAGTGCAGGTTTAACTCCTTCCAGTGGAATGGCCCTGGTTTGGACTCTGGAGAGGTTTAGGGGGTTTTACTCTAACCTGTTTACAGTTCTGAAGGAAGAGGGGGTTCATCCCACCCTGGACCTCAAGGCTCTGAACAGCCTCATGGAGGTGTAGCAATTCAAAATGGAATCCATCCGTTTGGTGATGACTTCTCTTGGAGGGGAGGTCTGGCCTCCATAGACATCAAGGAAGTGTGCCTGCATGCTCCCATCTGTACCAGGCACCACCACTTTCCACGCTTTCTGGTCGGGAAAATATACTAGCACTTTGTGGCGCTTCCTTTTGGTCTGGCATCTGTTCCTCAGGTTTGTTTTTACCAATGATTGACTAGCTGGACAACCTTCTCCTTTGAGCAGAGACCTTTGTTCACACTGATGGACAATGCGGCTATCAGCATACGCACTCTGTGGGTGTTCAGGAGGGTCCTGAACTTCAAGAAGTCCACTCTGACCCTGACCAGGAGGCTGGAGTACCTGGGTATGATGCTAGACTCAGGGCAGACGAAAGTGTTCCTTTCCTTTGCCAAGCTCTGGAAACTCCAGTCGGCTACTACTGTCCCACAGGCAGGCTTCCCTATAACTCTAACTCTACATGCAGGTTCTGAGCCTCAAGGTGTCCACCTTTAGTTAGTTTCCATATGCGTAGTTCAATCTGAGTGGTCTGCAGAAGGAAATCCTCTCCAAGTGGGCCCTCATTGGACTCTCTTATTCAGCTGGCCCTGGAGGCCAGGGCTTTTCTGGTTTGGTGACTCCAGTCTCCCTTGCTTCTAGTCCGTGGTGTCTTTTCTGTTGCTCTGGGCAGTAGTCACTATGGACACAGCCTGTTCAGCTGGAGAGAAGGGTCGCTGGACACGATTAATGTTCTGGAGCTTTGGGCAATCAGACTGTCTAAAGCAGTGGGCAAAGCTTCTCGGTGGGTGCCCAGGTAGGATTCAGTCAGACAATGCCATGAAAGTGGCCTATGGCAACCATCAGGGTGGCACTGGAAGCTTTCAGAATCCTTCAGTGGGCAGAGCGTTAGTCTGAAGCTGGATCAGGGAGAGTGGTCGCAGCACCCCGAAGAATTTCAACTGCTGTGTCTGTGGTGGGGCACGTTGGATGTAGATTTCCTGGAATCTTGCCTCAACAGTAAAGTTTGTGGCAAGGTCGAGGTATCCCCTGTTGGATGCGATGAGTGCTTTGGTGGCTCCATGGTGTCGTTATCGTCTCATTTGTGCATTCCCTCTCAAGCTTTTCCCTCGGCTGCTACACAGGATAGAGGCCAAAGGAATTCCTGTTGCTCCGGATTGACCTCGCCAACCCCAGTAGGCAGATGTGGTACGGCTGGCCACGGACATTCCCTGGCAGTTGCCTCTGCAAGAAGATCTTCTGTCCCAAGGGCCAAAATTCCACCCTGCTTTACCGTCGCTGGCTTTGACAACGTGGCTATTGAAAGCCAGGTTTGAAAGACTGGGTTGTCTGATTTGCTGATTCCTACAATGCTGAAGGCCTGTAAATCTACTTCACGGAAGTTCTACCTTTACGCTTGGAAAACCATATAACTCATGGTGCGAGACTGCGTGTGTCTCCCCACGTGCCTTCTTGGTGGCTCAGATTTTGGCCTTTCTCCAGTGATGTGTTGAGCACAGGCTTGCCTGGAGTACTGTCAAGGTCTCTGACTGGGGGGGGCAGTTAATCAGCGTTACACCTTCAAAATAGCTGCTAGCAATAGAGGAAATGCACCACCCTCAAACATGAAAACAAAATTGCAGAGCTTAACAGTATATCAAATCAAATAGTCCAAAGAAGTCCATATAAAGTGCAGTGCTAGGAAATCAAATTAATATGAACAAGTAATCCATATAACGCAGGGGTCTCAAACTGGCGGCCCTCCAGCTGTGACTATTTGATTTGATATACTGTTAAGCTCTGCTATTTTGTTTTCATGTTTGAGAGTGGTGCATTTCCTCTATTGCTAGCAGCTATTTTGAAACTACAAGTTCCATCATGCCTCTGCCTGTGGGAGTCATGCTTGTAACGGTCAGTCTTGCAATGCCTCATGGGACTTGTAGTTTCGCAAAAGCTGGAGGGTTGCCAGTTTGAGACCCCTGATATAAGCAGTCCATTAAAGTGCAGTGCTCCTTTAACCGCTTACCGGGCCAATTCTGACACTTTGCTCCTACATGTAAAAATCATAATTTTTTTGCTAGAAAAT
Organism: Lithobates septentrionalis; assembly: GCA_037952835.1. Taxonomy (NCBI): domain Eukaryota; kingdom Metazoa; phylum Chordata; class Amphibia; order Anura; family Ranidae; genus Lithobates; species Lithobates septentrionalis. Next base: position 1,977,603 of record JBBDGP010000855.1, on the reverse strand, counting down.
TACATAGAACCCCCAAACATTATATATGTTTTTTTTAGCAAAGACCCTAGAGAATACAATGGCGGTTGTTGCAACTTTTTATCTCCCACAGTATTTGCGCAGGAATTTTTTGAACGCGTTTTTTGGGGAAAAAACTGTTTTGTGTTTAAAAAAAAAAACAGTAAAGTTAGCCCAATGTTTTTGCATTTTGTGAAAGATGAAGTTACGCCGAATAAATAGATACCTAACATGTCACGCTTCAAAATTGCACACGCTCGTGGAATGGCGCCAATGTTCGTACTTAAAAATCCCCATAGGCGACGCTTGAAATTTTTTTTACTGGTTACATGTTTTGAGTTACAGAGGAGGTCTAGGGCCAAAATTATTGCTCTCGCTCCAACGTTCACGGCGATACCTCGCATGTATGGTTTGAACACAGTTTTCATATGTGGGCGGGACTTACGTATGCGTTCGCTTCTGCGTGCGAGCACGCGGGGACAGCGGCGCTTTGAAATTTTTTTTTATTGTTAATTATATTTTATTTTTTTTATTTTGACACTTTTTTGAAGAAAAAAAAATGATCACTTTTTTATTCCTATTACAAGGAATGTAAACAATATGTAGCAATATGACATGTCAGGTGCTCTTAATAGTGAGATATGGGGTCAATAAGACCCCATATCTCACCACTAGGTTGGGAAGCCTGAAATAAAAATAAAAAATAAAACAAACAAACGCCGCTTCCCAGCCGAAGCAGCGCCGTTTTTTTGAATGGAGAGGCCGGGCGTGACGTCATAACATCGCGCCCGGCCTCCGACGATCATAGAGACTCCGGGGACCATCTGGTCCGCCGGAAATCTCTATGATCTACATCCGGCGCCGGCGGATCCACTCTCCGCCTCACCGATCGCAACGGTGAGTCGGAGCAAGCACCGGAGGGCGGCGGGAGGGGGGGGGATGTCCCCTCTCGCCTCCCATAGGAACGATCAAGCGGCGGAACGGCCGCTATGATCGTTCCTATGGTGTAGAGATTCGCCGGCTGAAACCGGCAATATCTGAATGATATCTGTAACTACAGGCATCTTTCAGATATACCCACTCAAAGCCAAGGACGTCATATGACGCCCTTGGTATTGAAGTGGTTAAATATGTGATTTATAGAAGTGGCCACTCACTAGACAAAGTTGCTGTCTCAATCAAGAGAACAGCTCACACGCTTAATGCAATAATATGCAGATGTAAGGTCACATTTAGCATGTGGCACATACAGTACTTTAGATAAAGTATTCATACCCGTTGTCATTTTCCACATTTTGTCATGTTGCAACCAAAAATGTAAATGTATTTTATTAGGATTTTATGTGATAGACCAACACAAAGTGGCACATGATTGTGAAGTGAAAAGAAAATTATAAATGGTTTCACAATTTTTTACAAATATCTGAAATGTATGGCGTGCATTTGTATTCAGCCCCCGAGTCTATACTTTGTAGAACCACCTTTCGCTGCAAATAGCTGTATTTGTACTGAGATTAAATTACACACAGGTGGACTTTTTACTAATTGGGTGATTTCTGAAAGCAATTGGTTACACCAATTAACTAGCAAGCCCCCAATAGAAAATAAAGACTGCATTAAAAAAAAAAAACTATAAATCCGACTAAAACTGTCACTTTAAAAATATAAACTTGGCCTACCTTTAAAAGTTAGCTACAGTGAGAAACTTGGCATTCACTTTCATTCACAATTTGTTTTCATGTCTGGGGAGCAATTGGTTACCCCCACAAGTCTGATGCCGGCGTTCATCATGTACTGCAGGCTGATTTTCTTGACTGATTTTAGGCCTGGCTATCTTCCCTGATTACTGACCAGTGCAAGTAGTACGTAGGCCAGTGTACAGAGGGTCGGCAGAAGGTAGGTCTGCGTACAGAGGGTCGGCAGAAGGTAGGTCTGCGTACAGAGGGTCGGCAGAAGGTAGGTCTGCGTACAGAGGGTCGGCAGAAGGTAGGTCTGCGTACAGAGGGTCGGCAGAAGGTAGGTCTGCGTACAGAGGGTCGGCAGAAGGTAGGTCTGCGTACAGAGGGTCGGCAGAAGGTAGGTCTGCGTACAGAGGGTCGGCAGAAGGTAGGCCTGCGTACAGAGGGTCGGCAGAAGGTAGGCCTGCGTACAGAGGGTCGGCAGAAGGTAGGCCTGCGTACAGAGGGTCGGCAGAAGGTAGGCCTGCGTACAGAGGGTCGGCAGAAGGTAGGCCTGCGTACAGAGGGTCGGCAGAAGGTAGGCCTGCGTACAGAGGGTCGGCAGAAGGTAGGCCTGCGTACAGAGGGTCGGCAGAAGGTAGGCCTGCGTACAGAGGGTCGGCAGAAGGTAGGCCTGCGTACAGAGGGTCGGCAGAAGGTAGGCCTGCGTACAGAGGGTCGGCAGAAGGTAGGCCTGCGTACAGAGGGTCGGCAGAAGGTAGGCCTGCGTACAGAGGGTCGGCAGAAGGTAGGCCTGCGTACAGAGGGTCGTCAGAAGGTAGGCCTGCATACAGAGGGTCGGCAGAAGGTAGGCCTGCGTACAGAGGGTCGGCAGAAGGTAGGCCTGCGTACAGAGGGTCGGCAGAAGGTAGGCCTGCGTACAGAGGGTCGGCAGAAGGTAGGCCTGCGTACAGAGGGTCGGTAACATGTACTGTATGGTAGGGGTCAAGAGGGCATGGTACAGGGAGGTCAGGAGGGGGAGCAGTACTGGGAGGGTCAGGAGGACACAGTGCAGGGGGACAGGAGGGTATGGGTATATTGGGATGGGGGGGGGGGGATCAGGAAGGCTGGGGTGTCCAGGAGGGTATGATATTGGGCGGTCAGAAGGGAATGGTACTGTGGTGTCAGGAGGCCTGGAGTGTACAGAAGTTTTTAACGCAGAGTGGCACAGGGAGGGTGCAGTGGTGCTGATCCCTGCTGGAAATCCTCTCACCTTCCCACATGGTACCCTTGGATCGGGGAGGAGGGCTAGTGGCAATTTGCATGCACTATCCATATGAAGCGCTCAGGTGTGTTCGGAGAAGAGCCCGAATCCGCCTAAGCTATTCTGGAGGCTTTCCCCGCCCGGCAGCCGCACGTATGCACGGGACGGGGGCTGCCCCTGTAGCCTGGGATTGGGTGAGCGTGCGCATGTGCCACTCCTGAAGCAAAGACCAGGTCGGCAACAGGTAACCCGGCAATCGACAGGTTGCCGACCCCGGTTTAGAGGAAAGCATATTCATGTGTTAAAGTCCAGACCTAAATCAAATTGAGAATCTTTTGCAAGACTTAAAAATTGCTGTTTTCAGAAACTCTCCAATCTGACAGCTTGAGCCATTTTGCAAAGAAGAATGGGCAAAAATATCACTCTCTAGATGCTGGCAGACATACCCAAAAAGACTTGCAGCTGTAATTGCAGGGAAAGGTGGTTCTTCAAAGTATTGACTCAGGGGGGCTGAATACAAATGCACGCCACACTTTTCACACATTTGTAAAACATTTTGAAAACCATTTATCATTTTCTTTCCACTTCACAATTATGTGCCACTTTGTTGGTCGATCACATAAAATCCCAATAAAATACATTAACGTTTTTGGTTGTAACATGAGAAAGTGAAAAATTTCAATAGGTATGAATACTTTCTCAAGGCACTGTACACTGTCACTTCCTCCAGATCATATGCAAGTCAGTAACAGCGGTGTATACAAAAAATGTAGTATTTGGTGAATACTTGATGGAACAATAAAATTGCCCGTGATAATAACAAATACTGATAAATCCGTGTGTCACTCTGCCTTCCCCACATAGACTGCACACTCACCAGAGGGAATATAAACCATGCAATATACAGCCTACTTTAGCAGATCGATGAATTCAGACAGTGTCTCCAAAATCCTCTGAGCCCGGGACTCTCAATCAGTTCTCTCTTGGGGTACGCACAGCTGCTCACACCATCCAATGATACCGATAGACAAAGATAATAAGGTATCATAGTGTAGTAATTTTTTTTTTTTTTAAAACCGCTTAAAAACACAGTACCAGCCAGATAAAGCACCAGTGCAAACATACAAGGTAAGATGCCGCTTGTAACTCGTTTGCAAACACAGCCGCAGGTAGTGCAAGGTGCGGTGGTGTAACGTCACGTCATTTTAGGTCTCTGATTTTGCTGTCTTTTTTTAAACTTACTCTGGCCACAACACACTCTTTGATTCATACCGTTTGGGTTCATTCACACTTGCTTCAAAATACTGATGCTTATCAAATGCGCCTAAAGGCATTAATGTACATTAATAAGTGCGTTTTTAAGAGCATTAAAACGCTGCCCCAAAACGTTTGCGGCGCAGTTGACAAACGCTTTTGGCTTGTTAAAAGTGCACAACAAACGCTAACAGAAGCTGGTTGTTAAGGAGCGGACCAGGAAGCCAGCCGCCGCGTCCTTAACAGATGAGTTATCAGCTTTCAGCGGGCTTCCCCAAAGCACCTTGTTCCCATGTTGATGGGACAAGGGCTCTTCCCCCACAACCCTGGGCCATGGTTGTGGAAGTCTGCGGGCAGAGGACCCCCAGATCCCCCCCTCCCCCCAATGTGAATGAGTATGGGGTACATCACACCCCTACCCATTTACCATAAGTCTGGGTTAACGACTTTTGTCCTTTAAGTCTCTGCAGGGAGACTCAACAGTGATAAACGTGGTTTGCAACCCTCTTTCCTTCCAAAGGTGGTTTCCAATATTCATCTGAATGAGGACATTGTCCTGCCTTTTCTGCAGCCACGTCCATTGCACTGCACTCCTTGGACGTGGTCAGGGCAGTTCATGTGTACCTGTCTGCCATGGCTCCCTTTTTGAAGGTCAGATTTTTTTTTTTTTTTTTTTTGATTCTGAGTATTTCCCAGTGGCGCAATCTACCAGGGCGATTCATGCCTCTTGGGTGTTCTAACATCAGGCATCTGTGTCTCAAGTTTGCAAGGCAGCTACCTAATTGTCTGTGCATACCTTTACCAAATTTTACAAGGTTGATGTTTTTGCATCTTTGGCTGCCTACATTGCCCACAAGGTTTTGCAGATGGCTGTTTGATTTTCCTGGATCTCCCTGTGGAGGTTTTTAAGTTTGCGTGGTTGCCTGTTTCTGTGATATGGCTCCTGTGTTGTTTTCCCACCCCCTCCCTGAGACACTTCTTTGGTAAGTCCCAATGGTCAAGAATGAAGAGTTTTTGTTAAAACCATGAAATCCCTTTCTCTGAGTTCATTGACTGACACGGCACCCACCCCTCCTTTTTTTTTTTTTTTTTTTTTTTCCTGTACTGCTTTGTGACTGGCTTGTCTATAGCAGGGAAAGCGGGTTTATACCAGCTAGGATTGCCTATAACAGGTGCTGTTCTTTTTCTGCCTAGTGTCCTGCTCCTGTAGGGGGCTCTATAAACTCAGATTAAGGTATTTTACGGTGGGTAATTAAAAAAAAAAAAAAATTCCATATGTGGTCAATGCGAAATCTAGCATTGCGTAAAAAGTATGGTTGCCTTTCATATGCACTGCACCTGTGCAGTTCCTGTAGCCGTTCTGCCATCCTAGATGGAGAAGTTGAAATCCATTTAACAACAAGCATGCTACGAGCAGCAAAGAGTGAAATGGCCAGAGATTTATACTAGTCTAGGATAAGTCAAAGTGTTGCAGAGTAGATTCTCAAAGGATCTACACTTGGTGAAGAACCTGTCACAACTTATGGGTATGAAGGACCTCAGTCCAGTATAGTTTACATTTGGGACAATACCACAATGGATGTATCAGGTCTCCATAAGGTTTATTACACTTGCTGCAAAAAAAGTTTATTTTTATTTTTCCCTTTTTATTGCCATTTCAAACATAAATTTAAAAAGAACAGAAAAATATAGTAAGGCATTTTAGCTCTTACAGAATGAAAAAAGGGAAAAATTCAACAAATGTTATTTAAATATTACTATCTCTGCTTATAGAGCATTTATTTTTATTTTTACAGAAACAAAAGGAAGAAGGGAAAGGAATAGGGAAGGAGGAAGGGAGGACAAAAAAAGGGGGGGGGGGGTAAATGCCAATGCACTGCGTTCAATTCCAGGCCTGGGATTACAAATAACAAGAATATTGAACTTCTATTGCAACATAGCTATCCAAATATTATGTATTATATCGTCTGACAAATTTGTACTATATATACTATAATATATCAAAAGAAGTTTTGATGTAAACCGATGCTATACAGAAAATGTGGTGTACGATATTCCCTATGTATAATGTGTAAGCTGATACGAGTGAGCAAGAGAAAAGAGGGACTGCTTTTAAAACCCCCTCCCAGACATCACCAGGAATAACTAACTTTTGCTCCCATTTTCCTTCTACAAGGAGCTGGATGTCTCAATTTTAATAGAAATTGTAAATGAGTCTCAGAAAAAAGCCCCTTTGATCCTTTGGCTTAAAATTCTATCAAATGACTGGGTATTTGTAATCGAGAAACTGAGAGCCATTTTGAGCTAAAAAGGCATGTCTGACTGAGCTGGAGGTATTATTAGAAATCCCTCTTATCTCAAGAGCATTCCACTTGCAGTTGGAATGATTTAAAATATTAACACGCACAAGAAATTGTCAGAATGCCTGTGGCATAATAAAATAATAAATATGAAATATTCTGATGGGAGGTTTCATATTCATATATGTTTCTGATATTCATAGTTCATATCTTATTTGCAGGTTCAGGTGGTAGAGCTACAGTCAAGTATAACAGAGACTGCTAAGCTAATTGAAGAGGTTGATGATTGTATATCCAGCTTACAAATTGGTATGGGTTTTTTTTGTTTTTTTTACCTCCTAAATGTCTTATCTGCTTCAACTTACAGAAATATCTAAATCCACTCTTTCAAGGTGGCGGGTTTGTTTTTTTTGCATTATGAAGTTCCAGAGGTCACACTTATGTACAAGTAAATTGTAACACACTGGAATTTTAAGTCTAGCTGCCTTCACGTAAGTTTAGTTTTAAGATGTTGTTAAAGGTGTATTCCTCCTGGAATTAATTTGCCATAGTAATATGTAATATATTAAGAAGGAATTTAGAAAGAGAAACCAGAATGTTAAGCTCTGGGGAAGGAACAAAAGTCTAAGTTGTTGGAATGTGACACCAAATTGCATGAATGTTTTTCTCGATAGTAATACCCAGTGCTGATTTTGTTTTAAAGTGGAAGTCCCCAATACATTTCCTTCAACAGTTTTACATCCCCTGTCGGCACTGTGATCATCTGTCCTGGGCTGCAGTTTTCACCGGCTGGCGCAGGGTGACATTGCTCATATTGACACACAGAATCTGTGCTAGAATGTAAACTAGCTGCACGTGCACAGCTCACTGTACATCCTAAAGAAGACTGCAAGCAAGCAGTTGGGTTCAATTTATTGCGGAAGGAACATTATTTAAACCTATCAGAGCCTGTCTGCTGGCAGTCTTTAAAATTGAGACTTTAGGTCATCTGTTCATTAGATTCACACTTGTGCTGTGTTTGCGGGTGCAGGAATTCTTTCTGAAACCACCCACAGCCAAAACGCGTCACACTTTTTTTTTTTTTTTTTGCAGACATACATCTAAACACTCGGCGCGGGAAATCGCATGGTGCACAATCGTTGTGATTCCCATGTGGCTCCAGTTTTAAAAAGGTGCAGGGACCTTTTTCCTGTAGGTACAGCAGCCCATTCAAGTGAACAGACTGCTGTGCATACGCAAATGCCGAACGCATAGATTTAAACCAAGCCTTAAAGCCTAGTACATAGCCAATGGCTAAGAGCGCTGAACAGAGTGTTCTGGTAGTGGGGCCACCACCCTGTCAGAATAAAATAGCACAGCAGGGGAGATCGCTGTACTAACGTTGCATGGGTAGTACAGCGGCTCCTCCGGAGCTGTCAGGTTTTTCGTTCAGCCCTACTGGGTTGAACGAGAAACTACTAGTGCGCACTATGCTTAAAGCGGGGTTCCACCCAAATTTTGAACAATATCTGCATGTATTCTCTTCCTTGCCTAGATGCTGACATGCCGTTTAAAAAAATTTAAATCGCCGTAATTGCCTTTTTATTTTTCTATTCTTCTTTGCACTTCCTGGTTCTCCTCCCGTGGGAGTAGGCGTGTTTCTAGCCTCTCCCAGACTCATGGGAGCTAGTCTCAGGCTTCCCAGGATGCCACTGAGCATGTGCGGGAACGAGCGGTGAATGCTGGGAGCACAGCATTCACCACATCCAGGAAATAAATGCTTGTGGGCTTCAAATGCCCACAATGAAGATGGAAACCGCCTGCAGTGAATAATATAAGTTATTCTTTTCGATGAAATCTGACACAGGCGGACATATTACACACATTATGCGAGTATGTAATGCTGAGAAGAAAAGTTTGTGAAAGAACTCAAAAAAAAAACGATAGGTGGACCCCCGCTTTAAACAGGACCTGCTCCAGACATGAAGTGCTGGTTCCTATGCTCTGCTGCACTTGCCAGTGCTCTGATTTTCCTGTCACAGATTGGGTTTATCACTAGTGGTTTAATATACTATAAATTGGGGGTCTCAAACTGGTGGCCCTCCAGCTGTTGCGAAACTACAAATCCCATCATGCCTCTGCCTGTGGGAGTCAACTGTCAGCCTAGCAAAGCTTCATGGGACTTGTAGTTTCACAACAGCTGGAGGGCCGCCTGTTTGAGACCCCTGCTGTAAATGTTAGTGATACTAAAGTCAATTTTTTTTTTTTTTTTGTATCTAAAAATAACAAACATGTTATGCTTACTTGCTCTGTGCTGTGGTTTTGCACAGAGCAGCCCAGATCCTCCTCTTCTTGGGTCCCTCGCTGGCACTCCTGGCCCCTCCGTCCTGCTGAGTTCCCCCACAGCAAGCAGCTTGCTATGGGGGCAGCCGAGCGGCTGCTCTGTGTGTCCATTCAGACACTGAGCCGCGGTTCGGCCCCGCCCCCTCTCTCTCCTCTTTTTCTCACCGACTTTGACAGCAGCGGGAGCTAATGGCAACCCACTGCTGTCTCAGCCAATAATGAGGGAGAGTCCCGGGCAGCCGAGACTCTCGTGCAACATCGCTGGATCGAGATGTCCTCAGGTAAGTATGAGGGGGCTGCTGCACACAGGTTTCTTATCTTAATTCATAGAATGCATTAAGATAAACCTTCTAACTTTAGAACAACTAATTATAATGTTTTATTCTTGTGTACTTGCATATATTTTTAAAGATTTGTATTTTGTATTTGTTGTTCAGTCTCATGAACAGTTATAAATAAAAAAACAAAATGTTTTTTCTCTTTAAAGAAACTGCCAGACTGGAGCACGGATTCAAAAAGAACTGGGCAAATATCCCGGGTGGTAATGCGATGCAGTTTGGTAAGTAAATTCTAGTTTTCTGAGAAACCTGGCTGCGCTTACAAAGCAACACTGTCCATTCTACCTGCACCTAAAACAACCTCTTCTTAATCTGTGAGAAAGTGTACATTTGAGCTAGTTTGTATACAGTAATGTAATTTATTTTGCTCACTGTATTTTTTTTTGTTTTGTTTTGCTTGCAGAGTTAGAAAATATGATCTCTCTGGAACAGATTGCTATCGGGTAAGACAGTAAAAAAAAAAATATATATATATATATATATATATATATATATATATATATATATATTAATCTAATATAATATAATATTTTTGTGCTTTAAAACCAGTTTCTAATGAGTGCTTACATTGACATATTCAGGATTTAGAAATTTACAAGGGGAGTAGAGAAGTGGGTGTTGGGGTTTTTTATTTAATCCTAAATGTTGTCCTTTTGTAATATACAATATGACATATTACAATGCTTCTGTTAACTAGCCATTTTGCTCCTTTACTACTTATACTAGTCCAACTGTACATGAACTAGATTGAATGTGAAATAATTTACTGTCCCATAATGGTTGTTTTTTCTTTAGCAAATCACTTTGGAAAGAGGGTAAGAGCAGTTAAAACTACCGTACTAATATATTTGACTATTTGTAGGGAAAAGTCACACTTGGAACAACAAAAGGAAAAGGTCTTGACACACCTTGGTTGCTTGCAGGACGAAGCACGAGGCCTTGACAAACGTTTGCAGGAACCTTGGTAAGCATGACCCTTTATTTTCTTTTGTATCCAGGAATAATTTCAACCATTAATTTTTTTTGAATGAAGGGGAAGTTAGGCCATAAATGGGCATATTCATTGTGTGTTCTTCAGTCATGCCTTTTCAAAACACAATCTGATGTGCTATTGCCGTCTTGCCGTATGTGCCTGCGCATGGTTTAGTCAGAATATATTCAAATATCTTCTGGAAAAATGCCCCACAAGTTAGATGGCTGTTTAGATAATACCCTTCCCTTGTTAAAGTGGTTGTAAACCTCAGACGCTAAGTATGAACAAAGCATATTCTTCTTCAGTGTGTACATGTCTTAATTCTGAGCACTAAGTGTCATTTCTGCTGAGTAATTACTGAGTACTGAGTAATTTCTGACGAATTTTCCTGACACCAAGAGGTAGAATGGTGACGGGGAGGGACCTCCAGCACACAGCCTATGATTGACAGCCTCAGCTCTGCACCTGGATGAAGTGGGGGGGAGGGGTGTTGCCCATTCCCTCCAGTAAGCCCTCCTTACTGAGCTCTGCAGAATTTAACTTCAGCTCCCAGCCCCCTGCTTTCCCAGAGCTTAGACAAGCTGTATAAATTCTGGACTCTGAAGGGCTGTAGAGAACAGTGGACTACAGATAAACAGGTACAACCGATGTAGGAAGATTTGTTTCAGATCTGTTTATTTCACATGAGGCTAGTCCCTTCACGGAGTATGTGTGAAGGTTTACATCCATTTCGAATCTCCGGTCACGCATATGAGAATAGATAAATTCTGTACTATTTTTTGCTTTTCTTAATTCTTCCTCTCTCCTTATTGTTGGCTTTCGTTGGATATCACCTCATTATACATGTCCATTTCACATGCTATTGAGCTTAAAGCTGTCAAATTTTTCCTGTAAAATCACTCTCAAATGCATCCTAAACAAGCTGGTTTAATTTTTTTTTTTCCATAAAGTTTTTATTGAGAATTTGAGTTTGTTTTGTAATAGATAAAAACAAAGTGCAGTCAGAGAATACATGTAGACTCCCAATCATGTAACATCTATGGTGTATATGTCAAAGCAAGTAAACAAAACTGCAAGAGCAGTACAAAATATCACTTCACTTCAGTCAATATCACTACACATGTCGTGACCCCACAGATGATCATTAGGATCTCTACATAATATCTACATATCAGTACATATGGAAGCTCCACCTAGCATGTTCTAGTTCAACACATCCTTTAAACATTCACACTAACCTAACCATCTGCCTGAATACAGTAATAGTGTATTATGCAACAGCTACACTGACTGAACTCTCAACTAAACTAATTGATCATAAGACTAGAGAATATTTTTCTCAAAATACAAGGGCTATATTATGCACCGTAAAGGTGTTATCAGCACTGTAGCAACCTATAAGAAACCAGCGAGAAGGGAGCTAAAGCTGGTATTGCCACCCAAGGCTCCTAAAGTTTGTAGAATTTATTAGGTATACCCCTATTTCGATAAATGTGTTCCCTCAGTAGAGCATTGTTAACCTGAAGACTCCACTCCTCATATGTGGGAGGGCTTGGAGAAAGCCATCACAAAGCAATAGTTTTACGTGCTATGATAATATAAGCTATTAGCAGGTACTATAGCATCACGTGGAACTGTCTCCTCATCCAGGTTGCCTAAAAGACATATCCTAGGATCTAGGTCTATGTGTGTTTGGTAGGCAAAGTTAATTGTTTCCACTAGGCCTCGCCAGTATCTATCCAGTTTGGGGCACTTCCATAACATATTGGTTTAATTTTAGATGCATCGTGGTTCTTCCTTGAGAATTTTTTTTACATTTTTGATAACTAGTTTTACCTACAAACAAAAGGCACAAGCAGGGCGGTAAGTTTTGCCCCCAACCCAACTCCACATGGGGTTATGGGAATATCAATGCATCCATCATCACATCCCCTTTGCTCAGCACATTGCGTTTTTCAGGAGGTACATAGATGACTTAAGCCTCTTGCACACGATCAGATTGTTGTCCAACAAAGCGTCAGACTTTTGCCCGAAGGGCGTGTGCCAGGAACTTGTCTTGCTTACAAATGGTACACAATTGTTGGCCAACAAACATAGTGATGTACTACGAGGAATTTCAGCTCTTGAGCGCCACCTTTTGGGCACCTTCTGCTAATGTCGTGTTTGGTGAGCATGGATTCTGAACATGCGTGTTTGTACTTTCAACTTTTGTTTGATTGCCTTGTGTACACATGATAGGAAAATCTGACAGACCGTTGTCTGCCGAAAATTTACTAGCCTGCCATCCAACATTTGTTGGCAGAAAGTTGGACAAAATTTGTCTGATGGAGCAGCATACTAACGGTCGGATTTTAGGCCAACAGTCTGTCATCAATTCCCTGCTGAAAATCCGATTGTGTGTATGAGGCTTAAGTCATTATATAGGACAGCCATCAGTCAACCATTGCAGATTTTGTCACCCACTGCATTAACAAGAATTCTGGTCTGTCTTTCACATATGTAACGGATACCAAATCTTAGTTTTTCCTAGACATCGAGTTAGGTTATATTGATTCCACCATCACATCCAAAAACCACTTCAAAAGTTCAGCAGGGAATTTTTATATCCAATTTAAATTCTGCCACTACTCTAGGTGGAAAAGAAATATTCCCTAAAAAAAGTTAGCCTTGATGTCCAATCATGATGCAGCATCTGTCTGTTTTATTACTCAATTTCATTCAAAATACAGACACATGGAAAACATGAAGAGGCGGGGGTGTTCCGGGAAGTTTGCCAGCATTGGGAATGGTCAGAGACCGACCTATTGGCATCCAGGTTCAACAACAAGCTACAGCAATTTGTGTCCCCAACAAGGGATCCTCTGGCAATCGGAGCAGATGCTTTGATAGTTCCATGGAGCCAGTACTCCCTAGTTTATGCTTTCCCTCCGATCCCTCTCCTTCCACATTTGTTGCGCAGGATTCAGAGAGAGGGGGTTCCAGTCATTCTGGTGGCACCAGCCTAGCCCAGAAGGCCCTGGTTTTCTTGGATTGTGAGACTGACAATAGATGGGCCATGGACGCTTCCACGTCACCCCGATCTACTGGACACACTTAACCGTGCTTAGCAACAAGCCTTTTACTGACACTTTTTTTTATATTGCATCCAGTAGTTTTTTGTAAATCGTAGTATGGTGATTACCTATTATACTAAAGATCGGCATGTGGCATTAATAAACATCAACAGATTTCAGTTGTGCCTTCCCATGCACAATATGCCTGGCTGCTGAGCTCTTCTCCCCATCCCTGCACACAGTGCACTGACATGCAGCACTGTTGGGGCTGCACTGATAATCGGGATACTGATCAGTACCCTGACTATTAGTGTAGATTTCACCTTTTACTCTGGCTGGTTACCAGCTTTCTCCTCTCCTCACGCTGTGACGGCGTGAGGAAGGGAATGCCGGTAACCGGGCTGGTTACCCCAATCTGTGATCAGCTATGTCTGGAGGACACCGTGATCATAGTGCGCCGGGTGCGTGCCGCAGCAGGCGCGTGGTGGGTGCAGTCCTCGGAGGACGGTAATAGACACCCTCCCAGAACTGCAGGCCTGTACTGTAGCCTTCATTCAGCTATAGTGTGGTCATCTGGGGGGAGGTGGAGATGGATGCCGCCGCCCAAGGCAAACTCCTTATTTACCTCACAGTAGATAGACCACAGGGTGGGAAGCAGGGGTGTGATTTGGAACCTGTGGATGGCATAGGAGCATTATTTGGTAAATATATATAGTCAGTGGGTTGTTGGCGCCTGGGGCAAGGCAAGTAATTTGCGCCACCTAACCCGTAGACTCAGAGTCCCTTCCACTAGTTTTGCTGCAACGGATTATTAAGGGCTCTTTGCCGTTCACAGCCTTAGCCTCTGATTGGCTGCCTGGAAGCTTACAGTAGTCAAAGAGCTATCTCACATTGAACCAATAAAAGGAAGCCAATCACAGACTCTGGCTGTGAATAACGAGGAGGTGGATTCCTTACTAATCCATCGGAGCCGAGCAGCCCACCTAAAACTCTGATATACAGTGGGGGGAGGGCAGGGAGCAGTATACAGTGAGAGGGGGGGTGGCGCCAGGTGCACAGAAGAGAGGAGGTGTTGCAGCCAGGTGGAGGGAAAAATGGAGCCAGGTGCACAGAGGAGAGGAGGTGTTGCAGCCAGGTGGATGGGAGGACGGAGCCAGGTGCACAGAGGAGAGTGGGGGGGTGGGGAGTTCCACATGCAGCAGTTAGTGAGTCTTGCAAGAGCCGCTCAGTGTAAAGACTGTCAGGTAATGTAACTGCTTGCAGGGAGAAAGACAGTCATTTTTAGGACACCGTCTCCATGGGCAGTACAGACCGGTGGTCTGAGTCCTGTCCTGGGATGGAAATAAATCACTGCTTGCTGTAGGTATAAACTACAAATGGGACGTGGCTGGGGGAGCAGGAGGCATATCAGCCACCAGACTTGCAAACACAAAACCACTGGGAATTAACTGTTTCATTTGAAAATTACCAGGCTATTTCAGAGCAACTACTGAGCTAGCAAAAAGATGGCTTACACATTTGGTGAAGGTAGGTGCAACAAAAAAAAGTTGTTTTGCCCGGAGTTCTGCTTTAAGGAAAAAGTATTCCCTTTTTGTAATTCCAGATGGACCTCTGATTTCTTGTTTACCATCCTTAGGTGGCTCGTCTAAACCTTCAAGCACGGTTATAATCTCAAGGATTGGGTTTTACCCATTCCTGCCATTCCACAATCTACTAGATGTTGGTGTGTGTTAGGCTTTTCAGCATCAAACAACTGTGTCCCAATTCGCAAGGCTGCCACGTGGTGGTCTGTTCACAAATTCTCTACCAGGTGGACATTGCATTCTTATCTGATGCCAGAGTTTGTTGCCTACCACCCCTCATTTGGACTGCTTTTGAACTTCTGGAGGTGAAAGACTTTGTGTCCTTTAATGCATGACAAAGAAAATAGAATTTTTGTACGCACAGTAAAATCCATTGTCTGTTGTGGGACACTGGTCCCACTCCCATGTGTTTATGATCATGCTCTTAGTACTGCTTTGCTACAAAACTGAGGCGTGTCTAGTAGTAGGAGGGGTTATTCTTGCGCCTTACCTAAAAAATAATTGTTTGCCATTGTCCAATACTCCTCAAGGGTTCGTTCACTCTTGTGTCAATATCACATTTATCATGCAGCATTTATTCAGCTTTTCTAAAGCCTCATAAATGCCTGTCAACTATTGGGAAGCAGGCTGGCTTTGCAGGACTTCAGTCCTCCCAGGCTATTGGACTATGTAACTGGAACTGGCAAGCATGGACTACACAAAGCATGAGGATTTGCTACAACCCCCCCGTGAGACAAGAGGTGGTGAGCATACTGATGAATAGCGGCTACATGCTGCCCAGTGATTGCTATATGGGATTTATGTGTTGCATCCTCACCAGTCTTTATTTATCCAGGGACATGTGGCTGTGAATCTCCTGTTGGGGGGTTGTTTTGTGACTGGTTCTGCTGTTCATCCATAGACCTCATTCAAAGTATAGACGGCTACTCCCCTTTCCATCCCATCCTTCTCTCCCCTTCCAGCCTGCCCTTCTCTCCCCTTCCAGCCTGCAATACCCCGATTGTGGTTCTATTGAACACTCAGCTTCAGCTGCATTCTATGTGGATTGTTATACCCTTCGATTGGAGAAATTCCAGGGTTGGTCTTTGTGTATAGTGATTTACCATTGGACTAATCTCATACTTTTTATCCCACTGTCTGTGGAAGAGCCTGTGTATCCCCATAGACTTATTGCAGTGTGGACTGTGTGTGGTGAGGTATGAGGTGTGCTGCCAGCAGATATCTGAGTTGTTTGACAATGTTGTCATTTTTAATGTTTGCACTAGTGGTCGTTTTTTTGTATCAATTAATTTTAATCATTTTCATTAAAGTTGCTTATGTCCAGAGTGTTCCTTTTAACAAGGTTTCTTGGTGATCTTAAATCCCCATTTTGTTTTTTTCTGCTCTGAACAATCGGCTTGCTGTGAAGCTTGTCAGTAAACCCTGTAAGCTTTAAATCAATGTTGATGTTTTTATCATGGATTTCACAATAGATTTGTATTTCTTTCTTGGCACTGCATTGGGATTGATTATGGTATGACGTCCATCGGTTTCCTTGCTAATCGCCTAGTCTGTGTTAACATCTCAAGTGCTTTTGGCCATTATAATTTGTGGCCGATCTTTATTAGTAAGATACGTGATGATCACTTGTAGCCAGTGGTGAATCTCGTTACACCTGAGTTGTAGGGAGGAAGACAGTCATTTTTAGGACACCGTCTCCATGGGCAGTACAGACCGGTTAACGGTTTATTAATGGCCTTTTTTTTTCTTTTTCTTTTTTTTTTTCACTATGGACTTCATCTTTTAATTTTTTTATGACATAAGGACATATACATATGCACTGTGTCTGTATGCAAGGATAAGTATTGGTTTATATCCCCAATCCATTGAATGCTGTTTCATGTTGCACTTTTTGGCACTGTTATTTGCTATTTCACATTGCAATATACATTTAAATATTTACTATTTTATATTGCAAATCACAGTTTCCTGTCTCATATTGCAACTTGTTGCACAATATTTGCAAGATCTATAGCGCTGCTTTAGCACATGTATAAAAAGTCAGATGTGCAGGTCTGGGGTTGGTGGCGCTACCTACTGGCTAACTTATAAGAATAAATATAGTGGCAATGTGCATGCCAGTGGTGAATGCATGTACAGGAGGGTTAGTTACCCTGATAATGCAGGCTCCATGCATCCATACCAATGTGTGCAAGAGAGTAAAAATAGAAAAAATTGTACAATACACAAATAACTATTAAGTGAATCCCAATAAACCTCACATATATATGTGTGCATGAAAATAACATTGAGAAATAAGCCTCATGGGGTCCATGTACCATCAAAAAAACCTAATTTCCAAAAAATAGAAAATGTATATACATTATGTGCAAAAACCAGCAAAGTTCAGTAACACATATGTGTAGTCATAAACCGTAATAAAAAAAATCAGCATAAAGGTAAAATATATAAAAGAAATATATAAAATTTTAGTGAAGCTCCAAATTGGCCAGCAAAAATCAAAAAAGTCCAAAGTGCTCAAGTGACTCTTGTGTTCAGAGAATCAAGTGACTTCTGTGCTCCCCCTGATGGGTCCCTACTCACCAGCTACCTGCACCCCTGCAGGGGTAATGGGCATATATAGATAGCCTGGGATGGTTCCTGGTATCTCTCCTGGTGGTCTGCATGTGGTATCTGTGGTCTGTAGGGCCTCTCCCGCTAACTCCACCCAGTAAGGATATCCAAGGGAGTCTTCCTGGTCACTTCTCCCAAAGTTGATTCGTCAGCTGTTCATAGTTAGGGCAAGCCATATCTCTTTCTATGAGGATCTAACTATGAACAGCTAACGAATCAACTTTGGGAGAAGTGACCAGGAAGACTCCCTTGGATATCGTTACTGGGTGGAGTGAGCTGGTGAGGCCCTGCAGACCACCAGGAGAGATACCAGGAACCATCCCAGGCTATCTATACATGCCCATTACCCCTGCAGGGGTGCAGGGAGCTTGTGAGTAGGGACCCATCAGGGGAAGCACAGAAGTCTCTTGATTCTCTGAACACAAGAGTCACTTGAGCACTTTGGACTTTTTTGATTTTTGCTGGCTTCACTATTATTTTTATATATTTATTTTATATTTTTCATCTTTGTGCTGAATTTTTATTACGGTTTATGACTACACATATGTGTCACTGGACTTTGCTGGTTTTTGCACATAATGTATATACATTTTCTATTTTTTGGATATCAGGTTTTTTTGATGGTACATGGACCCCATGAGGCTTATTTCTCAATGTTTTTTTCATGCACACATATATATGTGAGGTTTATTGGGATTCACTTAATATTTATTTTTATTTGTGTATTGTACAATTTTTTCTATTTTTCCTCTCTTGCACACATTGGTATGGATGCATGGAGCCTGCATTATCAGGGTAACTAACCCTCCCGTACATGCATTCACCACTGGCATGCACATTGCCACTATATTTATCCTTCTATGTTAGCCAGTAGGTCGTGCCACCAACCCCACACCTGCACATCATTACTTTCTTCAGTTCCATTTCAGGGACTGATTAGGGGAGGCTGCAACCTGTCATAATATTGTTATAATATTGTTGCTATCCTGAGCGCGGAGTTTTTCTCTATAAAAAGTCAGATGTCTGAAGATTGTATTGAGGAAGATATGGAAGTTTCTATTGCAGAAGCCTTAGTTTTAAAAAAATAAAAAAAAAGACACAAGTCCATCTGGTTCAACCAATATAAAAAAATAATACACAGAATAAATTGAACCTCTATATGCAGCATTCTATATTCATGGCTGATGCAGAGGAATGCAAAAAAAAATATATATATATAAAGGAGCCATCCGGTTTGCTCCAGGAGGGGAATAATTCCCTCCTGATCCTCAGAAGACAATCTGATAATCCCTGTATCAACAATCTCTGGTGTTTTGTTTTCTATAAATTGTAATATGCAGTTATGTTTTGTTCATTTAGAAATGCATCCAGCTCTTTTTAAAACCATCTACAGAGCTGGCCAGCACTAGGTCTTGAGGGCCGTCAACCAAATAGGTTTTATTTTTAGCCTTTTAAACTGATTGCCCATGGATATATTTTTCCAGTGTGTTCACATAGTCGATTTGAACAATTCCCATTTCTGTTCTGTGTCCATTGATGCCAATATTAAGTCTTGGAGAGCTTTGGAAAATGTTGCTATCTAATGCCCCGTACACACGGTCGGACTTTGTTCGGACATTCCGACAACAAAATCCTAGGATTTTTTCCGACGGATGTTGGCTCAAACTTGTCTTGTATACACACGGTCACACAAAGTTGTCGGAAAATCCGATCATTCTGAACGCGGTGACGTAAAACATGTACGTCGGGACTATAAACGGGGCAGTGGCCAATAGCTTTCATCTCTTTATTTATTCTGAGCATGCGTGGCACTTTGTCCGTCGGATTTGTGTACACACGATCGGAATTTCCGACAACGGATTTTGTTGTCTGAAAATTTTATATCCTGTTCTCAAACTTTGTGTGTCGGAAAATCCGATGGAAAATGTGTGATGGAGCCTACACACGGTCGGAATTTCCGACAACAAGGTCCTATCACACATTTTCCGTCGGAAAAACCGACCGTGTGTACGGGGCATTAAAGTTGTGTTTTTTATTTTTTCAGTATGTGCTTATTTACAGCTAACGTTAACAGAAATCTTGTTATGGTCACTGCTACCCTTCTTTTATATGAACATTGGTAATAAGTTCTGCATGGTTTGATGTTATGTCCAAAAGAGCTAAGTACAGCAACCAAATGCAACCTATTCAAGTGAATGGAGCGATGCTGCATCTCATGCAGTGGGCAAAAGGCACCCAGGAGGTGACATATTGCCTCTGAAAGTGATTCACCTCTTTACAGAGCCCCTTTTAAGTAAACCGAGCAGGTAAACTTTAAAAAATGTTAAACTGCTCTGATAGGTCCTGTCTTTTTCCACACATCTCAAGTTAATACAGTTGATGAGTTCTCTTGATTGATGCTAATGAGGTTATTAATCAAGAGCTGGATTCCATTGGACAGACAAGCATGTTGGCAGTGAAAGACTTGACTGACCTCCGTTTTAATTGGTTTACAAGCGCTACTCAAGTTTGATGTGCAAAATGTTAGCCTCGGTTCACACCAGAGGCGGCACGACTTGCAGGTCGCCTCACCGAGGCGACCTGCACACGACTGCCGGGGCGACTTGCAAGACGACTTCTGTATAGAAGTCTATGCAAGTCGCCCCCAAAGTAGTACAGGAACCTTTCTTCTAAGTCGGAGCGATTTGCGTCGCTCCGATTAGAACGGTTCCATTGTACAGAACGGGAGGCGACTTGTCAGGCGGCTAGGTCGCCTGACAAGTCGCCCCCGTGTGAACCGAGCCTTAGTGTGAAATGCAAGTATTGCAAGTAATTTAATTCAAACGATTACCTGATGATTTTTTTTTTTTTTCTTGTGTGTGTGTTTTTTTTTTTGTTTTGTTTTTTAGCTTTGCAGAATGGGATATGGTTACTTGGACAGATACAAGAGCAACATTTGTTTTTCTGCATGATTCCTTGGAACTTACCTTCCTATTCGGAGATGAGATTGGTAAGTGATGTATTGAAACCAAAAAATGCTTTGCTCTTGGGTTGTTTGGCAGCAATTACTAGGTTATCAAATCTAGGCATCTCTTCACTGTTGAATCATATAACTACCTCCCATAGCTCGCTCAAATCCTCTCAATGGAGGTCTTGACTTGGAGTAGATATGTAAAAAAAACATGGATTAGGAGCAAAGAACAACCAATAATGCAAACCTGCCAGTGTCAGATCATGAAGGTGGCAACTGTAAAAGATTTGCTCACCCTTGACCAAGTTACGCCAATGCAAGTTGAACAAATTGACACATTTTATTTGTGCAGTGCAAGACATAGGATCTAAGTAAGCAACCTGATTTCACAAGAAGATATAGCCTTCCAAAGACTGGAGCCAAGGCCACTGCATATTGATGGGGCACCTCCACTACTTAAAGTTGAGGGGGCCTTTTGATCCCACATGCCTTAAAATGCCTTAATATCTGGTTCAGAGTGTTTCCATGGACTACAAAATTTAGTTTTCCACTATAACATTTATAACAGTTCGTGCTGTCCAACTCTTCTCTTTCCCCTGTCAAGGTGGGAGGATCTGCTTTTGGCTGTCCAAATGGCTTTTGAGCCAATTGGTCATTACCTCTACCGGCAGGAGAATGCTTTTAGGATGTCCACTCAAACCTTTGTACAGTTTCTGAACAAATTGTTCTGAGTTCAGAGGTTTTGCATGGAAAATGCCAGCTCAGTCAGACATCTCTGGTACCCGTCTACACATTTTCCATATTGCATCATCACCCGGGTTTTCACCAAACTGCCTGCCCAGTTTTTGCTGTGTTCCATTTTCTGGGGATCCACAATGTGTGACACCTGTGTGATCCCCTTTAAAATTTTGAGCTTTTCCTGTTTTTGTTAGTCAACACCGTATAGATTCTGCAGAGCTTCTGTTGAAACCTCAATCTGCAGAAGTAGTCTCAGGTCCCAGAACGCAGATTGGTGTACACAGGTCTGCTGCTGCACAAAAATTTGTCCAGAACCGTTCTACCTTGGGACAAACCTCTGTCCCTTTGTTTTCCATGCCAGCTTCTTTGTGCCCAGAGGGAAGTCCAAGGTTTGTGCTTGCATATAAGTGTCTTGGGTCTAATGGCAGCCTCCTAGGAGGCAGAGCTATATGTCCTTTTTCTCTCCAGACCGTTGCAACTCTACATTCTGGCAACGAGGGACAGATGGACTTAGCTCTTGGACCACACAGTGCGTCTGAACCCCAAAGCCATACTCTCCCTGATGTGGTGGATTTCCAATCCAGCACTTTATTCAGGGACTGCTTTTCCACCACAGTTGTAGAAGGGTCACATGACTGATATCAAGCTTGGGAGCAGTCCTGCACCTCTCAATGCAGGTCAAAGTTGATTTGGTAATCAAAGGTGGCTTGCCAGCCAATCGACGTTCTGAAACAAAAAAGTACAGTTAGACCAGGCCATGGCTGTGGCTTACGTCCATCATGGAGGCACCAAAAGCCATGCTTCTTTAAGGGAAGCAAACTTGATCCCCTTTTTGGCCAGCAGCATTTGGATCTAGGGGAATAGGCTCTTGATCTGGAGGTCTTTCAAGCTCTTTGTCACAGGTAAGGAACATCAGATGTTGACCTTCTGATGTCCAGATTCAAGAAAAAATTAGACAGAATCTGGGACTTTCAGTCCTTGGTGGACGCGACGTTCTGGTGATGCTGTGGGATCAGTTCAATCTGGTCTATGCCATACATTCTGTTCCCCCCTGCTTTTCCTGTGTCTACTTCACAGGGTCGAAGGAGGGCATCCTAGTCATCCTTGTACCAAATTGGCTCAAGGGAACATTGTATTTAGATATACTCAAACTCCTGGCAGGCTTTCTGTTCACTCTTCTGGATCATCTGGACCTCCTGTACCAAGGCCCAGTGTTTCACCCTGCTTCTTGGTCACTGGCTTTAATGGCTTGGCTTTTGAAGCCAAAGTCCTGAGGAAAAGGGGCCTTTGAATTTCTTAATTGTACATAAAAGGACACACAGGACTTGATATTCATGGCTACTTGGAATTATTCACTGCCACCTTTTAGATAAATGTACTGTCTAAAATTTGCATCCCTACCCAGGCATAACCCATACCAATGTCGTTAAGCCTCGGTTTTTAGCTAGTTTTCTTGGGTGATGACAGTGCCTATACACTTCTCTCTGAAGATTTCTTCCCATGGGCTTAGTCCCATGCTGCAGCCTATTCCTGAAACCCCGTGGGGCAGTGGAGACTCTTATACGGATTATTTGCTATAGTCAGTTGGCCAAGAGGGATCGTACCCCAACCCTGCGTCCAAGTGCGGGGATGGCCTGTAATGCAGCCGGTCAGCTCTGAATCCTGTAGGCAGTGGGGATGATTTACTAAAGGCACATATACTGTGCACTGCAAGTGCAGTTGCTCCAGAGCTTGGTAAATGATGTAAAACATTTGCTTTGCAAAGATTACCCAATCACATGGCAAGAAAAGAAAACCTGCGTCTTTTCTTGCACCTGACTGGATGAACTAAATCAGCAGAGCTTGACCTTATTTACTGAGATCTAGAGCAAATGCACTAGCAGTGCACAGTATATTTGCCTTTAGTAAATCAACCCCAGTGACTCCATGGTACACTGTACCTGGGGACTTCACTGGCAGGGTATAATAGACAAATGTTATTCCCACTTCGTGAGACTCTATCCCCAGCAGTATGTCGTGGGGCACAATCTGGCTTCTCTCAGCCGATGGCTTCTACTGCTGTATTTGAGCCAATAAGAAGGGAGACAGCCTCTGCTCTCGTGCACATTTCTGGATCGAGATCAGGCTCCAGTAAGGGTTAAAGTGATGCTAAAATCTCCTTTTTTTTTTTTATTTATTTTTTTTATCTACCTGCTCTGTGCAGTGTATTTGCACAGACAAGACCAGATCCTCCTCTTCTCTGGTCCCTCTTCAGAGCACCTGGCCCCTCCCTTCTGTTGAAAGCTCCTACAGCAAGCAGCTTGCTATAGGAGCACCAAAGCCGAGCCGCAAGTCCAGGTGTCCATTCAGACACTGAGGCCCAGCCCCCACCCCCTTTCTCTCCACATTGACTGACTTTGACAACAGTGGGAGCCAATGGCACCATGCTGCTGTCTCAGCCAATGAGGAGGGGAGTCCCGGTCAGCCGAGTCAATCCTACACCACTGGATCTAGAGGGAGCTCAGGTAAGTATTAGTGGGGCTGTTGCATACAGAAGGTTTTTTTTATCTTAATGCATAGAATGCATTAAAATCTAAAACCTTCTGCCGTTTACAAGCACTTTAAGTATGGGGAGGGGGGGGGGGTCGAAAGCTGTATGCAGAAGGTGTTTTTTTACCTAAATGCAGAAAATGCATTAAGGTAAAAACTTTTGAAAAGTAGAAGCCTGTGACTGAGGATGTGGTTGCCATCATTCCTAATTGTACAGAACACACAATTTTCAAGACAACCATTCAAATGAAAGGTTAACATTTTTACTTTTATTAAAAAAAAATCTACAAATATTTCTATAGATAAAATGGTATTGAGATATGATCCAAAACATACAAAAGCTGTATTAGCAATAAGTGGGTACTTTTTTCCTTTTTTAGGGCACAGTTCCTCTCTTCCCTGTCTGGACACACTCAACCTGAGCAGTTATTGCTACTTGGACTTTTCAGCATCGGGCTTCTGTTAATCAGATTACGCATGTGTTGCCTGGTTTTCTGTTTACACATTTGTTTTGTTCTACCAGGTGTATATTCAGGCGTCAAGTGATGCCTATTTCATCTGTAAGGTGTCATGCACACACTGCCTACTTTGACTGCCGGCCACGGGAATACGCAAAACTATTTTGCAGCGGTATCTCGCGGACGGTGGTCAAAACTTTCCAATTTTGAATGGAGGTTGAAATACTATTGAACCAGTGTATGGGGCCTATTTAATGAAACGTGTGTGTACAAATCGTAGCTGCCCCTTTTTAAGAAGGAATAAATCCACTTGTGAAAAATACAATAAAGGTGTGGCGCTTAGATGCAAATAGCAATAAAGTGAATAGTAACAAAGTAAAAATGTCTTAAATATAGTAGTCCAGTGTGATAAAATCCCACCACCTTAAAATCTTCCAATGCAATTTTCTAAAATCTTTCATCGCTTGTGCTCAAAAAGTGGATGTGCACTAACCAGAGGTTTTTGACCCCTTTTTACAGGTAGGTCAAAATGCGCTTTGTTGCTCTCTGAAGCAAAAGTCCCCCCCTGGAGTATATGCCAGTGGTTCCTCCAATTTTTGTAGTCACTCATATGTAAGATGATCAAATGGGAGATAAATGTAAAGTATCATAGTGCAGTATGTTTATTTAAAAGGTTGGTAATATAGAGAGTAGATTACACTAACATTTGTTGGTGCCTGGATGCCAGCACCTACATATACAGCGCGTATGGGAATAAAGTAACACTCTGGTTTTTGGCCCAGACGTGATGTCACACGGGTCCTAGAAGTGACGGTCCCAAGCTCTGACGTACGCTTCGCAGCCATTTCTGCAAGGTTATTTATAACAGAGAAATAATTTTGATTGGTAAGTTTCCACTAAAATGGAGAGCGGGCAGATCAACTGTCTATAGGCTAATGAATTTAACTATCCCTACATGCTGCATAGCTGGTTGATGCTCCCCTAACGGCAGCAGCTCCTAAACTCTGGGAAAAGTCCATGTGTACATTGACACAGACTTTTATGGAGTTGAGTTAGGAGCTTTGGCAAAAAAACTATAAAAGCACCTAAACTCAAGTTTAGGAACTGCTAGTGTACATAGTAGGTGAGGTTGAAAAAGTCCAACTCGAACCTGTGTGTGTGCTTTTATGTCAGTATTTCATTGTATACCCCTGTATATTGTGGTCGTTCAGGTGCCTATCTAATATTTTTTTTTAATTTTCGATGATCCCCGCTGAAACCACTGACTGTGGAAGAGAATTCCACATCCTTACCGCTCTTACAGTAAAGAACCCTCTACGCAGTTTAAGGGTAAACTGCTTCTCTTTTCATTTTAGTGAATGGCTGCGTGTCTTTTTTTAAATAACCTTTCCTCATAACTAAGGTCCTCCAGTCCCTCTTATTAGCTTTGTTGCCCTTCTCTGGACTTTCTCTCCAGTTCCAGCACATCTTTCCTGAGGACTGGTGCCTAGAACTGGATGGCATACTCCAGGTGCGGCCGGACCAGAGTCTTGTAAAGTGGGTGAATTATCGTTTTATCTCTGGAGTTATTCCCCTTTTTAATGCATGCCAATATTCTGCTGGCTTTGCTTGCAGCAGATTGGCATTGCTGAGCCTGTCATCTACTTGGACCCCCCAGGTCCTTTTCCATCCTAGATTGCCCTAGAGGCTCTCCCCCTACTGAGTAGATTGCGATCATATTTTTGCCACCCAAATGCATTATTTCCCCAGTTGTCTTCCAGGACAGCCCTTGAGAGATGGAGTCCCTCCCATCGACCCAGGAAACACAATGCCAACAGTTCAAAAGGCGGTCCTTCAGGTCCCTGGTCAGTCATTTGTGTTTCCTCCGTTGGAGAAACATGTTGCCAGGAACCAGGAGAAGGACTCTATCTCTCAGGGGCTGCCTGAGGGGAGCGGAGCCGCACAGGGGGACCGGGTCCTATCCAGCGGCTCCAGAGTTAGTCCTACCTTAAATGCTTGGGGCTCGGGTACCGTCCGGCTGACAGGAGCAGACCCGTTACCCCCCTCTTTCCAGTGCCGAGGTGTGCCAGGGGCAGGTTGGTGCAGGTTCCCCCCAGGAGCAGTGCAGATGGATTCTTCCATCACAGCTCCTTGCTGCAATGGCGGTGGGGGTCGGAGACGCCGAGCATCATTTCCAGCAGGACCGCATCATCCTGTGTGCCGAGACTTCCGGTTCCGGATCTCTAGAGGCACAAGGAGGAGGGGAAAGCCCACGCTGGGCCTACAAATCCCGACCAGGGTCCAGCTATACCGGAATAGCGGCGGGATCCGGAGCTCGTGAGGGGGACCATGGAGGCTATTTCCCAGGGCACTCCGGTGGATGCAGGCACCAGCCAAACCCAGGTAGGCTGCTGGGCAAGCCCTTACTGTGTTTTTTTCTGGGGTTTTGTTGTAAGGCTGGGATTTGTAGTACCCCATGGTGGTGGTTACCTCACAGTCCCGGGTTTATGCAGTGGTGGTTGCAGCACAGGTGTTTTTAATGAGAGTTAAAAAGGTTCTCTGATGCTAAGATAGTTTATTCTTTATTTCAGGGTAAGGAAGCCCCAAGGGAAGACAAGTCAGGCCGCAAAAAATGCCCTAATTGTGGAAATAAGTTGTCCTCAAGCTCTAACAAAGCCTTATGCAGACAGTGTATTGCAGGCTTACTTAAAACAGAGGCAGACAATTCCTTGGCTCCTTTAAAGATGAAATGGCATCAACCTTTAAATCTCTCCGGGAGTTAATCGCAGATGTAAACACGTCTGCTTCCACCAGTAAAGCAGCTGCGATTCCCTCCTCACCATGCCTTACAACACCCAGTTCTGAGGAGCCCCGTATAGTCAGGGAGCATAGCCCCGTGTTAGCCCTGAATCCTCTGACGCGGACTCAGATCAGGATGAGGATCAGGCTGTAGCTAACAAAGCAGCAAAATACAAGCTGTCTCTGGAGGATGTAGACGAGCTGTTGAGCGCTATTTATGATACGCTGGAAATTGATGAGGAAGAAACTCAATTGACCAGACATGATAAAATGTATGAGGCTCTGGGGAAAAAGGAAGCTAAGGTATTCCCTATACATAATGTGCTTTCTGACCTTGTCCGCAAGGAGTGGGCCGAGCCAGACAAAAAAGTCTTCTTTCCTAATTTACTCAAAAGAAGATTCCCCTTTGAGAGCCCAGAGGCGGTCTGGAATAAGAATCCTAAACTAGACCCCCCTCTGTCCAAAGTCTCAAAACAGTCTGACCTTGCTTTTGAGGATATGGGTCATTTAAAGGACCCAATGGACAGAAAAACAGACATTAGTCTTAAAGAGGGCCTGGGATGCTTCTATGGCAGGCCTAAAACCAGCTCTAGCCACTTCTTGTGTTGCTAGGAATCTGGAGTTCTGGTTGTCTCAACTAGAGGAACACTTAAAAGCAGGCACGCCTAGGGGGGAGCTCTTGAAAACCTTCCCTATGCTTTTCAAGGCAACAAGTTTCATTTCTGACGCTTCCACCGACTCCGTAAAATTTACGTCTAAAACCGCGGCGCTTTCTGTCGCAGCCAGGAGGTCAGTATGGATGAAAACTTGGGGGGGGGGGAGACACGGCGTCCAAAACACGCCTGTGTAGTGTCCCCTTTACAGGAGACCTAGTCTTCGGGCCTGAATTAGATACCGCCTTAGAAAGAATGTCGGATAAAAAGAAAACCTTTCCCATTAAAAAAAAATTTTCAAAGAAAATTTTTTCGTCCCGCAAAGGAACCCTCCAAGTCAGAGAAGGAGTTCAAACCCAAAAAGCACTGGACAGGACGGAAAGGAAAAGGGGGCATACTTTTTAACCGCTCCAATTCAAACCCTAAACCCCAGTGACATCAGGGTTCCCGTGGAAGGAAGGTTAGTGAATTTTCTTCCACAGTGATAACCTCAAACGAGTTTGTCTTAAACATTATAAAAAGAGGGTATGCGCTGGAATTTCACAGCGATCCACCCTCAAAGTTTCTTGTGACAAAGCTTCCAAGACACTCGGAGAAGGCCAAGGCCTTACCTCTGTTAATAGGGGAAATGGTGGATCAAGAGGTATTGACACCAGTCCCTATTCAGGAACGGGGATGGTTATTACTCGCACATTTTTGTGGTAAAAAAGCCGTCCGGGATACAAAAAATTCCGGATGGAGTCTATTTACTCTATAAGGAATCTTCTCCAAAAAGAGGTGTTCATGGCTACCCTGGATTTAAGGGACGCCTATCTGCATATCCCGATAAGGAAGGAATGACAGAAATTTCTTCGGATGGCGATCCAGATAGACACCAAAATTTATCATTTCCAGTGCAGAGCACTTCCCTTCGGACTGTCGTCCTCCCCGAGAATCTTTACCAAGGTTCTCTGGGAGGCATTAGTTCCGTTAGGACTACAGTCAGTCTCGATTATTCCGTATCTAGACTACTTACTCCTCACGGCCCATTCGGAGAAACAACTTCGTCGGGACCTAGAGTTGACACAGCTCAGCCTGAGGCAGTTGGGGTAGATAGTCAGTCTGGAAAAGTCCAAGACTACCCCAACACAGGAAATTCTGTACTTTGGGTACAAGATCCTGTCAGTAGAGCAGAGGATAGTCCTGCCGGAAGAGAAGATATTGAATCTGCGGCAGAGAATGTCTTTCCTTCAAAGCAGCGCCAAATCTACAGTGAGGGAAGTGATGTCAGTCTTAGGACTTATGACAGCAGCCATTCCAGCTGTACAATGGGCCAGGTTCCACCAAAGAGACCTTCAGAGGTTTCTGTTGGAACAATTAAAAGACAAGGATCTGGAAGAAGAGGTTTCAATCCCCACCAGAGTAAAGCGCTCCCTTTGGTGGTAGAAGGAGACAGAGAATTTAAACAAAGGGGTTCTCTGGATCTCTCCTGTCACATCCATACTAACTACGGATGCGAGCAGCTGGGGCTGGAGAGCCCACCTCAACTCAGACTGGGCACAAGGCAGGTGGACGTCAGAGGAGAAACTTCTCTCATCCAATTGGAAGGAGCTAACAGCTGTCCTCAGGGCTCTGTTATTCTTTCAGAATACTATACAGGGTCATCATCTACAGGTCCGTTCAGACAATATGACGGCTGTAGCTTATATAAACAAGCAAGGAGGCACCAGAAGTCATCGACTAATGTTGGTGGCCAGTCGCATTTTTCAATGGGCAGAATCCAATCTAGCATCCATCTCTGCAATTCACCTGAAAGGGGAGCTGAACAACACTGCAGATTTCTTGAGTCGACAACAAGTGTCGAATCAAGAATGGTCTCTACACCCAGAAGTGTTCAACTACATAGCAGCTTACTGGGGAAAACCAGTAGTGGACCTGTTTGCAAACAAGGAGAATGCAAAAGTTCCAAATTTTTGCTCGCTACACCCAGGAGATCAGCCCTGGGCAGTAGACGTCTTACAGACCCCATGGACCTTCAGCTTAGCGTATGCCTTTCCTCCGCTTCACCTCATCCCGAGGGTTTTAGCAAAGTTTCTAGTGGAGGAAACGTGTTTAATCTCAGTGGCACCGTTTTGGCCCAAGAGACCATGGTTCACAACGTTGCTACGGTTGACAGACCAACCTCCTCTGAGGCTTCCCTGCAGACCAAACCTTCTGTCTCAGGGACCTCTCTTTCATCCACAAGTATCCATGCTGAACCTCTCAGCGTGGTTACTGAGGAGGAAATATTGAGGAGCATGTGCCTGACTAAGAGTGATTCAGACCCTGCTACAGAGTAGAAAACCTGTCACTCAAGCCATATACAGGAAGGTATGGAGAAAATTTAACAGCTGGTTGAACAGCCGAGGTGAGGTAAACATGGATACAGCAAATATCCTACAGTTTCTCCAGGAGGGGATAGACAAAGGGCTAACTCCTAGAACTATTAAGGTCCAGATAGAGGCCTTAAGTGTGTACTTAGAGAAAAGGTTGCAAGAAGATCCTTTCATTGCTAGGTTCTGTAAAGCAATCTCCAGACGCAAACCAGTTAGTTAACATCGCCCCATCCTGGGATCTATCAGTCGTTCCAAAGGCATTTTTGGGGTCACCTTTTGAACCTATCTCTGAGGCCTCTCTAAGACAGTACTACTTGTGGCAATCACTTCAGCACGCAGAGTTAGTGAAATACAAGCTCTCTCTGTCAGAGAGCCATTCCTCCAAATTCTAGAAGACAGAGTCATCCTAAAGACAGACCCTGGGTTCTTACCAAAGGTGGCATCTAATTTCCATAGGTCACAACATATTGTCCTCCCTTCTTTCTGTCAGAAGGCTTCAAACGAGAAAGAAAAGCGTTTTCATTTATTAGATGTGAGGAGGTGTATCCTAGAGTATCTTAGGGTAACCAATCCATTCAGAATCTCAGATTCACTTTTTGTTCTTTTTTCCGGACAACGTAAGGGGCAAAAAGCTTCTAAGGTCACCATAGCTAGGTGGATTAGGCTAGCTATAGCAGAGGGTTATAAGACAGTAAACAAAGATCCTCCTGGGGGTATTAAAGCCCACTCCACAAGGGCATTATCAGCATCCTGGGCAGAAAGAGCTGGTGCCACCCCGGAGCAAATATGTAAAGCAGCCACGTGGTCAAGCTTTTCCACTTTTACAAGGCATTATCGACTAGACTTAATGTCCAGTCAGGATCAGGCTTTTGGGAGAAAAGTTCTCAAAGCCGTGGTCTCCCCCCTAATCTGGTGAGTACTTGGGGATCCTCTCAAGGGCTGTCCTGGAAGACAACTGGGGAAAACTGGAGTTAGACTTACCGGTAACTCCTTTACCAGTGGTCTTCCAGGACAGCACGATCCCACCCTTTTTTTGTTTGTTAATGTACTAACATTATTACCTGTTATGGTTCTGTTTTTACAGTTCCATCCTTCGGTTCTTGGTAAATGACTGACCAGAGACCTGGGGGACCGCCTTTTGAACTGTTGGCAATGTGTTTCCTGGGTCGATGGGAGGGACTTAATCTCTCAAGGGCTGTCCTGGAAGACCACTGGAAAAGGAGTTACCGGTAAGTCTAACTCCAGTTTTTACATTTTTCTACATTAAGACAAAACAAAGAGAATGGATCTCTCAAGAGGACAGAAAAACCCTTAGGCACTGTCTGAAAAAGCAAACCAAAATTTTATTAAACAATTTATATAAAGCACCACACAAAAATGTAAACAGCAATCCATAGAAAAAGAGGGCTATGGTGAGTGACTAACACAGGCCCTGACTAAAAATGACAACGTTGTTGTTTAAAAACAAAAGGGAGCCACGGCTGAGCATACCACAGACACACTCCATTCACCACTCATACACTGATGATAGTAATTAAGAGCAGTTATGCTGAAGTGACATGGTCAGTAGATCGCTCTTCAGAGGCGTGGTATAGCGGGTGTGCGGGTAAATGTGGATGGAGAGCAGTGGAAGTCCATACGCCAATAGACCTGATGGGGTAGAACAGGAGCTGGCAGAGATAACTTCCCAGGGGACACAGCAAAAATGACCGGCAGTGACTGAAAGTTCATCTGATTAAACAGGGGAGCATAATGACATGGCAGCATCAAGCACAGCTGATTGAGCTCGCAGCATCTTAGCCGATTATGCACAAAGAAAAGCAGATAGATGGCTATAAATGTGTCCAGCAAGCGCTGCGCTGGCCGTGCCGAGTAGGATGGTCAGATACAGGAGACGCCGGTCATCAGCTGTTCGGTCCCAGCTGATCATCCGTCCACAGCGTTGGCACGTGGCTCTGGAGTAGCGTGCTGACGTCACGTGCTGACGCGTTTCACCAGCCAATTAGCGCTGGTTTCCTCAGGGCTCTGAGGAAACCAGCGCTAATTGGCTGGTGAAACGTCAATACTTAAGAGACCATGTTAAGCGGGTCATCAAAGTTTTACCTGAACGGCAGGCCCAGGGGTTGGCTAACCTTCCAGCGGCCTTATGTTATGTTGTTGACGCCATCAGAGATTCTATCATGCAAACCTCTCGTCTTTCACTGGGGTTGGTGCATATATGTAGAATCCTATGGTTGAAAAATTGGTCAGTCAAAACACCATGAAAGAAGCTGCTGGCTGGGTTTCCATTTTGTGTTGCAAGGTTGTTTGGAGAAGACTTGGATAACTGTATCAAGAGAATCTCTTGTGGGAAAAGCACTCTCTTACCTGTTAAGAAGAGTAAGCGTCCCTCTTTCAAACTGACTCTTTCCCCAGCGCCAGGGGCTTCAGCCTCCAGGCAGTCTTGACGGCCTCCTCCGTCTGGGTCAAGAAACAAGAGTCAAACCCAGGGACAAAAGAAGTCCTGTGGGAAGAAGCCCACTAGGCAAGACACTAAGACCTCGCTCGAGTGGGGGGGAAGACTGCTACAGTTCTCAAGGCTCTGCTGGCAGGAGGACTTCCAGGACAGATGGGTAATCTCCACAGTAACCTTAGGGTACAAGCTGGAGTTTCAAGAATTTCCCTCTCCTCATTTCCTCAGATCAAGTGTCCCCAAAGATCCAGAGAAAAAGCAGTCGCTCCTTCGAGCGTTAGAGCGACTTTTGTCGCAGGAGGTCATTATGGTGGTTCCCGCGAAGGATCAAGGATTGGGCTTCTATTCCAACCTTTTTAAGGTCCAAAAACCAAATGGGGATGTCAGACCCATTCTGGATTTAAGGGATCTGAACCGATTCCTAAGGATTCAGTCCTTCTGCATGGAATCAATTCAGACAGTAGTCTCCATCCTGCAGGGAGGAGAATTTCTGGCATCGATAGACATCAGAGATGCATATCTGCATATGCCCATTTTTCCTGCTCATCAGAAGTTTCTGCGCTTCGAGATAGGAGGGCGCCATTTCCAGTTTGTGGCTCTGCCTTTTGGGATAGCCACTGCACCTAGAGTGTTCACAAAGATCTTGGCTCCTCCTCTGGCCAGAGTAAGTGCTCAGGGTATAGCTGTCATGGCATACCTAGACGACCTGCTCTTGATAGACCGGTCGGTAGCCTCCTTGAACGGAAACTTGAGGACCACAGTCAAGTATCTGGAACACCTAGGTTGGATCCTCAACCTAGAAAAATCTTTCCTAAAACCAGTAAGAAGACTGGAGTAATTGGGTCTGATCATAGATACAAGCCAGGAGAAAATATTTCTACCTCAGGCAAAGATCACTGCTTTAAGGGAGCTGATTCTGGCAGTAAGGACCAAAAAGGGTCCTTCTGTCCGCCTTTGTATGAGGCTGCTAGAAAAGATGGTGTCTTCATTCGAAGCAGTTCCCTATGCTCAGTTTCATTCAAGACTGTTGCAACACAGTATTCTGTCGGCCTGGAACAAGAAGGTTCAGGCATTAGACTTTCCGATGCACCTGTCTCATGCGGTGCGTCAGAGCCTCAATTGGTGGCTAATACCCGAAAACCTGCAGAACAACAGATACCAGTCTGTCGGGTTGGGGAGCAGTTCTGGAACAGTCTGGGGTCCAAGGGGTTTGGTCGAAAACCGAGAGGACCTTACCCATCAACATTGTGGAGATCCGTGCGGTATATCTAGCCCTAAAGGCCTGGACTATCAGGCTACAAGGTTGCCCGGTCAGGATCCAGTCCGACAACGCCACAGCAATGGCTTATGTCAATCATCAGGGAGGCACCAGGAGCCGAGCTGCTCAAAAAGAGGTGAACCAGATCTTAGTCTAGACAGAGAAACATGTGTCATGCATATCGGCAGTTTTCATTCCAGGGATAGACAACTGGCTGGCGGACTATTTAGGTCGCCAGCGGTTACTTTCAGGGGAATGGTCTCTGCATCCCGACGTCTTTTGGGCCATATGCCAAAGATGGGGGGTTCCAGATGTAGATCTCTTTGCATCCCGATTCAACAAAAAGATAGACAGATTTGTGGCAAGGACAAAAGATCCTCTTGCATGCGGGACGGATGCGTTGGTGATTCCGTGGCATCGATTCTCACGGATTTATGCATTCCCGCCTATTCTGCTACTGCCACGACTCCTTCGCAGGATCAGGCAGGAAAGGAAGTCAGTACTTCTGGTGGCCCCCGCTTGGCCCAGAAGGACTTGCTATGCGGAAATAGTAAGGATGACGGTGGGTTCCCCGTGGACTCTACCGGTACGCCCAGACCTGTTATCTCAAGGTCCAGTGTTCCATCCTGCCTTACAAACGCTAAATTTGACGGTTTGGCTATTGAAACCCACTTTCTGTAGAGTCGTGGGCTTTCAGGTCCTGTGATATCTACCTTGATCAATGCAAGGAAGCCAGCTTCCAGAATGATTTATCATAGAGTCTGGAAAGCTTATGTGTCCTGGTGTGAATCCAGGGGTTGGCATCCCAGAAAATGTGATAGGTAGAATTCTTGATTTTCTACAATTGGGATTAGAGATGAAGCTGGCCTTAAGTACCATCAGGGGCCAGGTCTCGGCCTTATCAGTATTATTTCAACGGCCACTTGCTTCGCATTCTTTGGTCCGAAACTTTATGCAGGGGGTGACGCGTCTTAATCCTCCGGTTCAGGTGCCCATAAACCCCTGGGACTTGAACTTGGTTCTGTCTGTGTTACAGAAACAGCCTTTTGAACCAATACGTCAGATTCCTTTGGTCTTGTTGACAAGGAAGTTAATTTTTCTGGTAGCCATTTCTTCTGCTAGAAGAGTATCAGAATTAGCAGCTCTTTCCTGTAAAGAGCCTTATTTGATTGTACACAAGGATAGAGTGGTATTGCGCCCTCATCCTAGTTTTTTACCGAAGGTGGTTTCAGATTTTCATCTAAACCAAGACATTGCTCTGCTTTCCTTTTTTCCAGATGCCTGTTTTTCGGAAGAAAGGTCACTACATTCTTTGGATGTGGTAAAAGCAGTCAAGACCTATCTGGAAGCAACTGCTCAAATTCGCAAAACGGATGTTTTGTTCGTGCTGCCAGAGGGTCCCAATAGAGGACATGCAGCGTCAAAAGCTACCATTTCTAAATGGATTCGACAATTGATTATTCAAGCTTACGGTTTGAAACAGAAGATTCCTCAGTTTCAGATCAAGGCACATTCCACAAGGGCTATTGGTGCTTCTTGGGCAGTGCATCACCAGGCCTCTATGGCTCAAATCTGCAAGGCCGCAACCTGGTCTTCAGTCCATACATTCACCTGATTTTATCAGGTGGATGTGAGAAGGCATGAGGATATCGCCTTTGGGCGTAGTGTGCTGCAAGCAGCGGTACAGGGTCCTCAGGTCTGATTGCACCCTACTTGGTTGTGTCCCCCCCCCTCAGGTGGCATTGCTCTGGGACATCCCATCAGTTATTACTGAGGCTCTGTGTCCCGTGATGTTGGAGAAAGAAAATAGGATTTTTTATAACCGCTTGCCTGTAAAAATCCTTTTCTTTCGATGGACATCACGGGACACAGAGGTCCTGCCCCTCTTCTAATACACTTATATTGCTTTGCTACAAAACTGAGGTATCCCTGTGAGGTGAGGGATTATATAGGGGGTTAAACTTCCTGGTTAGGGTGTGCCAGTGTCCAATCACCTAGTGATACCTATATAACCCATCAGTTATTACTGAGGCACTGTGTCCTGTGATGTCCATTGAAAGAAAAGGATTTTACAGGTAAGCCATTATAAAAAATCCTATTTTTCAAGTCTGTTTCTAATTCTATCCTCTGTTAGCCATGAGGGTGCTTTCTGTGACGTGACAGGAGGATAAACATTGCAGTTTTGGTTACTGAAGCCCCCCGTTTACCTCGTGAAGACTGCGGAGAAGAATAAATTCAATACCTTCGCCTTGTCACCATTCTTGGTAATCACCAGATTCCCTTCATCATTCTTTATGGGACCAATATGATCTGACCTTCCTTTCTTGCTATTTATATACTTACATAATTTCTTGATTTGATTTTTTTTTTTTAAATCTCCTCCGCTATGTGCCTTTCGTGTTCTATCTTAGCCGTCCTGATTGCACCCTTACATTTCTTGTTGTTTTCTTTGTAAAGTTGGAATGCTGGTGATGGTTCCTCAGCCTTGTATTATTTGAAGGCCTTCACCTTTGCTTTTATATGCATTTTTCTGTTGGAGTTAAGCCACCCAGGACTTTTATTGGATCTTTTAAATTTATTTCCCATTGGGAAGCTCTGGCTAATACCCTTATTTAATATGCTCTTAAAGCATACCCATTTTTCCTCCGTGTTCTTTGTTCCTAAGATTTTATTCCATTTAGTATCTTTTAGCAAGCATCGTAGTTTAGGGAAGTTGACTCTTTTGAGATTCAGTGTCTATTTATTCCCCTTATGTTTCCTATTTGTGTGATGTATACTGAAACTAATTGACCTGTAAATTGCTCCGTATTTCCACATCCATGATCAGGTCTGTATTGTTGGTAATCAGTAGCTCTAGTAACGCTGTTTCCTGTGGGTGCATTTATCATCTGACCCATGAAATTGTCCTGCAAGACATTTAGGAAATGGCGAGCTTTAGATGAATGCGCTGTTTCTTCCGCCCTGTCTGTCTGGATAATTAAAATTCCCCATTCTCAGACAAGTGAGGAAGTGCATAAAAAAATAGCCACGTCCGTAAATTATTGAAGACACTTCCCACCCTTGGCGCTAATCCAAATTGTGATAGGAGGCCCGCCTTCCCCTCCTCCCTCTGGTTAGGGGGCCTATAGTATGCGCCCAATATTCCTTTCCCCTTAGTTTCCTCCCTTTTGTTGCTCTACCCATAAGGATTCCACCTCCTCCCTTAATCCTTTAGTGATGTCTCTCACATTCACTTGTACATCATTTTTGATATACCGGCATACTCCTCCCCCTTTTTTACCCTCTATCCCTGTGATATAGGGAATACCCTTGAATGGTTGCCAGCCAATCGTGAGAGCTGTTGAACCAAGTCTCTGAAATTCCTACAAAATCTAAATCCTCATCATACAACAGTAGCTCTAGTTCTCCCATCTTGTCCGCCAGACTCCTGGCATTGGTGAACATGCCATGTAGTTTAGACCGGACGCATACTATCTCCTTATTGGGTGTTCTGGGGTTGCAAATAGGACTTGCTGTACTTACCTCGTGTTTAGTTGCTTTAGTCAAATTACCACTAATGCCCCCAATACTACCCTCTGGAATTTGTTCCGTGCTGACGATCTCTACCTCTGGACACCCCCCTCCCCCCCCATTGCCTAGTTTAAAAGCCCCTCTAACTTGTCGGCCATTGTAACTCCCAGCCGATCTGCACCTTCCCCATGAAGCCTAAGGGACGTCAAGCCGCTCTGAGTTCTGTTAAGTCCTTTCTTGGACTACTAATTCTTCTATGGGCCTGTTAGCATTTGCTGTGTTGCCCACCTTTATTTGTACTGCTTTTGGCCAATCTCCTGGTCTAGATCAGGGGTCTCCAAACTATGGCCCTCCAGTTGTAAAGGAACTACAATTCCCATCATGCCTAGTCATGTATGTGAGTTTTACAATGCCTCATGGGACGTGTAGTTCCACAACAGCTGGAGGGCCGTAGTGTGGAGATCCCTGATCTAAATTAAACAACCCACGTCCATTACAGGACAGAGGTCCCTCCTCTATTTTCTTATGTTTCATGCTTATTATCCATTGCTGACAAAACTAATGCATGTTATACAAGTGCCCAATCTTCTGAATGTAACAGCATAACCCATGGTATAGACTAAAGATCCTGTGTCCTGGGGGCGTGGTCGAACTGGCGGCCTGAGCAGACGTGTCCGAGCGGAGCTCCGCTCCCACCCGCCTTTAATCATCCGAAAACTTGGGGTATGTCCTGTTGTTCACCCCTGCAGACACCCGGGGACGATAGGGCATGAGAAGGGGCAAATTTGGTTCGGGAAGGAAAGGTGGATTGGCTCATAAAGCATCCCCACAGCCCGCTGTAGGCCGTGTGCACATGACGTCCCAAACCAGCATGGCGGATGCCGCGACGGCGGAGGAGGATCATGATCTCCGGATGCCAAACGACCCTGACTGCAAAAATTGACACCCTACAAATGGATTTTTGGCTGATGCGGAGAGACCTGGATAAGATGCGGGGACGGATGAGGGAGGCTGAGCGGAGAGTGGGGGACGCGAAGGACTCCATCCGGGATCACAAAGCATCCATCCATACCCTGCAAGTCAAGGTGAGGGCCATATAATCCAGAGCGGAGGACAGCGAGAACAAGAGCCGGAGGAATAACTTGAGGGTCGTGGGGCTGCCGGAGGGTGCTGAAGGTCAGGACCCCACGGCGTTCACGGAGCACTTACTCCGCACCCTCCTCCCACAGGCCCAGTTCTCCCCACACTTTGTTGTTGAGAGGGCCCACAGAATGCCACCTGTGCGGGGCCAGCCTGGAGCCCCTCCACGCACCTTCATATTCAGGCTACTGAACTTCCGGGACAGGGACCTGGCACTTCGTGAAGCCTGCAAAGTTGGGGAACTACGCCTTGATAATGCAAAACTTATGCTGTTCCCGGATTATTCCATTGACACACAGAGGCTCAGAAGAACATTTGATCATGTCAAAGCACAGCTAGCATGTTGTTCCCAGCCCGGCTCCGTGTGGTTGATGGAGAGACTACCCGCTACTTCACTTCACCAGAGGACGCCTCACAGTGGCTGGACGGCCTTCCCCAGGCCCGGTAACCGCATGTATAACCTGTTTACTACTTCCAGCCTGGATGGGCTTTTTTCTCCCTCTCTTTGGAATCCCCCCCCCCCAATTCATTCTGCTCCGACACACTAAGTGAATCTCAGCCACTTGACATCTCCCCTGCTGGCTGAGATAGACCTTCACTTGTTTCACCGTGTGACAAGGGCCTGACCTCAGGACTCCATGATGGAACATTTGGCCACTGATTCGCTTATAGCACCCCTGTAGCAGATAATACGTCATTCTCCGGGTCATGCCCAGGAGAGATGTTCCTGGGTGGGCAGTGGACCCCTTGTCACTGACGCAGGTGTGTTTTTTTTTTTTTTTTGGTTTTTTTTCTCTTTCATCCTGTGCATAATAAAGGGGCTGTGGAGGGATTCGTGCTCTTAGAACTGACAAAAACATAATTTTTCTTTTCTTCTAAGGATACAAATCGTTGAACGTTCTAAGTGTGTGCCCCTAGCTAGTACTAGGTGTTTTTTTTATTTATTTATTTTTTTTTTTCTACGTGCACATAATCTTCTGTACTATGCTATAGGCGTGGGGGGCGGAGGCCTCCGGTCTTGTGTGAACTTGCAGTCTGCCTGTGTTTTGGAGGGCCGCCTGCTTCTCCATTAGCCCCCATAGAAGACTTTCCTACAGTTTGATGGGTTTGGTTATGGGTGTAGGCATTCCGAGTTCCCCAACGGACGTGTGGGGTGGAGAGGGGTGGGTTTTTCAATTTTGGTTGTTTTTTTTTCCTTTTTCCTTTTTGTTATTATTTTTTCCAGTTTGACAATGGCATATGCAGTGGTTTCTCTTGGTCGTCTTTTTCAGCCCCCGGCTTATCTGAGGACTGGATGACCAATACACCACAAGTAGATGGTTATATATTGGGGGTGTGCGCCCTATTCTGGGTCAGTTCTATCGATGTCCCCCTTATAATGACTTGCAGGTACTACAAATATGGCTCCTTTGAGAATTGTTTCCAGGAATGTAAGGGGACTAAATGATAAAGTCAAGAGGTCCCTGGTTATGACATATCTGAAGAAAAATAGCCCACATATTTGTATTTTGCAGGAGACACACTTAGTGGGTAGCAAGGCCTTGGCCTAAAAAAAACGTGGGTGGGACACTGTTATCATTCCACTTATTCTTAATATGCTAGGGGGGGTTAGTGTGCTAATCCATAAGACCTTATCCTACACCCTACTCAATGTTAGAACTGACCCGGAGGGCAGGTATATCCTGCCGTGATAGATACTGTTGAACTGTTGCTTCTGGGTTTGTGCATCCCCCCCGGCCTCTATATCTCTCCTCAAATATTTGACTCCTATCCTGGCTACATACCCTACAGACAACCTCATTATAGCGGGTGATTTTAATATGGCCCCAAATCCATCGCTGGACAGGTTGTCTTTGGGATTGGGTTCTGACTCCCCCCTTAACAAATGGGCATCTCTCTACTGCTTGACGGACATTTGGAGGTGGCGGTTTCCGACTGACAGAGCCTATACTTGCCAATCTGCTTCCTACCGCACATTGTCCAGGATAGACCTAGTGTATGTCAGTGAGGGGTTGCTTTCCTGAGTACAAGAGGTAACTATACTCCCCAGGGGCATATCGGATCATGCCCCCATGCTTCTTACCCTCCAAACTCAAACTCCCCCTTCAGAGAGAATATGGAGACTGTCCCGCTATTGGATTTCCGAGGAAACTATAGAAGCTGAAATGGCTAAACACATATGATTTTTGAATATCCTATGCGAACTGATCGGTGTTACATACTAGATGGGATGCCTTTAAGGCGTACATCCGGGGTTGCTACCAATCCTCAATCTCTCATGCAAGATACAACGCTAAAGTTTCCATTGAAGAAGCTGAGGCTAAGGCCCAGGCCCTCGAATCCCAATATGTTCAGAATCAAAATCCAATTACCCTACTTGATATGCAGGCCGCTTACCGCGAAGTGATGCTTTGCGAGTAGCAGGGGCCAAAAAAACAACAGACACAGTGCATCTTTGAGCAGGGGGAAAAGACAGGACACTTGTTGGCATGGCTGGCAAAAGAACAACCAACAACTACTATTGTCTGTATTAAAACTGCGGATGGGACCCTGGTTAATGACCCGGTGGCCATCAACACATGTTTTGCATCACATTATGGCTCCCTCTACTCCTCTAGGGTAGACTACTCCGAGAAGGAGCTGGACTCCTTCCTTGATCAACTTGCCTTCCCTACTCTTAGTGAGGAGGCCCGAAATCACTTGCACAGGAATATCACTGTAAAACAAGCCCTAGGTGAGCTTCAGGCAGGGAAAACCCTGGGATTGGATAGCCTACCCCCCCCCCCCCCCGAGTTTTATAGACAATACGGGGAGCAGTTGACACCCAGATTACATGAGATGATCATGGGGACCTTGGAGGACACCACTCTCCCGATTTCTATGGCGGAAGCAATTATCGTGGTCATTCCTAAACCAGGTAAGGACCCGAACTTTGCACCTCCTACCGCCCCATCTCCCTACTTAATGCAGACACCAAAATTCTTACTAAGATCCTAGCTAGAAGACTTAATGACGTCATACTCACCCTAATACACGAGGACCAAACAGGCTTCATGCCAGGCAAGGGGACAGATATAAATCTTCGCAGGCTATATACGGTCATGGGTGCCAAGGATTACCTTACCGAGTTTGACGCAGTGGCCTCCCTAGATGCTGAAAAAGCATTTTGACTCTGTGGAATGGAACTATCTGTGGGAGGTCCTGCGTCGATTTGGTCTCGGTCCTAAATTTATATCCTGGGTACAGGCTCTTAATAAATCACCACAGGCCAGAGTTCGCACGGGGATGACAATATCACCACCTTTCTATTTGCACAGAGGCGCTAGACAGGGATGCCCACTCTCCCCTGCCCTCTTCGCCTTGGCCATAGAGCCGATGTCAGTCCATCTCTGGTCTTCCCCCTTGGTTAGCGGTATTTTGATAGGTTCGGTGCAGGAAAAAATATCCCTATACGCGGACGACACCCTGTTGTATCTGAGGAACACCTCTGACTCCTTGGGGGCCGCTCTGTCACTCATCAACACCTTTGGTGAATTCTCTGGTGTCTGCATTAACTGGAGTAAATCAGTGATTTTTGCACTACATCCAGGGGAAGCCTCGATAACAGCAAATACACCCCTGAAGAAGGCCTCACAATTTAGGTATTTAGGGGTTGAGATACGTAGGGACTTGACACGATTTGTCCCTCTTAATCTGACCCCGATAGTGTCCCTCCTGACTCAGAGATGCGCTGCCTGGAAAACACTGCCCCTGACCCCAGTGGGCAGGGTCAACCTGGTCAAGATGTCCATACTGCCTAAATTCTTGTATATCTTTAGACAAACACTGGTACATATCCCAAAATTTTTTTAAAAACTTGACACCTTGATTAATGCGTTTATTTGGAATGGTAGCATTCCTAGACTAGCTAAATCCACCCTATAGCTGCCTCTCTTGTTGGGGGGGCTTGCCCTACCCTGTTTTCTCAAATATAACTGGGCTGCGGTACTGGTCACTCTACGCTGGTGGCTGTCGGAGGAACCGCAAAATCCTGCCTCCACTTTAGAGGCAGCTTTGATGGGCTCCTACTTAGAGCTGAGGAATTTATCTCACCGGGGACCTAGATCTAACCCTAACATTACCTCCTCGATGAAGACCACCCAAAAAGTTTGGGAAATTGTCAGAGGCAAGGCCCTGAAGTCTGACAGCTGCCCCCGCCCGCACTCCGTTATAGGGGAACCCGCGGTTGCCACACTTCCAAACCATACCGGACCCAGTGATATGGGCCCATCATGGAATTGCTACGTTGGCGGACATAATGTCCCCGGATGGCCTGCTCTCATTTGACGCCTTAAAGCAACAAAAAGGACTATCCAATCGCATGTTTTTTAGGTACTTGCAACTTTAGCACGCCTACCGCTCCCAGTTCTCTACGCCACCGGTGTTGGGAATCACTGGGGTTGAGCGGCTGTTGAGCGAGGAAGGGGAGGGAAAAATCTTGTCCACTTTATACTCGGTTCTGACGGGTCTGAACACCTCCAAGGTATCAGTTGTTCTTGGTCTGGCAGGGAGATATACCCTCACTGGTTGATGACTGGGAAGAGGGCATCCAGCAATACCTCCCTCTGGTGATATCTGCTAGAGATAGATTTATTTTACATAGAGCCTACTTCTCCCCACAGCGTCTGGCAAAAATATTTCTCTATCCCCCTCGCTCCCCCCTCCCACATCTTCTTCTCCTGCTAGTTGCCTGAGAGAATTGTCGATGAATATGTAACGTCTACATCAATATCTATATATGCTGTATAATATGACCACTGTCTAATGTCTTTAACTGTTTTTATTTTTCTGTTTTATTGAAAATAAAAAAACTTTGTTTAAAAAAAAAAAAAGATCCTGTGTCCTGTACCATACTGCAAAAAAGGGATTTAAGACCCCTTTCACACTGGTGCCTCCGTAAAGCAGAGTTTGCTTGCACAGCAGGGATCTCCCCACTGAGCAGCCAGATGGCAGGTCTGTGTCTGCTCTGCTATGCAGAGCAGACCTGGACACAGTCCAACTCTCCTGTATGAGGCAATCAAATGTAAATGGACCGCTTGTCCATTTCCATCCAATCCGCCAGACAGGTGGTCCATAGGACCACCATCCGTCTGTTTTTAGGCGGACAGGATCGGATGGTGGCGGGTGTCAGAAGACATGTGTCTGCTGACATCCGCGGCTCCATAAAAGAGACTGGAGGGCCCAATCAGGTTCCGCCAGAAAAACTGATCGGATTGCCCGTGTGAAAAGGGGTCTAACAGGTAAGCGAAAATGTTATTTTTTATGTACACCTGCACAATTTATAATAACTTTTGCAATTAGACCAGTGCAAACACCCAAACCTGACTTTTTATGTCTTTAAAATGTATGGTGCAATAGTGACAAATGTATGAAACATTATGGGCTCACCTAATGAATGTGGTTGTTTATCTGATCTGTCCTGAAACTAAGCTAAAGAATATGGTTCAGAACAGAGTTATAATCTCACTTGTGATAATATAATTTTATGTGCTTTAACAGATGGCGAAAAATGTAATAACCAGCTCTGCAGGAGAATTTCTAGGATAATTTTAATGTCTCAGCTAAACGGTGAGTATAACCTTTCTTAGTTTATTACAATATATTCCCTTTTTGCCTATTGAAGGACACAGGAAATCTTTACCTTTTGGGCTATATTCCACCTTCAGGAGCATTGGACACTGGCAAACGAACTGTAGGCCAGCCCAGGATAATACCACCTACTAGCAGTATGCCCCAGGTTAGTGCAACTGTACTAGGAGAATGGACTGGTTTTATTTAGGTCAACTTTTTTGCTAGTTTTTTTTTTTTTTTTTTTCAATCGAGATGCTACTCTACATTGCCGCTGGAGCTTTGCCTCTTTTACTGCAGCTTTCTAGACTGGTCATTTTCAACCTGGTTTTGGGCATACCTGATCCAAGGTGTGT
Organism: Lithobates septentrionalis; assembly: GCA_037952835.1. NCBI lineage: Eukaryota > Metazoa > Chordata > Amphibia > Anura > Ranidae > Lithobates > Lithobates septentrionalis. The sequence continues at coordinate 1,933,465 of JBBDGP010000855.1, read as the reverse complement.
GGGTATAGGCTGTAAACAGCCTTTGGGCACTGTGATGCCGGTTGGGTTCTTTCCAGACTAGGTTTTGGACAAGTTAGCTGTAGAGCGCACCGCCTGCCATCCATTTCACACCTGCTACCAGCTGTCAGGGCTTCGTCAGTACCAAAGTCCTTGCCTTGTACCCAAAGTCTATATGTTGCTTTACCAAAACAGTACTGCTCTGATTTTACACATGGGAGTGGAGAAGGGAGAATTGTAAAGTCTGCTGTACCAGATGGCTCCAGCTCACATTCTACAAAATGGTTTGTGGGCTGCTTACTGTGCCCCTTCCGAAGGTGCAAACATCTGTAGTCTGGAACTATGTTACCCTCTGGTTTTAAAGCCCGTTTTGGCTTTGAAGTCCTCTTTGGTGTAGGTTTGGCTGGGCCCCCTCCCCTTTTGGCTGTGGTTACCACAGTCGTGCAAGATCTTATGACCCAAATTACCTAGTTATTTGCTGGCCATCAGCAGAGGCTGCAAATGTGCTTTCATGCCCTCCACTGCAGATTCTGTATCTGAATTGCCCTCGACCTCTGAGCCATCTGCTGCAAAGACATTCTGAATTTCAACAGGAATTCAAACTGATGAGCTTGCCCCTGAAAAGTGGCAGTCTAGTGCTATTGCCTCTAAATTAACAGGTACTGTTTTTAACTCTTCATGATGCAATGCGTACCACTCTAAAATTGGGGAATCTCCCTGCTCTTTCTTTCTACCAGTGCGGTTTTTAAGCGTTTTATCACTTAAAAAAAAAAAAGCAGAGTGGAAACATCCTGACAGTATTTGTCCCCCTAAATAATTAGTAGGCTTGTATCCTTTTTTTTTTTTTTTTTTTTTTTTTTTTTTTTTTTTTTTTCCCCTCAAACCGTAAAGCCTTGTTTCTTTTTAGTGAGGATTTTGTGCAGAAGTTTTTCGGTTCCTACTGTGCATCCAGCAGCGTTCTGCTGTACAGGGTGCTTACTATTCCAGAAGTAGCGCTTGCAATGCATGCAACTGAAAAGCAGTTGTAAACCCTTTCTAGGGCTCTGTTCTCGCTGGCAGTTCCTGTCTTTCATCAGGTCCTGGCTGTGACCTTGCTTTGTTATACCCTGTTTGACTGATCAAAATTACTTAAAAAGAGAACTAATCCATGCCCTGGTTGATGCATTGATAAAAGAATCTGTGAAGCACATGGCTGTAGTGTTAAATCTCGACCCTGATGGTTTGCTCCTGTCATTTCATACACATGTCATATGTCAATTCATATGCATTGGGAACTTGTGCTGAAGTGAGAACCATGCGTGTGGGGCAGCGCCACTTGGGAACAGCGGCTGATATGATTAAGGACATTACTGCTGGTAAGATCACCTATCTTCAATGAAGGATACATAAGGAACAGACTAAGGCTGCATCTGCATGTGCATTTAGTCATGCTGCAAATTCCAGTTGCAAGAATCTGTGGCTGTCAGCACTATCGAGGATTCTGATTCTGCCGTTTCAACCCTGTTTCAGAGACCATTGGCCTCTCATGATGTTCTTGAATAAGACCTTTGTGTAGGGGGTCTCCAATGTAGTTTTTTCTAGGTTTGTAAGGCTGCCACCTGGTCATCTTCTTCTCACATATTTTCCAAGTTTTACTAGGTAAACATTGTGCCCTCATGCTTTGAGTACAAGGTCCTTCCAGCAAATCTTTGAGCTGCAGCAAGCTCCAACTCTGTGTTCTTATTCTTGTTTGCATTTATTTGCCGTGTTGCCAACATTTCAGATGGACTGCTTTTGAATGTCCCAAAGGTGAAAGACTTCCTTTGTCCCTCAATGAACGAGAAAGGAAAATAGGATTTTTGTACATTTAGTGAAATCTTTTTCTTGAAGTCCTTTGAGGAACACAGTTCCCATCCCTCTGGGTTAATGATTATGCTCTTTGTACTGCTTTGGTACAAAACAGAGGCATGCTATTGGTAGTAGAGAGGGGCTATGCTGGGTTTGTCTACAATTTTTTTTTGCCAGTGTCCAGTCCTTCTGTACTCATCAGTTTAACTTGAAAGTTAGACTTCCTGTATCCCTCAAACTCCCATCAAAAGGGTTTTACAATAAGTACTACCTGCTACAAAAGATTCTGGCTGAAATATTTTATTGGATTAGCAAAAAAGGAGTTATGCTTCAGGTCACTTCTTATTGCAAGTACTGAACAACTTGACACAGTTTCAGCATATAAATCCAGTGAAATCCATATAACTGAAATTTTAACACTCTGAGCAATTTGAGGTTTTCAGATTGATTCATATGTCTATACAAAAATTATTCTGACATGACACATTCAATTAATATCCAGGAGCTTTTGCACTTTTATCTGGAACTTTTTTGCTGTCAGAATTTGTAAGTACGTTTCGGTTGCTAATTAGGGTTACATAATACATTATAACTTGATTTTGCTTAAGAAATACAAAGCAAAATGTTCTTTTACATCCAGTATGGTTTAATCAGCTGCACCCAGAATATTCCCCTCATATGCTTAGTCATTACAAAATCCTGTTATTTTAGGTACAGTTTAAATAATGAATTAAAGCTGAGTTCCACCCAAAAGTGGAAGCTCCATTTATCTGCCCCCCCCCCCCCCCCCCCCCTCCAATGCCACAATTTGCACCTTTCGGCAAGGTACGTCTGAAGTCTGGCCTCCTCCCAGTTTCCCTTACCGGCTATGGCAGCGGCAGCACCCGAGAGCCCTTTGAAACATTGGCTGAGGTGCCAACATCACTGGATTCCTGGACAGGTAATTGTCCTATTATTAAGACAGCAGCTACCGTATGTGCAGCTGCTGACTTTAAATTTCGTGTGGGGCAGAACTCCACTTTAAGGACTAAGAATAGGTAAAATAAACAGAAACATCAGCACAAGGGACAAAATTTAAGTCATTTGGATGTGTCTCTTGTGCTGATTCCTGTTAGTAGAAATCCTCCTCAGTCAATACTTTCGCCCCACCACTATAATCTTCTAGTGCAACAGAGGTTAATAGAACTATGGGGCTTTCCCAGATTCTTATCAAGAGATCTCGACTTTGCCCGCCCTTACCTCCCAGCTGCTCCATTCATAGAAGTGGTACAACAGCTGAATAAAACCGTATAGAAAAATGGGGGACGAGAGGATGATTGGCCCCACCACTCCATTCATAAATCCTTTTTCATCCATGGAAGTTGTAGTCCAGATTCTATGAATGGAGCAACTGGGCAGAAAGTAGACATAATTGGGCTCTTTTTTGATGAGAGCTTGTGACAGCCCTTTGGCTCTATTAACCTTTGTTACACCCGAAGATTTGTAGGCAGTGTTAATTTTGACGTCAATTTTCAGTTTGCTTTTAGTCAGTCTTTTGACTAAAATGCCATTTACGTTTTAGTCTTACTTTAGTCAACTAAAATCTCCAGTATATTTTAGTCAACTAAAATCTAAGGAGTTTAGTTAAATTGTAAAGCATTACATGGTTACATAGTAGGTGAGGTTGAAAAAAGACACAAGTTCATCAAGTCCAACCTATGTGTGTGATTATATGCCCGTATTACATCATATATCCCTGTATGTTGCAGTCGTTAAGGTGCATATCTAATAGTTTTTTTTAAACTATCGATGCTCCCCACTAAGACCACCATCTGTGGAAGGGAATTCCACATCCTTGCCACTCTTACAGTAAAGAACCCTCCACGTAGTTTAAGGTAAACCTCTTTTCTAATTTTTTATTTTTTTTTGGCCACATGTCTTGTTAAACTCCCTTCCGCGAAAAAGTTTTATCCCTTTTGTGGGGTCACCAGTATGGTATTCATGAATTGAAATCATATCCCCTCTCAAGCGTCTCTTCTCCAGAGAGAAGTTCAGTGCTCGCAACCTTTCCTTTATAACTAATATCCTCCAAACCCTTTATTAGCTTAGTTGCCCTTTTGTACTCGCTCCATTTTCAGTACATCCTTCCTGAGGACTGGTGCCCAGAACTGAACAGCATACTCTAGGTGCAGCGAGACCAGGGTCTTCTAGAGCAGGAGAATTATCGTCTTATCTCTGGAGTTGATCCCCTTTTTAATGCATGTCAATATTCTTTTTGCTTTGTTAGCAGCAGCTTGGCATTGCATGCCATTGCTGAGCCTATCATCTACTAGGACCCCCAGTTCCTTTTCCATTCTAGATTCCACCAAAGTTTCTCCCCCCAATGTATAGATTGCATTCAAATTTTTGCCACCCAAATGCATTACCCTTATTTTGTACAGTAAACGTTTATGGGGAACTGTGTCAAATGCTTTTGCAAAATCCAGATACATCACGTCTACGGGCCTTCCTTCATCTAAATGATAACTCACCTCCTCATAAAAGGTTAATAGATTGGTTTGGCAAGAACGATTCTTCATGAATTCATGCTGATTACTGCTGATACCGTTCTCGTTACTAAAATCTTGTATATAGTCCCTTATCCCCTCCAAGAGCATGCATACTATTGATGTTAAGAAAAAACACAGTAGGTCCTTAAAGAGGAGTTCCCATTTAAAAAAAAAAAAATTAAAAGTCAGCAGCTACAAATACTGCAGCTGCTGACTTTTAATAATTGGACACTAACCTGTCCCAGGGTCCAACGATGTGGGGGATCAAAGCCCCCTTCGGCGCCGGCATTGCAACTGTGGGCGCCCGGCTGTGGCTTCACACCTGGGCACCCACTGCGCATGCGCGAGCGGCGCCGTGCGTCGTGATTGGCCACTCAGTCATCTGGGACCTGTAATGTGTCCCAGATGATTGACAAGAGGGAGGGGGCAGAGCTGAGCCCTTCCTGCGCCGAGGAGAAGTGATGTCACCAGCCCAGGCACTGAAGGAGGCAGACTACGAGGGACCCCCTAGCAACAGCCATTTAGAGGCGAGTTAAAAAAATTATTTCCTTTTTTTTTTTTTATTTTTTTTTTTTTTTTTTGGCGCTAAAACTGACACACAATTAAAGACATTGTCATGTCATGATGATCTATCAAACAACAGCTAGAACCCAGTGCAGCTGCTAGCTCCTGCACGGAAGTAGGCAAAAAAATGACAAAAAATGGAGCACTCGTTGGGACCAGCAATAAAGGGTTTGTTATAAGTGGAGTGAACAGTCAAGTTCATTTATTGGATGCACATATAAAATTAAACAGCTGGCAATAAAAAGATAAAATCAAACTGAAAACAGATCATTGTCAGAAGGAGTACTTCAATTCTGACAATGATCTGTTTTCAATCAGTTTGATATTTTATCTTTTTATTGCCAGCTGTTGTTTTTTAATTTTATATGTGCGTCCAATAAATGAACTTGACTGTTCACTCTACTTATAACAAACCTTTTATCGCTGGTACCATTGAGCGCTGCATTTTTGTCCATACAAACTCTTTATTTCTACTTGTTGCGTCTACCATCTGAACCATGAAATTGTCCTGCAAGACATTTAGGAACTGGCGAGCCTTAGACGAATGAGTGGTTCCCTCCGCCCAGTCTGTCTGGATAATTTAAATCCCCCATTATGATAAAACTTCCCATCCTTGCTGCTAATCCAACTTGTGATGGGAGATCTATCCCCCCCTCCTCCCTCAGGTTAGGGGGTCTATAGCATACTCCCAGTAATTTTTCCCCTTAGCTTCATCCCTTTAGAGCTCTACCCATAAGGATTCCACCTCCTCCCTAGCACCCTTAGTGATGTTATCTCTCACTTTCACTTGTACATTATTCTTTATATATAGACATACTCCTCCCCATTTTTTACCCTCTATCCCTGCGATAAAGGGCATACCCTTGAATGGTTGCCAGCCAATCATGAGATCTGTTGAACCAGGTCTCTGAAATTCCCACAAAATCCAAATCCTCCTTGTACAACAGTATCTCTAGTTAACCCATCTTGTCCACCAGGCTCCTGGCATTGGTGAACATGCCACGTAGTTTAGACCGGTCACATACTATCCTCTTATTGGGTTTTCCAAGGTTTCAACTAGGACTTGTTACTATAGTTACCTTGGGTTTATGTGCTTTAGTCAACCTACCACTAATGCCCTCAAAACTACCCTCTGGAATATGTTCCGCGCTGACTATCTCTACCTCTGGGCCCTCCCCCCTTATTTAAGCATTTCTCTATAATTGCCAAATTCATTATAATATTCTGGGCCCTCCCCCCTTATTTAAGCATTTCTCTATAATTGCCAAATTCATTATATTATTCTGGAGTAAAAATCTAATCACATGTTATTTATGGTATTAAGCTATGAACATGCACTACAGACACAGATTTAGCTGATATAGAACATCTTTATAAATGAAACCTAGTTTCATAAACAAAAATATTGCTTTTTGACAAACCGAAGTGCAACTTTAACCACTTGTCCACTGGGCACTTAAAACCCCTTCCTAACCAGGCCAAATTTCAGCTTTTAGTGCTCTCACGCTTTGAATGACAATTACTCAGTCATGCAACACTGTACCCATATGAAATTTTTGTCCCTTTTTTCACACAAATAGCGCTTTCTTTTGGTGGTATTTAATCACCAATGGGCTTTTGTAAAAAAAAAAAAAAAAAAAAAAAAAATTCTTCGTTTTGTTATAAAATTTTGCAAATTAGTAAATCTTCATAAATGTTGGCCAAAATTTATACTGCTATATATCTTTGGTAAGAATAATCCAAATCGGTGCATATTATTTGGTCTTTGTGAAAGTTAGAGTCTACAAGCTATGGCGACAATCATTGAGTATTGATCACACCTGACCCATCTCTTTTCTTGACACTAACAAGCCAGGAAAGTACTAATCCCCCCCCCCCCAAATTGACCCCTTTTTGGAAAGTAGACAGTCCAATGTATTCTAGTAAGAGGCATGGTGAGTTTTTTTGTAAAGTATAATAAGTGCAGCGCTAAGGTTGCAAAAAAAGGGAAGGTGATAATATTATATGTAATATAAACATATAAGTGACATAATCGCATAGAATTTTATGTGATACAAACATGTAAGTGGCATAATAGCACAAACTCCAATAATAATAAATGTGAATAAATTATATAGTGTGCTAATGTAGTGACTGCACTACACCCAAAAGTCCACATTAAGCTGAATGATGAAATTCAGTCCAATTAGGTTTGTGATCCAATGCACATGGGAAGAATTCCTGATATTACTGGGAACCTTGAAGTGAGGAAATAGAAGCAAACACCACCACCTTGAAAAAGGGAGGAGGCGTACCGGATTGTATTAACTTGGTGGGGCGTATACCACCCAAGCCAACAAGGCTTGTTGGGTTCAAACCACCCAATGGGGGACAGCAGGTCCTGAAACTCGGTCAGTCAGTCAACCTTAAACGGTCATTGGATGTTAACTGAAGGCTTCAGGAGTTTCAAGAAACGTGGAAACTTATTGTCACAGGAAGGGTATCCTGTAATAGAGAAAGGGAGCTGACATAGCGTGATACCGTTTTAAAAAAGTGGTGATTTTATTAAAAATACGCATTCAACACTCACATTTGGTAGAAATGTATAAAGCATGTAAAAGCATGAAGGCGATGTTGACGGAAGGTCCACCCGAAGTGTTTTGACTGCACAGTCATCATCTGGGGTGTGGACCCCCCGGAAAACCTTGCTTAAATGAGAATAATGACCCCAGAGTTTGCTTGACACCGGAAGTGATCTCAAATGACCACTTCCTGTCTCCGTGTTTAGATCTTAAATACAAATAAGTGGTTTAAACACATAAATGGATTGTATGAATATAATACTGGCAATAGCCAGTGTTTCCGAATGGCATAACGGACTGTATTCTGAATGCATCATACATTAAAATACACCCACAACAGGGAGAGACTGATCTGGAGTTCTGGTATAGTTATTTTAATGAAGCTGGTACTAAACTTTTAAGCTTCCTCATTACCAGGAAACAGAAAAGACTCTCCGAATTGGATTGGGAGATTAGGGAATTGAAAGAGTCTCCTTAGGTATAAAAACTCAGTGGAGTACAATTCCTTATCTTCCAATCTCCAGGCCCACCTTGTCAAAGAGGATAGGGATCCGAAAACAAAAAAACATAAGAAATACACTAGGGATATAGGAGATTACAGGTCAGGTAAGGTTTTCAGTTGGCAAAGGCCATCTCTATAAGATCCAGCTATGGAGACGAATAATAGTGGCACCACTGCCTTAGCATCTCCCATTGCACCTCAGTTCCAATCCAAAAATACTATGAACAGAGATCAACCTTCTGGGGAAACCTCACAACCCCAGAAAGGCCGACCTCAAAATGTTCACACCCCCAGGAATACACAAAGGGGGAGAGGACACAACTCTAATAGAAGAGGCGGAAGAGGACGTAAGGGTAATAACCCTTGTGGATGTCTACAAATTTATTAGAAAGGTCAATATACAACGATATGTTACTTCTAACCCCACTAGAAATGTAGCTAGGGTGGTCACATCAGGGACCGTCCACTCAGGGTTATCCAACCCCTCCCTTTTCAATTCCCCTACTCAGCTGGCCCCAGCTTTAAATATGTTTAAAGATCTTGTACATAAGATCTAGCCAAATTGCCATCCAAACGGATTTACAATCCCCTACCGAAGTCGGGCCTCAAGTCTTTGTGTGACAACAAAGACTTAGTTATTCGTCCCGCCGACAAAGGTGGGGGCATTGTACTTTTAAATAAAGCTGATTATGTGGGGGAGATGTACAACATCTTAAGTGATCATTCCACCTATAAAGATTTACCTAGTGACCTCACTAGTATATACAAAAAACTGACCAGTATCATTTGTAAGGGTTTTGATTCTTTGATTTTAAACCATAAAGAAAAATGTTCTTGCTCTGTTGACCCCACGCATCCCCATCATTTATTATTTGCACAAAATCCATAAGGACCCCCTTCACCCCCCTGGACGTCCATTAGAAGTGGGATAGATTCTATTACTTCTAGAATCGGTAAATACATCGATCTTCTTTCTTCTTTTTTTTTTTTTTTTTCTTACAACCATTAGTCAGAAAAACCCCATCCTACCTCAAGGATACCAAGGATGTGATTAATCATCTAGCCGAATTTAATTTAGAAGGTGACCTTATTATGGCCACAGCTGACGTCGCATCCTTGTATACCTGTATCCCTCATCAGAGAGGAATGGAGGCCGCACAAGAGTTTCTGAAGAGAGATATCACTCTTGCCACGCCTCAGGTTGAATTCATTCTGGAATTAGATTTTACTACCCAGGTACATAGACGACGTCGTCCTCCTATGGGCTGGTACTTCGGAATCATTGGAGGAATTTTTCTTGACACTCAATGATAACGATCATGGGATTGTTCTGACTTACCAGTCCAGTCCTTCCAAGATTAATTTTTTGGATTTGGTGATCGAAAGGTCAGAGCAACAATTTATATTGAGTACCCACTTTAAGGCTACTGACAGGAATGGGTTTATACCCATGGACAGCTGTCATCACAAGTCATGGCTAAATTCGGTTCCTAAAAGCCCAGGAATTGTTCCGACATTTCCACTTTTAGGTCCCAAGCTAACATCTTGAGAGAGAGATTCCTCGATAAAGGATATAATCAGGCTGATGACGATAGAGATCTTATTACGGTATTGAATACTGACCAAGCTCTACTGTTGGCGGATAAACCTCAGAGAGAGGTCGATGACAATTTCAAATGGTCATTTCTTACCGGGTTCTCAACACAGCACAAACAGATCAAGGACATTTTTATACGGCACTGGGCAATTTTGAATAACGATAGAGTACTTGAGCCCATTATACCTGAGAGACCCAAGGTGGTATATCGAGGTGCATCTTCACTTAAAAACAAGATTGCACCTTCTATTATCAATTCCCCCATCAGGCCTACATTCTTCCACAACTGAGTAGGATGCCAACACAACATTAGTGGACGTAGAGCCACTAAGGCATTCTATTCGACTGTAACTGGCCAAGTTTATACCATGAAACAATTCTGCACTTGTGCCACAACCAGTGTGGTATACCTATTGACTTGCCCTTGTGGGAAGCAATATGTCGGTAGAACCATTCGTTCATTTACTGCCAGAGTCACGGAACACATCAATTTAATAAAATTGGGTAGTATTAAACATACAGTTCCCCGTCACTATCGACAATACCATGCATGGGACCCAAAAGGTATTTCTCATTATAGACCGATACATCGCTCCATGGAGGGGTGGAACTAAAACTAGAGGGGTGTCCAGACTCGAAACCTTCTGGATCTATGAATTAGACTCACCACCCACAGGGGATAAACGTGGAGTGGGACATTAACTCTTTTATAAATGGAGCCTAATAGCCACGATACTCGAACGATTTTTGTCTTTTTTTTGCCCATTTCTTAATGTCCATTTGTAAATTGTATATTATCATTTTTACCATATTTGATTTAGATTGGGGACAGCATTCAATACTGTCTACACTTGTAGGATTTCTCACAATCAATGTACACCCCAGACCTTGCTGTAGCCGTGTTCATATAGTGGATTGCACCCTTTCTATTAATACGAGTTCCTGTATTATAAAATTAGTTTTTTCTTTTTTTACCATCTCCACTATGTGGGACGGGCTGACTTTTTTTTTTTTTTTTTTTTTTTTTTTTTTTCTGGTTCCTTTTTTTTTTTCCTTTCTTACATTTACCTATTTGCAGAAGGGCATGAGACCTGTATATACTTTGTGACAAGCCCGTCATGTTTTTTGTTTACGTTATGATTGCTTTACCAGGCCTCGCTTCCAGAGCGAGGCTTAGTTGGTGTGCAAGGCGGATGTTGCCAATCCACGCCTCGGTCTCATAACGAGGCTTAGTTTGGATAGAAGCCATATAGCCACGCCTCGACTTCACAGCAAGGCTTGGTTGATGGACCTAATGCTGTAACACACCAAGTAATGATACACAGAGAGGAAGTCACTCATCCAAGCCTCAGTTTCACAATGAGGCTTGCTGATTTTGAGACGACAGCCAGGGAACCATTCCTCATCTTCACAATGAGGCCTGGCTAACGGACTAAGCATTTTAATGTATGATGCATTCAGAATACAGTCCATTATGCCATTCAGGAAACACTGGCTATTGCCAGTATTATATTCATACAATCCATTTATGTGTTTAAACCACTTTCTTATTTGTATATAAGATCTAAACACGGAGACAGGAAGCTGTGTCATTCGAGATCACTTCCGGTGTCAAGCAAACTCTGGGGGTCATTATTCTCATTTAAGCAATGTTTTCCGAGGGGTCCACACCCCAGATGATGACTGTGCAGTCGAAACGCGTCGGGTGGACCTTCCGTCAACATTGCCTTCATGCTTTTACATGCTTTATACAGTTCTACCAAATGTGAGTGTTGAATTTGTATTTTTAATAAAATCACCGCTTTTTTAAACGGTATCATGTTTATGTCAAATTTCGTTTTAGTCAGTCTTTTGACTAAAATGTCATTTTAGGTGTATTTTAGTCATCTGACAAAAATATTTTATTTTAAAATATAATTTTTAATTTTAATATAAAATTAATGTATATAATAAATTATTTTATTTAGAAATATTTTAGTCATCGGAATAAAATCGTTTTTGCTTTAGTCTACTAAAATTTCCAGTACCTGTGTTAATTTTGTCATCGTAAACTGAGGAGGATTTCTACTAACAGAGGAGGAATCCACACAATCCACTGACTAAGTTGTGTTCCTTGTGCTGACATTCCTGTTTTTTATTTTAGCAACACTTATGCTTTAAATATATAATTGCTAGCTAGCAAGAAAAAGGCTGGTCAGTTTTCAAATAAATGTATGGAGTACTTGTATTTTCAGTGCCTTGAAAAAGTGTTCATACCCCTTGAAGTTTTCCACATTTTGTGATGTTACAACTAAAAATGTAAATGTATTTTATTGGGATTTTATGTGAGAGCATTAATTGTGAAGTGGAAGGAAAATAAAACATTTTTAATTTTTTTTTTTACAAATATCTGAAAAGTGTGATGAGTCATAACTTTGCAAAACCATCTTTCTCCAGTCGTCCTCCAGGACAGCCCATGAGACCTAGGGCTCCTCCTACCAAGACAGGAAACATGTTAACCCCACCAGATAAAAAGCGGTCCCCTAGGCCTCCCCTTCAGTATTAGTGTTTCCTCCGGACTGGGGGGGGGTCAACATGTTTCCTGGAACCTATGTCCCTGGGTCTCATGGGCTGTGCTCCTGATACTCGGTAGGGATATTCTCCTTACTTTCTCCTGCCCAGATCGTCACCTACTCCTGGTGGTAGGGAGCTCCTGCTATCCTCTGTCATCAGTGCCTGGGGAAGGCCAGAACCGCTGCTGGCGTTCATGCTCCCAATCCAGTCCAGCCTGGCTGACCGCATCGGGGAAGGCCATTGATCCCTGCTTCTCAGGCGCGTGAAGGGGTGGAGCCGCTGTGCTCCAAGCTGGTTTTACAGGAAGTGCCGGGCGGGTCACTTCCAGTATGGCTGTCAGTGGGCGCCGGAGACTCTGGTTCCAGTCTCCGAGGCACAAACAGAGGATCGCTGGGCGGCTGGTGACATAGTGTGTAACCCAGCAGAGTCTGCGGGAGCATTACAAGGAGCAGGGTGGGATGGATTCATCTACAGTACCTGCACAGGCAGGGAATGCAGGCTCTGGTACCAGTACCTCACAGGTAAGCTTGGGGATCTTGTATCCTTCTTGCATATCCTGTGGGACTTATTTCCTCTCACATAGGTTTAGTGGGGTTTTGGTGAGGGGGCACCTTTCCTGTTTCTCCTGCACTGGGGTGTGTATTGGAGAACTTGGGCAGCTTGTTCCAACCACGGTCTGTTTTTTTTTTATTGCAGAACAAGGCGCAGGCGCAAGCACCCAAGAGGAAATTTGCATTCTGCGTCGCCAAATTATGCTCCTCATGAAGTAATCTGCCGCACATGTATAGATGGCTTGGTAAAAGAGGACCCACAAGTTTCTTGCCAGAAAATGCTTCTGTAAGGGATGACCTGTCCTCCACTTTAGTGCTTTCAAATCCCTGATTGACAAGATGCAGGTCCCCTTGCAGGGTCCATTTTATGATAGGGCTGCAGTTTTTTTGTTTGTCTTTTTTTGGCGCTCCGCCACAGGGTGCGGAAAGCAAGGATCCAGAGGAGGCGACAAGGTCCCCCCATTCTTCCCAGGAAAAGTCAGAGGAACAGCCTTACGATAGGGATTCCGTCAAGAGCTCTAGGTGCAAATGATCACTGGAAGATGTCAATGATTTGTTAAAAGCTATCAATTGAAATTGACAATTGAAATTGAAGAGAAGGTGCAAATGTCAATACACGATCTTGTGTATGAAGGAATGCGTAAGAAGAAAGCCAGGGTTTTTCCTGTTCATAGCTCCTTTCTAGATAGTTAAATTAGACTAGGAGATTCCATTTTTTTCTAGCAGCCTTAAAAAGAGGTTTCTTTTTAAAGAAGATGCAGCGTAGCCTTGGAACAAGTACTCCAAGTTGGATGTGCCTCTTTCAAAAATTTCCAAGAATACGGACCTGGTGTTTGACGACATGGGCACGCTAAGCGATCCCAAGGATAAGAGAGCTGATATCCTATTCTTCAGGGCCTGGGACTCATTGATTGTCAGTCTTAACCCGGCCCTAGCATCTACGTGTGTAGCCAGAAATTTTGAGTGTTGGTTATCACAAATACAAACTCACCTCTGCAGGAACTGCGAGAGATCATTTTCTTAAATCGTTTCCACTCCTATTCCGGGTGGTAGGTTTTCTGGCTGATTCCTCCGCCAAGTCAGTTAGGATGGCAGATAGGACCTTTGTCTTGATCAATTCGGTCAGAAGAAGCCTCTGGCTCAAGACATGGTCAGGTGACTCCTCTTGTAAGATGCGCCTGTGTGGTCTTCACCTGTCAGACGACCATCTGTTTGGCTCTGGATTACAAGAAGCACTGTAGCACACGGCTGACAGGAAGCAGTAGTGTACAGAGAATTAGAAAGTAGTGTACAAGAAAAAGAAACAGACTGCCCAAAAAAAATTTGTGCTCAAGAGCAGACAGAGTCCGCAAGAAAAGCAGGACAGCCCAAGAAACATTGGACAGGGCACAAAGGCAGAAGTGAGGGGATCTTGTTTAACCCTCCTCAACAACCCATTATGCCACAATGACTCCTGCCACCCAGCAGGAGGAAGATTGAGGGCCTTCCTCCCATAATTGGCAGGAAGTCCTTATCCAGGTTCCTCAGACAGAGCAGGGCAAGGTCTTTTATTCTCATATCTTTGTGATAAAGAACCACTCAGGGAATTATTGCCTAATTTTGAACCTTTCGCTCTCTAAATCATTCAATCAGATACAAGCACTTTCGCATGGAGTCAGTTTTTTTCAGTCAGAAATATGCTTTACCCAAACTGCTTTATGGCAACGCTGGATTTAAGGGATGCCTACTTGCACATCCCTATTTATCCAGCATACCAAAATTTTTTGAGACTAGCAGTAAAATTGGGATTGGAGCTCCGTCATTTTCAGTTAAGGGCACTGGCCTTTGGGTTTTCGTTGGCCCCACTAATCTTTACGACGGTCCTGGGGGGAAGCGTTGGCCCAGTTGAGACTACATGCAATTACAATCCCCTACCTGGACAACCTCCCTAGTAGTGGCGGAGTTGCGTCAGAAACTAGAGAAGGATCTACAGATGGTTCAAGAGTTTCTCCAGTCGCAAGGCTGGCTTCTCAACAAGAAGTCTTCTCTTCTGCTCAGAGCGTGGTATCTCTCGGGTACCAGATTTCCTCGGTGGCTCAAATAATTTTCCTTCCAGAGGAAAAGATTTCAAAAGTGACTCGCATGAATGCATCCTTGCAAAACAATCAGTGGGTTTCGCTCAGAGATGTCTCAAGGGCAATAGGCCTTAATACAAACATAATGCTGCCACTACCATGTTTCACGGTGGAGATGGTGTGTTCAGGGTGATGTGCAGTGTTCGTTTTGCGCCACACATAGCATTTTGCTTTAAGGACAAGAAGTTCAATTTTGGTCTCCTCTGACCAGAGCACCTTCTTCCACAGGTTTACGGTGTCCCTTGCATTTCTTCTCACAGACTGCAAAAGGTGCTTCTTATGGCTTTTTTTCAACAATTACTTGTTACTCCTGTGGACAGATTCTCCAACCTGGGCTGTGGGCCTCTGCAGCTCCTCCAGAGTTGCCATGGGCCTCTTGGCTACTTCTCTTATTAATGCTCTTCCTGCCCAGGCCTGTCAGTTTAGGTGGACAGCCATGTCTTGGTAGGTGTGCAGTTGTGCTATACTCTTTGCATTTTTGGATGATGGATTGAACAGTGCTCCGTGAGATGTTCAAAGCTTGGAATGTTGTGTTGTCTTATTTTTTTTTTTTTTTATAACCTAACCCTGCTTTAAACATCCCCAACTTTATCCCTGACCTGTTTGGTGTGTTCCTTGGCCTTCATGATGTGGGTTGTTAACTAATGTTCTCTAACAAACCTTTGAGGGCTTTACAGAACAGCTGTATTTATACTGAGATAAAATTGCACACAGATGGACTCTATTTACTAATTAGGTGACTTCTAGAGGCAACTGGTTCCACTAGATTTTAGTTAGGGGTATCAAAGTAAAGGGGGCTAAATACAAATGCATGCCACACTTTTCAGATATTTATTTGTAAAACAAATTGATAATCATTTATCATTTTCCTTCCACTGCACAATTATGTGCCACTTTGTGTTGGTCTATCTCATAGAATCCCAATAAAATACATTTACGTTTTTGTTTGTAACATGACAATGTGGAATACTTTTTCAAGGCACTGTAAAGACTTTTTTTTTTTTTCTTTCATTTAAAGTGATTGTAAACCTCAGACATGAAATATGAACAAATATCCTATAGTAGGTACTTGTGTACCCAATCCTGTACCCAGTGTTGATCCAGAGGAAGGCGAAAAACCCTAGCAAAGCATGATCCAATTTGCTACAGCAGGGGGAAAAAAAATTCTTTACTGATCCCCCTGCGAGGCAATCGGATATTCCCTGGATCATCTTTACCTATAAATGTCAGTACCCAGTTATATGTACATTTAGGAAAGAATCTAGGCCTTTTTTTAAAGCAATCTACTGAGCTGGCCAGAACCAGCTCTTGAGGGAGTCTATTCCCGGTTTTCACAGCTCTTACTGTGAAGAAACATTTCCGTATTTGGAGATGAAATCTCTTTTCCTCTAGACTTAGAGTACCTCTTTGTCCCTTGTAATGACCTTAAAGTGAATAACTCAACACCAAGTTCACTATATGGACCCCTTATGTATTTGTACATGTTGATCATATCCCCCCCTAATCTCCTCTTAAATTCAGTTCCTCTAATCTTTCCTCATAGCTGAGCTCCTCCATGCCTCTTATCAGTTTGGTTGCCCTCCTCTGCACCTTCTCCAGTTCCCCAATTATCCTTTTTGAGAACTGGTGCCCAAAACTGATTTGCATGTTCCAGATGAGGTCTTACTAATGATTTGTACAGGGGTAGAATGTCTCTCTCTCTGGAGTCAATACCTCCCTTAATACAAGAAAGGACTTTGCTCGCTTTGGAAACTTCAGCTTGGCATTGCATGCTATTATTGGGCTTATGATCTACCAAAACCCCCAAATCCTTTTCCATCATTGACCCCCAGTTGTACTCCACCCTAGT
The DNA here is from genome assembly GCA_037952835.1 of Lithobates septentrionalis. Classification (NCBI taxonomy): domain Eukaryota; kingdom Metazoa; phylum Chordata; class Amphibia; order Anura; family Ranidae; genus Lithobates; species Lithobates septentrionalis. Next base: position 1,916,822 of record JBBDGP010000855.1, on the reverse strand, counting down.
ATGGATGATGCATGCATATTCTTAGCACCCAAGTGCATAACTTTACATTTATCATCATTAAACCTCATTTGCTACATAGTTGCCCAATTAAACAGTGCATTGAAGTTGGCTTGTAAATTGGAGACATCCTGTAAGGACATTATTCCACTGCAAAGCTTAGTGTCATCTGCAATGACTGGAATGGTACAGTTATTCCCAGATACTTTTTTTAATATCTCTATAAATGATATAGTAAGACCGCTGTCTTTCATGAATCTGTGCTGTCTGTTGCTTAGAATATTTTTTTTTCCAGCAAGAACTCATTTATGTGGTCTTTTATTAAACTCTCCAGTATCTTGCCGTCTATAGAAGTTAAACTAACAGGTCTATAGGTACTTGATCCCTTTTTAAATATAGGCACCACATTGATTCCAATCCAGTGGTACTATTGCAGTCATTAAAGAGTTCCTAAAAATGTGAAACCATGGCTTTGAAATGACAGAGCTCAATTCTTTTAGGATCTGTGGGTGGATGCCATCTGGTCCAGGTGCTTTATCCACCTTATTCTGTCGAAATATCTGGACCATATTACTTTTGTGCTATTGTCGATCATTTGGGGCTGTGTCAATACCATCCCCATTATGGACATGAGCTCCCCCATGCTCCTTTGTATACACAGAGCGAGTATTTAATAAATGTGCCTTCTCTTTGTCCCCAGTCTCTCACTCCAGATATTTTTGAAATGATAATTTTTACTATTAATGTATTTGAAGAATTTTTGGGGTTTGTCCTATCTTTTGCAATCTGTCGTTAATTTTGAGTTTTTGGGTCCTCGATTTCCTTTTTACATATTCTATTATATTCTTTGTAACATTTAAATAATAGTGTTCCTTCATTTTTATATTTTTTAAGAGCTCTTTTCTTATTTATAGCTGTTTTAACGTTGGCAGTGAGCCACGCAGATTTTATTTTTAGCCTTTTAAACTTATTGCACATGGGAATATACCAGAGTAGGAAGTGTCATTTTTGCCTGCTGCCTTGTTTCTTTGCTATCTGTAGGAGTCCCTTCTGATACGTTTTCCTGACACCAAAAGGTGACTGGGGAGGGACTTCCAGCACACAGCATGTGACTGAGCGCCTCTGTTCCAGTGTGAAGGAGGGTGTGTTTCTTCTCTCCAATTGGCTCTCCTCACTGAGCTCTGCAGAGTGTACAGCTCCCCATCCCCTGCTTTCTGAAAGCTCAGACACGCTGTATAAATTCTGCACTTTGAACTGGAGGATTTGTTTAAACTCTATGTATCACCTGAGGCTAGTCACTTAACTGGTTATATGTAAGGGTTTACAACCACTTTAAGGTGGAAGGGTCAGAACCTCTCATTTTTTGGGGTCGGATGAGGGTGAAGGAGAGAAACTGGGGGGAACCAAATTTTTGAGCTCTGACATCTGTAAAGCCACCCAATCTTGTCAAAAGCCTCCACAACTTCTCACCTTCCCCCACTACTTATCCTGGACACAGTTGACCACCTGCAGGCCTAGGACAAACCTGAAAAGTGTTTTCGGGTAGTGTGGAGGGAGATCGGCGAACATCCATTTGCTGACCCTTCAGTGAATGAATGCAGAAGCAATGTGTAAGCTGATGAAGCATGCTCTGCATCTTTGAATATGCAAACTACACCTGAAGATCAAAGGCATCTAAATCCCAGAAAAGTATTGTTTTAAAGATCGCAAAGAAAAGAGATTTTAATGGTGCCATAACACATGAATTTTATAAAAATTTGATTATTTAATTTTAAACTGGAGCATAAAATTGCTCCCAAATTTGTTTATAAAAAAGCTTTTCAATATAGAACACTTACATATACATATATTTATGCTGTCCACAATGCTTGTTGTTCAACATGTTTCACTTTTCTGCTTCTTCAGGGGCTGTAAAGCATGTATGTGCTGTCATAACTATCGAAATACAAACAAAAACATTGTTAGAACAGACCTTTTCTGCATAGATATGATTGCATATAGGGGTATTACCAAACCAAAAACCACATAACACATAATGTATATTGAAAATATAGACCCAAAACTAAAAAGTAATAACAGACAATAACTACAATGATCTCAATGGGAGTCTGACTGCACTGTAGAAAGACGCAAGGCCAAGGAACACTCACCATCTGTAGTCACACAATTCACTCAAATGAGCACTGATCAAGGTCACTATGGTTGTTTCAGGGCGGAGCCACCTCCAATGGCGGTAATAGACCATAGGGAGAGCAAGTCAGACAGTTTTTCTGTGGAATATAGGGGATAAATTTGAATAAATATGGACCGAGCCAAACAAATAGTGCCCCAGACAAAGGGATACTGCTACCAGTATACAAATACCCCCATCAAACATCAAGTACCTTAAATTACTGTCTAGTAACTTCTAAATTCACCCAGAAAGATCCATATAAAAAGGTGGCAAAATCCAGGGGTATGCCCCAAGTGTGGATAAGTTAAGTTGCCATCATGTGTAAAAAAAGTTGTCAGAGATGAATATGCCACTAAAATCTTTTCCAATCAAATGGCCACAGTGTCCCATCTAGTAGCAAACAAACACCAAAGAAAGAGTAGTCCCACATGCTTAATGGAAGCTTCCCCAGCAGGGTATTTAATCCCCTGAATTTCTCACCAATAGGGTTAAAATGAATGCTTGCGGCGTCCCCCCGGTCCAGGCTTGGTGGCAATCACATCTGATGTCACCGGTGGATCACAGACATGCTGTAGCGTCCGCATGTGCAAATGTCGCCTACCCGTAACATCACACACATGCGCAGCGGACACATGTTCGCCAACTTTGAAAGTCCATCTGTTGGGATGGACGTCTCTCAAACGGCGAACTGACAGTTGTCCTGGAGATGAAAACAAGAATAAATCCCCTATGTGGTGGACTTTTAAGGCACTATACTATTTCAAAGGATTTTAGTGAAATGTATTGATAGTTTCAAAAAATTATTTAGCAAATCTATAAACAAAAGACGATATTCATGTATAAAAACCTTGCGCGAGAGATTATAAACTGTATTGTGTGTATATATACTTTTATATGTATAGCAGTGTACAAATTTACAGGGATGCTCAAACATTCCTTGTTTTTATACATGAATATTGTCTTTTGTTTATATATTTGCTAAATAAATTTTTGAAACTATCAATGCATTTCATTAAAATCCCTTGAAATAGTATAGTGCCTTAAAAGCCCACCACATAGGGGATTTATTCTTGTTTTCGTTTGATATTGGATGTGGCACTATCCCCTGCGCAATATCATTGGCCTAATAATCTTTTGTTGTCCCGGAGATGGATCCAAAGGAGGAAGGAGAATGGGTAAGGTAATTTCCAGTCCCAAATCCACATCCCCTGGACCATCACCAAGACACCGGAGGGATTAGCAGCGCAGGCATGATGGGCACTGGTGCCCACCTCTTGCAGGGACAGGAGCGCACCACAAGGGTGCCACATCCACCCCCGCGTGTCCGTGCGGTCACTAGTCCCCCAAATGTTGATGGTTCAAAAGGTCAAGAGTAAAATATAAGGTAAAATAGCCAAATGGCAAGTCCTACGGGGAAGAACAGCAATATTGTCAAACAGAAATGTCCTAAAGTCGACCAAAATATCCAAAACATCTTGACTAGTTCCTTGGACAAATGCCCCACAAGCAAACGATCAGACAGTCATTGAGTAAAATTACATACATAGAAATCAAATACATTTCCTAGTAGTAATGGCCTAGGAAAGGGAGCACTCCAGGGGAAGAGAGACCTAAAGAGAAATTAATGTGAAATCAATATAATGCCTTGTCTCCACTGAGCGGGTCGGTACAGTTTGGAAGGCCTAGAATGCTCCGGCCTATTCAGGTGAGCGTTTCCACTGCAAGTTGGACCGCCAGGGGCCATACGTGGTTTAGAAAAAATGCCTAGCATGGCGTTGCACGTCCGCCAATCAGTGCAATGTATCGTAACTCCGCCCTAACCAAACCATACCATTTTCTATGGCCCCACATCTGAAGCAGGACCCAGTATGGTGCAGTTCAGTTGTATGGGACGCTTTCATAATGGAAACACTCAAAATAGCGTACCGTACCGAACCGATCCAAACCATACCATTCTATGGCCCCACATCTGAAGCAGGACCCAGTATGGTGCAGTTCAGTTGTGTGGGACGCTTTCATAATGGAAACACTCAAAATAGCGTACCGAACCGATCCGCTCTGTGGAAACAAGGCATAAGTAAGGCTTGAAGCTCATGGCTTCATTCAAGCCAGAATATTTGGTGGCTGATAATTTAAAAATCCACTAAGCCTCACTCTGTAAGATTTTTTTTTTTTTATCAACGTGTTATGGCACCATTAAAGGGACCTGTCACCAGCAATATGTTATCACATTGGGAGCTTGCCAAACATGACCTGTTGGGGCGCCTTGAGGGCTGGAGTTGAGAAACACTGCTCTAGAGTGAAAGTATTACAATTCTAGTTCCAAAAAAGTTGGGACACTTTAAAATCTACAAAAAAATAGAATCCAACGATTTGCAAATCTCATAAACCCATATTTTATTCACCATAGAAAACATAAATTGATGGTAGCAACATGTTTTAAAGTTGGAACAGGGCAGCAAAAAGCTTGCAAAGTTTCATTAAGGAAGTGCTGGAAGAACATTTTGCAACTACTTAGCCTATTTTGCAATAGGTCAGTAACGTGATTTGGGCATCTTAGAGTCAGAGTGTCTCAGAAGTAAAGATGGGCAAGGGTTTACCAACCTGTGAAAAGCTGCACTTAAAAATTGTCGAGCAATTTCAGAATGATGTTCCCCAATCTAAAATAGCAAAGACTTATCTACAGTACATAATGTTGAAAGATTCAGAGAATCTGGAGAAATCTCTGTGCGCAAGGGACAAGGCCGAAACTCAATATTGGATGCCCATGATCATTGGGTTCTCAGATGGCACTGCATTAAAGTGGTTGTAAAGCCTAAACATTTTTTCTTAATCCATTCCTTGCATTAAGGTAAGTAATGTTATGATTAAAGAATCGATCCTCACCCCCACCCCCAAATACTTACCTGAGCCCAATCTTGATCCAGCCCTGTGCACAAGAGCAGCAGATCTTTCTTCTCCCCACTCTCAAAGACTTTGCTGAGAGCAGACGAAGCCATTAGTTCCCACTGATGTTAATCCAATCCTGTGCTGAGGTAGCAGGGGCGAGGCTGACCCTTGGCTGTGTCATTGGATACAGACAGGCTTGGGATCAAGCACACAGGTGTGCCTCGATGAGAAGCAGCTTCCTATGGTGGCACACAGTGAGAAGAGGAGGAGCCAGGAGCACCAGTAATGAACCCCAGAAGAGGAGGATCGGGGCTGCTCTGCAATTCTATTGCACAGAACAGGTCAGTATAAACCTTTTTTTTTTTTTTTTTTAATGTTAGACTTTACAATCCCTTTAAGAACAAGAATGTTTCTGTGATGAACAGTAACAAAGACTGACAGTACTGCCACCCTGTAATTCTGTTTCAAATGAGATTAGATACCTTTTATGAGTGCCCCGCTCAGAGCCTCTGCAGAACATAGGTATGACAGTCAAAAGATCCGGCAACTCGAAAGTTTGAAATCCAATCTTTATTGAAAACTATGTTTGGGTAAGAATCCAGGAGCAAGATAGTTGACCCCTTCAAGATGTGCTGTGGACAGCAGACATAATGGTCAGCCAAGGAAACTTAGTGCAGCAGATGACACACCATGCTTACTTCCCTTCAACATGCCACCAGCACCGAACTGGCAGAAACCAGTGGGACCTAAGTACACCCATCTACTGTCTGGAGAAGTCTGGCCAGAAGTGGTCTTCATGGAAGAATTTCAGCCAACAAACCATACCTCAGATGTGGAGAGAAGGCTTAGCGACGCAACTATACACAAACGCATAGGAACTGGGGTGCAGGCATGCGTGAAGCCGGCTGAGACAGACATGTCTCACTGAAGCTCCGCAATTCTTGGGGGAAGCAGCCAAATAACACACCCGCAGTTGCTTTCAAAGGCACCATCACCTGACACACTGGTATACGGCGGGGCCCGCCCGAAGACAAAACCGAAGTTAGGAAAAGGCATTCTCTTTAGAGCAGTTTCCAAAATGGCGCAGCCTCAATCTTCTCTCTCAGGCATATTTTGCACTGTGTATATTATTATATTATATTTTTTATTATATTATTTGGTCTTTAACCACTTCCCGCCCGCCCACCGTCATATGACGTCCTGGGCTTTGAGTGGGTATATCTGAATGATGCCTGTAGTTAGACATCATTCAGATATTGCCGGTTTCAGCCGGCGAATCTCTACACCATAGGAATGATCATAGCGGCCGTTCCGCCGCTTGATCGTTCCTATTGGAGGCGAGAGGAGACGCGCCCCCCCTCCCGCCGCCCTCCGATGCTTGTTCCGACTTACTGTTACGATCGGTGAGGCGGAGAGCAGATCCGCCGGCGCCGGATGTAGATCATAGAGATTTCCGGCGGACCAGATGGTGGTCTTATTGACCCCATATCTCACCATTAAGAGGACCTGTCATGTCATATTCCTATTACAAGGGATGTTTACATTCCTTGTAATAGGAATAAAAGTGATCACATTTTTTTTTTTTCAAAAAAGTGTCAAAATAAAAAAAAGAAAATATAATTAACAATAAAAAAAAAATTAAAAGCGCCGCTGTCCCCGTGTGCTCGCACGCAGAAGCGAACGCATACGTAAGTCCCGCCCACATATGAAAACGGTGTTCAAACCATACATGTGAGGTATCGCCAAGAACGTCAGAGCGAGAGCAATCATTTTGTCCCTAGACCTCCTCTGTAACTCAAAACATGTAACCAGTAAAAAAAATTTCAAGCGTCGCCTATGGGGATTTTTAAGTACCGAACATTGGCGCCATTCCACAAGCGTGTGCAATTTTGAAGCATGACATGTTGGGTATCTATTTACTCGGCGTAACTTCATCTTTCACAATATGCAAAAACATTGGGCTAACTTTACTGTTTTGTTCTTTTTTAAAACACAAAACAGTTTTTTTCCCCCAAAAAAAACGCATTCGAAAAATTCCTGCGCAAATACTGTGTGAGATAAAAAGTTGCAACAACCGCCATTGTATTCTCTAGGGTCTTTGCTAAAAAAAACATATATAATGTTTGGGGGTTCTGTGTAATTTTCTAGCAAAAAAATTATGATTTTTACATGTAGGAGAGAAATGTCAGAATTGGCCTGGTAGGGAAGTGGTTAAACGTTAGAGTCCACAAGCTATGATGCCAATCATTGAAAATTGATCACACCTGATGTACCGACGGCCTATTTCTTGAGGCCCTAAAATGTCAGGAAAGTACAAATACCCCCAAATGACCTCTTTTTGGAAAGGAGACATTCCAAGATATTTGGTAAGAGGCATGATGGAGTTTTTTTACGTAATTTTTTCCCACAAAATCTTTGCAAAATTAAGATTTTTTTTTTTTTTCCCCACAAAATTGTCATGTTATTTCTCTCACACAGCATATGCATACTTGCAACTACACCCCAAAATACATTCTGCTACTCCTCCTGAGTATGGCAATACCACATGTGTGAGACGATTACACAGGCTGGCCACATACAGAGGCCCAACATGCAGGGAGCACCATCAGGTGTTCTTCGAGCATAAATTACACAAAATTCTTGACTACCTTACACTTTTAAAGGCCCTGGAGCACCAGGAAAATAGAAATGCCCACAAAATGACCCCATTTTGGAAAGTAAACATCCCCCAACGTATTTTCTATGAGGCATAATGAGTCTTTTGAACATGTGGTTTTGGGTTTTTTTTCACAAATTTTTGGAAAATGTGGAAAAATTACTTTGTGTAAAAAAAAAAAAAAAAAAAAATTGTCAATTTCTGAGCAAGTTACATACTATGTATTTATATTCATAGTATGTACATAGCAAAAATTACACTCCAAAGTATATTCTGCTACTCCTGAGTATGGCGATACCACGTGTGTGAGACTTTTCCACAGCCTGGCCACATAGAGGCCCGACGTGCAGGGAGCACCATCAGGTGTTCTAGGGACAAAAATTTCAAATCTAATTTGAATACCTATTACACTTTTGTGGGGCACTGATGTGACACGGATGGGCACAAATCAGCGATGTGCTCCCTCCTCTCCTTGAACACTATACCGATCGAGGAGAGGGGAGGAGCTGAACCGGACATGCTCCGGTTTGTTGACAAGTGATCGCTTCGTCATTGGACGGAACGATCACGCGGTAAAGGGTCGCTGTCATCGGCCCTTTCCTCTGATCCGCCGCAAACCTTCCCAGGTGCGCGGTAGCGTGATTCTGGGAGGACTTCGTCGTACGTCCTCCCAGAGTTCTGACCGTGCTGTAGCCATCATTCGTCTATGGCCCGGTCGGTAAATGGTTATAAGATATGGATCTCCTCTGATGGTATCATAGTCAGCTTAATACAAACTATAGTTTTTAAGTAGTTATTTAATAACTAAGCCTTCTAATCTGATTTATAAATATGAAACACAAGCTATAGAATATATTTCCTTATCCCCCCTCTTCTTCTCTCCCAGTCCATATTCCCTTTCCCTTCCCCCTTCCCCTTATACTTCCCCTATTTTCATGGTGCTCATTTAATTCAATATAAATTATCTGCTGATCCTGGGTGTTTCATTATCTTTTGTATGCATATAACAAATGGTTTTTCCCTCCGGGTATTTGTTACTGCTAACCCTCATTTTTCTATCCTCCGGTATCCCTCCTTTTGCCTTGCGATAAACTTTGATAATTTATAAGACTTTTGCTCTTCTCCCTTTTTCTTACTACTCCTTCTTTTCCTCCTATCTTGTGTACCTTCACTCCTGCCTGAGGTGTGTGCAACTTTACATCCCTAGAACATTTTTAGGGAGCACATTTATTTTTCCGACCCTTCAATGGCTCCCTTGAATGTTCTTGCGCTGAATGCACAGGGTCTTAAAGGATCACTAAAGTTAATTTTTTTTTTTTTATAACAAACATATTATACTTTCCTCCACTGTGCAGCTCATTTTGCACAGAGTGGCCCCCGAACCTGGTCTTCCTAGGTCCCTCGGCGGCTGTCTTGGCTCCACCCCCCCACAAGGACTCAACACTTTCATACGAGCTCCCTCGCATGGTGTTGAGTGCTTGTGGGCGCACTCCCGTGATACACCCGCGGCCATTGTCGCTCACTGTATCACTCCCCCCCCCCCCCCCCGGCGCGCCGCATCATTGGATGTGATTGACAGCAGCGCGAGCCAATGGCTGCGCTGCTTTCAATCCATTCACTGTAACCAATCAACGGCCAGGCTGAGCGGCGAAGAGGATGTCGGGGGTGAGCACGGGACTTTCCAGGGGTCAGGTAAGTAAAACGGGGGGGCTGAGGGGGGCTGGTATTTGTCAGATGTTTTTTCACCTTAATGCATAGAATAAACTTTTAGAAAAAAACTTTTACCTTTACAACCCCTTTAACATCCCGCAAAAACGTACTAAAGCTTTTCGTTCCATGGCATCTAAGAAACCACACATTGTATGTCTCCAGGAAACACATTTTACTGCAACATTGATTCCTAAATACTTTGGCTCGCTATACCCCAAGTTTTACAGCTAAATCTAATGCCGCGTACACACGGTCGGACTTTCCGGCATACTTGGTCCGGCGGACCAGAGTGTGCCGGACAATCCGCCCGTGTGTAGGCTCCGGCAGACTTTTTCCCAAAAGCCCGCCGGACCTAGATTTGAAACAGGTTTTAAATCTTTCCGTCGGACTCAGTTTCGGGTGGAAAGTCCGCTTGTCTGTGTGCTGGTCCGACGGAAAGCCCGCTCGTGTGTATGCTGGTCCAACGGACCAGATACGACACGAGGGCAGGGTATTGCATCTCGCGCTCGCTGCAATAGGAAAAACAAATTTTCCTATTGCGGTGAGCGCGGGGCATACCAGGCCCTTAGGTCTGGTATGGATTATAAAGGGAACCCCCCTACGCCAAAAAAACGGCATGGGGTCCCCCCTAAAATCCAGACCCCGATCCGAGCACGCAGCCTGGCCGGTCAGGAAAGGGGTGGGGACGAGCGAGCGCCCCCCCCCCCCTCCTGAACCGTACCAGGCCGCATGCCCTCAACATGGGGGGTGGGTGCTTTGGGGGAGGGGGGCACCCTGCGGGGCCCCCCCCCCCCCAAAGCACCTTGTCCCCATGTTGATGAGGACAAGGGCCTCTTCCCGACAACCCTGGCCGTTGGTTGTCGGGGTCTGCGGGCGGGGGGCTTATCGGAATCCGGGAGCCCCCTATAAGAGGGCCCCCAGATCCCGGCCCCCCACCCTATGTGAATGAGTATGGGGTACATGGTCCCCCTACCCATTCACCTAGGGGAAAAAGTGTAAATAATAAAACACTACACAGGTTTTTAAAATATTTTATTAAACAGCTCGGGGGGGATCTTCCTCCGGCTTCGGGGGTCCCTCCGGTTCATCTTCTCCCGGCGTCCAGTTGGTTCTTCTCCGCTCTCTCCCGGTGTTCCAGTTCTTCGGCCGGCTCCTCCGCTGTCTTCAGGTAGCTCTCTTGCCAGCAGAGGTCCGGACTTCTGGGCTTCTTGTCTTCTCTTCTCCAGATGTTGACACGACGCTCTCTCCGCCTGGACTGCTCTCTGAGGGCTGCGTTGTGACTTATATAGGTGCCCCCTTTTGATGTCACAGTCCCTGGGCATGCTGGGACTGTGACGTTTTAGGGGGCGTAGTCAACATCACCCAGTGACCACACCCCCTAAAACGTCACAGTCCCAGCGCTCGCTCGTCCCCACCCCCTTTCCTGGGGCGCTCGCTCGTCCCCACCCCCTTTCCTGACCGGCCAGGCTGCGTGCTCGGATCGGGGTCTGGTATGGATTTTAGGGGGGACCCCACGCCATTTTTTCGGCGTAGGGGTTTCCCTTTATAATCCATACCAGACCTAAGGGCCTGGTATGCTCCGCGACGGGGCTTGCAAGGTGTCAATCTCGCCGATAAAAGCGGCAAGATTGACATCCTTTTCTAGTCCCGTCGCACCTGAGTCACGTTCAAAATGAACGGACTTGTTCGTGTGTGGGCAAGTCCGTTCATTCTGAAAGTCCGTCGGAAAGACGGGCGGACTTAGCCCACCGCAAAGTCCGATCCTGTGTTGGCAAGTCCGTCCGTTAGAAAGTCCGGCGCACCTGGCGGACAAAGTCCGTCAGAAAGTGTGCCGGACCAAGTAGGCCAAAAAGTCTGACCGTGTGTACGCGGCATAAGAATCGGGGAGTATTAGTGGCTTTCCATCGTACAACCCCTTTCTCCCTCCTGGCAGAGATCAAGGACCCTGAAGAGTGATATCTCATACAGGGTATTTACTTGATTCTCCAATTACAGTTGTTTCTTACTATGCCCTCAACAAAACTCCATTCTTCACACATCTACTTCAAGTGGTTGAAGCGCACAAACTAGGTACCCTTCTAATATTTGGAGATTCAAACCAAGTCCTTTATCCATATCCTGATAAATCTTCATCCCCATTGCCTCTAGTCCACAGAGATGTTAATTTCAACGAATAATCCAACAACATTCTTAGATTCTTGACGAGAGACAAACCCCACCAGAAGTCAATACTCCTTTTACTCTCACCCTCCTAAATCTTTTTCTCGAATTGATCATATATTGATCACAATAGGTATGACTCCTGAGCTGCTTTCTTCATCCCATTTCCATGGACTGATCATAGTGCCGCATTTACTACACCAACATCCTTGATCCCTGAGGTTTAGTGCATCAACGATACTATTTTATCTCACCCAACTCACTCAGCTGATTTCGACATGGCTCTGAGATTATGTAACTAATGACCCAACTCCTGATGTTTCTCCATTGAAACTTTGGGTGTCTCATAAGGCGTTGCTCCGAGGAGCTTGTATCTGTATTTCTCAAAAAAAGAAAGATGACAGTTGCATCAAAAACTGGAAGCAGAATTCAATTCTCACTCACTTTTTCAATCGAACCCTACCTCTGTGACTAGATTGCAACTTGATAAGGCACGACTTGATCTTGATCTGTTTTTATCAGACTCTGCTGATAAAATCCTAAGCACATCTAGTTACACGTTATCGCAGAGCTAATAACTCTGATACACTCTTAGCCCGCACTCTTCAAAACCTAGATCGCCCCTCCAAACCAATAGGATTGAAGTTATCCTGAGATACATATTCAAGAAATCCTGTAAAGATTCTTCATACTTCCCAAAAACAATTTGCTTCTTTAAATAGAAGTCTCTTTAGACTAGACAGCGGCAGATTCTTTTTTTTTTCTCATATAACATTACCGACTATACCTTCACTCCATTGTGACAATCTTGAAAACCCAATTACCACCAATGAAATCCTATTGGTTATTAAAGCTCTCAGACCGAATAAGTGTCCAGGTCCCGATGGTTTTTCAGCCACATTTTATAAAAAATTTGCACATATCTTGGCTCGATTATTGACTAAGGCACTTAATTCTTTTCTTGATGGACACTTTTTCCGGCCTGGGACTTTAACTTCCATAATTTCAATGATCCCTAAGCCCCACACTAATCATTCATCGTGGTCCAACTACAGGTCCATCTCTTTGCTCAATCTTGACATCAAACTTCTATTGACTGTTTTAGCCACCCGGTTAAACGCAGTAATAGGTTCTTTAACCACCTGCCGACCGGGCCATAGTCGAAAGACAGCTACAGCGCGGTCATCTTATTCTGGGTGGACGTCCGTTGGACGTCCTTCCAGAATGTTGCTCCCGCGCGCCCCCTGGGGCGCGCACCCGGGAACATACGTGACCGCCAGGTCCCGAGGACCCGGCTCATCACGGATCACGGTAAATAGCCGCTGATAGCTATCACTTGGATGGAGCCATCACTTGTAAACAAACTGGCGTCACATCATGACACCGGTTCTTCCCTCCCCTCTCTGTACCGATCGGTACAGTGAGAGGGGGAGAGATTGCAGCAGCGCTGTGGGCTGGATGTTTTGTGCCCACAGCGCTGCTCTGTGCCAATAATCTGCAATACTCTGCAACACTGTGCAATACTCTGAAACATTGTGCAATACTCTGCAACACTGCAATACTCTGCAATAAATTTTAACAGAAACAAAGAATTTATTTATTTTTTTCAAATTTTCAGTCTTTTTTGATTTATAGCGCAAAAAATAAAAAACCCAGCGGTAATTAAATACCACCAAAAGAAAGCTCTATTTGTGTGAAAAAAAAGGACAAAAATTTCAAATGGGTACAGTGTTGTATGACGGAGTTATTAGGGGTGCAACGGATCATCATCGATCCGTGATCCGATCCGCGGAGGTTGACCCATATGGGACACCCGCGATCCGCGGATCGCTCTGTGGCCTCGGCCATAGGAAAGGCCGCGGCTTCGGCCTAGCTCCGGAGCGGCGACCATCTTGGTACACCCGGCGGCCGTTTAGCACGTGATCGCTCTGTCAAATCACGGAGCGATCACTTGTAACAAACCGGCGTCATGTCATGACGCCGGTTCCTCTCTCCCCTCTGTGTACTGATCTGTACAGTGGAGGGCAGAGATCGGATGGCAGCAGTGCCAATACTCTGCAATGCCCTGCCAATACTCTGCAATGCTCTGCTGCAATACCCTGCCAATACTCTGCAATGCCCTGCCAATACTCTGCAATACCCTGCTGCAATGCCCTGACAATACTCTGCAATGCCCTGACAATACTCTGCAATGCCCTGACAATATTCTTCCATACCCTGCCAATACTCTTCCATACCCTGCCAATACTCTTCCATACCCTGCCAATACTCTGCCATACCCTGCCAATAGTCTGCCATACCCTGCCATTAGTCTGCCAATACCCTGCCAATATACCCGCCAATACCCTGCAATACTCTGCCAATACTCTGCCACACCCTGCCAATAGGGAGATTGTGGATATTACAGTGGGGGAGATTTTTTTTTTCTTGATCCGAAAATGATCCGAACCGTGACACCTGATCCGAGGAACGATCCGAACCGTGAGTTTTTTGATCCGTTGCACCCCTACTGAGTATTTGTCATTCAAAGTGTGAGCTGAAAATTGGTTTGGTTAGGAAGGAGGTTTAAGTGCCCAGTGGTCAAGTGGTTAATCCATAGGGACCAAGCTGGTTTTATACCATTACACCAAGCGGGGAATAACATACGTAGGGCCACTCTATTGCTACATGCTGCTAAATCATGACAAATAGCCCTCTGCTTTTTATCTATTGATATTAAAAAAGCCTTTGATACGGTATCATGGCCCTACCTACATTACGTCCTGCAGTGCTGGGGATTTAGGTTGGATCTCATCATATAATAAGCCAAGAGCCTATGTCAAATATGCTGGATATAAATCTGACCCGCATACTAGCTCATTATGAAATACTTGCCTTCGAACGAGGTCTACGTATCGCGGCTCGTCCACGCCAAGGGAGCGACATTTTGCCCTCAGCGTTTCTTCCAGGTTCGTGGCTCCGGCGCTGTGAGTGGCTGACGTCACTCCCACGCATGTGCCCGGAAGTCTTCTTCCCAGCAAGGTCTGGCAGCGTCTGCCGGACCCTCGGTCGGGCATTCACAGCGCAATGCGCCGCTGAGGTCAGCGGCTGCATGCAAAGTGAATATTTCCTAAACCGTACAGGTTTAGGAGATATTAATTTTACCTACAGGTAATTCTTATTATAGGCTTACCTGTAGGTAAAAATAAGGGTATACAATCACTTTAAGGGTCTTGAACTCGCTGGTCACCAGCATAAACTTTGCCTATTTGCTGAGGATTTCCTAACCTTTATGTCCTCCCGGCATATTTCAGGCCCTAACTTTGTTCAAAAACTTGACTGTTTTGCTCATATCTGTGGTCTAACCATTAGTCCCCATAAATCTACAGCATTAAATATATCCTCTCCTGATTTACAACAAGTCCAGGCATCCCTCCCTTTTTTCGTGCATATTAATAAGGGCAGAAATAGTCAGCAGAAATCACCACATCCCATATCAAATGTATGAAAAAGGGCAAAACACCGGGGGAAGGGGTTTAGACAAACACCCCAGGGGCTTTTAAGGTGCTTGAAATGTATGGTAGGCAAAAAGGTAGATAAACATGTACAATGTATTTATAAAAAATATATAATTTTTATTGGAAATTAACTCTAAAACCATATGTCCCTACAAGTGAGACATCATAAAAGAATGGTACAAATAGATCAATAATTTAACCCATTCATGGGCACACAGAAACAGAGCCACTTAATTCAGTAACAATCTGCCGCTCGACATATTTCGCTCTAGTACGAGCTTCTTCAGGAGTTTATGGCAAAGATTGTGGTGAGCTCTAAACAGTAAATAGAAAAGACAAGTATGAGACATTATATTGAATCAATTAACAATGCGAGATGCTACACCAATAAGGTTTAACAAAGTAGTAAATCATACAGGCATAGAGTGATGGTAGTATATTATTAAACAGAATATGTATAGAGGAAAAAATGATAACGTATTGATAATCTTACCAGGCTGTCGTGTTCAAGTAATGTATTAAAATTGAATAGAATAAATTGCTACAGCATTTTCACAGTACAGGCTCTCATAACATGGATTCTTTTGTCTTGATATGGCCACACGAGGGATATAAAGTTTTGTATATTCCTTGAACAATGAAATTATCAAGTTAGCAAAAAAATAGGTGGAACAGGGCACTTCAATTGGCCTACAATTAAGGAGGGAATTTATTACCTTTAAATAGAATCAAATGATGATTGCTCAAAGTGAAAGACACCTCCCAGCATAAAATGAGGGCAATACCAATAGTAGATCTATGAATAGTGAAGGAGCCCTGGTGTAGGATATTAGAAATCAGACAGGGAAAGAAATTTTTCCCATGCAGCAACTTCTGAATAATGACAATGGGAAAAAATAACATCGATTAGGAGGGCTTAATAAGTGCAGCTCCTGTCACAAATTGACATGGCTGCACATAAAGCACTTACTTGTGAAAATCAGGAGGCAGATATGGTTGGGAGCGATCCACACACTCCATGTAGTGTGATGCCTGTACAGAAAAATGCGCGGTGTAAAACCCTCCATCCCGGCGGCGTCTGACATCACCGCCGGGATGCGGACGTCTATTGAGAATGCCCAGGCGGCAGCTAATTGGGGGAACGCAGCGACGTCATTACCCGACGTTCGCTGCATGCGTGATAGGTAGTGCGCATGCGCGCAACAGCGTCATATTAAAGAGTCTGAAAAATCCGGCGGAGCCATCTTGGAAGCGGGCAAATAGATAACAGACATAGCAGTGTCTATCTTGCAACGTTGGATATGTTAAAACGCAATTAAGCACAAAGATGTAATGAACTAAAAAATTACATAGAAAACGGCATTTAACAAAAAAAGAGAAAAAATACTTAAGCCAACCTTCCATTACTCAAAAATAGGCACAGCATTAAATGGAAATTAAAGTAATGCTCCCCAATACGTTGCAGACAGGACTGACATCTCTAGGGCTCCCAATGGAGGAGCGATTGATTATTCACTCCTAAATAGACAAAAGTAGCCATAGATGAGAAACCCAATTTTATAATAATTTTCGTTAATTAGTGGTTATATGTAAATGCATAATTGAGGTAAGGACAACCTGTAAGAATCATATTTACTTAGTGGGGAATTATTGCATAAGGAACCAAAATATACATATAGGTAAACCCAAGGGGTATATCTGCCATGTATATATGTATTAAAAGAAAGACATAGAAAAGAGAAAAAAGGATGGCACAATGTTGGGAAATGGAGAAAAAATAAATTTACAAAAAAGATTTGAAGCTGAATGCATCATTCATGCCTGGTATTTCAAGGCTGACAATTCATGTATCCAGCGTGCTTCCTTTTGAAGGAGTAGTTTATCATAGTCTCCTCCCCTGTCACCGGGGAGGATGTGTTCTAGGGCAAAAAAATGCAGACAGCTGCTATCAAAATTATGTTGTAAGCCAACAAGTCGGCTAATGGGGGTTTCCATTCTCTTTTTTTGTATTAAGGAAACATGATCCCTTATCCGGCAAAAAAAGGGTCGCTTAGTCTTGCCAATGTAAAACATTTGACATTCACATTGCATAATGTATACAATGCCTACAGATTGGCATGTTGCTGCAAATTTAGGTTTAAAGAGGCGGCCATTTGGCAGCAATAGGCTTCGTGCCGCCAATATATACTTGCAGAAATTGCACTGATGACAAGGTTTGCTACCCTTATTGGCCTCACTGGCAGTTCTTGCATGGCTTTTGTAGTGACTGTGTACCAGAGAGTCCCTCAGGGAACGAGATCGCCTGAAGGTAATCTTCGAATAATGTTTTAAATGCTTTGCAACCTTTTCATCCCCCATCAGCAAGTATCAATATCTTTTTAGAATTTCTCGTATTTGCTGGTGCTGGCTGTAAAAGCTAGTGATAAGTCGAACACCAGGATTGACTCTTTTTTTGGTTTCGAATCGTGTATAAGGGAAGCTCTATTGTGCTTTTTTTGCTCTAAGATAAGCCTTGTTAAGGCATTTCTTGCTGTAACTGCGTTTGAGAAAACGCAATCTCAGCAGACCAGCTTCTCTTTCAAAATCAGAGTCGGCACTGCAATTGCGCCTGATTCGCAAGTACTGTCCGTAGGGCACACTTGTGATGAGAGGAGTAGGGTGGGAGCTAGTGGCGTGGAGCAGGGAGTTCCCTGCAGATGTTTTACAATATAGAGTCGTTCCTATACTACCATCAGGATTGACTAAAATTAGAATGTCAAAGGTAAGATTTTGTTGGCTACACTCGAATGTAAATTTAGGATTGAAGTTGTTAATCTTTAGACTCTCCAAAAAGGACAAAAGTAAATCCTTGGTATCCGTCCAGATGAAGAAGATATCGTCTATGAATCTTCTCCATACGGGAATTTGATACAAATAGTTGTGCATGTGATCCCTATAAAAGAGTTCACGCTCCCACCCTCCCAGATAGAGGGGGCACATTTGGTCCCCTTAGCCACTCCCTGTATCTGGAGGTAGTGGGAGCCACCAAACAGAAAAATGTTGTTGGAAAGGATAAATAACAAGAAGTCCAGAATGAATCTGTTATATTGGCATCGACCAAATGTGCCCCCTTGCGGCTTCACTTCCTGGTTCCCTACTGCGCATGCGCAACTTGCGCTGTGCTTTCCCACTGGTCCCCGCTGTGTTCTGGGACCCGTGTGTCTCCCAGAAGACAACGGGGGCGTGGCGTAGATACCCGCCGGTGGCTCGGGTATCTATGCCCGGAAGTGGCAGCAAAATACCTGTATTAGACAGGTATCTGCTTCCCCCTCCCTCCTGAAAGGTGCCAAATGTGACACTGGAGGGGGGGAGGAACCGGAAAAGCGGAAGTTCGATTTTTGGGTGGAACTCCGCTTTAACTAGACTTCTTGAATTGACGTCTTCCACCTCAATCAAATCATTCCCCACTTTATGTGAAGACCATGGACTTCCAAAATCTGAACTTTTCCGATATCTTTAGTTTAAAAACTTTTTTACACCATACATTCAAGCCGGAGATGGACTCTCTAATCTGACCAGATTTGAAGACCTATGTAAACGTGATCCTCGCACAAAAGGACTGGTTTCCACACTCCTCACCCAACTTTTTGCTAAACCTGATGCTGAACCACCTACCTATGTAGCTAAATGCGAGTCTGACCTCGGACTTAACTGATAGGAATGAGATCTGGGATGCAACTTTATATCATCATCGCAAAATATAGTTGCATTAGAAACAAATTATAAAGTGCTCATGCGTTAGTCACAGCCAAGATTGCGAAATATACCCCTAGCTACCCCACATCTTGTTTTTGAGGCTGTACCTCTATTGGGTCACATTCTCATATTTGGTGGGACTGCCCGGTGGTTAAAGAATTCTGGAAGGAAATATTTCATATACTTTGTACACTGTTTGAAGAATCCATTTGTACTAATCCCTCCATAGCACTTCTAAATTTAAAATCGGCTAATCTCACCCGATCCCACTTTAAACTCCTTTTACAGATCACTACAGCCGCAAAACAGACCATTGCCAAAGTCAGGAAATTCCAGACACCGATATTAGCTGAAGCCAAACACAGAATTAAACAAGCTATGATCCATGCCAAAATGGAAGCTATCACTCAGGACAAAATATCAAATTTTGAGAAAATTTGGTGTCCTTGGGTTACACATTATTTACCCCCCAACTTTAAATAATCTTGATGCCTTGGTAACCTACTTCTACGTTATAACTGCTTTTATGTATTTCCGGCGTTTTGAAGGTTGCACACTACTTTGGGGAGTATTCCTATTCTTATTCTTTATATTTTTTCTGGGTTCAGGTAGCAACGTTTGCACCTATACTCTGTATCAAAATATTTTTGAGCTCTAAATACCGTCCGTATGCTAGATAGATCTGGCAGCATATTTATTTTATTTTTTAATGCTTTGCATGCTTTATTAAGATTGGTTATTATTCCTTGCACAATTTTAACTTCTCTTCCTCATCATTCCGTATTTCGATCTTTCTCAAACAACATTTTTCAAGAACAAATTTTATTTAATTTTTATGCCTACTTCTGAATTATAGAGTATATATTATATTGCATTTTGGAGCCATTTCCAGTATTGTACTTTATGATGTTACTACTTTATTGTTGCATCTGAACATGAATGTATTACTGTACTTGTTGGGTTCCACTTTTTTTTAGTATATTAAAAGTAGGGTTGTCCCGATACCACTTTTTTAGGACCGAGTACAAGTACCGATACTTTTTTTTCAAGTACTCGCCGATACCGATTACCGATACTTTTTTTTTATGTCACGTGACAGTTTTTTTTTTTTTTTAACAATGCTTTCTTTTTTTTCGGGGGGGGGGGGGGGAGAGGGGTGAACGGTGTCTGTGTGTTTTTTTTTTTTATTTACAATTTTTATTTTTTACAATAATAATTTTTTTATTCATTTTTGCAATATGTTTTTTTTTTTTTTTTAAATCAGCCCTGTTGGGGGGCTTTGGTGAGATATCAGGGGTCTTAACATACCCCTGATATCTCCCCCTTGAGACAGAGGATAGAGATTCCCCAGTCCCTTTCTCTGCAGCCTCAGCTGCACTGAGAATGAATGGAGAAGACAGCGGCTCCTGTCCATTCATAAACTGACACATTGTAATCACAGGAGATTACAATGTTTCAGTTATGTGAATGGACAGAGTCAGCTGACTCTCTCCATTCACACAGGAAGGAGGAGGAGGACGGCGGACCGGAGGGGACAGCGGAGAGGCAGAGGAACGGAGGGGGACAGATGAGGAGAGGGGGACAGAGGAATGGAACGGAGGGGGACAGCGGAGAGGCAGAGGAACGAAGGAATGGAACGGAGGGGACAGCGGAGAGGCAGAGGAACGGAGGGGGACAGATAAGGAGAGGGGGACAGAGGAACGGAACGGAGGGAGACAGAGGAGAGGGGGACAGAGGAACAGAGGGGGCATGGAGGAGGATGCAGTGACAGTCAGCGGTGATCGCGTGGGGAAGTTACAAGCACCGATCACTGCTGTATGTCACTGAAAGCCGCGGGGGGAAGCTAGTAACTCCCCCACACGCCGATCACCGCTGACTGTCATAGTATCGGCGGAAGCATCGGGAGCATTTGCCCGAGTACAAGTACTTGGGCAAATGCTCGGTATCGGTGCCGATACCGATACTAGTATCGGTATCGGGACAACCCTAATTAAAAGTCAGCAGCTACAAAAAGTGCAGCTTCTATCTTTTAATAAACACACTCACCTGTCTCATGGTCCAGCGATTCGGCCGCCCGAAGCCTCTGTTCTCTCCCCTCTCTCCGCAGGTGCCGACATTGTGAGTGTGGGCGCCCGGCTGTGACAGTTTGCGGCTTCACAGCCAGGCACGCACTACGCATGCGCGAGCCGCGCTGCACTCTGTCAATGGCCAGGCAATGTTCTGGGACCTGTCACGTGTCCCAGAACATTGCCGGGAGGGGCTGCCTAGGAATCGCCTAGGCAGTTAGAAGCCCGGAAGAAGGAAGTGGGACAGGAAGTCCCACTCCAAACCAGGTACCCAGCCTCCCCCCAAAAAAATGACATGCCAATTGTGGCATGTCAGGGGGCTAGGAGTACTTAAAGCGGAAGTTCAATTTTTGGGTGGAACTCCGCTTTAAAATCTAATAAAACAAATTTGACAAGGAACTGGGGTGCAGACAAATGGCAGCAGGTGTTCTGAATGGATGAGTCAAAATATTAAATATTTGGCTGTAGTAGGAGGTAGTTTGTTTGCCAAAGGGCTTTAGAGGAGTATAATGAGTGTCTGCAGGCAACGGTGAAGCATGGTTCCTTGCTTTTAGTCTGCAAATGGAGTTGGAGATTTGGTCAGGATTAATAATGTCCTCAATGCTGAGGAATACAAGTAGATTTATCCATGCCATACCATCAGGGAGGCATGTGATTGGCTTCAAATTTATTCTGCAGCAGGACAACGATCCCAAACATACAGCCAATGTCATTAAGCACTATCTTCAGTATAATGAAGTTCTGGAAGTGATGGTTTGGCTTCTAGAGAGCCCTGATCTCAACATCAGATCTGTCTGATAATACATTAAGAGACAGAAGGATTTGAGGCAGCCTTTATCCACTGTTCACTATCCACAGATCCACAAGATCTGTGGTTGGTTTTCCAAGATATTTAGAATGACCTACCTGCTGAGATCCTTCAAAAACTGTGTGCAAGTGCACCTAGAAGAATTGATGCTGTTTTGAAGGCAAATGATGGTCACACCAAATATTGATTTGGACTTCTCTTCTGTTGATTTACTCTCTATTTTGTTAAGTGATGAAAATAAGCTATACACACTTCTATTTCTGGAAGCATGCCTAGTCTTAATTTACGGCATTTTTTCACACCTGCCTAAAACTTTTGTGCTAATATCGTGTGACATAAAAAAAAAATTCAACTACCATAATTTTATTCTCCGGGGTCTCTGCTTTCAGAAAATGTTTGGACGTTCTAACTAATCTTCATGCCTTAAATGTGCATTTTAAGGCATGTGCAAAAAAGAAGTCTCTGGCAGCGAAAGGGTTAATGTAAAGTTTAGTACATTTTCCAATATAGGACAATTTATGGATTAACATAATCTAATGGGTACTGTCTAACCCCAAGCTTTTTTTTTTTTTTTTGTTTTTGTGAGTTTACCCACTTCTGCTACTTTACATGAGCAGGCAGGTTGAGACGCAGCTTTACCAAAACCGTCCCCTCTTTTCCACCAGCCTTCTCGTATACTAAATGCAGTTATGTCAAACCATGCAGCCAAAGCAGAGCTATTTATATCACAAGGATAGGTGGCCACAATTACAAATCTTTTTTTATATGACACGGTGTAATGGAGTTACAATTTTAGTTCATTAAACCTTATAGTTATGAGAGAATGACCACAAGCATGTTGATGCACTGCTGATCTTTTAATCTGAGAAACAGCCCCTTCCCTGCCAGAGGGAGTACTGTGACCTCTTTCTGTTGCTAATAGCTCTGCTTTAATTGAACCACAAGTGCTTAAATACCTATATTGATGGGCTATTTATTTACGTTTATAACCCTTTGGATTATGGTGTTTTTTTAATTGTATTTTTTGCAGAAGAAGCTGCGCCACCTTCATCTCTATTAGTCCACAGATTAATTATACAGTTTATACAGAAAAAGGACTACCTCCGTGAGGCTTGTAAAATGCAAAGCAATGTACCTCAGGTAATGTTACTGTAATTTGTTTTTCCAGCCCAATTTAATTGTATTTGTTTTTTTGGGTTAAAGAAAGCTTTCTGTAAATGAAGGGAAGGTACCAATGTGCTGGTCTTAATGGTGGATGGGATTTCCTAGTTGGGCATTATAAGATACAAGTGCTTCAGTGTGAACAATGGGTTATACTTCACCACTAGGAGATGCTCTGAGAGATGCAATCACTTTTATTTTTATTTTTTCTTCAAGACTTCTATCTCTCTTCTATCAAGACTCTTGGTTGCTTGATGGCCACTGCAGCTTACTCTTGCCTCTTTCTGGATTGGTTGAAACCTCAACTAAACCTTGGTAGACTATCCGGAGGCGATGAGGGGCAGCCTATAATGCTGCTTCAGGTACTGGATCCTGCATGAGGCGCTCACCTTGGCCCATAGTGCAATGTGGGGTAGGGTGCTGTACAGGTTCAGAGCCATTGTCTATCCACCAGTGGAACCCTATCCCTAAAGACCCTTTAGTGGGTATGACCGTCATGAGAGTGAACACTGTCCAGGATGCCCCTGCGGGGGGCTGCTGTTCCACACCTGGACCTAATCTGTGAATACCTAAGGGCTTGTCTCTGTTCCCCTGGAGTTGTTTGCACAGCAGACTATGGTGATCTGGTCACCAATGGCCATTAACCCTGCTGCTCTGCGGTTGGTGTGTGAGTGACCTTCATAGTAGTCATAGTTTCCCCCCATCAGTCCCCTTTGGCAGCCAGGTCCCTATCTGCATGTCCCCAATTTCCCTTTTCCTTGGTCCTGTCCACGGCACCTAGGATTTTTCCAAGGCATTAGCACCTTGCTCTGTTTCAACAGTGGGATTTTAGATGGCCTTCTAAAGGAGTTGTAGACTCAGGCTTGGGCAGCCAACATTGGACTGTGCAAAGCCCATTAAGATCCAGGAGGATTCTAACTCAAACCACCCCATTACCTGGCGTATTTGAGTCTAATCCTAGACTTATTTGTTTTTCTTTCCCTGAACAAGCGCCAGGCTCTCCACATCTGGACTCTGCAGGCATTGATGCTCCAGATCATTGTCATTCATCATTCTGG
This sequence comes from Lithobates septentrionalis, assembly GCA_037952835.1. Classification (NCBI taxonomy): domain Eukaryota; kingdom Metazoa; phylum Chordata; class Amphibia; order Anura; family Ranidae; genus Lithobates; species Lithobates septentrionalis. Next base: position 1,892,912 of record JBBDGP010000855.1, on the reverse strand, counting down.
CAGCATGGAACATTGGGGCTGCAGTCTTTGGATTGCCCATTTACCTGTGTAGCACAACCAGGCTTGCCCTGGTGTTTAGATATTTCTAACAAACAGGTTGGTCTTCAGATAACACGGTCTGTGGATCAGTGTATCAGAACTCCTGTAATTTTGTTTTCCCTACAGCACTGGGCCTCACCTGTGGAAGGTCATCCATCCGGAATCCGATCAGTCTGTGAACACTGAAAAAAGTTGGAGTGCTTTAAGTTCGTATTAACCTCTTTACACCAACGTGACATATATGTGGCCTGACTGGACTGGGCTTTTTGCCATGGGGCCACATATATGCATATCTGGCTCTGTGTTAGAAGTAGAGCTGCACGATTCTGGCCAAAATTTTTTTGCTTGGAATAAAAAGATCACGATTCTCACGTTTTTTTTTGTTTGTTTTTTTTTAGGAGAGAGATTAATAGATTGAGAGAGAGATTAATAGATTGAGAGAGAGATTAATAGATTGAGAGAGAGATTAATAGATTGAGAGAGAGAGATTAATAGATTGAGAGAGAGAGATTAATAGATTGAGAGAGAGAGATAAATAGATTGAGAGAGAGAGAGATAAATAGATTGAGAGAGAGAGAGATAAATAGATTGAGAGAGAGAGAGAGATTAATAGATTGAGAGAGAGAGAGAGATTAATAGATTGAGAGAGAGAGAGAGATTAATAGATTGAGAGAGAGAGAGATAAATAGATTGAGAGAGAGAGAGATTAATAGATTGAGAGAGAGAGAGATTAATAGATTGAGAGAGAGAGAGATTAATAGATTGAGAGAGAGAGAGATTAATAGATTGAGAGAGAGAGATTGATTGGGAGAGATTAAAAAGCATATTTGCTGATTCTTAAAAAAAATATATTGTTTCTGGGCTGTACTACGGGTACAAATAACATACACATATGTGGTATCGCTGCAGTCGGCAGGAGAATTTATTTTGTTCTTTGGTGGTAGGTTATGGTAGTAACAACAAATGCACAGCTAAATTTTACAAAAAAAGTTTTGTTTTTTCAGTTTTTTTGTTTTTGGGGGGGGGGGGGGGTTTAGCTATTTTGGGCCAGTTTTCCTTTTGAGCATAAAATAAAAAATTCAGGAGATAGCCTTTACCATTTACCACCAAATGAAAGCTCTATTTGTCCTGAAAAAAAACTAGGTATAATCCACCTGGATGAATAAATTGGATGAACAAATAAGTACGGTTTTACTAATGTCAAAGTTGCAAAATTGTGCTTAGGCATTATGATTTGTTTTTACCCTTAGCCGTGAAGGGGTTAAATGGCAATTGTAATGCATTCCAATGGGCAATAAATCTAAAAGAACATAAGTTAAATTGGCTTAACACTAGCATAAAGAGTCATAATGATGACAAAAAAAAGTCCTTTAAAAAAAATATAAGGCCAAAGGGTCACCATCGGCATTCTAAAACTACAAAGAATGCAGTAAGTGAAAGTGTGATCAGGGCAGCTAAAATAGATTATAGGAGACACATTGCTGAAGAGGGCAAAAAAAAAAAATCCACAATTTTTTAAAAATATTAGTACTAAAAAGACTAGGTAAGAACATATTGATTCCAAAAAAGATGATCAGGCAAAGTTGGTCACAAACAGGGAAGACTACTGTATTAAGTACATTCATCGACCCCTTTCATACAAATGAAGAGGAGAAGTATTCTAAAGACAATGTTAATAACATTGTAGTGAATGTACCCTTGTGGCTGACAGACCAGTGTTCAACAATGGCTAGCAAAGCCTAATTTAAACAAATCACCAGAACCTGATAGCCTACACCCAAGAGTTCTCTAAGAACTTGGCACGTGATAGCTAGACCATTATTTCTAATTTTTAGAGGGTTAGTTCACCTTTACCAGAAAAACTGCCTATGCATATGAGGTGTCTGTACATAAAAACTGTGCAGCTCTGACTAAAGTTGAAAATGCCCTTGCTATAGGCGTAGGCCATTAAGGTACTTCATGAAGTTTAACTGGAAAACTCTCAGGACTTTGCTAAGTGAGGTCTAGTCATTACTGCTCACCACCTCCATCACTGGAGTGAGATCTTTCTCTGATTCAAACCTCCTCACATGCACTTTGTCTCCCCTGATTCAGTAGCCTTTTCAGGTTTTTTAGCAAACACAATGTACAGTGAGATTGACAATGGTAGTGAAACACACACACTGGTTGAAATTGGATAGAATGGTGTCCTCCTTCAACCCTTGTAACTATGTCTTCACTTTTGTCATGTTTTAGACCTTTGTCACAAGTGAGGGACACCGAATGTGAACTGGACAGGTTTCCTGCCAGATCCAGGAATCCTTTGCAGTTGATGCTCTGGCACCTCTGTGGGATCAGTTTACAAGATCAAAGTCTCCCTCCTCTGATACTCCTACAGTATTGAGTCAAAGGACTAATTGTTGATTCTCCTTGCACTGGACTAGCGAAGGAGGTTGTGGTGTTTATACTTCGTCAGCTTTCTGGCTAACTTTCTGTGTGCCTTCCCCTTTCATCTGAAATGTCTGCTCTTTGGACCAGTTTTTAACTCTATTTTTAAATCGCCGGTTTGTTGACCTGGTTGCAGTCCTGGTCCTGAGGTTTATTCTTTCAAATGCTCCTAAGGCAGGCTAGGGACCTGACTTCTCATACAGTCTACCACCGTACTTGGTGCCTCGCTTTATATGAGATGGCAATTCTGTCCCAGAATGTAAACAAAGTAAAAAGTGTAGCGCTACACTTTTTACTTTGTTTTCTATGCATATATCACAATTGCTGTGTTAGCTGCTTCTTCTGTTCCTTTTAGGCAGCGCAGAATTACTTTTTACACTATCCTGTCCCAAAAATGTACTCTGAAGGATAATTCCTATTTTCTCCAGTGTGGTCTGGGTCAACTTTTCACCTTGTGATGACAAAATCTTGGCCTTAGTGGTTGCTTCAGTAGCCGTTTGCACCTCACTCTTTTGTGGGGGCCTTTTTACAAGGCGTTCAACATGATTCTTTTATTTTTCTTCTCAGTGAGTCTGGGGGATTCCACCCTGTTGTGTGGTGTTTTGTTTGTTTTTTTTTGTTTTTTTTGGGGTTTTTTTTAGAACGCCTTTTGAATTAACAAGGATATTTCTCTACCTAGCTGCTGCTTCTCATCTGTCAGACTCTGTCTCTGAGAAGTCTGCTTCTGGACCCACACTGTGTTTTGTGTTCTGTACTGTGTTTTTTTTTTATGACCACTCCTATTTCTTGCTGCCAAAACTGAGGAATGCTCTGAGTGCGAAGGGTTATGCTGGGCTATGGAAGGAACTTGCAGCATGGAACTGGGATTGCTGATGTTAAATAAAACTTTAAATGAAAAGCCATTTCTCAGTGTTGACACACCTGTTTACATCCCCCAAGCTGCACCTGCATGACGTGAGCACACCTGAACACGTACTGTACCTGTGCTGCATCGTTCTCAATAAGGCTGCGCACCCTGCTGCTTCCTCTTTGCAGGTGGGACTTTGGGCTGGCAACATTTCCTGATATTATCTCACTACCTAGGTTGCCGGTAATTGGCGGAGATCATGAGTACCATTGTGGGGATGTTATCACAAGCATTTCAGATATTTAGCGCAGGGAAAAGGTCAGATGGACTTGCTAGCTAAGGCTCAGCTTCTAGCTCTATTGGGGGTGGTAGTTCATGCATTCAGGGCCCTGGTACCCTTTCCTCTGATGGTTGCCCAAAACGGACTTCTTGCCTTCATCTGGCATAAGGTCTGGCTTTACTGAAGCTGTATGTAGCAGGGGTCCTATTTAGCTGTGCCATTTTTAGCCTCCCTTCCTGAATCCGTCTCTGATTTTTGCCCAGAAGATGCACACATTATCTGAGGGAGAGGTTACAGTTGAGGTTTCTCAGTCTTCTAATTCATTAGATCAGGATGACACGCCTGCAACACTGATCTCATCCAAGTTAGGGGGTAACATATTCTCTAATCGCATTGAGACAGCCTGGGACTATTTACCCCAAGATATCCATTTTTGTGTCCATTAAGTTCCCTAAACAGCCAGGACCTTCCCAGTCCACTTGCTACTAGAGCCTGTCCCGTATGAGGAGTTTAGACATGCACGGACTACTGGCAGACGATCCATCCGGATTGTCCAAACCTCCTGTCTCAAGGGTCAGTGTTCCATCCTGCTTCTCGATTGCTAGCTTTAAAAAACACTCACTTGTAATCTCGCTCGTATGATCTCCTGTGTCACGTTGAAGCCTCAGCCTGGTTCTCTCTCTGTTCTGCAGAAACGGCCCTATTGGGGATATTCCATTGCCTGACTTTACCTATAAGGCTAACTTTCTTGTTGCTATCACCTCTGCATGGAGGGTCTCTGAATTGGCAGCCTTATCCTGTCAGGAGCCTTTCTTGGTGTTACATAGGAACAAAGTTGTATTTTAGACCTAAGGCCTCCTTCCTTCCAAAGGTGTTCTCTGCCTTCCAGCCTAACCAGGTATTATCCTTCCTTAGGTCTTACTGCAAAACATCCTAAGAATTTTTTTCTCTAAACATGGTGTAACTTATGAGGGTTTACCTCACTGCTATGGCCTCCAGTAGGCAAAATCTTTTGCACTTTTGGTGACCGGGCATTCTGTGCAACAATCTGTCTGAAATTTAGTTTAGAAAAAAAGATCTTACTTTTTTAACATGTCATGAATAAATAATTCAACCCTTTTTTGACTGAGCTCCAATTGGATTGTTGCAGCTTCTTTTTGATGTGTCGCTTGTGGTGAGCAGATGTAAACTACTTGGAGAAGAGGTTGAATACCTAATGAAATGGGGTGCAAAATACAACATTGTGAGGACCGACGTGAAAAGCAATGAGTAAGTGATATTTCTGATATAGTATGGCATGCCAATAGTATGACATGGTGTGAGCCTATATAAGTTAAAGTGGTTGTATACCCTTTTTGTTAACTTTTACCTACAGGTAAGCCTATAATAAGGCTTACCTGTAGGTAAAAAAAATATCTCCTAAACCTATACGGTTTAGGAGATATTCCCCTCGCAATGAGCCGCTGACTCCAGCGGCGCATGCGCACAGGGGATTCTCGGCTGACAGCCCGGCAAACTCCGGAGCTTGCCGGGCAGAAGTCTCCTGCGCGCATGCGCGGGAGTGACGACATCGCGGCTCCGGCCACTCACAGCGCCGGAGCCGCGATACCCGGAAGACATGCCGAGGGGAGATGTCAGCTCCCTCGGCGTGGACAGGATGAGATGCCGGCGCCTCGTTCTAAGGTAAGTATATCATAATGAGCTAGTATGCGGTGCATACTAGCTCATTATGCCTTTTCCCTTGCAGGTATAGGGGGAAAAAAAAAAAAACGCGGGTATACAACCGCTTTAAGTTGTTTGACAGTTATAAGCGGACAGTAAAGAAATGCCCCATCATTGTATTTAAAGTCCATCTGAGCCAGACAAGTTTGTGTGTGGGGGGTTGTTTTTGTACAATTTCTTAGCAAAATTTTAAACTTTTAAACGATCGCTGACCTCTCTAGCTGTATGCTCAAAGATCAGATTCTAATTTCAATTCCTAGCAGCTTTGTGCATCTGGTGCTTGTTTACATTAGAATTCTTGGCCCTGGAATTCACAGGGTGTGCTCATTGGCCATGTAAAGAAACCTTATGAACTTTGAAGTTTCCTTTTTCTTCAATGGCCTATAGCTAGAGTGGTGAATGAGGGCTTGCTTTAAAGTGCTTTTACTGTTTATGTAAAAAATGGGCATAGGATCACTTTAAAACCAAATATGTTTGATAAAGTTGAAGTGTACCTAAAGGCAAAACCCCATCAGGTCTTGTATTGCTATCTGTGCCCCATTATGGAGATTTATCCTCTTATGTTTATTCTACACAGAAGTGAAATAAAAGAAAATGGCTAATTTTGGGTCATCGCCAGAACAGTGATAGAGAGGAAATGTTCCAACAGAGACACTAGTTCTAGTGACAACCAGGGACTCCTTTTTGGAGGGATTGCCTCACACTTCCTGTTTTGCCTAATAAAATCTCTTCCAAAAAAAAGAAACCTGACAGAGGTTATAACCCCCAAAGTGTTACTGGCCAGATCACCAGGTGAAAACAGAGGGAAAAAGCCTTAAAAGGGAAAAAAATATATATGTGGTGGCTGCATTTAATTGGTAAGCTGCAATATATTGCATTTTTGGTTTTGGAGTTATTACGACCTGCTGTACCTAGTGAATGGACAATGAAGGAGAAAAGGCAGGTTATAATCCTAAGGAAATTATTAGTGCAATGCTTTGTTCACATTTTGTTTTGTGGTGAATTGTAGGTGCATGTTATATGCGGTAAAAAACAGTCTCTATGGAATGTGCCTTTACAGCAAGCGGTTTACAGATGACACAAAGTAAAAGAAAATCCCAAATTTTGGGTTGTCTCTAGAACAGTGACGTAGGGCAAATTGTTCATTAGGGACACTAGTTCTGGTGACAACCAGAGACTTCCTGACTTTGGAGGGATTTCCTGTTTTGGCTGTGGGACAAGAAGTGAGGGGAAATCTCCCCAATGGGAAACAGATGGTAAAATTAAAACTGACAGGGGTTAAGACCTTCCCCTGTATACAAAATGAAGAAAGTTTTTTGCCTTTAATTCTACTTCAACATGAGAATAGGACCTTAGAAGAACTGTGCATCATGCAGAAGATTCTGATTTAAGTCTGCCACGGACAGCTGAAATTCAAACTGTGGGTGGCCCTATCGTCATCCTCCGGTTTGACAAAAGATATTTCAACAGACATTTGTAAAAGGAGACCGGTGAAAAATGATCAGCCAAACAGTGACTGTATCCAATCAGGTGCCATTACTGTTTGGGTATTCTGACAGCCCTGGTGTCCTCCATCCATGCTGTTTATCATAGTTGGAGAAATTTGTACGTGTTTGGCTAGTTTTTAGAGTATTGTCCTCCTAGTCTGTGCACAGCTGAGCAAGGAATTGGCTGATATCAAGTTGTGGAGAAGCTTAAATCAGGGTTATGTTATAAAAAAAATGTCCCAAGCTTTGAGCATTTCATAGAGCACTGTTTAAGCCATCATCTGAAAATGGAAAGAGTATGGCACAACTGAAAACCTACCAAGACATGGCTGTCCACCTAAACTGACAGGCCGGGCAAGGAGCGCATTAATCAGAGAAACAGCCAAGAGGTCCATGATAACTCTGGAGGAGCTGCAGAGATCCACAGCTCAGGTGGGAGAATCTGTCCACGGGACAACTATTAGTTGCGCACTTCATAAATCTGGCCTTTATAAAAGAGTGGCAGGAAGAAAGCCATTGTTGAAAGCCACTAGAAGTCCTGTTTGCAGTTTGCGAGAAGTCATGTGGGGGACACAGCAAACACGTGGAAGAAGGTGCTCTGGTCAGATGAGACTAAAATTTAACTTTTTGGCCTAAAAGCAAAATGCTATGTGTGGTGGAAAACTAACAGTGCACATCACCCTGAACACACCATCCCCACCGTGAAACATGGTGGTAGCAGCATCATGTTGTGGGGATGCTTTTCTTCAGCAGAGACCAGGAAGCTGGTCAGAGTTGATGGGAAGATGGATGGAGCCAAATACAGGGCAATCTTAGAGGAAAACCTGTTAGACTCTGCAAAAGACTTGAGACTGGAGTGGAGGTTCACCTTCCAACAGGACAACAACCCTAAATATACAGCCAGAGGTACAATGGAATGGTTTAGATCAAAGCATTTTCATGTGTTAGAATGGCCCAAAGTCCAGAGCTTAATTCAATTGAGTATCTGAGGCAAGACTTGAAAATTGCTGTTTAGACGCTCTTCATCCAATCTGACAGAGCTTGAGCTATTTTGCAAAGAAGAATGGGCAAAAATTTCACTCTAGATGTACAAAGCTGGTAGATGCCTCCCCCAAAAGGCTTGGAGCTGTAATTGCAGCAAAAAGTGGACAAAGTATTGACTCGGGGGCTGAATACAAATGCATGCCACACTTTTCACATATTTATTTGTAAAAAAATTTGAAAGCCATTTATCATTTACCTTCCACTTAACAATTATGTGTCACTTTGTGTTGGTCTATTGCAAAAAACCCCAATAAAATTTACGTTTTTGGTTGTAAAGTGACAATGTGGAAAATTTCAAGGGGTATGAATATTTTTTCAAGGCACTGTACATATTCAACTTAAATGCTAAGAGAATGCAGCAGGGGATGGGGAGCCCAACTTTGTTAAAAATCCTAAAATTCTCCCATACACTAGGCCTGTGCCTGCACGGCAAGAAATACTTACTCGTTTAGGTCTAGAGGTCTCCAAACTATGACCCTTCCAGTTGTTTAGGAACTACATTTCCCTTAGTCATGTCTGTGAATGTCAGTTTTAAAAAGTTTAAAAGCACTTAACTTTTCTGATCCTCCACAACCCTGGCAGACAGTGCCCCCCCATGCTCCAGTGGTGGACTCTTCCACAACGTCATCACGTTCCATGCAGGGCCATGGACCCTGCATTGGATTTGATAACATCAGGACTTTAGATCTCTGGAGCATGGGCGAGCAGACACTGTGGTTGACTGGTCTAGCAGCACAGAGGATCAAGTCAGTAAATCTGCTTTTCCATGCCCACAGACCTAAATGAATAGTTAACCCTTGCAGTGTGGGTGCAAGAGAATTTTTTCATTTTACCCAGAGTTTGGTTTTAAGCAGAACAAATAGGGTAAGGGTGACATAGAGTTGATGATTCCAGGTGTAATATTTTGGGATTATTCATTTAACCAGTAAAGATTCCTGAGGTTCCAGTTTATTAATATTTGGCATAATAACATAATGAGAATGACATAAACAATTCTGTTTTACTATGAAAAAAATCATCTCTTTAACTAAAAAAAATTAGATGGTATGTTTGTAATCTCATACTAGATGTATGTCAGGTCGTGGTTTTGTTTCCAAACTTGTTGATTCCTGTAAGTGGTGATCCCCATCACCCTTTCGCAGTGGTGAACCAAACACACACAGGATATACATTTTCACATATTGGTTTATTTTTTATTTATTTTTGGTTTCTTTTAGAGTGAAGCTTCTATTTTCAAGTACTGCAGCTTTTGCAAAATTTGAACTGAGCATACAGATTTCAGAAATGTATCCAACAGATCCGCTGTCCTTTACAGTACTAAATCGCATTGGGAACACAGAGTAAGTACATTTTTAATTGACGTGTTTATAATGTTTGGAAAGATTCCTAATCTTGAAATTATAAATATTTGCAATGTGTAGCATAGAACTTCACGATTAATCGTTAAAAAAATCGTGATCTCGATTCAACCCCCCTCACAATCTCTATGCAGAATTTCCCTGATTCATTCATGTAACAAGTGTAGAAAGTTCTCTGCTCACTCGGCTGTCAAGTTTTTCACAACATTGTCTGTGCTGGTAGAGAACTAGAAACATTGTAACTTTTCGTTCTTAGATCAAAGGGATGAACTTAAGTTTAACCACTTAAAGACTAAATCTTTTTCTGACATTTGTTTCTTACAAAGTTAAAATCAGTATTTTTTGCTAGAAAATTACTTGGAACCCCAAACATATGTATTTCTTAAGCAGAGACCCTAGGTAAAAAAAATGGCGATTGTTGCAATATTTTTTATGTCGCACTGTATTTGCGCAGCGGTCTTTCAAACACAATTCTTTGGGAAAAAATACACTTCAATTAATTTAAAAAAAAAAAAACGTAAAGTTAGCATAATTGTTTTGTATAATGTGAAAGATGATGTTACACCGTGAGAATCGTGATCCTTATTCTAAGCAAAAAAAATGTGATTCTCATTTTAGCCAGAATTGTGCAGCTCTAGTGTAGCAGCAAAGCTAACCTTTCACTTCAGATAGGTCTGTAATACAGCATACCTGAATGCATGTTCAACTGTAAAGTTCTGCTTTTTCCCACCAGTATTGGTACTTTAGTGTCATATGTTTTCCTTTGCAGATACAGCAGAGTAGCTGCAGCTATTTCCAAGGTTCCTGTGGGTCTGTGGCTTCTGAAGAGAGCTGTGAAAAGCATCCATGAACATGTCCTTGTTTAAATCCCCAATCCATGCTAAAATGATGCAGACTGGCTTAGAAATGGAGCCAGCAACATTGACTCTCTCCTGCATCCAGAATTTTGTGATGACATGGAATCTTGTACAAACTGATATGTAATTCGGTTGTCTTAAGTGTGTTTAAAATTGAGCTATATTGTGCAAGTATAGTTAGATTGCAAATTGTTTGATAGAGCAACAGTAAATCAGTTGGCCAGTGTTTCATACTTTGTCTTATTTGTCTTGTCCAGTTTTCTACATTTGAAGAAAACCTTACTGAAATATAAGGGATGCGATTGTGGACTTCTGAAAATGCTAACTGTTTGACATGTTAGGAATATACAGTTGTGATATGGTTTGACCCTTATCTGGATTTCTGCATGAAGTTGCATAATAGGAAAGTATATTATTTGGTAATTGAAAGTTGCTGAAACTAAATATGTTCTATAGCTGCTCATTGGAGCTGTTTAGCCTTTTGGTTTGTTTTCAGGTTATTCATGTATACAAAACCATTTCATTGCACATGTTTATATTTTTGAGACGTCTGTTTGTCTGATGAACTGTATTTGTTTACATACTAGCTTATATTTTTTTCTGTTTTTAGATTACAGATGCTACTGTCTTGATTAGGCTTGGAATTCATTGGTCGCTCAATTATTTGTTTTATCGTTGCCATTGGTGTTTAATGTTTTACTTCTTCCAAAAGTAAATTTGTGTACTTTACCAAAATGCTCAACTTTTGCTCATAAACCTTTGCTCGATGGCCTTCAGAAAGCTTGTGTGAAGAGGGGGCTGTAGTGTCATTTTGAGTGATATCACGATCCTGGGAATGCAAGGGGTCTTACAAATAGGCACTCCTGCACAGATCCAAAAGGATTGTGACTTCTCCCTCTCCTGCCTGGGGGTTCAATTACACTCTAATGCGGCAATTTGAAATGGGGGGGGGGGGGGGGATGATATGTAAACCTTGCCTTTTTAGTGCAATGTATGCTATAATGTCAAGGAATAACCACACTATGACAGGTAGCAGTATATAGGAGTATTCTAGCAGTGTATCTGGTGTGTGTATGTGTTAGTAAAATAAGCCTGTCTGTTAGACATTATTTGCATTAATGAATAAATGTGATCTGATCCTCAGATATGTCCTAAGGCCCTGTTCACGTTATGCGATTTGAAGCAGTCACAGCAAAATGCGCGTTCAAAAATTGCCCTAAACAAGCAAGAGCTCCCTGTGGGCCACCATGCACATAGGGCAACCTATTAAAGTGAATGGGCTGCCCTATGTGGGACATATGGAATCACGTGAAAATAGCACAACAAAAAATTGCGAGTGGAAACCTTAATTCCCGCTACGCAATATGTGAACAGGGCCTAAGTGTTCACAAGCTTTCTTATGGGTGGGTGTGTGTGTATATAAATATATAGTGTACAGATATAAATATTCATACCCGTTGTAAATATTTGCCATTTTGAAACTTGTTGGCATTTACTTTGAATATATTTGTTATTATTTTTAAATGTGTGTTGTCTTTAAATTATATTTAATGCCAGAGCATTGTATTGATGAATAAAAAGGAGAAATACATTTTCTTTTACATAGTTTAAACAATGGATCACATTGAAACCAGTTTTTTCAACAATATTTTGCAAATAAAGGTTTAAAATCGCTCAGTTTAACAGCAAATGTATACTGGTTTTGTATGTTTTATTTATTATGGTTTTTATTATGGTGAAGACTAAAGTAATTTTGAAAATGTAGTTCTACAGTAAATATGGAGTAATATATACAAATATTTTGTATTATCGTTTTGGGCCACCGTTGAAATTCTAGGCTGCTTTTTCACATGTGTACCAATCCTTTTTTCACTGCTGTTTTTTTTTTTTTTGCATTTGCCCACTGACAAGTGATCAGTCTATGATTTTAATGGTAGGTTTATTTTAACAGTGAGAGACAGAATAACCACAAAAAAAATCCAGAAAAACGCATTTCAAAAAAGTATTTGATTCCTTTGCAAGATATGACTTGGTACTTGGCAAAACCCTTGTTGGCAATCAGAGGTCAGACATTTCTTGTAGTTGTACCAGGTTTGCACATATCTCAGGAGGGATTTTGTCCCACTCCTCTTTGCAGATCCTCTCCAAATCATTAAGGTTTCGAGGCTGACGTTTGGCAACTCGAACCTTCAGCTTCCTCCACATATTTTCTATGGGATTAACATCTGGAGACTGGCTAGGCCACTCCAGGACTTTAATGTGCTTCTTCTTAAGCCACTCCTTTGCTTCCTTGGCCGTGTGTTTTGGGTCATTGTCATGCTGGAATACCCATCCATGACCCATTTTCAATGCCCTGGCTGAGGGGAAGGAGGTTCTCACCCAAGATTTGACGGTACATTGTCTTGTCAATCGTCCCTTTTGATGCAGTGAAGTTGTCCTACCCCCTTAGCAGCAAAACACCCCCAAAGCATAATGTTTCCACCTCCATGTTCAACGGGGATGGTGTTCTTGGGGTCATAGGCAGCATTCCTCCTCCTCCTCCAAACACGGCGAGTTGAGTTGATGCCAAAGAGTTTAATTTTGGTCTCCTCTGACCACAACACTTTCACCCAGTTCTCCTCGGGATCATTCAGATGTTCATTAGCAAACTTCAGACTGGCCTGTACATGTGCTTTCTTGAGCAGGGGGACCTTGCGGGCACAGCAGGATTTCAGTCCTTCACAGTGTGGTGTGTTATCAATTGTTTTGGTGACTATGGTCCCAGCTACCTTGAGATCATTGATTCAAGATTCTCCTGTGTAGTTCTGGGCTGATTCCTCACTGTTATGATCATTGAAACTCCACGAGGTGAGATCTTGCAGCCCCAGACCGAGAGAGATGGACAGTTATTTTGTTTTTCTTCCATTTGTGAATAATCGGGCCAACTGTTGTCACCCTCTCACCAAGCTTCTTGGCGATGGTCTTGTAGCCCATCCCAGCCTTGTGTAGTCCTTGTCTTGTCCCCGACATCCTTGGGCGGCTCTCTGCCATGGTGGAGAGATTGGAATCTGATTGCTTCTGTGGACATGTGTCCTTTATACAGGTAAAAAGCTGAGATTAGGAGCAATACCTTTAGAAGAGTGCTCCTAATCTCAGCTCATTACCTGTATAGAAGACACCTGGGAGCCAGAAATCTTGCTGATTGATGGGGGGGATCAAATACTTATTTCATTAAAATGCAAATCAATTGATAACTTTTTCTGGATATTTTTGTTGTTCTGTTTCTCACTGTTAAAATAAACATACCATTAAAATTATAGACTGATAATTTCTTTGTCAGTGGGCAAACGTACAAAATCAGCAGGGGATCAAATACTTTTTCTTTATCGTACCTCACGGGACACAGAGCACCATAGTAATTACTATGTGGGTTATAGAACACCTTCAGGCGATGGACACTGGCACACCCTAAACAGGGAGTTGCCTCCCTATATAACCCCTCCTATACCGGGAACACCTCAGTTTTTCACCATTGTCTAAGGTGTTGGTCATGAGCGAAGACGTGCTCTGAAGAGCTCCACTGGAGGGACCCCTGCTGGATTTAACCACTTCAATACCAGGCACTTAGACACCTTCCCGCCCAGGCCAATTTTCAGCTTTCAGCGCTGTCGCAATTTGAATGACAATTGCGCGGTCATGTAACACTGTACCCAAACAAAATTTTTTATCATTTTGTTCCCACAAATAGAGCTTTCTTTTGGTGGTATTTGATCACCTCTGCGGTTTTTATTTTTTGCGCAACAAATAAAAAAAGGCCGAAAATTTTGAAAAACAAGTTTTTCTTTGTTTCTGTTAAAAAATTTTGTAAATAAGTGTTTTCTTCTTCGACGGGCACTGATACGGCGGCACTGATGGGCACTGATGAGGTGGCACTGACTAGCACTGATGGGTGGCACTGATAGGCGGCACTGATGGGCACTCGTAGGTGCCATTGATGGGCACTCGTAGGTGGCATTGATGGGTAGTTATGGGTGGCACTGATAGGTGGGCACTGACAGGTGGCACCGATGGACACTGGGTGGCACTGATGACACTGTTTGCAGTGATGCCCCTAAGGGTGGCATTGCTGGGCATCACTGCAACATAATGGTGCCAATCAGTGCCCATTTGTGGGCACTGGCACAGATTGGGCACATGTGGATGGCCATGGGGTACATACCTGGCCATCCACATGTTTCCCCTCTCCCTGGTGGTCCTAGTGGCGATCCCTGGTGGTCCAGTGTGGTGATCTGAGGGGGGCTGCGCTGATAAACAATCAGCGCAGACCCCCCCTCCCAGGAGAACCGCCGATCGGCTCTCCTCTACTCGCGTCTGTCAGACGCAAATGAAGAAGAGCCGATCAACGGCTCTTCCTATTGACATCGTGATCAGCCGTGATTGGACACGGCTGATCGCGTGGTAAAGAGCCTCCACCGGAGGCTCTTTACCAAGATCGGTGTAGCGGTGTGTCAGACTGACACACCGATCGCTGAGATGCGCGCCCCGCGGGCGCGCGGTGGCATGTTATCCTGCTGGACGTCATATGACGCCCAGTCAGGATAACTGAACCACCGCCCGGCTGTCATCTGCTATGGGCCGGGCGGGAAGTGGTTAAACAGCCTCCATAGACCAGATCCATCCAAAGTGCCACTGAGGCCAAGGTGGATGGTACCTGGGCCTTGTATACGAAGCACAAGATTTTTCCTCTAATGCCTCTTTTTGCAGGGCTGGACCCCGGGGCAAAGGACTTTCTGGTCATCTCTACATTACCTAAAGTTTTTCCTGGTGGGGTGCTGATAGAGGTCCAAGGGAGTGTCACCCCTATAAAGGGACCCGGTCCTTGAAAGTTTGCTAAACGCAGCCCGCTAAACGCAGTTTGGATCTGTCTATTACAGCAGTATCCTGCATCGAGGATAAAATAAGGAAGAAGCCTAGGAACTTTAAAAAGTCCACCTAATGGTTTTTTTCTTCCATGAGTAAAATGTTGTCATGCCTTAAAATCTCCACTAGAGGGAGTAAATGCCTTGATACGTTGCTTCACAGGCTCAATGTCCAGCTAAAACAAGCATCGGGGGATTTTTAATCAGGAAAAAAGTTTTCAGCCAGCAAGTTATACGTTTGACGGTTTGGCTATTGAAGCCCACATTCTGAAGAGACTTGGTCTCTCTGAGTCAGCGATTTCTACCTTCATTTAATGAAGCTGGGTTCCAGAGTCCTATATTATAGACTCTGGAGGGCTTATGTTTTCTGGTGTGAATCCTAGGGTTGGCACCCTCAGATATATAACATATTTAGAATTAATTGTTTTTCTTTCTACAAGTACAGATTAAGCTGGCCTTGAGTACTATTGAGGGCCAAG
Organism: Lithobates septentrionalis; assembly: GCA_037952835.1. NCBI lineage: Eukaryota > Metazoa > Chordata > Amphibia > Anura > Ranidae > Lithobates > Lithobates septentrionalis. Next base: position 1,877,474 of record JBBDGP010000855.1, on the reverse strand, counting down.
TCTCAGCTTTATCGGTCTTATTTCAAAGACCGCTTGCTTCACATTCTTTGGTCTGGTTTTTTTGTACAAGGGGTAAGGCGGCTTATTCCGCCAGTTAGACCACCCCTGAACCCTTGGGACTTTTTTTGAACCGTTGCAGCATACTCCCTTGGTCCTTCTGACAAGGGAAATAGTGTTTTTCGGGTTGCTATACCCTCTGCAAGAGGGTATCGGAGTTGGCTGCTCTTTCCTTTAAAGAAGCCATATTTAATTATTAAGGTGGTTTTAGGTTGTTACCTGAACCAAGATCTTGTCCTACCATGTTTTTTTTTCCAAAACCAGGTTCTAGGGTAGAGAACTCACTACATTGTCTTGATGTAGTGAGAGCGGTCAAGGTCCATTTAAAGACTGCTCAGGTCTGAAAGACTGATGATGTATTATGCTGCCAGAGGGTCCTAGGAAGGAACAGGCAGTGTCGAAATCCACTATTGCTAAGTGTATTTGGCAAGTTATAATTCAGGCCTAATGGTTAAAAGGTAAGAGTTCACCTTTTCATGTCAAAACGCACTCCACTAGAGCAGTTAATGCTTCTGGGGCAGTGCATCACCAAGCCTCCATGGCTCAGATCTGCAAGGCCGCAACTTAGTCTGCAGGCCATACATTCACCAGATTTTATCAAGTGGATGTAAAAAAGGGCATGGAGATATTGCCTTAGGGCGCAGTGTGCTGCAGGCAGCAGTATAAGTCCTCAAGTCTGGCGCCCTACAGGTTGTGTCTCCTTCCCCTCAAATAGCATTTCTATGGGACGCCCCACATAGTTATTACTATGGTGCTCTGTGTCCCGTGATGTACGATAAAGAAAATAGGATTTTTATAACAGCTTACCTATAAAATTCTTTTCTTGGAGTACATCACGGGACACAGAGGTCCCTCCCCTCTTCTTCTGGGGTATATGTACAGTGGGGATGAAAAGTATTCAGACCCCCTTAAATTTTTCACTCTTTGTTATATTGCAGCCATTTGCTAGAATCATTTAAGTTCATTTTTTTTTCCTCATTAATGTACACACAGCACCCCATATTGACAGAAAAACACAGAATTGTTGACATTTTTGCAGATTTATTAAAAAAGAAAAACTGAAATATCACATGGCCCTAAGTATTCAGACCCTTTGCTTTGACACTCGTATATTTAACTCAGGTGCTGTCCATTTCTTCTGATCATCCTTGAGATGGTTCTACACCTTCATTTGAGTCCAGCTGTGTTTGATTATACTGATTGGACTTCATTAGGAAAGCCACAAACCTGTCTATATAAGACCTTACAACTCAGTGCATGTCAGAACAAATGAGAATCATGAGGTCAAAGGAACTGCCTGAAGAGCTCATACAGAATTGTGGCAAGGCACAGATCTGGCCAAAAATTCTGCTGCACTTAAGGTTCCTAAGAGCACAGTGGCCTCCATAATCCTTAAATAGAAAACGGTTGGGATGACTCGAACCCTTCCCAGAGCTGGCCGTCCGGCCAAACTGAGCTATCGGGGAAGAAGAGCCTTGGTGAGAGAGGTAAAGAAGAACCCAAAGATCACTGTGGCTGAGCTCCCAGATGGGAGAAAGTTGTAGAAAGTCAACCATCACTGCAGCCCTCCACCAGTCGGGGCTTTATGGCAGAGTGGCCTGACGGAAGCCTCTCCTCAGTGCAAGACACATGAAAGCCTGCATGGAGTTTGCTAAAAAAAAACACCTGAAGGACTCCAAGATGGTGAAAAATAAGATTCTTTGGTCTGATGAGACCAAGATGGAACTTTTTGGCCTTAATTCTAAGCGGAATGTGTGGAGAAAACCAGGCACTGCTCATCACCTGTCCAATACAGTCCCAACAGTGAAGCGTGGTGGTGGCAGCATCATGCTGTGGGGGTGTTTTTCAGCTGCAAGGATAGGACGACTGGTTGCAATCGAGGGAAAGATGAATGCGGCCAAGTACAGGGAAATCCTGGACGCAAACCTTCCCCAGAGTGCTCAGGACCTCAGACTGGGCCGAAGGTTTACCCTCCAACAAGACAATGACCCTAAGCACACAGCTAAAATGGAGTGGCTTCACAACAACTCAGTGACTGTTCTTGAATGGCCCAGCCAGAGCCCTGACTTAAACCCAATTGAGCATCTCTAGAGAGACCTAAAAATGGCTGTCCACCAATGTTTACCATCCAACCTGACAGAACTGTTGAGGATCTGCAAGGAGGAATGGCAGGGCATCCTCAAATCCAGGTATGAAAAACTTGTTGCATCTTTCCCAAAAAGACTCATGGCTGTATTAGATCAAAAGGGCGCATCTACTAAATACTGAGCAAAGGGTCTGAATACTTAGGACCATGTGATGTGATATTTCAGTTTTTCTTTTTTAATAAATCTGCAAAAATGTCAACAATTCTGTGTTTTTCTGTCAATATGGGGTGCTGTGTATACATTTATTGAGGGGGAAAAAAAAGATCCATTCACCGCGGACCCCGCCCCATAGTGAGAAACGGGACCAATCTCAGGCACTGTCCAGGGTGGGGGCGGAGACACAGAGAGCCCGCTCTAGTGCTGGAAAGCTTCACAAGGATCCTCCTCACGGCTGCCGTTGATAGCGGTAAGTCCCCCCGGTGCTCCTCTCTCTAATCCCTGTGCACTGGAGAGGCTGGCTGCATTGCTGGGCACAGGTAAGGCTGACTGTTCTGTTGGGCACTGGTGAGGCTGCATTGATTCGGCCCCCCAACAGTCTGAGGGACAGTGAACTGGTCCCCTGTTTAAAAAGTTTGAGGACCCCTGATCTAAACGATTAGTGGAGTGACTTGTTCAAATAGACCATCAAGTTGACTCCTTTTCAACCCCATTTTCAACAAACTTATGCTGTGCCTTATCTGTAAATGCACCCTGTATTTCTTTTTCATACATCACTTTAGTGCTTCTAGTTTTTAGAAGCACTTTATTTTATTTTTTTACCAGTGTTTGCAAGGTGGATGGCATGGTTTGTTTGAGCTCTCTGAGCTCCAGGTCTCTAGTCCCACAAACGGTTCCAAAAATAAATCAAGGGATTGACCAATCTGATCCATTTGACACATGCTTAGATAAAAGGTACCTGAGCCTCGCAAAGAAGACTTAAGATCCTGCGAGGTTTTGCCTGTAATGTGACCTCTAGGCGCTGGTCCCTGCGGAGTGGAAATCCTGAACACTACAGCGCTAAGGCATTTCCTGCACGGTGCTGTACAGGTCCAAGGGAGTGGACCCTAAACATGAAAGGGTACCCAGTCCTTGATGGTCCAAGTGACAGGAACCCGCCATGAAGGGTGAATATTGGGTTCCTAAGTGGCCCTGCGCCTGGACTGGTAAGCGAAACCCCTTTATTTTATTATTGCGGGGTGTCCCAGTGATTGTAACAATCAGTCAAGCTATCTAAAGGCTGGACACCTGTGTGCGGTGACCATACGGGGAAGTTCTGGGCTAGCTGTGGGTGTTTGCAAAGTGTACTGTTTTTTTGCTAGTGTCTGGCTGTTTTTTACCTGTACGATGGCACACTACGGTGCGCCATTTCGCCTTGGATCGCCATGGCGCACGTGCGTTCGCAAGAGCGCGGCAGGGCTCAACAGTTTGGCGGCCATGGGCACATGCGCTGTAGCCTTTATCTGGGTGCACGAAGATTTGCGTCGTACGCAAATGCAGTCACACCCACTCGCCGGGACCGTGCACATGCGTACGCACGCACACATAAAACGTTCCGGCGCACACCCAGCTTATTTAAGCTGTGTATGCCAATCATGTGGTGCTTCCAGTAGGCAGCTGTGGGACACAGAGCAGGCTGTGAAAAGACACTTGCAGTGGTTCATTTCTCCTTACGTGAGTCACCAGGTGTTGCTTGGCAGGCTAAAAGTTCTTGGCAGGATTGTTGCATAGTGGTGAGCCCTATTAAAGGGTCTCCCTTTTGAGGTGTTTTAACTACACCCAAGTACTCTGTTTGCGGCATTAAATGTCTTCCAAAAAGAGGAGTGGGACTAACACCACAGGGGAGGGCACACCTACGTCTTCAGTAGTTCCTGATGAACCTAGTCGTATCCCTAGTGTTTTATCCCCTGAAAGACCAGAGGCTCCCGGGCAATCTGAGCCACTGCGCCTATCTGGTATTGTGCCTACAGTCAACGCTGCTGCTTCACCCTTTATCACTAAGGATGAACTATCCTCAGCCCTAGCCGGGTTAGAGCACAGGATTGCCGGCATGATTGCTTCCATCCCGCAGGGTGGCAGGAAGCGTGACAGATCCCCCTCCCCGGAGTCTCCTCGTCTGGAGCAGGAATGGGTTAAAGATGGGGAAGAGCTTAAAGCTCAGGATTCGGTGGAGTGCCTGGTAGATGAGTCTGCTTCTGAGCAATCTGGACAAGAAGATATCCACTCAACGTCTGCCTCAGACGCAGAGGTTTTTGATCCTGACTCTGACCAAAATGGTTCGTTCTGCCTTTAAGTTGCCTCTTGTAGAGGTAACTGAGCCCCCCTAGTCCTCTTTGGGATCTCAGACCTTTTCAGGTCACACAGACTTTCCCGCTACACCCCCTGTTGGAACAGGCATGTTTGCTGATTGGAAACATCCTGACAGGACTTTTTTTTTTTTCCTCCTAAAAGGTTTTCCCTTTTATATCCCATGGATGAAAAGTTAGTTAAAAAATGGAGCATGCCAGCTGTAGATGCAGCAGTCTCTTCCTTAAACAAGAACTTAACTTGTCCGGTAGATAATGCACAGGGCTTGCAAACCCTGTTGACAAGAAATTGGAGTTATTATTAAAGGCTTCCTTTTCTTTGGCCAGTTCAGCCATTCAGCTAGCTGTTGCAGCAATTGGTATTTGCCAGTCCGTAAAGGATCAAGTCAAACGGCCGGATAGGCCTAATCAGGAGGTTGATCTGCCTGAAAGTAATGCCGCGTACACACGAGCGGACTTTACGGCGGACTTTGCCCGGCGGACTGGATTTCGTCGGACAATTCGATGTGTGTGGGCTCCAGCGGACTTTGTTTGCTCAAAAGTTGGACGGACTTAGATTTGAAACTTGTTTAAAATTTATCCGTTGAAATCGAGTCCGGTCGAAAAGTCCGCCGTCTGTATGCTAGTTCGACGGACAAAAAGCCACGCTAGGGCAGCTATTGGCTACTGGCTATGATCTGGCTCTCTTGTCTGTACACATGCGCAGACTTTTATGGCTTAAGAACTGGTCAGCCGAGCTTCCTTGTAAAAAAGTTATTGGCAGGCTTCCCGTTTCATGGGGAACGTTTATTCAATGATCACTTGGACGACTATATCCAAAAGATTTCCGGAGGGAAGAGTTCTCTACTTTCTGTGAAGAAAAGCACCAAACGTCCCTTGTTTAAAAACCCAGGGACTTCTTCCTCAAATGTCTGTGTCAGGGTGGTTCTGCTGCCAACAGAGTGCTAGGGCCAGGGGCAAGCCCGCAAGGCCAGGGCCAGAAAAGGCCCTGGGTCCAAAATTCTTCTAAACCCAGCACCAATCCCTCCTTTTGAGGGGACGCCCCCACTCCATCGGGTGGGGGGAAGGCTGTTGCACCTTGCGGACATTTGAAAAACAACAATTCAGGACCAGTGGGTCACCTCAATTATATCTCGTGCTTACAAGCTGGAGTTACGGGGGGTGCCCCCTCAGAGGTTTCTAAGATCCAGCGTTCCCTCAGATCCTCCAAAAAGAAACTTATTGCTTCAGGCACTACATTACCTAGTGCATCAAGGAGTGATTTGTAGAGCAGCCCTCAAATTTTCCACTCACATTTCGCGAGTGGAAAATGAGGGCTTGCGAGCTGGGCTGCCTGCCTGGGAGAGGGGGGGAGAGCGCCGTTGGCGGGGTTGATCGGGAGCCGTTCTCCCAGTGATCGCCGCAGGATAGCACGCGGTTACTGGCGCTTACATTATAATTGTCTCTGCTCTGCACGACACAGCCCCGCCTCCTCCTGACCTGCGCCTGTGATAGACAGAACGCCGATCCAATGCGTTCTATCATAGGCGCAGGTCAGGAGGAGGCGGGCCTGTCGAGCAGACCGGAGACTCTTATAATGTAAGCGCCGGTGACAGCGTGCTATCCTGCGGCTCTCCTCTTCCTCCAGCCATGCATTCCTCTGCCGAGGTAAGGCTGCATTGGGCACAGTGTGGCTGATTTGGGCACAGTGAGGCTGCAACGGTGGGCACAGTGTGTCTGCATTGAGGGGCACAGGTGAGGCTGCACTTATAAAGTTGTTGTTCATATTTATTTTTGTAACTTATTTTTGCATAAAACATTTAAGTGTTTCATTTCATGAGATAACTTATGAGGGTGTGTTTAGGCACTGGTGGCGAGTAACCCTTAAAGCCTGGCTAGTAGTTTAGGCATTTTGAGCCCTGTTGTAGAGGTTCCGGTATCTGAAAGGGCCACAGGGTTTTACTCAAACCTGTTTACGGTTCAGAAACCAAACTAGGCCCATTTTGGACCTAAGGTCTCTGAACAAGTATCTATTGATATAATCCGTTCAGATGGAGTCTGTCCGTTCAGTAGTATCCTCACTCCAGAGGGGAGACTTTTTAGCCTCCGTTGATGTAAAGGACGCGTACTTACACGTAGAGGAACGTCATTTTCAGTTCAGCTCACCGGGTGTTCACAAAGGTCCTAGCACCAGTACTGGGTCTTTTAAGGGCCCAAGGGATCCTGGTGCTCAGGTATGTGGACAGCCTCCTGCTCAGATATCGCTCAGTACAAGCTCTAGAACAGAGCATAATATACACAGTGAGGTATTTGAAAAGCTTAGGCTGGATCATAAATATTGAAAAGGCAGCCTTGAGACCAGCTCAGTCTAAAATAATTAGGTCTGATTCTAAACTCGGTCCAAGCAAGAGTATTCTTGCCCACCCGTAGGAATCTGGTGCATCAGATAAGGGGCACCAGACAACCCTCCATTCGCCTCTGTACGAGTCTTCTAGGGAGGATGGTATCCTCCTTCGAGGCAGTGCCTTATGTCCGGTTCTATTCCAGGCCTTTACAACAAGACATCTTGTTAGCTTGGAACAGAGGAAGAAAGGCAATGGATTATCCCAATGTGCTTATCTCCTCAGGCATGCTTAAGCATAAACTGGTGGTTGCAGGATCAGAACCTGAAAGGGGAAAATCCTTTCTCCCGGTAACTTAGAGAGTACTGACTACAGATGGCAGTCTCTCAGGCTGGGGAGCAACCCTAGATGGGCTCACAGCCAAGGGGAAATGGGCAGGGACAGAGCAGACCCTGCCCATCAACATCCTAGAATTACAAGCAGTACGTCTGGCCCTACGATCCTGAATGGTGGAGCTTCAGGACTGCCCCATCAGGGTTCAGTCTGACAATGCCATGGCAGTGACCTATATAAACCACCAAGGCAGTACCAGGAGTCATTCAGCTCTGAAGGAGGTGAACTACATACTAGCCTGGGCAGTCTATATCCCGGGAGTAGAGAACTGGAAGGCAGATTATCTCAGCCGCCAGCAGATCTGCCCGGGGGAATGGTCCCTACACCCAGGGGTGTTCCAGGAAATTTGCCAATGTTGGGGATAGCCAGAAGTCGACCTATTGGCATCCAGGTTCAACAAGCTACAGCAGTTTGTGTCTCGAACAAGAGATCCTCTGGAAATTGGAGCAGATGCTCTGATAGTTCCACGGAGCCAGTATTTCCTGGTTTATGCTTTCCCTCCGATCCCTCTCCTTCCACATTTGTTGCGCAGGATTTGGAGAGAGGGGATTCCAGTCATTCTGGTGGCACCAGCCTGGCCCAGAAGGCCCTGGTTCCCGGAGATGGTGAGACTGATAATTGACGGGCCATGGACACTTCCACGTCGCCCTGATCTACTGTCCTAAGGTCCTATATTCCACCCCAATTTTCAGTCTCCAAATTTGACGGCATGGCTATTGAAGCCAGGGTGTTGAAGGACCGTGGCATCTCGGGACCAGTGGTGTCTACTCTAGTGAATGCTAGAAAAGCTATCACTAGCAAGATTTATTACAGGGTCTGGAAGACTTATATTGCTTGGTGTGAAGCCAGAAAATTGCGTCTTCGAAAATAGGTGATTGGGAGAATTCTCTCTTTTCTACAGTCCGCTGTGGAAATCAAATTGGCTTTGAGTACAATCAGAGGTCCCATCAGTATTCTTCCAAAGGCCTTTAGCCTCCCATTCACTGATCCGTACCTTTATGCAAGGGGCAACTCGCTTGCTTCCCCCATTAGGTTACCTATGTGTCCTTGGGACTTGAAATTGGTGCTGTCTGTGTTAAAGAAACAACCATTTGAACCTATTAAGGAAATTCCATTAGACTTGCTGTCACGCAAGCTAGCCTTCCCGATGGCTATCACCTAGGCTAGAAGGGTGTCGGAAATGGCAGCCCTTTCATGCAGGGAACAATACTTGATCCTTCACCATGATAGTCGTGTTATGACCTGTTTCATCCTTTTTTCCAAAAGTGATGTCGGCCTTTCATTTAATTCGGGACATTATTTTGCCTTCTTTTTTCTCTCAGCCTCGTTCGGCGGAAAAGAGACGACTGCATTTTTTGGACGTTGTCCGGGCAGTCAAGGTTTATTTGTCTAGATCTGCAGAGATCCAAGGATCAGACTTTTTTTGTTTTACCAGGAAGGGGCAGGCAGCTTCCATTGCCAATTGGGTCGTCAATTGGTCATTCAGGCCTACGGTCTGAAACCTAAAGCTCTTCCCTTTTTTAGGGTGAGAGCTCATTCTACCAGGGGTGTAGGAACCTCCTGGGCTTTTCGACATCAGGTATCTGTGGCTCAGATTTGTAAGGCTGCTACCTGGTTTTCAGTGCATACGTTCACAAAACGTTATCAAGTGGATGTTCGAGCAGCTGAGGATTCGGCTTTAGGCCACAGTGTACTGCAGGCTGCCGTATAAGTTCTGATGGCTATTGTTTGGCAGGGTGTCTCACTCCCCTCAAGGCTATTGCTCTGGGATGTCCCAGCAGGTAATGAATATTAGCCTGACTCTGTCCCATGATGTATGAAAAAGAAAATAGGATTTTTACGTCCTACTTACCTGTAAAATCCTTTTGAGTGCATCATAGGACACAGAGATCCCTCCCCTCTTTTTTTGAGGATTTAGTGCTTGCTACAAAACTGAAGTACTTCCTGTATGGGAGGGGTTTTATAGGGGATCATTTCCTGTCTGAAGACCTTTGGTCTACCAGTGTCCATTCACCTCATGATGAAGTATAACCCAGCAGGTAATGAATATTACGAATATGAATGAATATTAGCCTGACTCTGTCCCATGATGTACTCAAAGAAAAGGATTTTACAGGCAAGTATGACGTAAAAATCCTATTTTTAACTGCTTGCCAACCCACTCACTAGTGATGTACTGTGAGCGGGCAGCACAGCGCCGTACCCATACGTCGCAGTGCACTTCTGGTTTGGCGGCGTGCATGTACACGCCCACAGCTGACCAATAATGTGGTTGGACACCGCACTGGTTTGGCAGCAGATTTCAGCCAATGATTTAGGCTGAAAACTGCTGATCGACTGTGTCCAATAACAGCACAGAGATCAGTATTTGAAAACACACCAAATTCGGTGTACAGAGAATAACTATCTTGCTGTTTCTTCCCTTTGACAACCAGGGAGAAAAAACAGCCAAAAAAAAACTGTATTTCAAAGCAGCACACATTGCACTTGCTAGGCACGCAGTTACATAGTAGGTGAGGTTGAAAAGTCCAAGTCCAACCTATGTGTGTGATTATATGTCAGCCTGTATGTTGTGGTCGTTCAGGTGCTTATCTAATAGTTTTTTTGAAACTATCAATGCTCCCCGCTGATACCACAGCCTGTGGAAGGGAATTCCACATTCTTGCCTCTCTTACAGTAAAGAACCCTTTACGTAGTTTAAGGTTAAACCTCTCTTCTAATTTTAATGAGTGGCCACGTGTCTTGTTAAACTCCCTTCCGCGAAAAAGTTGTATCCCTATTGTTGGGTCACCAGTATGGTATTTGTAAATTGAAATCATATCCCCTCTCAAGGGTCTCTTCTCCAGAGAGAAAAAGTTCAGCACTTGCAACCTTTCCTCATAACTAACATCCTCCAGACCCTTTATTAGCTTTGTAACCCCTTGATGTTAACCTCTTGCCAGCCAGTGTCATTAGTACAGTATAATCACTCTATTAGTGTCACTAGTGATGTCTGTGTTAGTGACCCCCCCAAAACCAGTGTCTGTTAGCGCCAGATTGGCCGCTAAACTATCAGTCACACAATCTCAATCACTGCCATTACTAGAATAATGTCTCTAGCTGCGTAAATTCCAGTGTATATATACCAAAGTTTGTAGACGCTATAACATTCACACAAACCCGTTGCTAAGACTATTCACCTAGGTAACAGAGTGCAACTTGTGCGTCTCCACCAGGTGCTATTTAGGTCCACAGTAGTAGTCTTCCTATGGGGGAGCCAAGTGCTTGAAGATTTTCCTAATGGGGAGGAGGAGGTTGACCATTTATTAGGTAAGAGGGCACAAACCCTTAAACAAATGGATAAATTTGGCATGGCCACGATAGGGGGGGCCTAAGGTTTTACCTCTCGGCTCTTGCCTAACTGCTCCCCTGTGTAACCTAGCCAGGGCAGACGAGTCTCACGGTCAGCTGGTACTAGCTGGTTGTTGCAGGATTAAACCACCATTTCCTTGTTGCACTGTCTGCTCCAGTGTAAGGTGCCATAACCAACTTGCCCCTTCTTTCATCACTGCACATGCTTGGACGCCCTCTTTGGATTCCCACGAACAAGCAGGTGCATGTGCGATATATCCTAGATTGTTCACATGCGTGGCCAGCATATTGACTCCTAGTGCGCACATACGGCTGTTACACACATGCACTGGAAAATTATAAAAGGCCTTCGCGCTACTAGAATGTGTTCAAAGTAATCTCTTATAAAGCTGTAAAGATTAGTAAATAAAAATTACTAAAGAAATACCAAAGTGCGTACCGTGCAATCAAATAGATGAAGAAACTGTCTGCAGCAGAATCTTCCAGTGTTCACAATCCATTCAAAAATACAAATAATCATATAGTGATTCCGCACTACAGCAATATTGTGCAAAAGGTACGCAATAAATAAAATAACATAAACACTATGTAAATATTGTACAATAAATTGGAATACTAAAAGTGCAAAAGTAATAAGTCCATAAGTTGGTAAATCAATCTAGGGGCATTAAATTCAGTATGACGATAAGCTCTTAATTACACATTTATACAATACAATTATGCAAAGATAAGTTTGAATAAATTGTACAGCAGGCAGGAAAGAAGTTTATAATCCCATAAATGGGCTCACGGAACCCTCACCTTCATATCTTGACTTGTCAGCATAAGATAATAAACAGGGATCTATTCCGTTATTCCAACTTCCACCACCAGGGGGTCCTCCGTTCTATTAAGTGTAAAACCTTGGTATCTTGAAGTGTCAGCATAAACCATATACAGGAATCTATTCCTCTGTTTTAACATCCACCACCAGGGGGTCCTGCATTCCACTAAGTGTGTAACTTGAATGGATACTCCACATCCTCATGTAATCTCGTACCCACAGACGGGGGGGGGGGCAATGGGTAAGGATGGGAGAGATAAAACTCCAATGGTGTAGTATGTTAGCGATAAATAAATTTTATTTAAAAGGTAAAGCTGGACTCTTACAAAAAAATTAAAAAAACAGGCATAAACAGATAATATGGCGTCTGGACGCCGTTCTCGCATTACTTCCGGTATACTTCAACCTCCGGCCACTCCCTACGCGTTATGTGAGAACGGCGTCCAGACACCATATTATCTGTTTATGCCTGTTTTTTGAATTTTTTAATGTAAGAGTCCAGCTTTACCTTTTAAATAAAATTTATTTATCGCTAACATACTACACCATTGGAGTTTTATCTCTCCCATCCTTACCCATTTCTCCCCCCCACCTGTCTGTGGGTACGAGATTACATGAGGACGTGGATGTGGAGTATCCATTCAGGTTACACACTTAGTGGAATGCAGGACCCCCTGGTGGTGGATGTTAAAACAGCGGAATAGATTCCTGTATATGGTTTATGCTCACACTTCAAGATACCAAAGTTTTATGCCGCGTACACACGGTCGGACTTTTCATCTACAAAAGTCCAACGGACGCTGACGGACTAAAGCTGGCTGGTAATCCGATCGTGTGTGGGCTTCTCCGGACTTTCAACGTACTTTTTTAGCCTCAAATCCGACGTACTTTAGATTTGAAACATGCTTCAAATCTTTACTTCGTAACTACGACGGACCCCGAAATCCGCTCGTCTGTGTGCTAGTCCGACGGACAAAAAGCCACGCTAGGGCACCTATTGGCTACTGGCTATGAACTTCCTTATTTTAGTCCGGTGTACGTCATCACGTACGAATCCATCGGACTTTTGTGTGGTCGTGTGTAGGCAAGTCCGTTCGTTAGAAAGTATGCCGCAAGTCCGCCGAAAGTCTGCCGGAAGTCTGTCGGACAGGCTGTCTGACTTTTGTAGACGAAAAGTCCGACCGTGTGTACGCGGCATTACACTTAATAGAACGGAGGACCCCCTGGTGGTGGAAGTTGGAATAACGGAATAGATCCCTGTTTATTATCTTATGCTGACAAGTCAAGATACGAAGGTGAGGGTTCTGTGAGCCCATTTATGGGATTATAAACTTCTTTCCTGCCTGCTGTGCAATTTATTCAAACTTATCTTTGCAAAATTCTTTTTTGGACATTTATTGGAAGAATGTGTAATTAAGAGATCATCGTCATACTGAATTTAATGCCCCTAGATTAATTTACCAACTTATGGACTTATTACTTTTGCACTTTTAGTATTCCAATCTATTGTACAATAGTTACATAGTGTTTATTTATGTTATTTTATTTATTGAGTACCTTTTGCACAATATTGCTGTAACGCGGAATCACTATATGATTATTTTTAAACATGCACTGGAGCCATTTTCAGCTGCCATGCAGATCTGCACAGATTTTTCCTTCAAATGTTCTTGCTTAGGGGAAAAAGGGTAACATTTACTAAAAATTTGCTCAAAAGACGATGGCCTGCATTTCCCTCAGTTTCTTTTCAATCTTATGAATCTTCTGTAGGTCAGATTTAGAAAATGAGGATCCAGGGCAGATTCTTCCTCCAACTAAGGTTAAAAGTTTGTGAAAGAAGGTCCTTCAACCTCAGTCCCCCTAAACTAAAATATATAATTTTGGTACTTATTATTGAGGAAGACCGCATATGTCCTAAGTTAGTACCTGAGGGCCCCCAAGTGACCATCATGGGCTCAAGGAAAAAGAATGACTAATACATTGGTTCATGCATTGCTCAATTATGTTTTGTATGAGGGCTGGAAACATCCAGAAAGGTTTATGTTCCTCCTAAGCACTTTGTGCAACATATCCTCTGGACAAGGAATTTTCAAAGAAATGGGTTGTTTTCGAGGTAGACCCAGATATCCTCCTGTCGCAATTTTCTCACAGTTCAAGTTGAGGACTTACCCACTTTTTAGGGTCATGTGGATTAGCTTTTTGAGATATTGCTCAAAGCTTTGTTCTCTGGGTCCACTGCTCAATCTATTGTGGTTGTCATAGTGGTGTGTCAGACACTCAGGGTAAGGTTCAGACACCTGGCTAGTAACCCTAAAGGTATTAAGGACAGTCCATCCTTCCAACGCCAGTTTTAATTCCGTCAGCCTTGTAATGTGTGGATGACATGAATTTGGATGCCTACATTAAAAACATGGGTGGAAAAAGTGCAGTTCCTCCCAGTAAAAAGAAAACTACCCACTCAGAAAAACTGGTTTTGTGGCTCAAAGGAAGCCATTTCATTCCCTACATGCTTCTACATTCAATACTAAATCTGGAAATTTTCTTTTGCAGCAAGTCTTGGTCCCCCAGACCCCCTTTAGCCAAGACCTAAGTCCACTTCGTAATGAAAGGGCGCATCTACTGGGATCAGCGAGGGAATGTTTGCAGGCCTTTGCAAACCTTTTGGTACCAGGACTCATGAGTACAGGAAGTAGTTTCCATGGATTACAAGCTAGAATATCAAACCAAGACGACCTCATATTTGGAAGTCAAATGTGCCTGAGTCTAGTCCATGCAGGGAGGATTTGTTTAAAGTGGTGATAACGGTTCCTAAGGGAGAGAGGCATTAGGGGGTTCTGTTCAAACCTGTATACCATTCCAATACTGAAGAGTTCAGACCCATTCTTGATCTGAAATCATTAAACCCCTTTCTGAAAGTCACAGGTTTGGATGTAATCTGCAAGATTATTGATAGTGGCCCTTTGGCCTGGAGAATTTGTGGCATCAATCAATATCAAGGATGCATATTTAGACATCCTGATCTTTTCCTCCTCGCCATAGTTTCCTTCGCTTTACAGTGCTCCGGATTAGCCATGGCGTCCCAATTCTTTATAAAGGTCTTGGTGCTGGCTCTATTACGATCCTGGGGATTCATGTCCTAGGTTACCTGAATGGACCTGCTCTTGTGGGAGAGGTCAGCTCTTACCTTTTTTAAGAGAGAAATTTCAATAGATGGTCCAGGTAGCAGGCTCTTTGGTCTGCTGTGAAACCCTTGATAAGAATTTAGGAATCATGGTGTCTTCATTCTGTATGCTTAGTGGCATTCCAGACCTCATTACAACATTCTGTTGGCTTGGAACAGATCTTCCCTGTCGTTGAAACACCCAATATGTCTGTCCTCTGGGGAAAAGAACTCCCTGATGTGGTGGATGTCAAGTCCGTTGCTGGAACAGGGGCATTCTTTTATTGTTGACCTTGATGGTTCTTACCATGGATGCCAGCCTGCCTAGCTGGGGAGGAGTGCTGGGGACAGCCAAAATGCAGGGAACTTGGACTCTACTTCCATTAACATTCTGGGGCTGATGTGAAGTTCTGCCCATTGTAGAAGGGGAAGACAAAATGGCCAAGGGGCTTCCAGTCAAGATGCCATCTGACAGTGCTATAGTGGATGCTTATGTAAACCAACAAGGGGGCACAAGAAGTCGCACCAATGACAGATATTAACCTCCATTGGGTGATGGGAAACGTAGTGGCAATATCTGCCTTGCACATTCCAGGAGTGGAAAATTGACAGGTGGACTTTCTAAGTTGACAGGAACTCTTGCCTGAGAAATGGTTACTACACCCAAAGGTGTTCAAGGAAATCTTGTTGCTTGAGGACTCCTGACATGGATCTCTTGTTGAACCTGGACTCCTTCCAGTTTTAACAAGAAACAAGGGATCCTGTAGCGCTGGCGGTAGATGCACTGATGATTTCTTGGGAACAATTTAATCTTAATTTAGGTCCCCTCAACTCCACTCTAGTTAAATCCTAATCTGTTTCACAGCATTGAGGTGGAAAGGCTTCAGTGATTTTGATGGCTCCAAATTGGCCAAGAATAGCTTGGACCTTGGACATTCTTTGTATGTTAATTGAACCACCCTGGAGTCTCTGGGATCATCTAGACCTTTTCCAAGGTCCACCACCTGTCTTCGCAGGTGCTGGCTTTGATGGTGTGACTGTTCAGGCCCAGGTAGTAAGAGAAAGGTACCTTTTTGGATAAAGTGACTACCACGTTTCTTAAGGCAAGAAAGGCTACTTCATCTAAGGTATACCATCATACCTGCAGGGTATATTTTCATTTGTGTGGGCAAAGAGACTCTCCATTATTCTATGGGTCCGCTTGCTTGTCTTCTTAAAGTCAGGACTGGATCAAAAAGCTGCTCAGGATGTGGCTTTGGAGATTTTGTTCCAGCAACCTCCAGCATGCAGATGTACAAGGAATACAACTAATAGAAATACAGGGGAGCAATCAGGGTGGCAAAATAGAATTTGAGAAACACACTGCTATAGCAAGTAAAACAAATAGATCAGTACTGAAAAGGTTATGAAAAACAGGCCTATAATGGCTGAATACAGGAAGTTGATCACAACTTACAGGGAAAAAGCAAACGTATTAAATCATTTTTTCACTTCTGAAGTTTTTACTGATGAAAAAGCTGGGTTTGATGGTCTTAACAATAATATTAACAATGTTTTACTGAAGGTACCACTGTTGACTGACTGAAAAGCAGGCACAAAAGAGTAGAGAAACTTAATGTAAACAAATTGCCAGGTCCAGATGTCTAAAGGCGATACGATCAGAAAATTGTATGAAAAATACAGCTTTCAAAGCGATCATACGATAATCTGATCATTAGTACACAGCTTTCTTGAGCCGATAACAACAATTCATCCTATATTATCCGATGGGACAAACACAAAAAAAAAAAATTCTCATACGATACCAGACCGTACAGTTTTAGTTTTAACCACTTCAGCCCCGGAAGGATTTACCATCTTTCTGACCAGGCCATTTTTTGCGGTACAGTACTGTGTCGTTTTAACTGATGACAGCACGGTCGTGCGATGCTTTACCCAAACAAAATTGATGTCTTTTTTTTCCCCACAAATAGAGCTTTCTTTTGGTAGTATTTGATCACCTCTGCGGTTTTTATTTTTTGCGCTATGAACAAAAAAAAGCCACAATTTTTAAAATATTTTTTTACTCTGCTATAAAACATTTCCAAAAAATGTAAAAAAAACTAATTTTATTCATCAGTTTAGGCCGATATGTATTATGCTACATATTTTTGGTAAAAAAATAATCGCAATAAGCGTATATTGATCTGTTTGTGCAAAAGTTATCGCATCTACAAAATAGGGGATAGATTTATGGCATTTTTTATTTTACTAGTAATGGCGTTATTTTTAGCGGAATTGCGGCAGACAGATCGGACACGTTTTTTTTTACAGTAATCAGTGCTAAAAATGCACTTTTATTGTACTAATGACACTGGTAGGGAAGGGATTAACGGGCGATCAAGGGGTTAACTTTTCCCTCACTGTGTGTTCTAACTGTATGGGGGGGAAGGACTCACTGGGACAACACACAGATCCATCTTCCTGCATATCAGAAAGATAGGATCTGTTTGATCTCCCCAGTCAGAACGGAGATTTGCCTTGTTTACACAGGCAGATCCCCGTTCTGTCACTGCAGGGAACGATCGCGGGTTGCCTGCAGACAGAGTCCGCTGGTCAATGGGAGTGCCACCTTACCGCAGTATAATGACGGCGGGTGGTCGGCAAGCGGTTAATCAGTACAGTTTTTGTATGAAAACGCAACAAAATACATCACTTATGAATTTTTGTAACTTTAGCAACCGCTTCATTTTTGATATGAGATTAGCATGCAAAGAAAAATCGGATGATCATTCATTCAATAATCTTATTGTGTATACCAGGCATTACAATGCCTGTAAGTCCTTGTGAACTTAGCTCAGTTATAGCCAAGCTACTATTTCTAATTTTTTAAAGATCCCATACTGCCTGGAATGGTACCGGCTGTTTGGCATAGTGCAAATGTATCCAATTTTTTTAAAAAAAGGATTGAGATGGATACCAGAAAATTTTACAGATCAGTCAGTCTAACAGCAATAGTATGTAAGGGATTTGAGTGAATGGTAAAGGACACTAAACAGAAATTAGTCTGTAATAAAAATACTGTATAAGTGACAACCAGCATGGATTTATGAAAGACTTCTTGTCAGACCAACCAGTTTTTGTTCTATGAGGAAGAAAGGAAGAAATTGAATGGCAGTGGGATTCTTTCTTATCGTACATCACAGGACACAGAGCCATAGTACCGTAGTTATTATGTGGGTTATAGGCCACCTTCAGGTGATGGACACTGGCACACCCTAGATTAAAAAGTGCACTCCCTTTATAACCCCTCCCACTGGTGGGAGTACCTCAGTTTTTTTGCCAGTGTCTAAGGTGTTGGTCACGAGTGAAGATGTGCTGTGCTGAGCTCCACTGGAGCAATCCTTGCTGGGGCTAGCCATGCAGACCGGATCCATTCAAAGTGTCTTTTTGGCCGAATTGAATGGTACCCGGGCCTCGTATCCAAAGAAACGAGGTTTTGCCTGTAATGCGCCTCTTTTAGAGAGCTGAACCCCGGGATCCAGTACTTTTTGGTAGTAAGGCCATAAAGTTTTACAGGCGGAGGTGCTATTACAGGTCCAGGATTGTGGGTTTCCTCGAGGATCCCCAGCTCCTGAAGGTTTAACGGAACCCGCCGTGAATGGTGAAGACTGGGTCTGTTGGTTTACCAAGAAAAACCCTGCGGCGGGAAAGGTAAGTGGAGTTTTCTTATGAATGTCTCCTTTAAATCAGTAAATGTTGTCATGCCTTTGTGTCACCACTGGGGGCTGTATTGAGCACTTGCATCTCATGCTTTTCAGAGAGCTCACGTTTGTCCAGGAAACAGCAAGTTTTATCTCCTCCGGTGCAGCAAGACCTCCGGTAAGTCTGAGGGGGTGTTCCCTCTCCCCACCGGACGCCCCCTTTGTGCTGTTTTTTCTTCCCCTCTTCTCGGGGAAAGGGCGCCAAAGGTTTTTAAAAAGAAAACCCGGCACGAACGGCACGCCGCTCGGCGGCTTCCAGGTCCCCCCCTTCGTCATTCCTCCTTCCTCCTGGTGGATCCTATAGGATCAGGGGCCCGCGCTCACGCGGGAAAAGCCTATTTTTTTTGGAAAGAAAAAAAGCGGGAGGGCCATAGGGGGTGGGGCTTAACACGGCGTTGGCATCCTCCAACGTCCAGCGCGGGAAGGTCTGTTTTTTAAAACACCATTGTGTTATATATGCTGCAGGAGGGACTCAAGAACAAATGAGGTTGGTGACACAGGCATTCCCTTGACACATTTTACTACTGCATCAGGCTGAGCATTAATAGCAGTGACAGAGCTGGACTATTTGCTCAAGCAGTGGATGCATTCCTTCTGGTAGTACCTCTGCTTTGTGCATCGGGCTATGACAGAAGGGGGGTAAAAACACCTCAATAAAGGGCTCTAGAAAGACTTATTTAGTCACACGGAAGCCTAGATCCATCCCAGTAAGATGACATCCTCCCCTGAGAGTAATATGGCGGTCACGGTGAGCTGTCAGGAGGAAACACTGCAGGCCCTTTGTATATTACTAAGGAGGTTTTTTCTTCAACCATTTTAGGCTTGAAGTAAAAGTTTGATGCTTTAATCGCATCCCAGAGTGGGACTAAGCATAACAGGTCCCCATCTATTACTCAGGACCCTCATACTGAGGAGAGAGGGGTGGCAAATTTCTCTCTAGGACCAGGAGAAGGCTCTCCTCTTCCGAAGAACCTGATCCGATGTATCAAGCTCGCAGGAAAGGTTGTTTACAGTCGCTCACTGAATTGGTCCGCTCCACATTTTTACTGCCAGTAACGCAGTCAGTCAAGCCCCCCAATCTGTTCATGCTTTTTCTATCCGTTCGTGGCTAAGTAAGAGAGCACCCAGATAAACAGTTTTTTTCCTCTAAAAAAGTTCTCCATACTATATTCTATGGAGGAAGGGTTGTATGGGGAGTTCCAGCAATTAACGCTGCTATATCCTCTGTAAACAAAAACATGACTTGTCCACTAGACAATGCTCATATGCTAAAGGGTCCAACAGATAAAAAGTTGGAGTTCCTTTTAAAAAAAAAAAAATTCACTCGCAAGTTCAGTCATTCATACCTGCGCTGGCGTTCAGAGTATCTCAGTCCTTAAAGGGACCAGTTTATAGAAGTACTCAGTTATTCCTGATCAGCAGGCCCAGGGTTTGGCCGGCATATCAGAAGCGTTCTGTTTTACAGTTGACGCTATGAAAGATTCTATTCTCCAGGCCTCACGACTCATGCTAAGGCTGGTACATGTGCACAGAAACCTATGGTTGAAAGATGGTCAGCCAAAGCGCCATGCAAAAAGCTCTTGGTCAGTTTCCCTTTTTGTGGTGAACGATTATTTGGAGACAATCTGGATAAGTATATCCAAAGAATTTCTAATGGGAAAAGTTCCCTTTTTTCCCGTTAAGAAGTTTAAGTATTTTTCTTTTAAATATGCTTCTTTCCCGTGGCAGGGGCATCTGCCTCCAGGCAGTCACAGTGGCCTCCACCGTCAGGATTCAAGAGGTAAGCCTCAGGGTCAGTCCCAGGGTCAAAAGAGGACCTGGGGGAGGTAGTCCACAAAACAAGATACTAAAGCCTTATGAAAGGGCACTCGCTTGAGTGGGCGAGAAGGTTTCTACAGTTTTCAAGGGTCTGGCAGGAACAATGTCAGAGTTCCCGTCTCCTCGTTTTCTCAGATCAAAACGTTCCCAGAGATCCAGTGAAAAGAAGTCTCTCTTTCTAGCTTTGGATCATTTCTTGTCTCAAAGAGTGATATCGGTGGTCCCCTTGTTAGAGCAAGGATTAAGGTTTTATTCAAACTTTTTTTTTTTTTTTACGGTTCCAAAACCGTATGGGGATGTCAGACCCATTTTAGATCTCAAAGATCTAAACCGGTTTTGAATATCCGTTCTTTTCGCATGGTGTCAATCCGATCCGTAGTCTCCGTCCTACAAGGGGGAGAACTTCTGGCATCAATCGGCATCAAGGATGCTTTTTTCCATGTGCCGTTTTTCCCGCTCACCAGAAATTTCTACGCTTCAAGGTAGAAAATCTTCATTTTCAGTTTGTAGCTCTGCCTTTCACTCTAGCTACTCCACCTCGCGTGTTTACAAAGGTCCTGGTTCCTCCTTTTGCCAGGATAAGGGCTCAAGGTATAACAATACTAGTCTACATAGATCAATTTGGTAGCCCGCTTAATTCAAGCTTTGGTCACCACAGCTACCTGGAATACCTAGGTTGGATTCTCAACCTAGAGAAATTTTCCTTAAATCCATCAAGAAGATTGCAGTACTTGGGGCTGATCATTGATACAGCTCTGAAAAGGATATTATTTTCCCCAGGAAAGGATCAGTTCCATAAGGGAACTGATTAAGTTACTCAAGTCAGAGAAGAATTCTTCTATTCGGCTTTGCATGAATTTGTTGGGAAAGATGGTGGCTTCTTTCAAGGATGTTCCTTATGTGCGGTTTCATTTAAGACCGCTGCAAAACAGTATCCTGTCAACTGGGAACAAGAAGGCCCAAGCTCTGGGCTTCCCAATGCGTTTATCCCCCAATGTGCGTCAGCGCCCCAATTGGTGGTTGATATCCAAGAATCTTCAAAAAGAGAAATCCTTTCTACCAGTTACCTGGAAGGTGGTAACAACAGACACCAGACTTCTGGGCTGAGGAGCAGTCCTGGAAGAAGCATCTGTCTAAAGAAATGGTCCAAATCAGAGATGACCTTGTCCATCAATATTCTAGAGATTCGGGCAGTACGCCTGGTCCTCGAGGCCTGGACGCTCAGACTACGGAATTCTCCTGTCAGGATCCAATCCGACAGTGTCACAGCTGTGTTTTTTTTTTTTATTCTCCATTCACCAAGGGGGCACGAGAAGTCGTGCGGCCCAGAAAGAGGTGAATCATAGTCTATCTTGGGCAGAAAACAACATTCTGCCCAAAAAGGAGGAAACAGAGGGCCCTGCTCGTTAGCGCTTACAATCTAGAGGGGAGGGGAGGATTCGATGGCATACCAAACAGATGCCTTGATTTTTTCCGTGGGATCAGTTTTTTACTGATCTATGCGTTCCCTCCTGTTCTGCTTCTGCGCCGCCTTTGCAGGATCAAGCAAGAAGGGAAGGAGGCGATTCGTGTGGCCCAGAAGATCTTGGTTTGCCGAGATCGTAATGATGGCGGTGGGGGACCCTTGGTCCTTACCACTATGGCCAGACCTCTCGCGAGGTCCGGTATTCCATCCTATCTTACAAACGCTAAAATTAGCGGTTTGGCTATTGAGACCCACATTCTGAAAGATCGTGAGCAGTTAGCCTCAGTAGTTCTACTTTGGTTAAATGCTAGGAAGCCAGCAACCAGAGTCAAGAATCTGAAAGGCATATGTCTCCTGGTGTAAATCCAGGGGTTGGCACCCCAGGAAATATGTCATAGGTAGGATCCTTGAATTCCTACAGATAGGATTAGAAATGAAGCTGGCCTTGAGTACTCTCGATGGCAAGATGTTGGCCTTATCGGTCTTTTTCATCGACCACTTGCTTCCCTCTCTCTAGTTCGTAACTTTATTCAGGCGGTAACACGGATTAATCCTCCAGTTTGGTCACCCCTGAACCCTTGGTACTTAATTGTAGTCCTGTTGGCTTATAAAAGCAGCTTTTTTTTTTTTTTTTTTTTGGAGCCAGTATGAGATATTCCCTTGGTCCTCTTGAGGGGGGGGAATTATTTTCTTGGTTGCCATATCTTCTGCAAGAAGAGTTGGCTGCTCTTTGTAAGGAGCCGTATTGGTTGTTCATAAGGATGAGGCTGTATTGCGGCCTCATCCTGAATTCTTACTGAAGGTAGTATCGGGTTTTCATTTAAACCAGGATATTATTCTGCCTTAACTTTTTCCCAGAACTTTGTTTCTGTGGAAGAAAGGTCACTACATTTTCTTAATGTGGTGAGAGCGGTCAAGGTCTATTGAAAGTGACGGCTCAGATTCATAAACAATTGTTTTGTTTATGTTGCCAGATGGTCCTAAAGGAGGACAGGCAGCATCGAAATCTACTATTTCTAAATGGATTTTCAAATGATTGTTCAAACATATGGTTTAAAGAGAAAAATTCCTCATTTTCATATTAAAGCACACTCCACCAGGGCTGTTAGTGCTTCTTGGTCAGTGCATCACTGAGCCTCCATGGCTCAGATCTGCAAGGCCGCAACTTGGTCTTCAGTCCATACATTTACTAGATTCTATCAAGTAGATGTAAAGGCATGCAATGGCGACCCTAGGGGGGGGCAGAGGGGGCCCTGACCCCCCCAACATAATGCTGGGCCCCACCATGTGCCCCCCCCCCCCCCCAAAAAAAAATTTTTTATTTTTTTTTTACAAAAAGGCAATTTCTTTTTGTTTGTATTTATATCGGATGTGCCGCATCTTAATCGGGCCACCGCTGGGGTAACACAGTCTCTATTAAGAGAGAGAACGTCCCCAGTCAGCTCCTGCGGGTGATTCCTCCCCCCTCCCTCTGCTCGCTGACACTGCATAATGCTAGCGCTCACACAACCACGGCCGCCCGATCTGCTCCTTCCCCTGCATCCTCATTGGCAGGGAGAAGAGCGAGTTGCAGGAAGGACTCCACCAGGACTTTCAGTTACTGAAAAAATAGACTGATTTCTCCCATCCTTAGGACAGGAGAACCAGCTTGTAAATTCCAAGAAATGCTAGACCAGCGCTGTCAATAGCAGGGGCAGGACAGCAAGAGGAGGCTGGGGAACCCCACAGTGACAGAACACCAGGGCCCGGTGGCAAGACAACCTTTGCAACCCTGATAGTTCTCCCACTGTTTTGGATCCTTATATTTTCTTGGTATGCTGGTAACATATATCTCTTGTTCTCTGTCACCCTGGGGGGGCCCCAATACAGTAGGAAGGGAGCTCACTGCAGAACATGTAAAAGGGCCGTTGTGGGATCGTAGTAAAGGGCCCCAGGATAGATAGATATATCTATCTATATATATTTTATCTATATATATATATATATATATATAATTTATTTTTTTTTGCATTTTATATTGCCCCCCTATTTTTGTCCCTGTCCCCCCATGTGCCCCCCCTAATTATGAAAGCTGGAGATGCCACTGAAGGCATGAGGACATCGCCTTTGGGCGCAGTGTACGGCAGGTTGAAGTACAAGTCCTCTAGTCTCTTGGTGCCCTACTTTTGTTGTGTCACCCGCCCTTCAGTTGGCATTGCTATGGGACATCCCACATAGTAGCTACTATGGCTCTGTATCCCGTGATGTACGATAAGAAACTAGGATTTTTATAACCGCTTACCTGTAAAATCATTTTCTTTGAATTACATCACGGGACACAGAGGTCCCTCCCTTCTCGGTAAAAAGGTGTATTGCTTTGCTACAAAACTGAGGTACTCCCATCAGTGGGAGGGGTTATATAGGGAGTGCACTTTTTAATTTAGAGCGTGCCAGTGTCCATTACCTGAAGGTGGCCTATAACCCACATAGTAACTACTATGGCTCTGTGTCCCGTGATGTACTTCAAAGAAAAGGATTTTACAGGTAAGCTGTTATAAAAATCCTATTTTTTGCTCTGGGAGCCTCAAAATGCAATTAATGGTAAAAAGTTGGGAAACTGTTAAGGCCCTATTAGGTTACAACGGGTTCTCTGAATTCTCCCCTTTATGGGACAATAAAAACTTGAAGGAACTCAAGGCGATGGGGAAAATTGAGAAATAGGAATAAAGTGGTATCCATTGTCTGGCACAGTTGTATAGAGCAGGTAAATTGAAATCATTTTAAGAAATAAGGGAGGAATATGCTGTCCCGAATCGGTCCTTCTAAGGGTACTTACAGGTTAGACATGCCTTGCATGCACAGTTTAGAGCAGGGGTCTCAAACTCAAATTGCCTGAGGGCCACATGACAATTTTCATATCCCATGGGGGGCCGCATGCAAACTTTTAAAACTTCAAAAGCAATGAACTATACCAGCAATACTATACTATACTATACCCAGCACTGGTGTCAGCAAACGCATTATTAACCCCCAGCACTGGTGTCAGCAAACGCATTATACCCAGTACTGGTGTCCGTAAGCGCATTATTAACCCAGCATTGGTGTCAGCAAACGCATTATTAACCCCCAGCATTACCCCTCCCACACTGCACAAATAGCCACACACTGCACAAATAGCCACACACTGCACAAATAGCCACACACTGCACAAATAGCCCCACACTCCATAAAATACCCCCCACACTCCACAAAATACCCCCCACACTCCATAAAATACCCCCCACACTCCATAAAATACCCCACACACTCCATAATTACCCCCACACTACACAATTACCCCCCACACTGCACAATCACCCTCCACACTGCATAAAATACCCCCCACACTGCACAAATTTCTACCCCAGTCACCCCACTAAGGACTTTGCCTCAGTGTGATGGCTCACTCACCTCTCCTGGCAGTCAGGATCATCTGCCTCCAGAGTCCTCTCCTCCTGGCTTCCATACAGGCCTAGTGACAGGGGACCCAGAGAACACAATCTCCCGCCCTGAGGTGGCAGCAGGACCCTGGTTTGGGGCTCTGGTCGATCGTCAATGCCTAGGTGGGCGGATCGATGAGCGGATCCTTCCTCCGCTCCATTCTCAGCTCTGTTCTCTCTCTGGGCTGCAGCAGCGTGCAGCGGAGAGGACAGAAGAGATGGAGAGGTAAAGCTCTTTGGCACCTCCCCCTCTGTGGTGCCTGGGTGCAGTTCAAAAAGACATCCTGGATAGAGGTCGACCGATATGGATTTTTCTCTGGCCGATGCCAATATTTAGAAATCAGGGCGGCCAATGGCCGATATATGATGACGATTTTTGTGGCCGATATTTTAGGCCGATTTGAAAAAAAAAAAACCTCACCCACTCCACTCCTCCCTGCTTGCTCCTGTCACTCTACCACACACTTGATGTCCTCAGTACAGATGGCACGGGTTGGCCGTGGCAGGTGGCACTGGTTGGCTTAGGCAGGTGGCACTGGCAGGTGGCACTGTCTGGCACTGGCAGGTGGCACTGGCAGGTGGCACATTGCACTGTTTGGAGGGTGCACTGATTGGCACTGACAGATGGCACTGGCAGGTGGCACTGATTGGCAATGGCACTGGCAGGTGGCACTTATTGGCAGTGGCACTGGAAGGTGGCACTGGCAGGCATTGGCAAGTGGCACTGGTTTGAAACTGGCAGGTGGCACTGGTTTGGAACTGGCAGGTGGCACTATTGGCACTGGCAGGTGGCACTGATAGGCGTGGCACTGGCAGGTGGCACTGAGTGGCATGGCACTGGCAGGTGGCACTGGCAAGCACTGGTTGGCACTGGCAGGTGGCACTGATTGGCGTGGCACTGGCAGGTGGCGGAAGGTGGCACTGGCAGGTGGCTTTGATTGGCAGGGGCACTGGTTGGCGGTGGCACTGGCAGGCACTGGTTGGCGGTGGCACTGATTGGCGGTGGCAGGTGGCACTGGCAGGTGTTACTGGTTGGAGGTGGCAGGTGGCAATGGCAGACTGGTTGGCACTGGCAGGTGGCACTGATTGGCAGTGGCACTGGCAGCTGGCACTGACAGATGGCACTGATTGGCACAGGCAGGTGGCACTGGCAGGTTTCACACTGAGCCGAGTGTAACCGTGTGTGAAACTGACAAGGAGCTGTCCACACTCAGCGCTTGATGCTTGTGTGAAACTGACACGTAGCACAGAGGAGAGAGACAGAGGGATCTGTCAGAATTGAGGTTGATGTAGGGGTGGGCGGGACCCGGCCGAGGTGGGCGGGACCAGCAGCTGTCAAACACCAGCCAATGATTGGGCTGCTTAAGAAAAGGGGCGGGCCACATACACGTAGCTGCCCGCCCAGATCCCATTGGCTGGTGTTTGATATTAGCCGGGTCCCGCCCACCCCGGCCGGGTCCCGCCCACCCCCGACATCAACCTCAAATCTGACAGATCCCTCTGTCTCTCTCCTCCTGTTACGTGTCAGTTTCACACAAGCATCAAGCGCTGAGTGTGGAGAAGGGAGGAAGAGCAGCGGCCAGTGCTATATATCGGCCTAATGGCCAAATATCGGTCGACCTCTAGTCCTGGATCGGCCCTGCCTGCGGGCCATTTTTAACCGGTCCGCGGGCCGGTACTTTGAGACCCCTGGTTTAGAGAGTGGGCATTAGAGTGGAGTGAGATGCCCTCTCTCCGAAAGGTGGTCAAAGCCGGGACCTCTAAGGGGTTGATTTCTGAGATGTATGGGTATATAAGCAGGGCAGAAATGGGGGGAGGTGTAGAGCTCCCGAGTAAAGGTAAATGGGAGGAGGATATTTGACAAATAACTGAGGAGCAATGGAGCCCAATTCTGCAATTGGGGCCTATGGTCTCATTGTCACCCTCACAGACTGTATCCCACTTATTTCTGGTACATAGATCATATTATATTCCTTTAAAAATGTTTACATTTGGAAGAAGACAAGATCGAAATGCCCAAGATGTGGGGAGTAAAGGCAGACCTGGTGCACATGACCTGGAGATGTCCCAAATTAAACAGATTTCGGAGGGAGATAGTCAACAAAATAAATTCTGTTTTTGGGACATTTCTAGACAGAGGTTAAGACATGTTTTGGGGTATATACAGTATCTCTCAAAAGTGAGTACACCCCTCACATTTTTGTAAATATTTTATTATGCCTTTTCATGTGACAACACTGAAGAAATTACATTTTGCTACAATGAATGTACAGCTTGTATAACAGTGTAAATTTGCTGTCCCCTCAAAATAACTCAACACACAGCCATTAATGTCTAAACCGCTGGCAACAAAAGTGAGTACACCCCTAAGTGAAAATGTCCAAATTGGGCCCAATTAGCCATTTTCCCTTCCCGGGGTCATGTGACTCGTTGGTGTTACAAGGTCTCAGGTGCGAATGTGGAGCAGGTGTGTTAAATTTGGTGTTATCGCTCTCACTCTCTCATACTGGTCACTGGAAGTTAAACATGGCACCTCATGGCAAAGAACTCTGAGGATCTGAAAAAAAGAATTGTTGCTCTACATAAAGATGACCTAGGCTATAAGAAGATTGCCAAGACCCTGAAACTGAGCTGCAGCATGGTGGCCAAGACCATACAGGGGTTTAACAGGACAGGTTCCACTCAGAACAGGTCTTGCCATGGTCAACCAAAGAAGTTGATTGCATGTGCTTAGCGTCATATCCAGAGTAGGGATGAGCCGAACACCCCCCGGTTCGGTTCGCACCAGAACCTGCGAACAGACCGAAAATTCGCACGAACGTTAGAACCCCATTGACGTCTATGGGACTCAAACGTTCGAAATCAAAAGTGCTCATTTTAAAGGCTAATTTGCATGGTATTGTCCTAAAAAGGGTTTGGGGACCCGGGTTCTGCCCCAGGGGACATGTATCAATGCAAAAAAAACTTTTAAAACCGGACGTTTTTTCGGGAGCAGTGATTTTAATGATGCTTGAAGTAAAAAAAAAATAGTGAAATATTCCTTTAAATATCGTACCTGGGGGGTGTCTATAGTATGCCTGTAAAGTGGCGCGTGTTTCCCGTGTTTAGAACAGTCCCCGCACAAAATGTCATTTTTAAAGGAAAAAATCTCATTTAAAACTGCTTGCGGGTTTAATGTAATGTCGGGTCCTGGCAATATGGATGAAAATCAGTGAGACAAACGGCATGGGTACCCCCCAGTCCGTTACCAGGCCCTTTGGGTCTTGTATGGATATTAAGGGGAACCCCGCACCCAAAATAAAATAAGGAAAGGTGTGGGGCCACCAGGCCCTATATACTCTGAGCAGCAGTATACAGGCGGTGCAAACAAGACAGGGACTGTAGGTTTGTTGTTAAGTAGAATCTGTTTGTAATTTTGAACGGGTACATTTTTAACGTGTTTAGCTCCAGCCAAAAAATCTTTTTTAAGCTTTTTGTAAAACATAGGGAAGGGTTATCACCCCTGTGACATTTGTTTTGCTGTCTGACCTCCTCTTCAGAAGATTTCACCTCACTTTTTGTCCCAATGACAAATGTTTTTTGAAAATTTGGGTTTTTTTTGTGGAACAAGGATTGGAAAGCATCACTGGAAAGGAGAAATGTTTTTCCCATATTAACTGTTACAGGAGAGAATTTCCCTTCCTAGGGGTAGATTTCATCTCACTTCCTGTTGTCTCCTTCTGTTTGCAAGTAGGAGTCGTTTGTAAGTTAGATGTTTGAAAGTAGGGGCCTGCCCTATATACTCAGCAGAAATTTGAGCCTTAGGTGTTGTTGTGGCCACAACACTGTAAGCCCTCACAGGGCCCTGCTGTGAAATATTAGATCAAGAATTGTAATTACATGCCCCTGTTGAACAAGGGCAGAAAAATTGGGCCTTTGGTGGTGGTGCTGGTGCCACAACACTGTAAGTCCTCACTGACACTCTAGTTGGAACGCAGGAGCGAGCCCTTCTGCAAAGTATTGCATCAAAAATTGTAATTACACGCCCCTGTTAAACAGGGGCTGAAAAATTGGGCCTTAGGCACTGGTGCTGGTGCCACAACACTGCAAAGCCTCACAGATGCTCTAGTTGGAACGCAGAAACGAGCCCTTCTGCAAAGTATTGCATCAAAAATTGTAATTACACGCTCCTGTTAAACAGGGGCTGAAAAATTGTGCCTTAGGCACTGGTGGTGGCGCCCAGAACCAAAAATGTTCTTACAAGCTATCAGCGTGATCATTGAGGAGGAAGAGGATAATTACTCAGGGATAGTCACTCAGCATCAGATTAGGCAGTCTTTGAAGGGATCTGAGATTTCAAAAAAAAATTATTCGGTTACATCAGCATCAGGTGCTTGGTAGCTGGTGGTGATCCAAGACTGATTCATTTTTATGAAGGTCAGTCAATCGACCGAGTCAGTGGACAGACGCACCCTGTGATCGGTTACAAAGCCTCCAGCAGCACTGAATGTGCGTTCCGAAAGAACGCTGGATGCAGGACAGGCCAGTAGCTCAATTGCATACTGTGCAAGCTCTGGCCAGTGATCCATCCTCGACCCAGTAACCCAGAGGATTTTCGGTGGGAAAGGTGTCCAAGTCAGATCTTGCCCGTAGGTATTCCTGCACCATGTAAAACAGACGCTGGCGATGGTTGCTGGAACTGATCATACCTTGGGGCTGCGGACTAAAAAATTGTCTGAACACATCGGTCAGACGGCCACCTTCTCCACCGCTCCTTCTTTGACTGACCGAAGCCTCAGCAGCACGTTGTCCAGAAACAGGGGTTTGTAACCTCCCAGTCTCTTGGAACGCGTTGCACAGACCTTTCTGCAAGGCCTCCCGAAGATGTTTCATCCTCTACGATGGCAAGATAAGGTCCGCAACCTTACCCTTGTAACGTGGATCAAGGAGGGTTGCCAGCCAGTATTGTTCCTTCTCCTTGATACCACGAATACGAGGATCCTTACGCAGGCTTTGCAGGATCAGGGAGGCCATGCAGCGTAGGTTTGCTGAGGCATTCGGTCCGGAGTCCTCTGGGTCACTAAGGACGACATGGTCCGCAGCCACCTCCTCCCAGCCACGTACAAGTCCATGTGTTTCTTGGGACTGATCCCTTAAAGACTGCTGCTGATGCTGAGTGCCAGGTTCCACCTCCATACTGACACAATCTTCCTCCTCCTCCTCCTCATCCTCTTCCTGTGTGATCGGCGGGCACGCAGGAACACTGGATAAAGGGGGCCTTGAGAGCTAAGGAAGTCCTCCTCTTCCTGCCTCTGTTCTGCCTCAAGTGCCCTGTCCATTATTCCACGCAGCGTGTGCTCCAACAGGTGGACAAGGGGGACAGAGTCACTGATGCATGCACTGTCACTGCTCACCATCCTCGTGGCCTCCTCAAATGGTGACAGGACAGTGCATGCATCCCTGATCATGGCCCACTGGCGTGGGGAAAAAACCAAGCTCCCCTGTCCTGGTGCCATAGTCGCACAGGTACTCATTGATGGCCCTCTGCTGCGTATGCAGCCGCTGCAGCATGGCCAACGTTGAGTTCCACCTTGTGGGCATGTCAGAGATTAGGCGGTTCTTGGCCAGGTTAAACTCCTTTTGGAGGTCCGCCAGCCGAGCACTGGCATTATATGACCGGCGGAAATGCACACAGACTTTCCTGGCCTGCCTCAGGACATCCTGTAAGCCCGGGTACCTGCCCAAGAACCGCTGCACCACCAAGTTAAGGACGTGAGCCAAACAGGGCACATGGGTCATTTGTCCCTGTCGGAGGGCAGAGAGGAGGTTGGTGCCATTGTCGCAAACCACCATTCCTGCCTTAAGTTGGCGTGGCGTCAACCACCTCTGAACCTGCAGAGCTGACAGAACCTCTGCTCCAGTGTGGCTCCTGTCCCCCAAGCACACCAGCTCAAGCACCGCATGGCATCTTTTGGTCTGCGTACTTGCGTAGCCTCTTGAATGGCTACGGAGCACCGCTGGTTCCGAGGAAAAAGCACAGGAAGAGGCCATGGAGGAAGAAGAAGAGGAGGGGGTGGAGGAGAGAGGTGTGTCACAATCATTAGTAGTGGCATTTTGGAGGCGTGGTGGCGGAACAACCTCCAACACTACTGCACCTTGTCCTGCATCCTTCCCAGCTGCCAGCAGAGTCACCCAATGCGCCGTGAAACTTAGGTAACGTCCCTGTCCATGCCTGCTGGACCATGAGTCAGCGGTAATATGCACCTTACCGCTGACCGCCCTGTCCAGCGAGGCATGGACATTGCCTTCCACATGCCGGTAGAGAGCCGGAATCGCCTTCCGTGAGAAAAAGTGGCATTTGGGTACATGCCACTGAGGAACCGCACATTCCACAAACTCACGGAAGGGAGCAGAGTCTACCAACTGAAAAGGCAGCAGTTGAAGTGCTAGCAATTTTGCCAAGCTAGCATTCAACGGCTGGGCATGTGGATGGCTGGGAGCTTTTGCCTGGTACAATCTGACGTCGGTGTACCAAAAGCAGATTGCCCACAAGTATTTGGCTGACACACCTAATTCTACACCTTCATTCCTCTCAGTGCAGGTCTCAGAGAGGACTGAAGGTATAGTGGGGTTGGAGATCTCAGCTGATGAGGAGCAAGGAGAGGTCCTCTTTGTTCTTTGGTGTGGGTCTTTTAGATACGTTTGCCAACGAACTGCATGGCAGGTCAACATATGTCTGGTCAAGCATGTGGTACCCAAGCGGGAGATGTTTTGGCCACGCGAGATACGCTTGAGACATATGTTGCAAATAGCAGCGGTGCGATCTGATGCACTCGTCTCAAAAAAGGCCCACACCAAAGAACTTTTTGAATAACGCGCAGAGACTGCAGCGCCCTGCACATGTGGAGCTTTGGGGTGTGATGCAGTCAATGTGCTGCCCTTAGGCTGGCCCCTGGAGGGCATCCTGCCTTGTTGGTGATGTGCCGCCTCCTTCTCCTCTCTCCTATCAGGCACCCACGTTGAGTCAGTGACCTCATCATCCCCTCCCTCCTCATCACTGGAGCAAACCTGGCAGTATGCTGCAGCAGGGGGAGCATGACTGCCAGATTGCTGTCCTTCTTGGGCACCCCCTCTGTCCGTGCTCATGTTACTGCCTTCATCGAGCTCAGTATCATCATCAGAGCCTTCCAAATGCTGGGCATCCTCCTGGAGCATGTACCCAACACTGTGGTCAAACAGTTCGAGGGACTCCTCAGGAGGACATGGTGGGGCTAGGGAAGGAGTCACTGATGACATTGAGCCGAGGGAAGAGGCCGCTGCTTTGCCAGACAAAGTACCCTGAGCATGGGTGAGAGAGGATGAGGACAGCTTGATTATCCACTCGACCAAGTCTTCTGCATGTTGCGGCTCAACACAGCCAGCTGCCGAAAAAAAAAGGCCAAGCATGTCCCACGGCCACGTGCTGATGAGGATGCACCGTCTCCACGACCAGCACTAGACACAGAGCCTGCTTGCCCTCTCTTATTGGCTTGTGACTGTCTGCCTCTCCTTCTTGGCCTTCCAGACATACTAATGGCCTGTAGCTGCACTAAGCTGGGATACACCACCAACCTTCTACAGGTAGCTTTAGCTGAATACTGTGCAGAGCTCGCAAAAAATAACTTGTAGGTTTAGCTGAACACTGTGAGGAGGACGCACCACACTAACATGTAGTTTTAGCTGAACACTGTGAGCAGGACGCACTGCACTAACTTGTAGCTTTAAATGAACACTCTGCAGAGGTCTCACTACACTAACTTGTAGTTTTAGCTGAACACTGTGAGCAGGACGCACTGCACTAACTTGTAGCTTTAGATGAACACTGTGCAGAGGTCTCACTACACTAACTTGTAGTTTTAGCTGAACACTGTGAGCAGGACGCACTACACTAACTTGTAGTTTTAGCTGAACACTGTGAGGAGGACGCACCACACTAACTTGTAGTTTTAGCTGAACACTGTGAGCAGGACGCACTACACTAACTTGTAGCTTTAGATGAACACTGTGCAGAACTCACAAAAAATAACTTGTAGGTTTA
Source organism: Lithobates septentrionalis (assembly GCA_037952835.1). Lineage (NCBI taxonomy): Eukaryota > Metazoa > Chordata > Amphibia > Anura > Ranidae > Lithobates > Lithobates septentrionalis. Next base: position 1,844,400 of record JBBDGP010000855.1, on the reverse strand, counting down.
GCTGAACACTGAGGAGGACACACCACACTAACTTGTAGTTTTAGCTGAACACTGTGAGCAGGACGCACTACACTAACTTGTAGTGTTAGCTGAACACTGTGAGGAGGACGCACCACACTAACCTGTAGTTTTAGCTGAACACTGTGAGCAGGACGTACTGCACTAACTTGTAGCTTTAGATGAACACTGTGCAGAACTCACAAAAAATAACTTGTAGGTTTAGCTGAACACTGAGGAGGACACACCACACTAACTTGTAGTTTTAGCTGAACACTGTGAGCAGGACGCACTACACTAACTTGTAGTGTTAGCTGAACACTGTGAGGAGGACGCACCACACTAACCTGTAGTTTTAGCTGAACACTGTGAGCAGGACGTACTGCACTAACTTGTAGCTTTAGATGAACACTGTGCAGAACTCACAAAAAATAACTTGTAGGTTTAGCTGAACACTGAGGAGGACACACCACACTAACTTGTAGTTTTAGCTGAACACTGTGAGCAGGACGCACTACACTAACTTGTAGTGTTAGCTGAACACTGTGAGGAGGACGCACCACACTAACCTGTAGTTTTAGCTGAACACTGTGAGCAGGACGTACTGCACTAACTTGTAGCTTTAGATGAACACTGTGCAGAGGTCTCACTACACTAACTTGTAGTTTTAGCTGAACACTGTGAGCAGGACGCACTACACTAACTTGTAGTTTTAGCTGAACACTGTGAGGAGGACGCACCACACTAACCTGTAGTTTTAGCTGAACACTGTGAGCAGGATGCACTGCACTAACTTGTAGCTTTAGATGAACACTGTGCAGAGGTCTCACTACACTAACTTGTAGTTTTAACTGAACACTGTGAGCAGGACGCACTGCACTAACTGTATATAGTCTAGCTGCCTGACTGTGGTACTAATAGGATCAAAAAAACACCAGCAATTTTCTTTAGGTAGCTGTAAATACTGTAACAAGACAAGCCTGCCTGTCAGTAAGAAGATAACAGGAATGGATCTAGCTAAACTGAATACAGTGTGTGTGTGTGTGTGTATATATATATATATATATATATATATATATATATATATACCTGGGATACACCTGGGATGCATATATACACAATATACTGTAAGTGCAGCTAACACACTGATTGTCCTGCCTAATCTATCTAACTTAAATGAAATGACACTGTCTCTCTGTCTATCTATCTCTCTTTCAACGCCAGGACACACACTACACAGGGCCGCCGTGCAGGCGGCCTTATATAGTGTGGGGTGTGTTCTAAACCCCCTGAGCCATAATTGGCCAAAGCCACCCTGGCTTTGGCCAATTACAGCTCTCTCTACCGATGGCGCTGTGATTGGCCAAGCATGCGGGTCATAGTGCATGCTTGGCCAATCATCAGCCAGCAATGCACTGCAATGCCGCAGTGAATTATGGGCCGTGACGCGCCACACGAATTTGGCGCGAATGGCCCATAACATTCGGAATTCGGTGAACGACCGAACAGCCAATGTTCGAGTCGAACATGGGTTTGACTCAAACACGAAGCTTTGTCTTTGGAAAATAGATGTATGAGTGCTGCCAGCATTACTGCAGAGGTTGAAGGGGTGGGGGGTCAGCCTGTCAGTGCTCAGACCAAACACTGCATCAAATTGGCCTGCATGGCTGTCTTCCCAGAAGGAAGCCTCTTCTAAAAATAATGCACAAGAAAGCCCACAAACAGTTTGCTGAAGACAAGCAGACTAAGGACTTGGATTACTTGAACCATGTCTTTTGGTCTGATGAGACCAAGATAAACGTATTTAGTTCAGATAGCGTCAAGCGTGTATGGCGTTAACCAGCTGAGGAGTACAAAGACAAGTGTGTCTTGCCTACAGTCAAGCATGGTGGTGGGAGTGTAATGGATCGGTGACTGCATGAGTGCTGCCGGCACTGAGGAGCTGCAGTTCATTAAGGGAACCATGAATGCCAACATGTACTGTGACATACTGAAGCAAGGCTTAATCCCTTCCCATTGGAGACTGGGCCGCAGGGCAGTATTCCAACATTATAACGACCCCAAACACAACTCCAAGATGGTAAAAGGAGATATGTGGCGCTAACTCAAAGTGCATAAATGTGATGGAATAAATATACCGGTAATCCAATTCTTCAAGTAAAGTGCATATGCGTAAAGAGAAAAATTACATAAATAAGGTGACTAAACATCCATTAAATTCATAAGAAGTGACATCGGATAAATAACAGTGAAAATTCATGAAATATGACATCAAATAAATACATAAACAAATCCAAATGAAGGTGAATGAATCCAAAAATAGTCTAAAAGTGCATCAAGATGAAAAAAAAAATCACAAATTTAGAAAAAATTGAAAAAAATCGCATGAGAAAAAAGTTGCATGCAATAAAAATCGCATAAAGTGCAGAAACACTATAAAAATAGCCACAAGTCGATCCAATTAATGTAATACAGTTCCAACGTGAACAAAGTGAGTCTTCATAAAACAGTTCGTGCAAAAAATAGATGAAAAAAGTGCAAGTGCAAAGGATGATAGGTGACACATTCCTCTTAATAACCGTACTCCGTGGTGCGCCACACGTTTCCCCCAGCCTCTCACCTCTAGCAAAGACCACTAGGGTCAAGTCGAGCCTGCAATCAGAAAGTGGATGAAACACCATCAATCGATCAGTCTCCTCCGAGGGAAGGCCTCAAGTTCGGCAAGTTGGGTGGAGGCATGCAATAGAAAGGAGTATCCCCATTGTGCAGTATTCAAAACAGGTTTATTCAAAACATAGTAACTTACATGTACAGCATAAAATGAACAGCACAGATCCCAGGACTGGCCGAGCACGTCTCCAAACCTAAACCCTATTGAGCATCTGTGGGCCATCCTGAAACGGAAGGTGGAGGAGCGCAAGGTCTCTAATATTCACCAGATTCATGATGTTGTCACCGAGGAGTGGAAGAGGACTCTAGTGGAAACCTGTGAAGCTCCGGTGAACTCCATGCCCAAGAGGGTTAAGGCAGTGCTGGAAAATAATAGTGGACACACAATATATTGACACTTTGGGCCCAATTTGGACATTTTCACTTAGGGCTGTACTCACTTTTGTTGCCAGCGGTTTAGACATTAATGGCTGTTTGTTGAGTTATTTTGAGGGGGCAGCAAATTTACACTGTTATACAAGCTGTACACTCACTACTTTACATTGTAGCAAAGTGTCATTTCTTCAGTGTTGTCACATGAAAAGATATAATAAAATATGTACAAAAATGTGAGGGGTGTACTCACTTTTGTGAGATACTGTAGAAGGGAATAGATTTCCAGGAGATGCACAGACCCCAATGATCAGATGCTTGTTTCAAGCAAGAAAGTTGATTGCACAGAAGTGACAAGCAATAGCCCCCCCAACAGTGGGAGAATGGATGAATGTCATAAAAGATACAATATGGAAGGAAAAATTTATATATAGTAAGAGGGGAAACAAAGAAATATGAGCGATTGTGGAAATCATGGCTAGAGGCAGATTAACCCCAGTTATATGGAGGGGGTGGGATGAATGATGGGTGGTAATAAGTGAGGGTAGTGAGAGTGTGGGAAGTATGTGGATTCTGGGGAGGGATAAGATGTATTTTTGTATAAGATAGAAAACATTTCAATAAAAAGTATCTGATTAAAAAAAAATTGAATTGTGGAAAAACCATTGGATGTGATTTATCTAGATTGTCAAAGCATTTTATACTGTACCTCATAAACTCTATAAAATAAGGTCTGATGGAGTTGATGAAACTGTATGTACATTTATAGGAAACTGGTTACATGAATGGGTCCAGAGAGTAGTGGTAAATTACTCTTTCTCTGACTTGACTAAAGTTGTGAGTGGTGTGCTTCTGGATTCTGTCTTGGGACTAATGCTGTTCAATTTATAGCATCATTACAGAAAGACCCTGAGAAAAAGGGGGTTGGGCAGCTACATGGTCGATGGGGTTCAATAGGGAGAGATGTAAAAAAAAAAGGAAGTTTAGCCTTATATTGCGAAAGACTCCTTTATTGTTCGAGCAGCGTGAAAGAATGTGGAAGTCTTATCTGTGGCCCCTACAACCACATAAAAAAAGCCTCTTCCTTTGTTTTTTGATCCCTGCAAGAACAATTATCACCAGAAATTGGCAACAACCTTCTACTTCCTCATTAACACATTGGACATGTAACCTAGATTCCATGTGTGCAGTGTAAAAAAAATGATTGCTTGGGAAAATTGGCTAATCGAATGACTTTAAAATAACCTGGCCTATATGGTCTAACTTAAGAGTCTCCTCTGAATTGACAACATACAGTTGTGCTCAAAAGTTTGCATAAGCTCGCAGAAATTGTGAAATTTTGTCATTGATATTAACCACATGCCGACCGGGCCGTAGCCGCAAGATGGCTATAGGGCGGTCAGCTTATTCTGGGAGGGCGTCCATGGACAGTGTGCAAGGAGAGGAGGGAACCGGGTGCAGCAGTGCTGTAGGCTTTCTCTGGAGTGCCCACAGTGCTGATCTGTGCCCATCCATGCTACATCCATTCATCCATCCCTGGTTCATCCATGCTCCATATGTGCTCATACATGCCTCATATGTGCCCATCATGCTCCATATGTGCTCATCCATGCTCCATATGTGCCCATCTAAATTTCATCCATCCCTGGCCCATCCGTGCTCCATCCATCCCTGGCCAATCCGTGCTCCATCCCTGGCTCATCCATGCTCCATCCATCCCTGGCTCCTCTGTGCTCATCCATGCTCCATCCATCCCTGGCTCATCCATGCTCCATCCATCCCTGGCTTATCCATGCTCCATCCATCCCTGGCTCATCCGTGCTCATCCATGCCTGGCTCATTCATGCTCCATCCATCCATGCTCCATCTATCCATGCTCCATCCATCCCTGGCTCATCTGTGCTCCATCCATCCTGTGCTCATCCATGCTCCATCTATCCCTGGCTCATCCATGCTCCATTCATCCCTGGCTCATCCATCCCTGGTTCATTTGTGCGCCATCCATGATCATCCATATTCCATCCATGCTCCATCCATCCCTGGCTCATCCATGCTCCATTGGTGCTCATCCATGCCCAATTATGGCTCATTCATGCTCATCCATGCCTCATCTGTGCTCATCCATGCCACAGCAGTGCTCATCCATGCCACATCAGTTCAAATCCATGCCACATCCTTGCCACTACAGAGCCCATCAGTGTATCATACTAGATTTGAAATGTATGTCCCTGATGGTGCTCCCTGCATGTTGGGCCTCTGTATGTGGCCAGGCTGTGGAAAAGTCTCCCCCATGTGGTATCGCCATACTCAGGAGGAGTAGCAGAATATATTTTGGGGTGTTATTTTTGCTATGTACATGCTATGTGTTAGAAATATATAAGCGGACAACTTTCTGTAAAAAAAAAAAAAAAAAAAGCGTTTTGGTTTTCTCTCCACATTTTCCAAAAACTTGTGGAAAAAATTACATGTTCAAAAGACTCATTACGCCTTATAGAATATACGTTGGGGTGTTAACTTTCCAAATAGGGGTCATTTTGTGAACGTTTCCATTGTCCTGGTGCTCCAGGGCCTTCATAAGTGTAATGCCCTGTACACACGATCGGACATTCCGACTACAAATTCCATGGATTTTTTCCCGATGGATGTTGGCTCAAACTTGTTTTGCATACACACGGTCGCACAAAGTTGTCGGAATTTCTGCTCGCCAAGAACGCGGTGACGTACACCACGTACGACGAGACTAGAAAAGGCCAGTTCAGAACCAAGCGCGGCACCCTTTGAGGTTTTTTTTGCTAATCACGTGTTAATAAGTTTGGTGAGAGACGATTCGCGCTTTTTCAGACTCGTGGTTTTCAGATTGTTTTCTGCTGTTCAGTTTGTGCTTGTGGGTTTGTATCTGCTCTTCAGTGCATGCAGCGAGTATCATTGACTTGTCATTGTGTTCTTGTTCGTTCGTTACTGTTTTTCAGGTCACTCTTCACAGGCCTTGCTGTTCTTCAGTGCATTCTGTTACTTCGTTCTGAGCAGCCGACCGTTTTCTAGCCATGTTGCATATACGTACTCCTCGTAGAGTTCGTGCTGTGCGGGGGCTTGGTGTTGGGGTCCTGACCTTGACACAAGTCCAGTCCATGAACAGGGTGGGGAGGAGTTCATGGACCAAGAATTGGTTGCTTCAGCGTGACCAGTTCTGTCATATGCCTTTGCTCCGTGAGATCTGTGAGAATAATCCTGATGATTTCAGGAACTTTCTCCGGATGACGGACCCCGTATTTCACCGTTTGTTGGCTTTGCTGACCCCTTATATCAGCAGGCAGGATACCTGCATGAGGCAAGCCATCACTCCGGAGCAGAGGCTCGTCGCTATAAAGCGTAACACGCGTGCGTATTACGTACGATCTGTGAGCGGAGGAAGGAGTAACGGAGGCGCCGATCGTGATAGCGAAGGTAAGATTTAACATTGGGCCTATACTGCTTATAGATTGAGAGCTGTATTTGCACAAGTTTAGTAGACTTTAGGCTGACATTAGGGTTTGTCTTGTGTTGTGTCTTGCAGTGAAAATGGATCTATTTAAAGATGAGGAATTTATGCCCATATTCATTGATATGTTCAGGGAGCTGCCTTGTCTATGGCAAATAAACCACCCGGAATATAAGAACCAAACAAAGAGGAAGGCAGCGCTGGATAATTTGTTGGAATTTGTAAAGCTGGTGATCCCCACGGCAGACATCACCTATTTAAAGGTTCTAATTGGTGGCCTGAGGAGCACTTATCTAAGGGAGCACAAGAAGGTCCAGGGTTCCTGGAGATCAAGAGCAGCAGATGACATTTATGTCCCCAGGCTGTGGTACTATGACAGGCTGCATTTTCTGGCAGGTCAGACTGAACCCAGGCCAGCACTCTCCATTCTTCCTTCCACACTTCCTTTCCCCCCAGCTGAGGCTTCTGACGCCCAACCTGGGCCTCCCAGGCAGCAACATGTGGAGGAGCCTAGATTGAGCCAGGTATAGCATTCCTCTAAATATTCATGGTTGTCCAATCAATAATGTTAACTAGATGTTAGTTTGGAGTACTAATTTCTGATTGTGATTGATGAAGCAAAAACTAAAACCATGTCCCTTTTTCATACACAGGGAAGTCTCAGCCAGGAGGTGGCCGGGCCAAGCAGGCTGCCTGATATCCAGGTCCCTCCCCTCCGCCTTCAAAGACAAAGTGCCAGGAAGAGGAGTAACCTGGAGGAGGCTACCATAGGCCTCTTTTGGAAGGCTACAGAAGCCCTGAGAACACCCCACACTGTGGAGGAGGACTTTTCTGGCATAACTGCCTGCAAAATGATGCAGATGGAGGAGGGCTAACGACTCCTGTGTGAGTTCCTAATTTTGGAAGCTCTCAAGGGGCTGAGGGGCGAAATAACATGTGCTACCCACATTTGTGACCTCACACATAGTCCTCCTCCTCCAGGTCCTACTCCTGGTCTTACTCCTCCTCCTGCCACATCTCCAACACCAGAGCCGCAGCGTGGAAGGAAGTGTCTAAGGAAGACCAGAGAGTGATGGCCTGGGTTCAGTCTGGTCTGGCAAAATATGCAGCCTCTTGTAGTACCACAGCCTGGGGACACAGATGTCATCTTCTGCTTTCTGGATCTCTGGGACTTCTGGACCAGACTGCACTCCCTTAGATATGATCTCCTCAGGCCACCAATTTTGATGTTAAATAATTGATGTCTGCCCTGGGGGTCCAAGGCTTCGTCAATTTCTGCTGTTTCTCCGGCGTTGCCTCCCTCTTTGTTTGGTTCTGAGCTCTTAATAAAGGATTTTTGGTTCAATTTTACTCGCCTATGTGTGTTTTCCTTCAAAAAGGACAGTTTGTGAGGAGGCAGGTACATTTCAAAAATACAATGTGAAATTAACAAGAGACACCAACACCAAACAATCTCCTTGAGATTCAATAATACAAGATATCAATGGTGTTGTAGTAACTTGACACACAAAACACACACAAAAATATTATGGAGTAAAACACAAAAAAAAAAAAAAAACATCAGCCTTGGAAAAAATACAAACACAAAAAAAAAAAATGCCTTTACCAAAAAAAAAATTAAAATATTTAAAAACCAACAAAAAAAAAAGTTGGTCAAATGTGACAAATCTAAATATATTGAGGAAATCACAATAAATAATAAAGAAATAAGTTTGTGAGAAGTCTGTGTGAATATGAGCAGCCAAACTATTTCATTCTTCTCACATTATAAAGAAGAAGAGTGTGCGCTGTATTAAACTATTTCAAACATTGCAGCCTGACAAAAGTGCTGTATCCATTCCGAACGCTAATTTTACCAGACCGAGCTGTTCCGTCTCGGAATTTCTTCTGAGCATGCGTGGCACTTTGTGCGTCGGAACTGGCCACACACGGTCGGAATTGACGCGATCGGATTTTGTTGTCGGAAAATTTTATAGCCTGCTCTCAAACTTTGTGAGTTGGAAAATCCGATGTTAAAAGTCCGATGGAGCCCACACACGGTCAGAATGTCCGCCAACACGCTCCGATCGGACATCTGACCGTGTGTACGGGGCATAAGAGGTAGTCAAAAATGAAATGTGTAGTTTATGTCCCTAGAACGCCTGACGGTGCTCCCTGTATGTTGGGCCTCTGTATGTGACCAGGCTGTGTAAAAGTCTCACACGTGTGGTATCACCATACTCAAGAGGAGTAGTAGAATGTGTGTTGGGGTGTAATTTGTGGTATGCATATGCTGTGTGAGAGAAATAACCTGTTAAGACAATTCTGTGGAAAAAAAAGAAAAATCTTAATTTTGCAAAGAATTGTGGGAAAAAATTCCAACTTGAAAAAACTCACAATGCCTCTTACTAAATACCTTGGATTGTCTACTTTCCAAAAAGGGGTAATTTGGGGGGTATTGTACTTTCCTGGCTTGTTAGTGTCTCAAGAAATGAGATAAGCCGTCAGTTCATCAGGTGTGATTAGGTGAGATAAATTTTCAGTGGTTGGCACCATAGCTTGTAGACTCTAACTTTCAAACAGACCAAATAATATACACTGCTTTTGGTTATTTTACCAAAGATATGTAGAAGTATAAATTTTGCCCAAAATGTATGAAGAAAAATTACCGATTTGCAAAATTTTATAACTGAAACAAAGAAAAATGCTTTTTATTTTTTTTACAAAATTTCCGGTCTTTTTAAATTTATAACGCAAAAAATAAAAAACCCAGTGGTGATCAAATACCACCAAAAAAAAGCTCTATTTGTGTGAAAAAAGGACAAAAAATCATATGGGTAGCATGCTGCCTGACTGAGTAATTGTCATTCAAAATGTGAGAGCCCTGAAAGCTGAAAATTGGTCTGGTTAGGAAGGGGGTTTAAGTGCCCAGTGGTCAAGTGGTTAAAAATGACTGATCATGCCAAAAAAACTGTCTTTTAAAGCTAAACTCCAACTTTCTTTTCACTAGAACTAAATGGGATGATCAGTCCCAGCATAGCTCATACCTTGTACCATATTGCTGTGTTGTCTGCCGATCCTTTGATATTCTGGGTTTAGTGTTGGCTTTGTACAATGTGACACTCTCTATAGTCTGATGTAGACTGAGACCCTTCCATAACCACTTCCTGCTGCATCTCTGGCCTCAAACACACCTCTCTGTAGTCTTTGAGACTGTGCAAATGATGTACCTTCCGTCACAGCCCTGGTGGGTGGGAAGGAATACATCCTAATTAGCATTCAATCCCGCCCTGTCAAACCTACAGTGAGTCCAAACCTCCCAAGTCTCGCCTTATAGATCACAGCATTATTCAAAATTAAATAGGAAACATCTTCATATACAGTCTGTTCTGAAAGCTAGCTGTGCTTCTGGGTAGGATTGACTGAATCAAGTTAGAATTCAATATGGCCAGATAAAAATGCTCACCAGTGTGAACAGGGAGAGTCCTCCCAGAGCCCTGCATTTGTGAGGGAATAATTTACATATTATCAGAAACCATGAATCAGACCGAGACAGAAGTATAGTTAAATCACACTTGTTTAATAATAATAATAATAATAAGGTAAACAGAGTAAACGTAGTCAAAACAAGCCAGAGTTCAGTAACCAGATTGGGTAGTCAGCCAAGCAAATGTCAGAGAGCCAGAGATAAACGTAGTAGTACAGCAAGTAGGATCAGGAGCCACAAGGAACGTCAGCCGAGCAAGTCTTCAACAGGAACGCAGGAGAAAGTGTATGAAAAGATGCAAAAATACTCTTGCGCACAGGTGTATTGGCTAAAAGATCCCAAGGGTTCAGGAAGGACTGTGGATTTCGGCCTTGCTGCTCTTAAGGATGGGATTGTCCTAGTGTTAAATGAAAAGAAAGAAAAAGAGCGCACCAGCCTAGTGCACGCAGGAGAAAGTCTCTGTGATGTTGACGAAGGCAGAGATCAAGTGAGCTGGACGGCTTTAAGTAGGCAGGACTGACAAGCAGAACAGCTGGGTTACTGTGGAGAGAGATGGGAACTGGCAATAGGCCGACAGCTGAGCAGCCAGCTCAGAGAAGGAAGGGCTGAGCCCAGCCCTGACACATATGAAGGAAACACTTTTATATTAACCTCCCATAGCCCTCCCTCTGTAGTCTTGCAGTAAGCCATTATTCTTTGGCGTGCTGCAAGACAGGAATAACACATTTACACCTGCATTGCAGACTGATCTGCATTCGGATCACTCTTCAGAGAGCAGTTGATCGGTGGTGGGAAGGAGTTGTCTCACCTCCTCATCACCTATTTTAACCCCCTAAATGCTGCAGTACTGCACTGCAAACATGCATATTGTGCGTAATTTCAGTGTGGCTCCATTCATTGGAATTGGTTGCGTCTGACAGGCAGTAGTACCCACCAAGCACAACATGAGGCATAGTTCCAACTACAGCCATGAAGCAGAATATTGCATTCATGGCATGAGTTCACCCCAGCCACTGCCCCTTCAGCTAGAGGGGCAGTAGTTGAGGGGTGGTAAAATCATGTGGTTGTGCTGCATTTTAACACCATTCATTTCAACAAGCCCTAAAACTGCAATTAGTCTAGTATGGCAGTGATCCCTTGCATCTAAGGCCCCATTCACACTTTGTGTAGAAAGAGTGCGTGTTTCTGCTCACGATAAATATAGTGTGTTTGGTGACTACACATACTTTACAACAACCAAAGGGAGGGAGGAGCCTGTTGAGGATGCCGTCTTTGTGACCTCCGGCTCCTACTCCTGCTCCTATGTGCACCCTGGCATGAATGTAGGGTGGAATCAGCTTTGAACAGCAGAGTAAGGCTTAATGTACACGGGACATTTTTACAACTTCTCCAGAACGATTTAACTTGACAGATAAAAACCCATCTTTAAAACGTCCGTTTTGCCGCATTTGCGTTTAGAAGCGTTTGAAAAAATTTTATTTTTTATTTTTCTAAATAGGCAAAGATGAAAAATGCCTGTAAACGAAACGCGGCTAAAGGCCGGTACCGCGTTTAGCATCGGAAACTTCTGCGTCTGAACTCACTTTTTTGCCTTCAAAGAAAAGCCTCTAAACACAACTGCCTAAAAACAACATTAAACTAACCTGTGTACATGTACACATAAGATAACATTGGATGAGTTCAGGGGCAGCTGAAAAAAGGAGCCAACTGCCTCTGAACGTCCATTTACCAGCAGCAGTGTACATGAGGCCTTAGCCTTCGCTTGCCCTTACCTGCCCTGCAGCTGTTCACCCAAGCCTCCGTACCTGCTCTTGTCCCCGTGTGCGCCTCCATGTGCGACATTGACTCTATTGTCCGGTCGGAGATCTGATCTACCGGTCCTGTGGCTGGCATCGATGCGGCTTACAGCTGTTCATGAACCTGATGAGGGACCTCTTTCTGTCTGCCTGCTGCCTGTCATTGTTTCTCAGGTCCCTGCTTGCAGTGCACAAGCCAGTGTAGTAGGGGGAAGTGGAAACGGAGTGGGAGATCACCTGCCCGACTGCTCAACTGATTGTCCAGCGCTGATTCCTTCCAAGACTGCATGTCTGCCTGCCTGTCTGCTATCTTTGAAGCTGCCTGTTATCTCTGGAGCTCTCTAAATCTGTCTGCTTTTACAGGGCTAAGACAGAGGATTTCGACCTAGCTCAGACTATCAGATGACATCTGTCTGGTGAGCTGTATTGTGAACTTTATGCCTGACTCTATTCCTGACTGGGAATGAACATGGAATAGCTTAGTCACAGTATAGCTCTCATTTTCCAGGGAATCTTTACAGATCGCCCCAGTAATCTCTAACTTGCTATTCTGTTACTAGTCTATTATCAGCTTATCATCAGTGGTCTAGTGCTTTTCTAGTGTATCTAGTATTTGTATGTTTTTTGGGTCTTTTTTTCTTTTTTCATTACTCGGCTGACTTACATTTAATGAGCCTTACGGCTCGAATCTGGGTTGGCTCTTAGAGGTAACTGTAAAAGGTGGCAAGAGGCTCAAAAGGCTTATAATCATTCAAAACATGACATTTACAGGTGCTTACTGGTGCACGCCCTACAGAGCCTTACACAGTCCTGCATGTTGCTCTATACTGTTCTGCCCTGCACAAACCCAGGAGGCTGTATAGGGGTATATGGGTGTATTAGGAAGGAAAAGTAAAGGATTAAATGACAAATTGCAAACATTTGGCTGGTTCACACACTTGTTATGCGCAAGTCAAGCAGGGGAAAGACAATGGGCACTAGATCACGACATCAGCAAGACAAAGCCCCCTATATCAGTGTTTATTTTTCAAAAATCTACAAGCTGTCAGCAATCCAGACAGACAGTCTCACAAGGCTGCTAAGATGGCGACATCACGGGCAGAGTCGGAGGCATCATCACCAACTAGATCTGTAGATAGTGAGAGAGAGAAAGAGGTCGGGGACATGGGGTTCATTCATCAGTCTCGGGCAGCGACACCGAGAGGGACGAGATACCACACATTCTAGAAAAATATCTTCCGTAATTACCAACCAAAAGGGATATGAAAGATTTGTTTCGGAAAATGGAGGATAGCCATAAAAGGGAAAAGGTGGATCTTCGATCTAGCATTCAAAGATAAAAATGCTGCCATACCTATTTTGAATGTACAGGAATATCCTCAAACAGCAATTTCTGAACACCATGCTCAGATTCAAGCCTTATGGTCCCATGTTGATGACCTAGAGTACCGACATCGGCGTAATAACATCCGTGTTAGGGGCATACCCAAAGCAAATAAATTCAGAAAACTTACTGCCTACGGTGACCTGGATCTTCAATACATTATTAGGCAATTTGGCAACAGATTTGATTGATATAGATCGTATACATTTGATTACCGACTCTCCCAACCCATCTGCTATGTTTCCCTGTGATGTTATATGTCTGGTGCATTTCTTTAAAGAAAAGGAAGCCATACTTAATAAGGCTCAGGAGAAGGGCAAAATAGACTCCGATGGTGCCCAAATTACTCTATATTAAGATGTACCTAAACGGACCTTGGCTAAACGTAGAGCCCTCCGCCTGCTTACCAAAGCACTTCAAGAAGCTGAGTTTGGAAGTAGTTTTGCAGAGCGAGGCTCTGTCCCTATGAAAATGGGGTTAAAGTGGACAGTTTTCTCCGGATCTTGCTATTTCTGGAAGGGGCTCTGTAGTTTGGAGATCCTTCGGAGTCTTGAGTGGGACGGGATCTCAAACCCTGTGTCCGGATCTTGTGGACAGCCAGCAAGTAGCTGGTATGAATGCAGCTGAGAGACAGCGCACTCAAGTGAAGGGTATGATGCCAGCCACTGAAAATGGTAAGACTGTTTCAGTTTGTGGAACTGAACCTAGTGAAATGGGAGTGTGTCCAGCAGGGAGATCCGCAGTGCAAATGGGCATAGACTTGCTGCAGTGTGCTACCCGGAGCAATGGGGAGGCACATGGTGAAGCCCAGCTGACAGCAAGGTTAAAGACTCAAATGGACATGAGGACTATGCATGTGCCTGCTATAATCCAGCAGAGTGCTGGAGAAGTTAAACTAGAGGTGACCAAAACTGTTCTTGTGCCATGTTCCCTACTGACAGGTGCTGCAGGGTTGCCCAGGGAAACTTAAGAGGAGCTCGCAGTGACGGAGCAGAGAGTTTCCCAGGTCAGCAATGGAGCTGCCCAAGGAGGAAAGCGTTCCTCTTTAAAGATAATGGGTACTGTGAAGAGAGGCTCATAGGCTGTGGTGGGTAATAGACAATCCACAAAAGTAGCAGTTATGTCTACACGTAATGAAAATTCTGATGGTTATGCTGACAAATGTGATGGTATTGGTGATAATGAAAAATGTGTTCCCTTTAATGTCATGTCTGAAAATGTTGGAAATGTGTTCACTACCAATAATGGGAGTAGGATATCTCCCATGACAACCAGAAGCGCAGGATTGTCCATGGAAGTGTCATGGGGTCTCCATGTGTTGGAGCCAGAGGTTTTCCAGGATGGTTGTGGTGCTACTCTGGGGAAACAAAGGAAGACTGAGTCACACAGTGAGAATGTGTGGGCGCAGCCCCACAACCCTAAGTATAACCCAGTTGTCAAGGGGTTAATTCAGCCTGCAAAAGCTGAAAGTGCAGAGCAGTGTGTGTCAGTAGCGCCCCCAGAGCAGGTAGGGCAAAAGCACGTATTACAGCCTGCTTTGTCAGATGATGTCTCATCCTAAGGGGATATGTAGAGAAATGACACAGGTGATGTTTTGGCTAGTAAATCCCAGGTTCCTGTGGGGCCTTCTAGAGTAGGTGATGGAACCAGAATAGACTGGGATAATTGATATGAGAATGCAATCGCAATACTAAATGTGGTGGACATAACACCTGCTATGCCCAATGCAGGGGTGGCAGATCGGTTGGTGCTCAAGGACACGTTTGTCCCTGCAAAGGTTAATGCCCTCCAGTCTGAAGGAACTGTTCAGGGTGCTGGCATAGCAGATGTATTGTCCACAGCCCAACAGCTCAAGGGTCAAGGTAACAATGTGATGTGTATTGACCTGCAGTGGCTCACTGACACTGGTGGAGAAGGGATAAGTGTGAGACGTGTCTGATAGCGCTCCAGGGGAGCAACAGGCTGTGATGAGGGGTACCTCCAAGGAGTTGGAGGTCTCTTCAAATGTCTCAACCTCACAAGCTGCAGTGGATGAGCCCCTCCATGTCTTGGACAGGGGAAAAGACCCTAGAAAGGTCTAGTATTTAGACATGGGATGTCTAGAGATGACAGAAACCTTACTTGAAATGCTGGAGTTGGTAAAAATGCACTCACTGTACACTTGGGTGTCTCCACCACAGTCGGACCAGGTGGTGCTGCGTAGTACCAATGGGTGGAGCCAGGTGGTACAGGCCGTGCTGGGAAGCCTTGATCAAGAATGGAATCAGTGGGACCAGTGCTTATTAATAGTGTGGCAGATAGTCTTAAGGTTCTCTGAGAGGGTGCTTCCAGTTACTGAGTGGTATGGAAGGCACGCAGGAGAACCGTTGGAAACATCAAAGGTCTCTCTGGCTGGTGCAGTGACTAGAAACATTTCTGCTGGTGTGGTCCAAGGTGCGGCTGAGCAGTGGTTAGTAGAGGGCGTGGATACTGTCTCACCCGCTAAACCTCATGAGAATGAAGGGCCCAAATTAGACGCAGCACTAGCAGAGATGCTTTCTATCACTCGGAAAGAGGTACAACTTAAAGTACATAATGCAATAAGTGCAGCGCTAAAAATTAGGAAAAATAATTGAACTAAAAAATTTTTGGGGGAAATACTACAAGATAGTGAAATAAACCCAAAAAAATTATTTTGAAAGTTCGAATTGATTAATAAAATTGAGAAGAGTAAATCGAAAATAAAACAGCAAGTATAATAGTGAAATACTCAAACAGTGATACTTTAAATAATAAATGAAATAAAACATAACAGTTTACCTAAAAAAAGAAAAAAAATCCAAAAAAAGAAAAAAATAGGAAAAAAGAAAACTAAAGCAATGTCCCAAAGTGATCATAAAGGAAATCCATAAGTAATGTGCCTCCACAGGAGAAAAGGTGAATTGCAGGAAACAGAAGCTGTGACTCCAATCTTCCTAATACGAACTAACATGTGTTCAGGTCAACACCCAAAAGTGAGGTAGCTTGCTTACCAAAAAGCCATGACTGCTGCTAGCAGTCTCTCCCAGCACCGGGAATTTGAAAGTTTCCCCAGAACTTAATATTCTCCAGATCAGCCGTTCTATTAATGCTCAGAAATAGAAAATAGAAACTTCCATAGTGCAGTATATCAATTCAATCTTATTTATTAAAAGAAAGATTTGCACTTACAAAAACGATGTGTCATCAAAAGCGGTTAAATCTCGTGTAAAGCTGCGGTGTCTCTATTCGCTTCTCCCTATTCCCAAAACGTTCGTCTCACCAGGCTGCACCTGTGTGTGAGGTGGAGGAGAGTGCTCGTTTCCTGAGCGCTTTTTTGGCTGTGCATGTCCGCTGATGAGGGTGGAGCCTCGGAAGGTGACGTCATCACGCCAGCCTTCCGCGACGGTGGTGAGACGAACGTTTTGGGAATAGGGAGAAGCAAATTCGTATTAGGAAGATTGGAGTCACAGCTTCTGTTTCCTGCAATTCACCTTTTCTCCTGTGGAGGCACATTACTTATGGATTTCCTTTATGATCACTTTGGGACATTGCTTTAGTTTTCTTTTTTCCTTTTTTTTTTTCGATCTTTTTTCTTTTTTTAGGTTAACTGTTATGTTTTATTTCATGTATTATTTAATGTATCACTGTTTGAGTATTTCACTATTATACTTGCTGTTTTATTTTAGGTTTTTCTCTTCTCAATTTTATTATTCAATTCCAACTTTCAAAATAAGTTTTTTGGGTTTATTTCACTATCTTGTAGTATTTCCCAAAAAAACATTTTTTAGTTCAATTACTTTTCTTAATTTTTAGCGCTGCACTTTTTGCATTATTTATTATATTGGAAGTTTTGTGGTATTGAACTTTGGGTGCTGGCCGCTTCACGCTCTTTATTATCTGCTAATTATTGAGCGCAGCATTGACCTTAGAGTCTTCTTTTTTCTTCTTACAACTTAAAGTACCTAGAGACACTGTAAAGGAAAGTGCTAATGTTGGTTGCTGCAACAATGTAATGTGTACATCAGAAAGAAGCAGTTTGTGCTTGGATCAGTGTCATTTGTTAGATCAGTTACCCATGGAGTGTTGGACAAGTGAGATGAAGCTGTGCTATGGACCCGTGGGGTGTAATCACTTGCCTCTGTTTTGTCCCTCCTCAGGTCTGGTTCTAACAAGTACTGAGATAGATTGCACTGATTGTGTTCGACAGGGTGTCATTGAAATGTATGATCTGCTAATGTTTGGTGCTGTTAAAAGTGATGTGGTTGCAGTGGGTAACCAGAGAGAGGTTTTTGAACCTGAAAGACCTGTGGTGAAAGATAAAACTGACTTCCGTAAGCTGAAGGGTAGGATCAGGGAAGGCAGAGTTCCCCCAAGAGAGGAGAAGATGCTCAGGGACTCCAAGAGAAGAGAGGGAAGGGAGAGTATGCGGAATTATAGGACCCTGTTAAGATCCAAGGTGGGGCGTACCTGGAAGCACACCCGAAAAAAGGGTTAGTGCTACGTGGCTGATGGCCAGCACAGAGGTGTACCAACTGCTATGGTGGGTGCAGGTGTTTCTCCCTCCAGATCGAAACAAGCGGGGGGGGGGGTATGTGGCAGAGCGAGGCTCTGTCCCTATAAAAATGGGGATAAATAGGACAAAGTCTGCATATTGGCGGATTGAAGAGCTACAGAGCATAGATTTGAAACAGAGAAAACTGTTCTGGCAGTTTTCTCCGGATCTTGCTATTTCTGGAAGGGGCTCTGTAGTTTGGAGATTCTTCAGAGTCTTGGGTGGGACGGGATCTCCAACCCTGTGTCCGGATCTTGTGGACAGCCAGCAGGGTGTGTGCCCAGGTGCACACAGCCCATATAACGAGGGGCTGGTGAGAGCAGAAGAAGGAAGGTGGAGTTGAAGCAGCGGCTGCTAGTGAGTGTCTGAGGATAGATGCTGTGTGCATTAAGAAGCTCAAAGCTGTGTGCATCTAAGGAGCCAGAAGCTGTGTGTGTTGAAGGGCTTCAAAGCTGTGTGTGTCCAAGGAGCTAGAAGCTGTGTGCATTGAGGGGCTTGAAGCTTTAAGGAACCCAAAGTTGTGTGCACCCAAGACCGTGGGCCTGGAAGATCTGGTAGTTTGAGTTACCAGTACCTATAACAGCAGTGTTGTTGAAGAGTAGCCAGGTGGGCTTGCATTTTCAGTTTTGTTTGAATGACATGTAAACTCCTGCGTGGGATTCCTTAGTGGATTTATTGACTGTTTTGTTTTTTTGTTCATTTAATAAACGTGGGCTACCAGGCCCTTAACTATAAAATGTCTGTCTGATGTGGACTCACTACAGTAAAACTCATCTATCACTGAGCTGAACAATCCCCAATAGATGGGGCTTTCCGTTTCAAATACAGACAAAGAAAAATAGCCGTTCCTTTATTCTGTGCACCCCAGCGGACCTTCCATATTCATTACAAAATCTCAGGCTAGAGGGGGCGTGACCGGATGGTGATCTGAGAAGACGTGAGTGTGCAGAGCTCCTGCCATCCTGTTGATCTATCCTCAACTCTCCTTCTCCATCAGACCTACCTCACTTCCTGCAAGTCCCCAGACTGTCAGCGCACGCCATAGGCTGTCAACTCGGCTCTCCTCTTGTCAGGGAAATAGGCACATCCCTGTGCGCAATAGTGCAGGGATGGCGAACCAGCACAGGCAAAGACGCGCTGGCGCGCATCGGCGCACGGTGACGCGCGGTGCCGTGACTAGGCGAACACACGGCACCGTGATCAGATAAACGTGCGTGCGCAACAGTGAACGCTCGCCGTAATCTGGGCGCCACTGCTCACAATCATGCATTGCTGGTTTATCTTCAGCTTCTCCTGTGTCCTGTATTATCTGCTGATCTCCTGTGAACCGACCCGGCTTGTCTTGACCTGCTCTTCCTGATCCTCTGGCTTTGACTCCTTGGCTTGCACCTGACTTCCTCCTGCCTGCTCCCTGCATCTGACCCCGGCCTGGCTTTAGGACTCTGTTAATCCTGCTCCCTGTACTAAGACTCAGCTGACCCTGGTCATTCTGATCCTGGACTGTCTCTCCGTGATTGACCCCCCGGCCTGGCTCCCGGATGAGCTATTCAGTTATTTCACTGGTCTCTGTCTCCTGGACCTTCCAAGCACGCCTGTCTCCAGCAACCAGGCACCTGTGCTTCTGTGGGCACCACACCTGCTGTTTTACCTTCAGTGGTTTGCTGCACTCGGCCGCAAGGGGAGCCCTCCCAGCATCTCGGCCTCCTACCCAGTACCTGACAGTATAAACCAGCCATGTCAGAGGCTGACGGAGGTGTCTCCCCGCTGGAAGCTGTAAGTCTACAGATCACGGCCCTCACTCAGGTCATCCAAAAACTCCAGGAAGGGTACCTTCAGTTAGAGGACCGCCTGCAATACCTGTCTGCGACACCTACCGCCACAGATCAAGGACCGTATTCAGCCAACCCTCTGGTAGCTACTCCCACTGTGGTGATGCCCCCTCCGGAACCCACGAGTACCAACCCCAGAACGCTTCTCCGGCAATCGGAAGAAATTCAGATCCTTTAACCGCTTCAGCCCTGGAAGATTTTACCCCCTTCCTAATCAGAGCACTTTTTGCGATTCGGCACTGCGTCGCTTTAACTGATCACCTTAATTGCGCGGTCGTGCGACGTTGCAGCCAAGCAAAATTGACTTCCTTTTTTTCCCACAAATAGAGCTCTTTTTTGGTGGTATTTGATCACCTCTGCGGTTTTTATTTTTAGCGCTATAAACAAAAAAAAAATCGACAATTTTGAAAAAAAAAAAACGCATTATTTTTTACTTTTTGCTATAATAAATATCCCCCAAAAATGTATATAAAAAAAACTATTTTTCCCTCAGTTTAGGCCGATATGTATTCTTCTACATTTTGTTTTTTTACCAAAAATATCGCAATAAGCGTATATTGATTGGTTTGCGCAAAAATTATAGCGTTTACAAAATAGGGGATAGATTTATAGCATTTTTATTATATTTTTTTTTTTTTTACTAGTAATGGCGGCGATCTGCGTTTTTATAGTGACTGCGACATCATGGCGGACATGGACAATTTTGACACATTTTTGGGACCATTGGCATTAATACAGCAATCAGTGTGATTAAAAATGCATTGATTACTGTAAAAATGTCACTGGCAGTGAAGGGATTAACACTAGTGGGGCAGTGAAGGGGTTAAGTGTGTCCTAGTTTGTGTTCTAACTGAAGGGGGGAGGGGACTCTGCAGGGAAGATAACAGATCACTGTTCATACTCTGTATAAACAGACGATCTCTCTGTTCTCCCCTCAGAAAAACAGAAACTGTGTGTTCACAGTGAAGGTGGAATTCATTATTTCCTTGTTGACTGATGAACCCCAAGTATGGACTCATGGCTTACTGGAGCAGGAGATTCCTATCCTTAACTCTGTGGACCAGTTCTTCGAAACCATGGCCCAGTTATACGATGATCCCCTGCGGGTGGCCACTGCTGAAGCTGCATACCCTATGGCAGGGTCAGCGCCCTGCGAAGGATTACACGGTGGAATTCCGCACCTGGTCCTCAGACTCGGGTTGGAACGAAGCAGCGTTAAGTTATCAGTATCAGCTGGGGCTCCCTGAATCCCCCAAAGATGAACTGTCCAGAATAGAGACCCCCTCAACATTAGAAGGTCTCATCCTACTGACCATTCAACTCGACAGACGCTTACGGGAGCATCGGTCTGAACGCATCCATACCCTACGGCAACCCGAAGCCCTGCCTACATCCAACCCCATGCAGCTTGGCCTGGTCTATCCAACATTAACTTCAAAGGAGAGACTTAATCGCCGACAGGCGACCTTTGCTTCTTTTGCGGGGGAACTGGACATTACATAACCTTATCCCCTGTGAGACCCAGGAAATCAGTTTTCTACACTCTGGCGAATTTCCAGGTATCCAGGTCTTCTCCAACCCATATCAGTCTTCCTGTCACGTTACTGGTGGCAAGAGAGGAAGTTCATCTCCAAGCAATACTGGATTCCGGGGCATGCAGTTGTTTCTTGGATCTGACCTTGGCAAAGAGACTCGCTATACCTCTTCATCACAAAAGACAAAGACTTACCTCCATCTGGCCGATGGTTCAATGCCTAGTTCCGGGCATGTCACCCAGGAAATGGCACCTATCCTTACCTCCATCAATTCTAATCACCATGAATTTCTACATTTTGATGTCCTGAGTTCCCCTATATTCCCTGTGATTCTGGGAATTCCATGGCTACAGGTGCACAATCCTCAGATTGACTGGTCCAAAAGAGAAGTTCTCTTCACTTCTTACTGCCGGCAGCATTGTCTTGCTCCTGAACCCAAGGACTTTTCTAGTTGTCTGTCTGTCCTACCCACACCCAGTGTGGATTCTAATATACCAGCGGCTTATCATGAATTCCAAGATGTTTTTGACAAGAAGAAGGTAGATACTCTACCCCCGCATCATTCCTACGATTGAGTTGCTACCGGGGGCTGAGATTCCTTTTGCCCATATTTTTCACCTTTCCGAGACTGAACTTGAAACTTTGAGGCATTATATTGATGAAAACATTGAAAAAGGATTTATCCGCCCTTCTTCCTCTCCCGCCGGTGCCAGCATTTTCTTTGTTGAGAAAAAGGATAAAACCTTGAGGCCATGTGTAGACTACAGGGACTTAAACAAAATTACTCTTAAAAATCGCTGTCCGCTCCCCCTCATCCCCGAACTCTTCCAGAGATTTCATTCAACCTGCATTTCCACCAAACTAGACAATCTTACATTCTTATCCACACCCGAGAGGGGGATGAGTGGAAAACGGCATTCAGAACAAAGTTTGGGCACTTTGAATACTTAGTAATGCCGTTTGGATTATGCAACGCCTTGGCCACATTCCAACACTTCATAAATTATATTTTCTGGCAGTACTTACACCACTTCGTTATCGTCTACCTCGATGATATTCTCATATTCTGAGCAACTTTGGAGCATCACAGAATGCATGTAAAAAAGGTACAGGGCATCCTCAGAATACACGGACTGTATGTAAAAATGCAACTTTGAGAAGACGTCAATTCAATTCCTCGGACTCGTCATCACCACCAATGGGGTAGCTATCAATCCTCAAAAGGTGAAGGCTATCCTTGAGTGGCTGGCTCCATCTGATAAGAAGGGTGTTCAGAGGTTCATCGGCTTTGCAAATTTCTACAGGAGATTTATAAAGAACTTCTCTAGCATTATAGTACCTATCACCCAGATAACCCTCCAAAATACCAGATTCCAGTGGTCCGTAGCAGCACAAACTGCCTTTGATAAACTGAAGCTCCTCTTTACCTCTGCACTTATCTTACAGCATCCTGATCCTACCTTGCCCCATGTTCTAGAAGTCAATGCCTCTGAAGTAGCTACGGGGGCAGTTCTTTCCCAACGTCAGGGGCCCAAAGCCCTACTTCACCACGTGGCCTTCTTTTCATGGAAGATGAGTCAGCCGGAGAAGAACTACGATGTGGGGGATCGGGAACTCTTGGCAATTAAGACCGCTCTGGAGGAATGGAGATATCTCCTGGAAGGTGCCGTTAATCTTCACAGATCATAAGAATCTAGAATATCTTCACACAGCCAAGTGGTTGAGACCCCGGCAGGCTCGATGGGCTATATTTTCTTTTCTAGGTTTAATTTCCATATCACCTTCCGCCCGGGGTCTAAGAACGGAAAAGCCGACACCTTGTCCCGAATGTTCCCTGACACCCCTGAAGAAGTCACACCCAGTTCAATTCTGTCCCCTCAAAATTTCCTTTTGATCCAGCCCGATTTAAGGATTTCAATTGAGCAGGCATCCACTTAGTGCATGGAGGCAGAGATCTCCTCTCTAAGAAGCCAGGAAGGGCTCCTTTGGCATCAAGACAAGATTTTTGTCCCACAGCAAGCCAGGCTTCAGTTTTTGAGAACTTTTCATGACCACCAGCTGGCTGGCCACTTTGGGTTCCGGAAAACGACCAACTGGTCCAACGGTCTTTATGGTGGCCCACTCTGAGATCCGATTGTAAGAAGTATGTCAACTCCTGTACAATATGCCAGCATAATAAGGGGTCCAACGCTAAATACTGGGGCCTGTTAAGACCTCTGCCAGTCCCGGAACAGCCTTGGAAAAATATTTCATTGAACTTCAATCGTGGATTTAGCTCTTCAGAAGAATTCACAACCATCTTAATAGTTGTAGACCGGCTGTCGAAGATGGCACACTTCTTACCAGTGATGGGCACACCTTCCGCCATGGACACAGCAAAAACCTTTATCAGAGAAGTAGTCAGATTGCATTGTGTACCAGACAACATTGTGTCAGATAGGTGTTCAATTCATCTCTAGGTTCTGGAGGAACCTTTGCAAATTGCTGTCAATTGAGACATGTTTTTCCGACGGAAAGGACTAACCAGATGCTAGAGCAGTATCTGAGATGGTTTTTGTTCCTTTTCTGAGGACGATTGGATCACATTATTGCCCTGTGCGGAATTCGCATACAATAACTCTGTGCACGCTGCTACCAACCAGTCGACCTTCAGGGTGAATTATGGCTACCATCCTTCATTTTTACCCAATATCATCCCCGAATCCTCAGTTCTGGCAGTTCAGGACAGAATAAATTTCAATATTCAAGGACACAATGCAGAAAGCCCAAGAAGGGTATAAGAAACAATACGACAAGAAGAAAAGAGGAAACTCTGCTTTTAAAGTGGGGGAGAGGGTGTGTCTCATCTGCAAACCTCAAACTGCCATGTCCATCCCGAAAACTAGGGCCAAAGTTCATTGGTCCTTTTGAGATTAAACGTGAAATAAATCCAGTAGCCTTCGAACTTGCCTTACCTGAATCTTATAAAATCCACCCTGTATTTCATGTTGCACTACTTAAACATGCTATTTCTAGTCCTTTTCCAGGGTGAGAAGAAGTACCCCCACCTCCGGTCCTGGTAGGAAACGAGGCTGAATTTTAAGTGGAATTCATCCTTGACTGTCGATGGAGACGTAGGACAATTCAGTTCTTAAATGGAAAGGATACCCGGCAGAAGAGAACTCTTGGGAGCCTGTGAGTTATGTACACGCCCCTAATCTTATACAGGGGTTTTGCAAAAGTCACCCCAGAAAGTGGGCGCGACTAGGCAGCCGGAGGCTGCCCCTTGGGGAGGGGCACTGTCAGGGAAATAGGCACATCCCTGTGCGCAATAGTGCAGGGATGGCGAACCAGCACAGGCAAAGACGTGCTGGCGCGCAGCGGGACGTGTGGTGCCGTGATCAGGCGAACGCGCAATGGCGCACGTTCGCCGTAATCTGGCTCCACTGCCTATTTAAACCCACTGCTCACAACCATGCATTGCTGGTTTATCTTCATCTTCTCCTGTTTTCCTATGTCCTGTATTATCTGCTGATCTGATCTGTGAACCGACCCGGCTTGCCTTGACCTGCTCTTCCTGATCCTCTGGCTTTGACCCCTTGGCTTGCACCTGACTTCCTCCTGCCTGCTCCCTGCATATGACCCCGGCCTGGCTATTGGGCTCTGTTTATCCTGCTCCCTGTACTAAGACTCAGCTTACCCTGGTCTTTCTAATCCTGGACTGTCTCTCCGTGATTGACCTCCGGCCTGGCTCCCGGCTCAGCTATTTAGTTATTCCACTGGTCTCTGTCTCCTGGACCTTCCAAGCTCGCCTGTCTCCAGCAACCAGGCACCCGTGCTTCTGTGGGCACCACACCTGCTGTTTCACCTTCAGTGGTTTGCTGCTCTCGGCCGCAAGGGGAGCCCTCCCAGCATCTGGCCTCCTACCCAGTTCCTGACACCTCTGCATCTACAGCTGCCTGGGGGTCAACCCGCGGCTCTGACTCGGGAGTAATGGCCATCTTGCTCCACCCAGCGACAGTGCCAGAACTCACTCCTGGCACCTCCAGCACACTGCATACACAGCCACTGGAGCTGCCCAGTCTGCCAATCACAGACTCCAGCCCTCCTAGTAGCACTCCTCTGCAGCTGCCTGATTAACGGACCACAGCTCGGGTTCTGTGAGTAGCGGCCATCTTGCTCCACCCAGAGACAGTCCCGGTACTTGCTCCTGGCGTCCCTGACTGCTCCACACCCAGCACACTGCATACACAGCCACCAGAGCTGCCCAGCCTGCCACCTGCGGCTTCCAGCCCTCCTAGGAGCACTCCTCTGCAACTGTCTGAAAAAGGGACCACAGCTCAGGCCCTGTGAGTAGCGGCCATCTTGCTCCACCCCAGCAACTGCTCTAGGCCTCCCTGACTCCTCTGTGCCCGATCCACACCTGGAGTGATCTCTGGCGGGGTGTGTGGCCGGGTGCGGACCTGGGAAGACGGCTTAGTGGGGAGCTCCAGAGCATCATCAGTGGCTACTGCTGTCTCCTACTCCCATGCTGCCCCCTCTGACCTGTCACCACTGTCTCCCTGCCTCTCCACTCGTTGCCTTCTAAGCGGCGATCCGCCGGCCCCCGGCCACAAAAAAGTACATCTGCAGTGGCGTTCCAGGCTGAGAATCCATGTCCTGACACCATCTTAATCCAGAGGCTCCAGACTCTGCTCACAACCATGGAGGAAGGCGCCCTCGCAACCGCTCTGGCTCCCTCAATGTCTCAGCCTCCAGCAGCTGACACCGCTGTTATCCAGCTGCAATTGAAAGCAGCAGAGCCTCACTGCTGGTCAGAATAGATCATGTAGCGGAGGAGTGTAACCTCATACACAATGATCTGGACAAGATCAGAGGTCGCCTTTCAGAGTCTGAGACCCGAGTATCAGCAGTGGAAGACTGTACAGGGCAGCATGCAGATCAGCTCTCTGAGCTCAATCACACAGTCAAATTCCTGGTCGCAAAAGCAGATGATGCGGAAAACCAGTTGAGGCGCAATAATGTCAGAGTATTGGGTCTCCCCGAGGGCGCCGAGGGGGATAGACCAGCAGACTTTGCAGAAGCCTTCTTTAAGGAGCTTTTGGGCCTTGTTGATGTCTCTCCCACATACGTGGTTAAACGGGCACATAGAGTCCCGACAGGCCGCCACATTTCAGGAGCCCCCCTCGCCCTTTCATGGTACGGTTTTTAAACTTCCGAGACCGCATACTTGCAGGAGCCAGGAAACATCAGAGCTTGCGCTATAGCAATGCCTCAATTATGCTGTTCCGATTTTTCTCCGGAACTTCAAAGAAAATGCCAGGCCTTCACAGAGGTTCGTCGCAGACTATGTGACCACAATATCAAGTATGGCATGCTTTAATCAATCAGCCTCCGAGTTTAACATGAGGGCACCACCAAATTCTTTGACACACAGGCGGAAGCAGATACCTGGCTCAACATGGTAAGATAATGGTATTTGTCCCCCTTTCATTGATGCTGCAAGTCAGTTTCTGGAATCCTGTTCTCCTGTGTTTGAGAGGTACTGTTCCGTTTTGTAATTGTATACCCAACAGCATGATGGAGTGAGCCCAGTCACCCTGTCTTCTCTCCAGCGGCTGAAAGGACTCCAGAGAGGGGGGCCAGTCCACGCCTCTCCCCAGTGGCGGGCATGTTCTCTGAGAGAGGTAGTGTCATGTACAGATGTGACCAAAACCGTGTGATCTGCGACAGAGGACACCAAAACGTATTATGATAAGTGAAAATATAATAATTTATTAAAGTAAGTTAATAATTTAGTACAACCACCTCCAATATGACACAGTGCAATAACCAACCACAGACAGAGGCCCGCTAACAACAGACAGATAAGTACAATAAATGGGAAATACCAGGATCATAAACAATAGCCAGGCCAGGGTCATAGACATGTGCAGGATGAAAAAATTTGTTTAGTTTAGTTTCGATTCGTTATTTAACTAAATTTGTTTAGTTAAATTCGTTGCATTCGTTACATTCGTTTTCGGAATTCGTTTCGTTTTGTATTCGAATTCGAAAAAATTCGACCGCATTCGAAAAAATTTGACCGTATTCGAAAAAAAATGATCAAATTCGAAAATATTCTACCACATTCGAAAAAAAACTATCAAATTCGAAAAAAAACTATCAAATTCGAAAAAATTCTACCACGTTCGAAAAAAACTGTCAAATTCGAAAAAATTCTACCACATTCGAAAAAAACTATCAAATTCGAAAAAATTCTACCACATTCGAAGAAAAAATAACTGAATTTAAAAAAGTAAACTATATATAAACATTTTGCGAAATTCGTATAGAATGAAATCGAATTCCAATAGAAAAGATTAGGATAGAATAGAAAATATAAAAGAATAGCATAGAAAAACAATAGAACAGAAACAATATAATATATTCTATTCTAATCTTTTCTATTCAAATTCAAATTAATTCTGTACCAAATTCCAATTTCGGAAGATGGTTATATATATATTCTATTTTTTTTCTATCCTGTTCCATTATTTTTCTATGCTATTCTTTTCTATTCTATTCTAAACTTTTCTATTCGAATTTGATTGAATTCTATGCCAAATTCGAATTTCGGAAGATGGCTTCTAAAATGAGATTTTCGTATAGAATGAATTCGAATTTGAATAGAAAAGATTAGAATAGAAAATAATAGAAATAGAATAGACTAGAAAAACAATAGAACAGAAGAGAATAAAATATTATATATATATATATATATATATATATATATATATATATTATATTTTTTTCTATTCTGTTTCATTATTTTTCTAGGCTATTCTTTTTTATTCTATTCTAAACTTTTCTATTCGAATTTGAATTCATTCTATACGAAATTCAAATTTCGGAAGATGGCTTCTGAAATTCGAATTTCGTATAGAATGAATTCGAATTTGAATAGAAAATAATAGAAAAGAATAGACTAGAAAAACAATAGAACAGAACAGAATAAAATATAATATATATATTATATCTTATTCTATTCTGTTCTATTGTTTCTCTAGTCTATTCTTTTCTATTTATATATATATATATATATATATATATATATATATATATATATATATATATATATATATATATATATATTATTTTTTTCTATTCTGTTCTATTGTTTTTCTATTATTTTCTAATCTTTTCTATTTGAATTCAAATTCATTCTATACGGCTCATGTTTACACTGTGAGATAAAGGTATCGTTAGACATAGTCCTGTTTAGTAATTTATCCATTTTTTAGGGGAAGATATGAGCTATAGGCTGGGTTAGCGTTATATATCTGCTCGATGATAGGATGGTATTAGTTGACTGTTTTTATATTCAACATTATGATTTACCAAAGCAACTCTTTTACATATTATTGTGATGTTCAAGGAACTTTTTATGGAGTTTTTATTTATATATATGGGAGAATTAGCCCGTTGTCTCACGTGGAGGTGAAATATTTTATTAGAACAGTATTAATGTGAGTTACAACATCGGGAGAAACATTATAGGATGAAACAGTTCCGATATTTGTAATAATGTGACTGTCACAAGCACAATGTGTACTTTGCTATATAGAAGCAGTGTGAAATGGTGCGAGCGGGGACACAGGGAACGCGCATGCGCAGTATTGCGATCTCCGCTCGGATCAAACACTGAAAGCGCGCAGGCGCAGTTATGGGTCTTCCGCCCGGATCGGAAGCTATGGGTATAAAAGATTGATTGCCGTGCCGTGTAGCCAATCCCATGACTAAGTCTTTATGACGAAACATGTCGGGGCGTGGCTACACGGCAATCGTTTCTGAGTGACGTAGGACGCTGTGACAGGGAGCGCCATACGAGGAAAGGTGGAAGCCGGTCACATCTACACCAGGGATCGGGTGAGACGGGTATTTTGAGAGCGCAGTACCTGGGTCCGCCGTGACCACCACACACTGGTTTACTTACTTCATTTTTTATGCTGTGACAACTTGCTGTGCTGTGTTACTGTTGAGCCTGCAGTGAATTTTAAGGATGTGAGTGCAATGGTGAAGGGGCTTTTGATTTTTAATAAATTTTATTACGTTATTGCACCATTGGATTATTTTTCTTTTTTCATGTGGAGAGAGCTCTTGGGCATTACACTTTGGAGAGGTAAAGGTGTACAGGTTTACCACTGAAGATCAATCTTATCCCTTGTGAGTGTGGGATAAAAGCTTGTTGGCCCTGACACGAGAGTGTGGGCAAAAGGAGCTGGTGAGTGCATTCGCCTAAGGGGAGTGGATTCACAGTCACAGAGGTGCGGTGGAAGATTCATTTAAGTAGAAGATTTGCACCACAACACGTCACGGATTTTGTTTTGGACTATTTTACTTTTGGATTGTTTGTGGACACACTTTATAGATATAATTTTTTGCGAGTTAATTCACATTGGCTCTCAGTTACAATTTTCACATTATATTTGTATGTGCACAGATACGTTATTCACTTAATTGGTTTATATGCACCATTCGTTTGTGATTTTTTGAGCATATCATTGTATGCACATTAATGATGAAGGATGAGGACGTGATGTAATCATTGCACAGGTTGATACATCAGCTTATCACTCTTCACTACACCTCATTATTTGATTAGGGATCACCTTTAGCGCTGCTATTTTGAGTTCACTAGGAGCGAGTTTGTGGTGAATCAATTTTCTACTGTATACTTATCATTTAAGCAGCAGCTCAGATTTAGGTTTTTGCCATCAGCGCAGCGTTTTTGGGTGTATGAGTGGGCGGATTTTTATACATCTGATTTTTTTATATTATCTTCATTTATTTAAACGCGTGCAGCCATGGAAGTTCTCAACTTTCTCAATAACAGACAGATGAATCCGGATAATATTTTCTCAGCTAATTCTGAAATGACGGATTATGAGGAAGATATCTCCGGCATGTTAAAGAATTTAGAAAACTTATTGGAAAAACAGGTGAAAACCTGGTGGGATGTGTTCACTTTTAATCATTATCAGAAGGAAAAACTGATTTTTAGGAGCCTGAGGTGGGACATTCCCCCCCAGGATGGTCTTGATGACCAATGTTTTATGGATGAATGGTTAGAATTTTTTAATAGAGTAGGAAGGGAGTTGCAAGACCTAGTATTAAGTAGGAAACAGAAAAAATTAAGTAGGATTAATGAGCAGATTAATACGCTACGCAGCAAATTAGAACCTATGAATGAGTCTAATCAACTCAAAGAATTCAATAACACTATGAAAAGAAAGCTTGAAAAGGTGGATAGAGAGACACAAAAGAAAAAGGTTAGGAAATATAATAGGGACGTAGCAGATTTCAAAAATAATAAAATCTATGCATGGCAGAACCCTGTTGTGAAAACCAGGGAGGTCTCTGTGCAGGATAAAAACAATATGTATACAACCACTGACCCTAAAACTGATCAAAATAAAAGAGTGAGGGTGAAGAGTGGCACCGGTAGAGGTGAACAAAGTGGGAGTGGACAAGCATCTAACAATGCTTCTCTACAACAAAGAGATAATCAATATAATGATCACCACTATTCACCTAGGCCAACCCCACCCTGGAGAGGGAATTACCAATATTACCCGAATCAGGGGGATTGGCGGGAACCCCAGTCATATGGAATGAATTATCCTGGAGGAGGTGCCCCACCCCAGGGTCATGGGGTATATCAAAATTACCCCCCTCAAAATCATGGGGAGGGCAGAAATCCTACCCCCTTATACAATAGATATCTCCCCCTGGACGAGGATTATCAGGGACAATACCACTATCAACAGGGCCCTGGATCTTTTTTAGGACAGCGAGGGAGGAGGGGGAGGGGAGGGGGGACACCGAGAGGAAAGAACCACCCGATGAACAACAGGGGAGGGAGGAATGGCCCACAGCAACATGTGAACAGGGAAATGGGACCACCACCAAGAAACGAAGGGGCTGTCGAGCAGGACAACGTAGACAATCCAAGAAAAAGGTTAAGGGACACATAAATACTGGCATATATAATTTAAGTAAGGTGAAATTAAATCCAAAAGAACAGAATATACTAAATTTGGGCCTTAAATGTGCGCCCAAAAAAACACTTAATAAATTTGAGGTGTACATCGACACACACAAATTTATACGGACTTTGAACCTTAAAAAATATTTCTTGAGCCACCCGCTGGCCCCTAGGAGTGACCTAGTTTCATCTGTGAGGAAAGTGGATAGTGGCTTAAAGAATAAGTCCGTATTTAACCCCCAAAACTCTAGTAATCATTGCATAGAGGTGTTTAAAAATTTGGTGCTAAATGATATAGAACAATTGACTGTAAAAGATAATATCAACCCAAAATATATTGAGGATGGTATTCGCTCTCTGGAAAAAAGGAATAATATTATTGTACGCCCAGCTGACAAGGGAGGGGGGGTCGTTATTATGGATAAAATGTTTTACCAGGAACAACTCACCAAGATGCTAAGCGATCGCTCAACATATGAGAGACTGACTAGTGATCCCACGGAGAAATATAAGCACCAACTGAGTCTATTGGTGGACTGGGGGTATGACACAGGTGTTTTGAAATGGGAAAGAAAAGAGATATCTGGTACCAAGCGCGTGTAGGATTCCAGTAATCTACACGTTACTTAAAATCCATAAGGATGCCAAAGTACCCCCAGCACGACCCATCGTGAATGGGATAGGATCAGTAACAGCGCGGCTTGGAGAGTATTTAGACAAATTCCTCCAGCCCAGTGTGAAAATCACGAAGGCATATCTTAAAGACACCTCTGACCTCCTCCAACATTTGAGTGAGGTTTGTCTCAATCCTACGACCGAGACCTATTTGGTCACGGCCGATGTAGCCTCCCTCTATACGGTCATCCAGCATGAGGACGCCTCCTTGTCATTGAATTGGGCATTAAGTAGGAGAGAGGACATTCCTGACATGCAGAAGCGTTTTTTGGGCCATGCCCTGACCTTCTGCATGTCACATAATTATTTTTGGTGGAATGGTCACTTCTTCTCTCAGCAGGTTGGCGTGGCTATGGGAGCCAAGTATGCTCCCAGCCTCGCCAACCTGTTCATGGCAGAGTGGGAGGATAGATTTATATTTAGCAAACGATTACCTCAACTCAGACTTTATCGAAGATTCATAGATGACCTCCTATTGATTTGGGAGGGTTCTAGGGAGTCTTTGGATGAATTCTTGAGTTACCTTAACACTAATGGGAATAACATAAAATTGGAGGCACAAGTGAGTGACATGAGTGTGAATTTTCTCGATGTAACTATTGAGAAAAGAGGGAACTCTCTAAGCACGTATGTATTTTTTAAACCGACTGACCGCAACAGTTTTTTGTCCATCCGGAGTGGACATCACCCGGCTTGGATAAAGAATATACCAAAGGGTCAAATGTTGAGGGTCCGTCGGAACTGTTCAGAACAGGAAAAATACTATGCACAGGCCAATATATTAAAGGAGAGATTCATGCAAAAGGGATACTCTGAAGGATCCTTAGATAGTGTCATAGAACAGGTAGCCAATGTCCCAAGAGAAGAGTGCTTAAAAAGCAAAAAAAGAGAATCACGCACCTCTAATGAACACCAGTGGGGATTCATCTCGAATTTTCATTGTCAATACAAAGAAATTGAAGATATCTTCAAGAAATACTGGTATATTCTGGGTAGAGACCGCCATTTGGGGGAGGTTCTACCTGAACTCCCTAAGTTTATCTATAGAAGGGCCCCCAGCTTTGGAGATAGGGTGGTGAGAAAGATCCTTGATCCCCCTGGGCGCCAGTCTATAAAGATAGAGTTAAATGGGTTTTTCCCATGTAGGAAGTGTATATGCTGCAAAACAGCCAGGATAAGTAACCGAGGAATGAAGAGCATCACCAACCACGAAAATGAGACCTTTAAAATAAGGGAGTTCATTACATGTAACTCATCGTATGTGGTGTATTTAATGTGGTGCCCCTGCGGCCTGTTTTATGTTGGACGCACCAAGCGACTCCTAAGGGTGCGGATCTCTGAACATATGTCCAATATTAGGAATGGATATAAATATCACAGCGTGTCCCTCCATTTTAAAGAGAAACATGATCAGGACCCTACTCTTCTCCAGTTCTGTGGGATTGACATAGTTTACCCTACCTGGAGAGGGTCAAATCGGGTGAGGGACTTGTCCCAACGAGAGACCCGATGGATATTCCTGCTCAGGTGCCTTTTTCCGAGGGGCCTTAACATAGAGTTGGACCTCAACTGCTTCATCAACGACTATTAAATTCAATTGATTGATATATTTTTGATATTTTTATTCATTTATTTTTATTTATTATATCATTTATTTTTTATTTTTTATTTTTATTTTAATTTTATTTAATTTTATTTTATATTTTATTTATCTTTTATTTTATTTATTATTTTTTATTTATTATTTATTATTTATTATTTTTTATTTTTTATTATTTATTTTTTATTTGTTATTTTATGTTTTATTTATTTATTTATTTATTTTGTATTTATTATTTTTTATTCATTTTTCATTTTTTATTTTATTTTTCATTTATTTTTTATTTTTTATTTTTATTTTATTCTCTATTTAATTTTTTGGAATTCCTTTATATTTGTCTTTTTTAGTTTGATGATGTTGCAGTGGGGGCTCATGTTTACACTGTGAGATAAAGGTATCGTTAAACATAGTCCTGTTTAGTAATTTATCCATTTTTTAGGGGAAGATATGAGCTATAGGCTGGGTTAGCGTTATATATCTGCTCGATGATAGGATGGTATTAGTTGACTGTTTTTATATTCAACATTATGATTTACCAAAGCAACTCTTTTACATATTATTGTGATGTTCAAGGAACTTTTTATGGAGTTTTTATTTATATATATGGGAGAATTAGCCCGTTGTCTCACGTGGAGGTGAAATATTTTATTAGAACAGTATTAATGTGAGTTACAACATCGGGAGAAACATTATAGGATGAAACAGTTCCGATATTTGTAATAATGTGACTGTCACAAGCACAATGTGTACTTTGCTATATAGAAGCAGTGTGAAATGGTGCGAGCGGGGACACAGGGAACGCGCATGCGCAGTATTGCGATCTCCGCTCGGATCAAACACTGAAAGCGCGCAGGCGCAGTTATGGGTCTTCCGCCAGGATCGGAAGCTATGGGTATAAAAGATTGATTGCCGTGCCGTGTAGCCAATCCCATGACTAAGTCTTTATGACGAAACATGTCGGGGCGTGGCTACACGGCAATCGTTTCTGAGTGACGTAGGACGCTGTGACAGGGAGCGCCATACGAGGAAAGGTGGAAGCCGGTCACATCTACACCAGGGATCGGGTGAGACGGGTATTTTGAGAGCACAGTACCTGGGTCCGCCGTGACCACCACACACTGGTTTACTTACTTCATTTTTTATGCTGTGACAACTTGCTGTGCTGTGTTACTGTTGAGCCTGCAGTGAATTTTAAGGATGTGAGTGCAATGGTGAAGGGGCTTTTGATTTTTAATAAATTTTATTACGTTATTGCACCATTGGATTATTTTTCTTTTTTCATGTGGAGAGAGCTCTTGGGCATTACACTTTGGAGAGGTAAAGGTGTACAGGTTTACCACTGAAGATCAATCTTATCCCTTGTGAGTGTGGGATAAAAGCTTGTTGGCCCTGACACGAGAGTGTGGGCAAAAGGAGCTGGTGAGTGCATTCGCCTAAGGGGAGTGGATTCACAGTCACAGAGGTGCGGTGGAAGATTCATTTAAGTAGAAGATTTGCACCACAACACGTCACGGATTTTGTTTTGGACTATTTTACTTTTGGATTGTTTGTGGACACACTTTATAGATATAATTTTTTGCGAGTTAATTCACATTGGCTCTCAGTTACAATTTTCACATTATATTTGTATGTGCACAGATACGTTATTCACTTAATTGGTTTATATGCACCATTCGTTTGTGATTTTTTGAGCATATCATTGTATGCACATTAATGATGAAGGATGAGGACGTGATGTAATCATTGCACAGGTTGATACATCAGCTTATCACTCTTCACTACACCTCATTATTTGATTAGGGATCACCTTTAGCGCTGCTATTTTGAGTTCACTAGGAGCGAGTTTGTGGTGAATCAATTTTCTACAGGATAGAGATCAGGACAGGGAGACAGGTTCAGGGCACAGGAACAGGTTCAGAATCAGGATCAGATCACAAGCTAGCAGGTAAGGGCGCAATGAAGAAACCAAGGCAAACATGTGAGTGCTTGCCGGGTATTTATAGGCTTGTGATTTGCCTGAAGTGACACCTGATTGTAGGAGGTACTGTCTGCTCCACACTGCCAGGATCCATCCTCTGGTGGATGCCAGTACTGCGGCCCAAAGATGACATAACATCAGCAGGGAAAAGTTCTCCTGACAGTTCCAAACTGCCAGGAGACACCTACTGGTGGACCTCAGTACTGCATGCCAAATGACAGATATTACCAGCGGATGGAACATTTCCTGACAGTACCCCCCCCCTCAAAGAACCGGCCTCCGGACGCTCCAACTGGTTGTAATTGTCCATAGTCTATGGCATCAAGCAGAACAACAGATGGGGGTACGTCAGGCTGGGCAACAGGCACTTCAGGCTGGGCATCAGGCACATCAGGGCAGACAGCGGGCTCCGGGTCCTCGAGCTTGGCAGCAGGCTCCGGGTCCTCGAGCTTGGCAGCAGGCTCCGGGTCCTCGAGCTGGGCAGCAGGCTCTGGGTCCTCGAGCTGGGCAGCAGGCTCTGGAACATTAGGCCGAACAGCAAGCACTGTAAGGACAGGCTGGATCACAGGCACCGGCTCAGCAAGCTGGGTAACGGGCCTCGGCCCAGTGGGCTGGATAACAGGCCCCGGCTCAGCGAGCTGGTCACTGGGCACTGGTCCGGTAAGCTGAATAACAGGTACTGGCTTAACAGGCCGAGTGACGGACTCCAGTTCAGCAGACTGGGTAACGGGCAGCGGTTCAGCAGACTGGGTAACGGGCACCGAAACTTCAGGCTGAGACATGGCACCAAAACTTCAGGGTGAGACACAGGCACCAAAACTTTAGGCTGAGACACGGGCACAAAAACTTCAGGCTGAGACACGGGCACAAAAACTTCAGGATGAGACATGGACACAAAAACTTCAGGCTGAGACACGGGCACCAAAACTTCAGGCTGAGACACGGGCACCAAAACTTCAGGCTGAGACACGGGTACCAAAACTTCAGGCTGAGACACGGGCACCAAAGGGTCAGGCTGAGACACGGGCACCAAAACTTCAGGCTAAGGTACTAATTTCAAGACATCAGGCTGAAAGGCAGGCACCGAGACATCAGGCTGGAAGGTGGGCACATTAGACCGGGAAGCGGGCACATCAGGCTGGAAAGTGGGCAGATCAGACTGGGAAGTGGACGCATCAGACTAGGAAGCAGGCTCATCGGACTGGACAGCGGGTACCGAGACATCAGACAAAGGCAGCAGGCACTGGAACTTCAGACTGGGCAGCAGACACAGGCGCTGGCACATCAGGCAGAACAACAGGTGCTGGCACAACAGGCTGAACAACGGGTGCATCAGACTGGATAGCAGGTACTGGAACTTCAAACCGGGCAGCCGGTACTGGAATTTCAGACTGGGCAGCAGGCACAGGTGCTGGCACAACAGGCAGAACAGCAGGTACTGGCACAACAGGTACATCGGACTGGGCAGTAGTCACTGGAGCGTCAGATTGGAACATGGACACTGGGATGTCAGGCTGAGCAGCAGGCACTGGGACCTCAAACTGGACAGCGGGCACAGGCATTGGTACAACAGGCTGAGTAGCAGACACTGGCACATCAGGCTGGGCCGCGGACAGGAGCACCTCAGGCTGGGAAGCGGACAGGAGCACCTCAGGCTGGGCAGCGGACAGGAGCACCTCAGGCTGGGCAGCGGACAGGAGCACCTCAGGCTGGGCAGCGGACAGGAGCACCTCAGGCTGGGCAGCAGACGGTGGCACATCAGGCTGGGCAGCAGACAGTGGCACATCAGGCTGGGCAGCAGACGGTGGCACATCAGGCTGGGCACCAGACAGCGGCACATCAGGCTGGGCACCAGACAGGGGCACATCAGGCTGGGCACCAGACAGCAGCACATCAGGCTGGGCACCAGACAGAGGCACATCAGGCTGGGCACCAGACAGGAACACATCAGGCTGGGCAGCAGACAGGAACACATCAGGCTGGGCAGCAGACAGGAACACATCAGGCTGGGCAGCAGACGGGAACACATCAGGCTAGGCAGCAGACAGGAACACATCAGGCTGAGACACTGGCTGGATAGCAGGCAGAGATTTGGCAGAATCAGATGGGTTATTATGTTCAGCTGGCATGCAAGCAGACTGGAGCAGGTTGGTTGGTGTGGAGGCAGGTTGGGTTACTGGCAGGATCGTTTGGGTTGGAAAGAACGTCTGTTTCTTCTTTGGCTTAACTGCTGGAGATCTGTAGGTGACTGCAGGACTGTAGGTAGGAGGTGAGGCGTACTGAAGAGAAGGGATGGGATATGACAAGGAAGAGGGAACAGTGGCCAGAGGAAGTTCTTATGGGGAAGTTGTAGGTAGCAGAGAAGTGGCAGGCGGGTTAAAGGCAGGATAAGTGCAGCGGGTAGAGACAGGGTATTGATATTTGGTGGGAAGCAGGGTATATTGGGCAGAAATGGAGGTTGCCATGGGTGAAGGGGAAAAAGACTCCTGGGCAGGCAGTAGTGTAGTTTATTAGTGTCTAATAAAGGGATGACTGTCTCCATGGTGGAGAATAAGCAACAATGCTAGACACTCATATTTGTTTTCTTTTACCCTTGTGGGGGGGGGGGGGAGGGACGCAAGGGGAGAGAAAAAAAGGGGGGGAGAATAACAAGGAGAGGGAAGGAGGTGGCACAGGGGGGGGGGGGCAGAGACCAGGAAAGGACTTATCCAAAGTAGGATCTTCCCGCTTCAATAGCCTACTTCCATCTTATTGGTGGGACCAAGCTCCCCAAATTTTGGAGAACTTTTTTGGGCATTTGCGGTTGATGTAGGTAAGCTTATATAATGGCAGTGTGGAGTTGACTAAGGCTTTCCACTGGGCCACCGTGGGAGGGTCAGGTTGCTTCCATTTAATCAGTATAGTTTTCCTAGCGTAGAACGAGGCATAAAACACAAACAGTCTTTTATGAGTGTTGGGTATAAGGTTATCGCATACTCCCAAGAGAAAGACAATCGGGTTTAGTTGTAGATGTAAGTCACCCACCAAATTGATCACGTTTACCACCTCCAGCCAAAACTTGTATAAGAGGATAGGACCAGACTACATGCATAAAGGTACCTAGTTCTCCCCCACACTTTGGGCATCTATCTGACACTGTCGGCTAAATTCTAGACAACCTCTGCGGCGTGTAATACGCCCTATGGAGAAACTTAAGCTGGATATAGCGATCTTTCGCAGATACCATGAGAGGAATGTACTGTTGTATACCCTCCTCCCAGTCATCCGCTGCAAGGGCAGGCATGTCCTCCTTCCATTTATCAAAAAGTTTGTTCTCCTTAGATGGCTCTTCACCTATTATTCGCATATATAGGGAGGATAGAATTCGGTCCACGTGTCTGGAAATCAAAAAGAACTCAACCCCATGTGAGTGCAAAGTGATTCCCGACGGGAATTGGGCATGTAGTGCATAACGCAGTTGCAAATAACGAAATACCATTCGCGAGGGGAGTTGAAAATCCTTTTTTAATGTATCATAGGGAAGGATCCCCCTCCCGACATTACCTGTTTTAGTATTTTAACTCCATGATTTGCCCACAAGGCCGGGTCTGGAACTGATTGGAGGTGTTTCAATTTGGGATTGCCCCACAGTGGTGTATAGGGAGACATAGAACCTGGTTAAGTAAGTTTCCCCGACATCTGCTCCCAGACTCTGACTGTCGTATACATTGAGGACGTCATATCTGGATGTGTTTTTTGGGCCCCTAAAGACCAAGTTGCTGAATAGGATCCCAGTATAGCGGCCTCCAAGTTAACCGCTGGATTGGACTTCGGCTGGGAGAACCACCAACGAACAGTCACTACTACTGCTGCCCAGTAATACTTTTTAAAGCAGGGGAGTGCCAGACCTCCCAACGACAAGGGAAGCTGCAAGGTGGCCCGAGCAACTCTAGGGGTTCGTCCTCCCCACACAAATGTGTTAACTAATTGATCCAGCTTAGTAGCGGATCACTGCTTCAATCGTGTTTACGTGCATTGACAAATTTTTTCTTCCCTCTTTTTTCCCTCCTATTGCTATCCCCTACTTTACCCACCCGCAGCCCTTCCTATAATTACCCCCGCCCTCCCCCCCCACCCCCATCGATAGACCAAGTAAGGATTATATAAACTGGTTCTTATGCATTAAATCCAGTAGTAATTCAAAGTTGTTTTACTCTTCTTTCCGTACTCGACTGTCCTGTATTTTGCTCGCTGTGCTGCTAAAGCGCTCTCTGATACCCATATGGGATTCAAAAAACATTGGGGGTACTCAGACTTTGCAGCCAAGGCCTCCATATCTTGATGAATTTACTATAACTACCCCTTCTAGTGTAGACTGTCTTTTCTGACCAAACCAAAGTATCTATTGTCCTGACCCATTCTTCCTGAGTTGGGGGTACGGTTGAGAGCCAGGATTGTGCTATTAGTTTTCTCGCCTGGTAGAGGCACCTCGCTATAACAGTAGTTGTACTATTGTTCCCTATGTTTTCCCCTGTTAGGCCCAGGACACATACCTTAGCCTCTACCCTGTTTCCCCGAAAATAAGACCTAGCGAGATTGTCAGCGATGGCTGCAATATAAGCCCTACCCCCCAAATAAGCCCTACCCTGTTTCCCCGAAAATAAGCCCTACCCTGCAAATAAGACCTACAAGGATTTTAACTAGGGCTTATTTGGAGGGTAGGGCTAATATTGCAGCCATCACCAACAATCACACTAGGTCTTATTTTCGGGGTACCAGGGTAGGTCCAGTTTGATTTTAAACCTGGTTTCTATAGTTTTTACAATCTCTGACCAATATCTTACTAGTTTTGGGCATCTTCACATCATATGTATAAGGTCTCCTGTCTCCAAACATCTGGGGCATTTGTCATCCAGTCTTCGACCAAATCTATACAACCTCTTGGGGGTATAGTAAACTCTATGCAACAGGAAGAGATGCGAGGCCTGCTGCGACAGAGAAACAGACACCAGCGGGCCAGATTCCAGTATCCTTTTCCACTGGTTGTCCGCCATTTCCCCACATCTGCCTCCCATCTCTCCCTGGTACCGAGGTCGTTTGTAGGGTTATCAAACTGTCCATTATTTGCCTGTATCTTTGCTATCAAACTTTTAGTGCTTTTTGTTCTAACTATTTTGTTAAGGAGTGGTGTCTTGCACCACTCCAGTGGGCAATTCCTATATTGGCTGTCTAGTGCGTGCCTAATCTGTAGATAGCTGTAAAATTTATTATTTGGAATTCCATATTCCAGTCTTAACTCAGTGAATGATTTTATACTGTTATCATCAACCAGCTGGACCAACCTATGTATTCTGTGGCGTTCCCATATCGTATTTTTTTCTATGTTTAATAATTCCTGCAGGTACTTATTATGCCATATAGGTGAGAACTCAGTAATACCCTTGTACCCCATGGTCCTCTTAACTGTCTGCCAAACTTTGGTGACTAACTTATATGTTGGGAGCTCTCGCTGAAGTGAGCCTGCCTCTAATGCTTCCGCTAGGGATTTATGTGGGTTGCCCTCTAACATGATTTTGCTGCTGGCATTCGCTTCACCCGGGGTCTCACATTCCCCTATATGCTGTAGTTGAGCGGCCAAGTAATAGCTGTGTGGATGGGGGACTGCCATTCCCCCTTCCCTGGTGGGTCGCTGCAAGGTTTAACTGAAACTGAAACTTAAACTGATCCTGGCCTGCCCTTTCTTCCAAATTAGTTCCCTGAATAGAGTGTTTATTTTTAGGAACCACTTTCTCCCAATCCAAACTGGGGAATTATGGAGTATATACAGTAGTTTTGGCAACCGTATCATTCTGACCAGATTAATTCGGCCTGCCACGGACAGGGGAAGTCGACACCAAATGTCGCTTTTCCTTTTGAATTTTGCAAGCAGGGGGACTAAATTATCTCCACTCCAATATATTGGTTAGGGTCATTTGACAATACTATTCCCAGATATCTCATCTTGTCTGTTACTTTTAACCGAGATATACCGCCAGGAAAGATACTAATAGTTGGATCAATCTGCAAAAGCATTGACTTCCCCCAGTTGATTACCAGGCCCGAGAATCTCCCAAACCCCTCCACCAACTGTATCACTTTTTCTAAGGTTGGCCCCGTGTCACCCAAAAAGAGTAAAACATCGTCGGCGTATAACGCTATCCTTTCTTCCCCACTTTTCCTCTTGAATCCCTGCAGTCCGATCGAGCCTCTCACTACCTCTGCGAGTGGCTCCATTGCCAGGGCAAACAGCAGGGGTGATAACGGACACCCCTGCCTCGTCCCCCTCTCGAGAGGTAGTCTTTCTGAGTATTCATTATTGATCTTTAATCTGGCACTTGGGTGATAGTATAGGATTTTTAGCCATCTGATAAACAGGGGGCCAAAACCGAATCTCTCCAGTACCCACCAGAGATACCCCCACTCCAGGCTGTCGAATGCCTTGGCAATATCCAAGGACAAAACAGCTCTGGAGCCCTTGTTCTCTACTCGGGCCTGGAGATTCAAATATGCCCTTCTAATGTTTACACTGGTAGACCTGTTAGGGATAAACCCTGCCTGGTCAGGGTGTACAAGTCTTGAAATGCATTTATTTAGCCTGGTTCCCATTACTTTTGCCAGAATTTTAATGTCAGAGCATAGTAATGAGATCGGTCTGTATGAGGATGCGTCAAGATGGTCTTTCCCTTCTTTCTGTATTAGTACTATATTGGTTTCTGACATTAAAGCGGGCAGTCTATCCTCTGTGACTGCCCAGTTCAGTGTCTTCAGAAGCATAGGAAGTAACACCTCCCCGTAGTACTTGTAGGTCTCCAGGGGCAGTCCGTCTGGGCCTGGGGATTTCTGGTTGGGCATATCCGCTACTGCTTGTTTCAATTCCTCTAGGGTTATAGGAGATTCCATGTTGGTCTTATCTGTTAAAGAGAGAGTCGGCAATTCAACACCCTCTAGGAATCCATCTCTCCTAGTTCTATGTGCCGTTGTGATTTGTATAATTCTCTATAGAAATAAAAAAATGTCTCCTTAATCGCCAGTGGGTCAGATGAAATTTCCCCGCTTGGGGTCTTAATCATAGAGATTGTTGAGGAGGGAGAATTAGTGCTGGCTAATAATGCCAGCGTTCGACCCATTTTTACCCCCTCTCCAAAACACCTTTTCCTCTGGAAAAGTCTCCTGTTTTCAGCATTTCTAATTGTTACAGCTTTGTACTCCTGCTGCTTCCTAACCCATAACCCCCGCTTCTCTGGGCTAGGGTCCATCACATATTGTCTCTCTGATTCCATAACCTCTTTTCTGATGTATTCTCCCTTCGCCCTTGATTGCTTCTTTACCTTTGATATCTGTTGAATTAAAAGCCCCCTAAGGAATGCTTTTAAAGAGTCCCAGACCACCCCCTCCGATGCTGATCCCAAGTTATGTTCTGCAAACTTTTAATCTTGCCGGTATTTCTTCCGTTCCCCTTATTACCTCCAGCCGTATTGGATTTACTACCCACAATCTGTGAGTGTGTCTATCGTGAACCTTCACCGAAAGTGTCAAGGGTGAGTGGTCTGATATCCCTCTTGGCCGATATTCTATTTTATTTACTAGGGGTTGTACTTCTTTATTGCCTATGGCCAGATCTATACGAGAGAGTGTGCGGTGTGTCCTCGAGAAGCAAGAGTACTGCCGATTATTTGGGTTACGGGTTCTCCAGAGGTCACACCATCCAATCTCCTCGAGGAGCTGGGCAAAGCATCCCTCTGTCGCCCTTTCCGCCCAGGCCCCAAGCGGGAACCTATCTAGACAACTATTGAGGACCACATTAAAATCCCCCACCACTATCATCGGGGGTGTCGGCTTTATCCTCCACATACTCTAACAATCGGTACAGGATCTCCAACTTAAATGGGGGAGGAATATACAAGTTTGCTACAACAAATGCTTTACCCTCTATTAAACAATGCAAAAAAATATAACAAGCCAGTGTTTCAATCCTGACGTCCCTGCAGGAAAACACCACCCCTTTTTTAACCAATATACTCACTCACCTTGAGTAAGAGGAGTACACTGAGTGGAATTGTGCTTGAAATTTCTTATTCCTGATTAATAATTTAGACTCGTTAGTCAGGTGTGTTTCCTGCAGGCATATCCGCTCAGTACCATGGGATTCCAGTTCTAAAAATACAGTGGCTCTTTTATTAGGATCGCCCATACCCCTAATGTTCCATGAGCTTATTCCTACTGTTCTAAACAGCATCGACAAATAATAACTAATAAAATAAAAAGAAATAACGAGCACCAAAAAAAAAAGGAAGAGAAAAACAAGGAGAAAAAATTAGGTCTGGGAGGAGGGGTGGCCCTAAAACAACTATCTTAAATAGCAAAAAACGCAAA
Source organism: Lithobates septentrionalis (assembly GCA_037952835.1). Classification (NCBI taxonomy): domain Eukaryota; kingdom Metazoa; phylum Chordata; class Amphibia; order Anura; family Ranidae; genus Lithobates; species Lithobates septentrionalis. The sequence continues at coordinate 1,800,671 of JBBDGP010000855.1, read as the reverse complement.
CATCCCCTTCGCCAAATCCAACCTGTCAAGTGTTCCTGTCTTTCTGCCGTGCAGCATATCATTTGTTTTAAATCAACTGTGACCTCCAAAACAGCAATCGGTGCCAACTCTATAAAAGAGGATGGAAAGAGCGAGAAAGGGGAGCCCCTATTCCCTCTTTCCCATCCCCCCACCTTCTAAGATTACTTTTCTATTCTTACATGGAAATAAGTGACTCAAATATCTGTGTGCCATTTTTTTCCCTTCCCTTTCCCTTGTTCCAGTGCAGTAAAACAATTTATAATTGCTTGAATCTCGATTACTCCCTTTCCCTTAAGTGACCCCTCCCCCTTGCCTATCTTGGCCAGCCCTGGGGACAAATCCTGTGACCCTTCTAACCCCTTCAACCCATTCTATCCAATACTCCAACACCCAACAGTGAGTTATTTCCCTTAAACCCTACTTGCCTCCCTCCCCCCTCACCCTTAAACCAAATCCCATGCAGCAGAATACCAAAAAGAAAAACATCAACCCACAACCATATACCATCGCTCATTGAAATCTTTCACCCGCCCTCCCCTCCCCCTCCAGCCCATACTGCCAAAAAAAAAACCAGCCCCATTAAACATTCAATGAATCAAACTCTTTGTACTCCAGCTCTACACGTTATTTTTGTTATCTTCAAGCCACTTTGTGGCCCCGCCAACAGAATCAAAAAGATGGGTTGCCCCTAAGGCCTCTATGCGCAGACACGCTGGATACAACAATGGGTATGAGATTTTATGAATCCGTAGGCTACTGTCAGAGAGGTTACCCGGTTGGGCGCCGGTGCACGTGTTCCTGTGCGTGCTGGGGTGCGTGTTCCTGGGGGGGCCGGCGTGTCTGGTCTGGCCGGCCATGGTGTGCAGGGTGGCGTCCGGGCGCGCGCGTTCGCCTATGGGCGTTACTGCGGGCGTGCCTGGTAGTGCTGGCGTGCACGCCGGTGTTCGGGTGCGTGGGCGCCTGGGCGAATCGGCGCGCGCACGAGCGCAGCATTTGACGCCAATCTGCCTCAATCCCTGTTCGGTGCTGCCTGATTAACAGCTCTGTGCCTAAGTTCCGTGATCCTCTCTGTGTTCCGTATCTCTGAAGTTTACGACCCGGCTTGCCTTTTGAAACTCCCTGACTGCTGCCTGAACCCGACCCCGGCTTGTTTGACCCCGCTTCTGCCTGCTCCTTTTGTACCTCTGCTGCCAGCCCGTTGCCGACCTCTGCCTGTGTGTGACCAGCCTAGTAAGCTCCTGCTCAGCATCAGTTCCAGCGTTCCTGAGTTCTACCTGCTGCTAGAAAGACCACCTTTCTCCAGGATCCATATACCAGGCCCTCATACCACTCCGTACTCGCGGGCTTCCTGTCTGCTCTATCAGGGGCCCCGAGTCGGATACGTAAGGGAGCCTACCCTTTGCCCAAGCGGACTCACCGGTCTGGTAAGTGAGGGACCTGACAGTATCAGGCAGCCATGACTGAGTCCGGGCAGGGGGCCTCCCCCATGGATGAACTTTGCAGGCACCTAGCAGCCCTCACCCAGGCAGTTAAAAGCTTACAGGAAGGCTATATAAGACTGGAAGGACAGGTCCAGGCCCTCTCAGCATCTCCTCAGGGAGCAGCACCTGCTAACCCTTCCGCAGCACCCTCTGTAGTAATGCTCCCACCGGAGCCCAGGGTGCCTACACCTGAAAAGTTCTCTGGAGAACGTTGCAAGTTCCGGGCATTCCGCAACGCATGTGAGCTTTATTTTGCCTTACAACCCGTACGTTTTCTTTGGAAGCCACTAAGGTGGGGTTCGTTATATCACTTCTGACCGGCGAGCCTCAGACCTGGGCCCACAGTCTACTGGAGCAAAAATCCAGATCTCTGGATTCCTTGGATGACCTCTTCATAACAATGTCTCAGCTATACGAGGACCCCCAACTAACGGCTACTGCAGAAGCCGCCTTGCACTCTCTACAACAAGGTCACAGAGCGGCCGAAGATTACGCTGTAGAGTTTAGACGTTGGAGCTCTGATACGGAGGGGAATGGCCTTGCGTCACCAATACCGGCTGGGGTAATCCAACCCCCTTAAAGACGAATTGGAACGTGTGGGGATACCTCAGATGCTGGATGAGCTCATAAACCTGTCAATCCAGATTGACTGCCGTCTTAGAGAGAGAGACATTCTGAGAGGTCCGTTGGCCACCCACGTCCCACTTGGATGTTGCCCAGGGTTCTTAGTGCCCCCGAATCAAGCTTCTCCTGTCTCATCTGTTTCGGCCCAGGAAGCTCCAGAACCCATGCAGCTAGGACTGCTCCGTCCCTCTTTGACCCCAGAGGAGAAGACGCGCAGACGCGCACTCAATCTGTGCCTATATTGCTGAGAACCAGGACATTTTGCAAGGGCATGCCCCAACAAGAGACGTAAGTGCCTGCCGTCCTCTTCTTTGTGTGCACCTGTCTCACCCAGATCCGGTAACCATTTAACACTTTCTGTTATGTTACAGCTACCTGGAAGGAACATCCCAGTACCGGTCACTATTGATTCAGGAGCATGCAGCGGTTTCGTTGACCAAACCTTCGTCGAAAACCATAACATTCCTATTCAACCCAAGGCCCAGGGACTGGCAGTATTCTTAGCGGATGGCTCCACTCTCAGCTCCGGACCAGTTACCCAGGAGACTGTTCCTTTACTGGCCACTATTGGCCCGGAACATCAGGAACTCTTACGCCTGGATGTCATCTCTTCTCCTCTCTTTCCAATCATCTTAGGAATGCCTTGGCTACAGGCTCACAATCCCAGTATCGACTGGTCCACAGGCAAGATCCAGTTTTTGTCCAATTATTGCAAACAACACTGCTTGTTGGGAATCCCCATGACACCATCTCAGTGCCTTTGCTTAGACTCGGATGCCAAGTCTTGTCAAAATCTTCCCGAACCCTACTGGGATTTCCTGGATGTGTTCAGCAAGAAGGGGGCAGAAACTCTCCCGGTACACAGACCCTACAACTGCCCGATAGAGCTTTTACCCGGAACTGAAGTTCCCTTGGGGAGGATTTTTCCCCTAACTGAGCAGGGGCTGGGCACCTTGAAAGCCTATATCGACGAAAACCTAAAGAAAGGATTCATTCGTCCCTCCACATCTCCAGCAGGTGCGGGCATCTTTTTTGTGGAAAAGAAAGATCACTCCTTACGTCCCTGCATCGATTACCGGGAACTAAATAAGATTACTATAAAGAACAGATATCCGTTACCTCTAGTGCCCGAACTATTTCAAAGATTAGGATCCGCTACAGTCTTCACCAAGCTGGATCTCCGCTGCGCCTACAATTTGATCCGCATAAGAGAGAGGGGGACGAGTGGAAGACGGCCTTTCGTACTCGATTCGGGCACTACGAGTACCTCGTCATGCTCTTTGGCCTGTGTAACGTGCCAGCCACCTTCCAGCACTTCATCAACGATGTCTTCCATGACTTCCTGGACCTATACGTCATCGTCTATCTGGACGATATCCTGGTTTTCTCTGCTTCCCTGATTGACCATCGCAAACACGTAGGAAACGTACTTACCAGACTCAGACAACATGGGCTTTATGCCAAACTCGAAAAATGTGAGTTCGAGCTCCAATCTATTCAGTTCCTAGGCTTGGTCATCTCTCCCGATGGTATCAAGATGGACCCGCAAAAAGTATCTGCTATCTTGGATTGACCTTCATCTGTAGACAAAAAAGGAGTACAGCGCTTTATTGGCTTCGCCAATTTTTATAGGAAGTTCATTAAAGGATTCTCTTCGATAATAACTCCCATTACTGAACTCATCAGACAGGGAACCCGGTTCTGCTGGACCCCTAAGGCGCAATTGGCCTTTGAAAAACTCAAGGCTTTGTTTACTTCAGCCACTATCCTCAAGCATCCCAATCCAGCCTTACCCTTCGTATTAGAAGTGGATGCTTCCGAAGTTGCGGTAGGAGTCGTGCTTTCACAAAGACAAGGCGCTAAAGCGCTCCTGTACCCTGTGGGGTTCTTTTCACGTAAACTTTCTTCTTCCGAAAGGAACTACGACGTGGGAGATCGGGAACTTCTAGCCATTAAGGCAGCTTTGGAAGAATGGCATTATCTTTTGGAGGGTGCTGCTCACCCCATTTTGGTCTACACAGACCATAAAAATTTGGAATATCTGAGAATGGCTAAGAGACTAAAACCCCGGCAAGCCAGATGGGCACTTTTTTTTTCCCCGATTCATATTCCACATCACCTACAGACCCGGATCCAAGAATGTCAAATCCGATGCTCTCTCCTGCATGTTCCCTGATTCAGAAAAAATCCTACCTCCAGACACCATCCTCCCTTCTGGGAATTTCCTGCTGTTGCAAGAAGATCTGATCTCTCAGATTAGACGGTCCTCTATGGGAATGACATCACCTGCTGAAGCTTGTACCAAAGACGGGCTGTTCTGGTACAAAAACAAAATTGTGGTCCCTGAGGAGCTAAAAGTACGGGTGTTAAACTTGTGCCATGACCACAAATTGCCCGGTCACTTTGGCGCAAGAAAGACAATCGATCTAGTACAACGTACCTTTTGGTGGCCTCACCTTGTTAAGGATTGCAAGGAATATGTTGAGTCTTGTAATACCTGTGCCAGAAGCAAGAATAGCCGGGCAAGGGCATGGGGTCTGTTAAAACCTTTACCGGTCCCAGAGAGGCCGTGGACCATGATTTTAATGGACTTCATTGTTGAACTCCCCCCATCAGAAGGTTTCTCTTCCATCTTCATTGTGGTAGACAGGCTGTCTAAAATGGCCCACTTCCTCCCCATGAAGGGCACCCCCTCGGCTATGGAAATCGCTACCATCTTTATCAAAGAAATTATCAGATTGCATGGAGTACCAACCAACATAGTTTCTGACAGAGGCGTCCAATTCACCTCCAGATTTTGGAAAGCCCTCTGTAGCTCCTTGGAAATTGAATTGTCATTTTCTTCGGCCTATCACCCCCAGTCAAATGGACAAACTGAAAGGACGAATCATACCTTGGAGCAATACCTCCGCTGTTTCTCTGCGTTCTCCCAGGACGACTGGGCTTCCCTGCTTCCCATCGCAGAGTTCTCCTACAATAATTCACTGCACTCAGCTACCAATCAGTCACCATTCTATGCCAATTATGGCTTTCATCCATCCTTCTTGCCTGGGTCTATACCCGAGTGCTCCGTCCCTGCAGTATCTGAAACCTTGGACTTTTTTTCAATAAACAACAAATTACTGCAGAATACCATGGCCAAAGCTCAGGAAGATTACAAGAGGATGTTTGACAGGAAGAGACGCGGAGAGCTCGTCCTGGAACCTGGCAACCCAGTCTGGTTATCCACTACTAACCTAAAGTTGGCCTGTCCGTCCAGAAAACTAGGCCCTAAATACTTGGGTCCTTTTCTGGTTAAAAGGAAAATTAACAACGTGGCATATGAACTTGACCTACCCAACGCCCTGAAGATACATCCAGTCTTCCATGTGTCCCTTTTGAAGCTGGTCACCCCCAATTCCTTTGTTGGCCGCAGTATCGGCCCACCCAAGCCTATCCTAGTTAACGGGGAAGAGGAGTTCGAGGTGGAGGCAATTTTAGATTGCAGAAGAAGACGCAACCAAGTTCAATACCTCGTAAAGTGGAAGGGCTATGGGCCCGAAGACAACTCTTGGGAACCAGAAAGCAACTTGCACGCCAGGGAGCTCCTACAGTCATTTAAAGCTTCTCATGCCTCGAAGATGGCCCAGTTGGGCATCCGGAGTCTGCCCTTGAGGAGGGAGCACTGTCAGAGAGGTTACTTGGTTGGGCGCCGGGGCGCGTTGGTGCGCGTGTTCCTGTGTGTGCTGGGGCACGTGTTCCTGGGGGCGCCGGCATGTCTGGTCTGGCCGGCCATGGTGTGCTAGCGCACATTCGCCTATGGGCGTTACTGCGGGCGTGCCTGGTAGTGCTGGGGTGCACGCCGGTGTTCGGGGGCGCGGTCGGGCACGTGCGGGCACCTGGGCGAATAGGCGCGCCCACGAGCGCGGCGTTTGGCGCCAATCTGCCTATTTAGGTCTGCCTCAATCCCTGTTCGGTGCTGCCTGATCAACAGCTCTGTGCCTAAGTTCCATGATCCTCTCTGTGTTCTGTATCTCTGAAGTTTTGACCCGTTACGACCCGGCTTGCCTTTTGGACCTCCCTGACTGCTGCCTGAACCCGACCCCAGTTTGTTTGACCCCGCTTCTGCCTGCTCCTTTTGTACCTCTGCTGCCAGCCCGTTGCTGACCTCTGCCTGTGTGTGACCAGCCTAGTAAGCTCCTGCTCAGCATCAGTTCCAGCGTTCCTGAGTTCTACCTGCTGCTAGAGAGACCACCTTTCTCCAGGATCCATATACCAGGCCCTCATACCACTCCGTACTCACGGGCTTCCTGTCTGCTCTATCAGGGGCCCCGAGTCGGATACGTAAGGGAGCCTACCCTCTGCCCAAGCGGACTCACCTGTCTGGTAAGTGAGGGACCTGACAGCAGCGCTTGATATCCACAAATCCTGCCCTTCTCTTTTGCAAGTCCGGGCAGTAGTCGGGATACAGTGAAATCCTAGTTCCGTTGTAAAAAATGTCCCCCTTTTCTCTGGATTTTTGCATCAGTGTCACCTTATCTTTATAGCTAAACAGCTTCATGATCATTGGTCTAGGGCGACCTCCTGACACGGAGGTCCTGGTGGGCACTCGGTGTGCCCTCTCAATGGCAAAAAGGTGCGAAAATGTCTCAGTCCCGAAAACCTCCCTGAGCCACTTTTCCATAAACGCTTCAGGACAAGAACCCTCGCTTCTCTCTGGGAGGCCCATTACCCTCACATTGCATCTGCGCAGCCTATTTTCCATTTCGTCCATTTTAAATTTATGTGTGTCTAGCTGGGCTTGCATTATCTTAAACTCTTGCCGCATTGGATGCAAGATATCTTCAACTTGACTTATCCTTTCCTCCAAAATGGAGGTCCTCTACACAGCTTTTTCAAGTTCTTGACTCATGGAATATAGCTCTTCCTTGAGGCCCCTTAACTGATCGCATTGATCACTCAATGATCCTCTAAAAGAGTTTACTGCGCACAGTACCTCTTTTAGTGTGGGCTCAGGTTCGCTAATTACACCTAAATCAGGGGTGGCTCCACTAGTGACTTCAATAATATTTTCCAGAGGGTCCCCCTCAGGGCTTTTTTTATTCACTGTTTTAGTGTTAGCTGGCAGTGTGGCTGGGATTGCTGGCATTCTGCCTAAGCTCTTTCTTTCCCCAGTGGATCCCGTCTGTGTCTTCTCGTGGGATGGCTGGTTACCTTTGGCTGGAGAGTGTGAGGGGGTGTGTGCGTACCTTTCTAATTTAGCTGCTGCTGCCATTGCAGTTGCTGCTTGGTTCCCCTTCTCCTTAGAAGAGCGGGTGGTCTGCGCTGGTAAGCTCTCCTGGGGCTGCTGCTGATGTTCCTCTCCATTTTTCCTAGTCATGATCTAAGAGTACAACAGTGCAAAGTAATGTATGAAAGAAATTTCCAGAAAGCTCCCTGACAGGTGAAGACGTTGCTGGTTTTTAATGTTTTTGTGCCCCCTTGATAAACATTCACCGCACAGAACAACAGTTTATAATTTTTCTCAGTTCTACTGTTGTTACCTCTTGCCGCTTAGCTCTTCCTGGACTGGGGCTAGTAAACAGCGTGCCTGCCCTGGATCACTCACGGCCAGTGTCTCCCCCTCCACACTCCCGGCGTTTGCCGCGTGATGTGCCTGCCGAGGCCGGGTTCGATCTCCCCTCCGAGTCCAGCGGGATCCTCCCAGCTCTCGCGAGAACCCGGGCCATTGCCGGGCAACTGGACGAGGCAGAAGCAAGCAGATGCAAGCAGCCCGGATTTCGTCCGGCCGCTCAATGGTCCATCGTCAAGGCCAGCTCCCTCACTCTCCACAGTCTCCGGCCGACTGCAGCTCCACGCCGCACCTCTAACGCAGAGGACAAAGGGCTGACAGGGCGAGTACACGGTGGAACAAGGTACTCAAGCTCAAAGCTGGATTAAGCTGTTGGGGATGGCAGCATGGAGGCTAGAGCAGGGAGAGAGCTCACACACCACCGCTCACACCAACATCCGGTCACGCCCCAATAATAAAAGTGGGGCTGAATGTTTTTAAACAGTAATCTACCCTGATCAACCAGAGAATAGGCCAGACGCATACACTCCAGGAGCTGATCCCTGGCCCACTCTTTCAATACCAGACGACAGTAATTGTTATCCTTCAACACCAGTGAGGCAAGGAGAACAACTCTTTCTGATTGCATTTTAGTAGCGCACTGCTAAACAGCACTACAATGGTTCCTCTGCACAGTCACTTCTGGTCAGAGATGGCCTTGGTTTACTGTCATGAACAGGTGTGACCAGAACCGTGTGATCTGCGACAGTGGACACCAAAATGTATATAAGTGAAAATATAATAATTTATTAAAGTAAGTGAATAATATAGTACAACCACCTCCAATATGACACAGTGCAATAACCAACCACAGACAGAAACCCACAAATAACAGATTGATAAGTACAATAAATGGGAAATACCAGGATCATAAACAAAAGCCAGGCCAGGGTCATACACAGCAGATCAGCAGATGGACAGCGGATGTTCCAGAGACATAAACGTAAGCCAGGCCAAGGTCATACACAGGGAGATCAGCAAGGAGAGGATGGATGGATCAGACTGCAGGCAGGGATGCAAGGTAACAGGTGGGACAGGATAGGGATCAGGAAAGGGGGACAGGTTCAGGGCACAGGAACAGGTTCAGAGTCAGGATCAGATCACAAGCTAGCAGGTAAGAGCGCAATGAAGAAACCAAGGCAAACATGTGAGTGCTTGCCGGGTATTTATAGGCTTGTGATTTGCCTGAAGTGACACCTGATTGTAGGAGTGTGAAAGATTGGATAGGTACACTTAGTGACTCCCTCGGCAGGGAGAGATTGGAGTACATTAAGAGAGGGAATCTCCAGGAATTCGATAAAATGTGGAAGCCATGGGAGGAAAAGGTGGCCTGCCTAAAGGGAAAGGTTGGAGTGTAAGGGATTAGGCTATTGTTTCAGTATGACAAGATCGGTAGGAATATAGAATTTTGGCGTGCACGGAGGGATTTAGGGTTAGTGGTGACATGGTGCTGGTAGGTAACAGTAGAAATCATTAAATCCTGTGTTTGGGTAGGATTCTGTATAGAGAGTGTATGGGGAGGGAGGGGGATGGGAGGGGGGAATGGGAAGGGTTGGGGGTTAGTATGTCCACTTAACAGTTTATCATTGGCCCTAATAGGGGGCTTAGGGTTTGGGAAGCCCATTAGCCCAGCTTCACATATGTGGTATTTCTCTCTCCTTTTTCTTTTCCTTTTTTTTTCTTTTCTTTTATTGCTCTCTTTTTGCCTTTGCCTTTTGGCGCTTTCTCTCCTCGCGCAGGGTTGCGTGTGATACTGCAACTCAGGGCATCCCGACCAGGGAGAAACAGGATCTGTGTACCCCGATGGGCTTGTGCTGAGATATCTGGACAGCCGAGAATAAGTAACATAGGAATTTTTTTTAGCAAGGTATTTAATAAAGCTGTATACAATGTTTGTTTTATACTTGATAAATTAAAGTAAAGAGGAAAGAAATCCACAATGATGTGAATCTAAGTTGGCGATAATTAATGAATGTTACGCTGATTATGCCCCCTAGTGGTGTTCGCTGATGTGGAAAAAAAAAAAAGGGCGCAATGAAGAAACCAAGGCAAACATGTGAGTGCTTGCCGGGTATTTATAGGCCTGTGAATGGCCTCAAGTGACACCTGATTGTAGGAGGTACTGTCTGCTCCACACTGCCAGGATCCATCCGCTGGTGGATGCCAGTACTGCGGCCCAAAGATGACATAACATCAGCAGGGAAAAGTTCTCCTGACAGTTCCAAACTGCCAGGAGCCACCTGCTGGTGGACCTCAGTACTGCATGCCAAATGACAGATATTACCAGCGGATGGGACATTTCCTGACAGGTAGAGGTTGGCTGGGTGAGTAATGCTATGTTTGGGACAATTTATTTGGGGTACTGTGGGGACTGGAACTACTGACTAACTTCCGAGTCAACCCGTCTGAGGTCTCCTCCTGTGTTAGTCTCCTGCCAAAAGGGGAGATGTGTGACAGGAGTCACTTTGGGTAGGGGGTTTGTGGAACTCAGCTTACTTTGGAGAGCCCTCTTATGTGTAAATCATCCTGCATCGATTAGGGGCACAGGGTAAATGAGAACCCCACTATGATCTGTGCTATTTAGACAACACTGTACAGCCACACTGGAATGTTGTATATATGTATATATTGTGTGTTGTCTCATGCTGTTGTAGACTCTTTGCTGTGATCGTTTGGGGTGGGGTTGTATTCCAATGTTCTGTTGTGTCTGTCCGCCTTGGATATTATGGGATATGTATGTAGATTAGCTGTGAGATTGGCGGGGGCGAATTCCTCCAACAGCTCTCCCTGCTGATAAGACTGTTTATTGATAAGAAATTTGAATACACCTGACCTGTGTGTCTATTGTGATTGGACAGTTACCCCGCCCTGAATCCAAGTGTGTGTGTGGGGGGGGGTGTCTCTGAGTTGTATATCTGTTTTAACATGTGCTTTAATAAAAGGAGTTTGATGATTTTTTCACCCTACAGTGTGTTACGACCAGCGACTGGGTGGGCTAAAGGGTCTTGGATAGTGCTGGTTCTGGACAAAGGAAGCATTTACGGTGGACATAGTCCTGTTGAGGACAAGGGTTTGTCACAATACTCAGTATAAAGATATAGGATGTTTGGCTCCGTATCTTGTTCGGGGATTCTGAACCAAGATTTTGAACCTGTTGGCACCTCACCTGGCGGGATAGGAGGAGTACAACATTGCTACTTTTTTCCTAAAGGGTAGCCTTGTGAACTACCCTCCTCTACCCCTCTCCTGCCCGTTAGCTATGTCATTCTCCTACTCAATGCACAAACTCCTATGCTTAAGGGAGCTGCCCACAGGTAACTCTACACATTCAGACCGATACCTAAGGAACTCTACGTCCCCCTTCTACCTCCACTTGCTTTCCTCGCTGACAAAGAAGGTTGCTGATGGAGATGTAAAAGTTCAGGTCCCCTGCTTGGATCACACCATTGAAGCGAATTGCATCACCGTTTTGGGACTTAAACTGACCTAGTTATTGTTGGGAAAGTATGGTCGGTAGGGTGTTTAATAGTGAGTTCAATGTAGGATGTTTAATGTGCGGATATGATCATATATATATATTTCTATATCTTGTGACACTGGGTCTTTTGATCTATTCATGGTCTATCAAAAACGTATATTCCTTCCATCCTCGAGATGGCTACTCTGTTTCCAGGCAGCTCCCATGTTTTGGTCACTTCTGCCCCCTTTTAAGTCATGGCTTTAAAACTAGTATTGTGGAACATTAGGGGTCTTAATGACAAATTCAAGAGGGCATTAATGTTTGAGTATCTCAATCATCACAGGCCACATGTACTTTTTCTCCAGGAAACTCACTTGGTGGGCAGTAAGCTTCTGGTACTACGCAGGCAGTGGGTTCAACAATCTTTCCATGCTACCTACTCAGGCTATGCCACGGGGGTGGCGATCCTCCTGAACAAATCTCTAGCATGCAAAGTTTTAAATGTTATCACTGATCCCTCAGGGAGATATATTATTTTATTATTGGAAATTCATGCACTAGTTATTGCTTTTGTGAATGTGTATATCCCCCCTCCCTTTAACCAACAGGTCCTGTGCACGATGTATGCTAAATTGGCCCCTTTCAATTTTTCTCTGTTATACTTCACTGGGAATTTCAATTCCGTAATGGATCCCCAGCTAGACTCCTCGAATCCTTTTGCGAGCACATTCCCCAGATTTACTGCAATGGACTAAAGCTCTGGAATATACAGAACTCTGGCGCTGGAAACATCCCGGGGTTCGGTCATATTCATGTTTCTCCACAATACATAAATCGGGATCTCGTATTGATCTTGCCTTTGGTATTACACGTGCCAAGGCAGCACTTACTGCTATCTCCCATTTACCCTCCGGCCTCTCGGATCATGCACCCCTAGAGCTCTGAATCAAACTACAAGATGCCGGATGGTCTAATTGCTGGCGCCTAGGTACAGGACCTAAAGGTTGGAGAATTAAAATGCCAATAGGACTATCAAATCCCCATGCAGTTTAGCTTTTAAGAACACGTTTCTACCCATCTGGTCAATTTCTGAACCCTGGAGCTCAAAGTGCGTGGTCTTAGCGGTTAGAATCGACACCCCCTTGAGTGCGTGGTGTGGGCAGAATGATAAGCCCAACCTATCCATGGACATTTAAGTGCTCTGTGCATGGGGCCCTCAGCGTGGGTTTCCACTAGAACCACTACGTCTGCCCTCCGTTTCTTAAGCAGCGTGAATACGGTTGACCCCTTTACTGGGTCTCTAACTCCATGGACATTCTATGTGAGCAATTTTAAGGCGGCTATAGGGAGAGGTAAGGATAATGAGGAGCTCCAGGATTCAGACAACCCCAAATAGCTGGCATAGTGGTGCATAGCATCCATAGAGAGACAATTACTAACATCACAATAAGACTATCATAGCAATATAAACAGTTGGTTAGCACACAGTAGGATATTATGTCTCATAACATTCTAAAACCCATAACCCCCTCCCCACCCTGCACATTCCCAAACTGGTGCGGGCATTTATCCCTAACTGCCAACATGGCTTAAACAATGTCCAACCTGTGGAGGAAAAGTTAAATAACAGTAGGATCAGAAAGGTAGCCACTGAGGCTGATGCATTTGATATTTTGGCAATAGTAAAGAGCACATTCAGCACAGCAGGGTTAGTTTCTTCCATTTCAGGTTGCAAACTTTGGTAAGTGGGGTGAAACTACGCTGTGTAACGTTACACATTACAGAACTCAGCTCACTTCATGTAGCGAGTTCTCCAAGGGAGAGTCTCCCTTCGCCGGAAATAAATCAAGACCATCTATCTTTTAGTTAGGTATGTGGGTCTACCCGACCCTGGATTGGGTATGCAAAACAAAAAGTTATTCCCATAAGTATAATCCAAAGAGTCACTGCATTAGAGGGACCCTTATTTCAGAGGGTGCCCGTTTGAAAAAAGAATGCTCTATAGAATTATACAAGAAGTCCATACATTAGAGCTCGCCCATAAACGTACTCTTGCGGCCAATCTTTACCAACAATTGGAAAAGAAACGCAAGGATCTTCTACAGCTACTTGACCAAAATGTATTATCGACAAGGACTGCATGCATAGAACTAGCTATGAGTTTGTGAATAAGATTAGTAGACTGTTAGCTAACTCTATACGTACAAAAATAGGATGTACATACAGTGCTTTGCAGAAGTATTCACCCCCTTGGCTTTTTACCTATTTTGTTACATTACAGCCTTTAGTTCAATGTTAGTTTTAATTTGAATTATATGTGATGGATCAGAACACAATAGTCTAAGTTGGTGAAGTAAAATTAGAAAAATATATACATAAAACTATTTTTCAGAAAGAAAAAAACTAATAATTGGCATGTGCGTATGTATTCACCTTCTTTGTTATGAAGCCCATAAAAAGCTCTGGTGCAACCAATTACCTTCAGAAGTCACATAATAAGTGAAATGATGTCCACCTGTGTGCAATCTAAGTGTCACATGATCTGTCATTACATATACACACCTTTTTGAAAGGCCCCAGAAGCTGCAACACCTAAGCAAGAGGCACCACTAACCAAACACTGCCATGAAGACCAAGGAACTCTCCAAATAAGTAAGGGACAATGTTGTTGACAAGTACAAGTCAGGGTTAGGTTATAAAAAAAAATATCCAAATCTTTGATGATCCCTAGGAACACCATCAAATCTATCATAACCAAATGGAAAGAACATGGCACAACAGCAAACCTGCCAAGAGACGGTCGCACACCAAAACTCACAGACTGGGCAAGGAGGACATTAATCAGAGAGGCAGCACAAGAGACCTAAGGTAACCCTGGAGGAGCTGCAGAGTTCCACAGCAGAGACTGGAGCATCTGTACATAGGACAACAATAAGCTGTACGCTCCATAGAGTTGGGCTTTATGGCAGAGTGGGCAGAAGAAAGCCATTACTTTCAGCAAAAAAAAAAGGCAAGTTTTGAGTTTGCGAAAAGGCATGTGGGAGACTCCCAAAATGTATGGAGGAGGGTGCTCTGGTCTGATGGGACTAAAATGGAACTTTTTGGCCATCAAAGAAAACCCTATGTCTAGTGCAAACCCAACACATCACATCACCCAAAGAAGACCATGCCCACAGTGAAACATGGTGGTGACAGCATCATGCTGTGGGGATGTTTTTCAGCAGTCAGACTGGGAAACTGGTCAGAGTTGAGGAAAAGATGGATGGCACTAAATACAGGGATATTCTTGAGCAAAACCTGTACCACTCTGTGTGATTTGAGGCTAGGATGGAGGTTCACCTTCCAGCAGGACAATGACCCCAAACACACTGCTAAAGCAACACTTGAGTGGTTTAAGGGGAAAGAATTAAATGTGTTGGAATGGCTTAGTCAAAGCCCAGACCTCAATCCAATAGAAAATCTGTGGTCAGACTTAAAGATTGCTGTTCATGAGCGCAAACCATCCATCTTGATGGAGCTGGAGTAGTTTTGCAAGGAGGAATGGGCAAAAAATCCCAGTGGTAAGATGTGGCAAGCTCATAGAGACTTATTCAAAGTGACTTGGAGCTGTGATAGCCGCAAAAGGTGGCTCTACAAAGTATTGACTTTAGGGGGGTGAATAGTTATGCACATTGACTTTTTCTGTTTTTTTGTCCTATTTTTGTTTGCTTCGCAATAAAAAAAACACCATCTTCAAAGTTGGGGGCATGTTCTTTAAATTAAATGATGCGAATCCTCAAACAATCCATGTTAATTCCAGGTTGCGAGGCAACAAAACACGAAAAATGCCAAGGGGGTGAATACTTTTGCAAGGCACTATACATTCCCAAACTGCGATGCTCTAAAAAGGGACTGGTGCAATCATCCAAGGATATTGCTTCAACGTTTCATGAGTACTATAAGAATCTTTATAACATCCCAAACCCCTCCGCAAACTCGAGGAGTATGGGGGGGGGGGCTGGGAAAAGCTCTCTAAATACATGAACACTGCCCTGCCTAGATTAGACCATTCTGCTGTTTCCTCATTGAGGTCACCATTTACTATTGAGAAAATACTGCAAACGATTAATGCACTTCCTTCAGGCAAGAGCCTGGGCCCAGATGGCTTTATAAACAGTTTCAAAATACTTAAGCTCCCATCATGGAGGTTACATTGAATTCAGTCTCTGACTCATGTGTTTTTTCTCTGCAATCACAAGAGGCTCATATTACTCTTGTCCTCAAAAAGACCAAGCGGAATGCTCAAGCTACCGTCCAACCTCTTTAATCAATGTTGACCTTAAATTATATGCTGTAAAATTGGTGGATAGACTTCACTTGGTTATTCCATCTGCTATTAGTCTTGACCAGGTTGGTTTTGTCCCCACTCATGAAGCACGAGATAATACTAGTAAAATAATTTCCCTTATCTCTCATTGTCAATCACGAAAGATCCCTCTTTGTCTTCTCTCAATTGACGTGGAAAAAGCGCTCCATCGCTTAGATTGGGCATTTGTGAAAGCAACATTGGAGCAAATTGGCTTATCCCTGGGTTTTATCCATAAAATAATAGCCTTTTATTCATGCACAATAGCTCAGATTAGTATAAATGGTTTACTCTCTGACCCAGTTCCTATATCTAATGGGACTCGTCAAGGATGTCCTCTTTCACCGCTTCTGTATATATTGGCAATGGAACACTTGGAGGTTGCTTTACGCTCCAATACTTCAATACAAGGCGTGGACATTGCTGGCAAACAATATAAGATTTGTTTATTTGCGGATGATCTCTTGCTCCCTATCACCAACCCGATAATAGCTTTCCCTTCACTAGTAATGGAAATTGAATTATATGGCACTTTAAAAATGCCTCACTCAAATCGCCTTGCCCATACGTCAGTATTTTGGTGCTAAATACCGGGGTAATGGTAGCAGCTAGCTGCCATAACCCCGGTATTTTCGGGAATGGCGTGCTCTTTAGGATAAAAGTGGTCTCCGTTGCGAATTCACCGCAATATCACTTTTATCGGCGGCAGGAGAAGTGCCCCCCCGCCACGCTCCAGTTGTCTCTGCCACTTACCGGACCCGCCAGTAGCGGCGGAGGCAATCGCGTTCTCTCCCGTAGATGCCTGGCTGCTGATTAAGGGAAAGATTGCCCCTGCTCAGCTCCATGGCATGGAAGGGCGGAAGCAACGTCAAACGTCACTTCCGCCCATAGCTCTTAAAAAAGAGAATTTTTTTTCTCAATTTATTTTAAAAGTGACCCAATTTTTTTTTTAGAAAAATACTGTCAAAATAAAAAACTAAAAGTAAAATAAATAAGGAAAAAAAAAATGTTTAAAGCGCCCCGACGAGTTCACGCGCAGAAGCGAACGTATACGTGAGTAGCGCCCGCATATGAAAACAGTGTTCAAACCACACATGTGAGGTATTGCTGCGATTATTAGAGCGAGAGCAATAATTCTAGCCTTAGACCTCCTCTGTAACTCAAAACTGGTAACCTGTAGAAATTTTTAAACATCGCCTATGGATTTTTTTAAGGGTAAAAGTTTGTCGCCATTCCACGAGCGCAAGCAATTTTGAAGGGCGACATGTTGGGTATCAATTTACTCGGCTAACCTTACTGTTAAAAATAAAATGCGTACTCTGCGCCAAACCTAATTTATAGTGTAGTAAACCAAATAATATATGCTGAAAAAAAAGCTGCTCCCCTAATTAAGTAATTGTGTTACTCAACGTACTGATAAAATGAAGTATAGGGGGCGCTCTAGAACACTAAGTGGTTGACTGAGCTGAATGGTTGATTGAACTCAAACAACTGATACTATATAAACAAATAAAGTGCAATGTGCCATAGATACTTGAAATATACACAAATGGTGAACACAAGTGATAATGACAATATATAGACCAATTAAGGCCGTGAAAAAGTCCCAAAAAAAACACAAAAATCCAGAAAAGTCTCCTGTGTTCAAATTCTTCTAAAGAGATCGTGAATATTCCTTCACCCGCTGATAAGAATACACCCCACGTGCTTCTTATATATAATCTGCTTACCAGAGAATGGTGACCCCTTTAATTAAAAAGCGAGTCAGAAGAAGCTTTAGCAGGAATATGCCTGCTACAATGGTGAAAGCTGTAGATATAAGGAACCTCTCCTCCGCAGAGATCATAGATGAAATATGTAAAAAGATAATAGGAACCAATAGCATAATCCTGTTTATTTAAAAATTAATAAGAATACAAATGCCACATGGAGAAGTGCCTTAACCCGTCACTGGGGCTGCAAGCGTGTCTGGTATCGGAAGGTGCCTCGCGGAAATGAATATACTTAAAAAAACTGCCAGATAAGAGCCCTTGCACACTGGGGCGGTTTGCAGGCGCTATTGCGCTAAAAATAGCGCCTGCAAACCGCCCCGAAAGTGCCGCTACTGTCATTCCAGTGTGAAAGCCCGAGGACTTGCACACTGGAGCGATGCGCTGGCAGGACGGTAAAAAAAGTCCTGCTAGCCGCATCTTCGGAGCGGTGAAGGAGCGGTGTGTATACCGCTCCTGCCCATTGAAATCAATGGGACGGCGCGGCTATACCGCCGGCAAAGCGCCTCTGCAGAGGCGCTTTGCGGTGGTATTTAACCCTTTCTCGGCCGCTAGCGGGGGGTAAAACCGCCCCGCTAGCGGCCGAATACCGACGGTAAAACGCCGCTAATAATAGCGGCGTTTTACCGCCGACGCCGCCCCCCGCCCCAGTGTGCAAGGGCTCTAAGGGTCATCTGTAGCTGAACACAAACTGTTCTGTTCTGACTAAAGTTGAATAATAGTTTACGGAACAGTTTGTGTTCAGCTAAAGATGACCCTTATCTGGCAGTTTTTTGAAGTATATTAATTTCTGTGAGGCACTTTCCGATACCAGACACGCTTGCAGCCGCGGTGCCGGGTCAAGGCACTTCTCCATGTAAGCAGCCATTTGACATTTATATTCTTAATAATTTTTAAATAAACAGGATTACGCTATTGTTTCCTATTATCTTTTTACATATTTCATCTATAATCTCTGCGGAGGACAGGTTCCTTATATTTACAGCTTTTACCATTGTAGCAGGCATATTCCAGCTAAAGCTTCTTCTGACTCGCTTTTTAATTAAAGGGGTCACCATTCTCTGGTAAGCAGATTATATATAAGGAGCACGTGGGGTGTATTCTTATCAGTCGCTGAAGGAATATTCACTTTCTCTTTGGAAGAATTTGAACACAGAAGACTTTTCTGGATTTCTTTGTGTTTTTTTGGGACTCTTCTTTTTTCACGGCCTTAATTGGTCTATATATATGTAGGAAGGCCAGTATGGTGGCCTGAATTTATGGGAGGAGCCCGGGGGTATTTAAGCAGCACCGCTCACCTGTGGTGCTTGTCGGTTTCCTGTGCGCGATATACGTCACTAAGCCGACTATTCGACATACCAGCGTCCGCAAGTTCTTGCCTCGCAGTTCCCGTATTCGATACTCCGTACTCAAAACTTTCGAAGTCCGCGTTTTCGTTATAGTCGTACCACGCGTCTGGCTTGGCTGTCGCAGGTAAGGTCCCGTCGGACTTTTCGTTTTCATTTCATGTCACTAAACCGTGAGTTCTAAATTTCGTTTCACCCGCATCGCACAAACTGCAATGTATATCGCTCGTACTTTCGATATGTCACAATTCGATAGCACAGCGACGCTGACGCCGCTTCATTTCTAGGATGTCGGTATTACTAAACAGCCATAGCCAGTCGCAAATTGCAAATTATCAAACCCATTTCAAAAACTCATTCGGACATTTCAAATCATTTCTCTTTTCTGAAAACATTTCAGGAAACTCATTTCGGACATTTCAAATCATTTCTCATTTCTGAAAACATTTCTAAACTCATTTCTGACATTTCAAATCATTTCTCATTTCAGTCACCTACCGCGCTCCGATTTGAATCCAATCGCACCAAAAGGTGCGCCGATTCGTTCCGGTGTGCCCCAGTTATTACGGCCTCATTTCTATACATGCTCCAGAGTTATGTTATTGTCAGTCAATTGTACCTCTGTCATGGTTATCATTTCATTCCACGTATCACGATCCGACATGAATTTAGTCGCATGAAAAATGCACCGATTCGTCTCGGCGTGCCCCAGGATTGGCCTCATTTCTATACATGCTCCAGAGTTACGTTTATCAGTCAATTGTATCTCTGTCATGGTTATCATTTCATTCCATGTATCACGTCCCGACATGAATTCAGTCGCATGAAAAATGCACCGATTCGTCTCGGCGTGCCCCAGGATTGGCCTCATTTCTATACATGCTCCAGAGTTACGTTTATCAGTCAATTGTATCTCTGTCATGGCTATCATTTCATTCCATGTATCACGTTCCGACATGAATCCAGTCGCATGGAAAATGCACCGATTCGTCTCGGCGTGCCCCAGGATTGGCCTCATTTCTATACATGCTCCAGAGTTACGTTTATCAATCAATGGTATCTCTGTCATGGTTATCATTTCATTTCCATGTATCACGTTCCGACATAAATTTAGTCGCATGAAAATGCACCGATTCATCTCGGCGTGCCCCAGGATTGGCCTCATTTCTATACATGCTCCAGAGTTACGTTTATCAATCAATTGTATCTCTGTCATGGTTATCATTTCATTCCCACGTATCACGTTCCGACAGGAATTCAGTCGCATGAAAATGCACCGATTCGTCTCGGCGTGCCCAGGATTGGCCACATTTCTGATACATGCTCCAGAAATCCGGATCATAGCTGAAATCGCAGACACCAGGGATTGACCCGTATCTCTGTCATGCAATTTCTATCATTTCACTCCCACAACGCATCACCGTTTCGAAACCAGTCGCATCCGAGGCGCACCGCTTCATCACGGCATGCATCACTGGTTCCGATCACATTTCATACCTACACCAGAGCTCGGTTAGTTGCCAGTCGCTAACACGGCACAACCAATTCGAGCCTCGGTCAAAACAATCATTTCTCTCATTTCATTTAATACTGCACTCCTACTCGAATCCAGATGCATCAAACAAGCACCGATTCGTCCCAGGAGCACCAATATTTCAGTTGCCTCATTTCAATACATGCTCCAGAGTCCGGTCCACGGTCGAACAAATCGTGACACGACCAGGCCGCACCTCTGTCATGCAGTTCATCCATTTCACAATCAAGGCAAACATTTCGAACCATTTTATTGTCACAAATTGCAAGCACCATACAAATCATTGCTCCAAGTTACTTAGCAATCCCTTCACGAATTGTCACCTTTCATCTTCCTCAGGTCAGTCAAAGTTCAGTAGGTCCACCCTGCACCAGGTTGGACGATATTCCCCCAGGTAAAAAAAAAAAAAGGGGGGAAAGGGAGAATAAGTCGGGTAAGTATGACTCAGCGGATCAAAGAAAAACTTGAAATTCATCTCACCCCCAATAGGTTACAGTCAACCAGGAAATAAAGCTCGAGATCCTCACCAGAGCAACCATGTCCCAGGCCGGCAGTGAAGACTTCACGGCCCCTCTATCACCTACTCCGGTTTCAGAAAGCGGCAGCGTGCAATCCCTCAGGGGATGGACTATCCCCAAACTGACGGCAGAGCTCAGACGCAGAGGTGTCCCCTTCCCCGCCACAGCGAGGAAAGGCGAGCTCTTCAAACTCCTCTTCCCCCCATCAGCAGCAGGACCCAGTACCCAACAGGCATCCCTCCAGTCCATATCATCGGCCATTTCGCAGTTACACACGATGGTGTCATCTCTATCCACCTCAGTGGCAGACGTCCAAGCCAGGGTGGCACTTCTGGAGGCCGGACCGGCCACGGCTGTCCCCGACCCAACGGCAATTCAGACCTTGACACCTCTTCCTACAGGTACCTCAGGCTCAAGCGCCATTGTCTACCCCTCCCATCTGGTCCCAACCAGTATCAGGAAGGACATTTTAGACGGCAAGGACGTCAACCTGGCCTCTCTCCTGATCTCCGTGCATGATTTAGCAGAAAATAAGGCCTACTCCTGGGGTGACATATCGGTGGTCCTTAAAGCCAAAGACCCCAGGCTGAACCGCAAGCTATCAGTCCCCGAATTTACCCTGGCCTTTGGCATGCTCAGAGATGTCCTGTGCTCAGCCACCCCTAGCAGGCGGGAAGAGCTGGACTTATACCTCCATACTGTGGTAGACTTGGGCCACAAGTATGGAGGTTTCGCATTCTACGATTATCATCGTTCCTTCTCAGCCAAGGCCGCCGCCAGATTCGCACAATACCAGGTCACCACAGATTGGAGTCTCATGGACACAGAGCTCTTCTGCCGCCACTTTGCCGGCTTACGCTCACCTCTGTGTGCAATTTGCCAGTCTTCCACCCACACTGCCACCTGGTGTGCCAATACGGCGATCAGACGGCCCTTCGAGTTCCCCTCTACCTCAGGTACAGTACAGGGCCAGTCAATCCCTGAACCAACGCCTCAGGTGGACAAACTCGGACGCCCAGTCCGAACCGTGGGAGGGGCAGCCATCTGTAACAACTACAACTATGGGTCCTGCAACTTCAGCCAATGCCGTCTACTTCACATCTGCACTATATGCCAAAGAGCACACCCTAGGAATTTGTGTGAAGTCAAGCAACACAAGAGGGCCTGACTAAGCCGAATCAACATCTTATGGCTAGGACTGTATCTCACTTCACACCCCACCCCTTCCCTGGCCACCTACCTTATCCAAGGCTTCACAGTAGGCTTTCACACCGGCCTCATCGCACTGCCCCATAGTACTCACGAATGCGCCAATCTTCGTTCGGCAGCCATCGACGAACAGGCCATAGATCAGCTCTTACAGGCAGAAGTAGATCGAGACTACGTAATAGGCCCTTTCACTTGCCCCCCTTTCAGCACATGGAGAGTCAGCCCTATTGGGCTTGTCAAGGGCAAATTCTCTAATAAACTGCGTTTGGTGTACGACTTGTCTGCGCCTCATTCTTCGCACATACCCAGTCTCAATTCCCTGATCCCCTCCGCAGAGTTTTCCCTAAAATATTCCTCCGTTGACATGGCAATACAAGCCATCATCAAATCAGGCACAGGTGCCTGGCTCTCCAAAGCCGACATATCGGATGCCTTCAAACTCCTGCCCATCCACCCATCCCTTTGGTGCTGGCATGGCATCAAATGGAAGGAAGCATATTATTTTGCTACGAAACTCACCTTCGGTTCGAAGAGTAGCCCGTGGCTCTTCGACACATTCGCACAGTCCCTCGTTTGGATACTATTACACAAGGGCCAATGCCATGAAGTCATCCATTACCTAGATGACTTCCTACTGATAGAACCGCCCAACAAAACCCCAGCAGATCTCGACAAACTTAGAGTTATTTTTGGAAACCTCAACGTTCCTATCGCCGAGCACAAAGTCGATGGTCCAGCAAACATCATCACCTTTCTCGGGGTCAGCTTGGATACCTGCGCAATGCAGGCCAGTCTCCCCCCCCCGACAAATTAACACGCATTAGGGCAGTCCTTCACGAGTTTACACACACCAAGGGCTGTACCAAAAAACAGTTGCAGTCTCTCCTGGGTATGCTCAACTTCGCTATGCGAATTATCCCACAAGGCCGCACATTTGTATCATGCCTGCTGAGATTTCTGTCAGAAACTCAAGACCCTGATCAGATTTTGAAATTAGACTCCGCAGCTATAGCGGACCTATCAATGTGGGAGGAATTCTTGTCCGCCTGGAATGGCATATCTCTATTTATACCTATGGTTTCGATCCATTCACCCCAGGTAGTGACTGACGCTGCAGCCTCCACAGGTTTCGCGGCAATTTTTGGCCATCATTGGTTTTCAGGACCCTGGCCTCAACAGATACTGTTGATACCCGGCTTTTCCCAAACATCTGCCCTCTTTGAGCTTTATCCCATAGTGGCAGCCGCACAACTCTGGGGCCACCACTGGACAGGACAAACCGTAGTCTTCACCACCGATAACCAGGCCACGGCAGACATCATCAACAGAGGCAGGTCCAAGTCCCTAGCAGTCATGTCCTTCCTGCGCAGGTTGGTACAACTGTCTTTACAACACCAGTTCAACATACACAGTGAATTCATTCCCGGCAGATACAACTCAGCAGCTGACGCACTATCACGTTTCAACTATTCCTCCTTTTTCAAACAGGTTCCCGATGCCGATCCAATGTCGGCCCCTATCCCCGTCTGGTCACAACTGACCCTGGACTAATGCAACATCTACACGGAGCTACGCAACTCATAAATAATTCCCTCTCCCGCAACACACTCAAAGCCTACCAGACAGCTTGGAAAGCTTTTAATAAATTCCTCACGCCCAGCCGCAAAGAACCAACAGATATCAAACAGGTACTGGCCTTCACGGCACACTGCCACACGCAGCTAGCCTTATCCTACAACACCATCCGGTTATACCTAGCCGGCATTCAACATTTCATGGCGCTTGAAGACCCGACGAAATCGTCACTGTTCTCATCTCACGCTATACGAGCCATCCTAAGGGGAATACAGAGACAACAACCAGTCATCAGCACTAAGCGCTTGCCCATTACGGGGCCCATCTTTAGGGACATGTCAAATATTCTGGCTACTTCGCCATTCGGCCTGCTCCCCAGCACGGTCTTACAAGCAGCTATATATTTAGCTTACTATGGGTTCTTGCGGCCTGGCGAATTCACCTCTAACAAACCCACAGACCAAGTACTATGCAGACGACACTTGCTTCGACACCAAGACCACTTTATCCTACACCTCGAGGTCTCTAAAACCCAGCAAATGGGCTCGGGAGTAAACATCCACCTCTACAGAACCAACAACAGCTGGTGTCCAGTCGCTGTACTCAACCGACTCCTATCTCTCCTGCCTGAGCAACCAGACAGCAGTCCCCTTCTACCATTTCCAGTCAAACCCTTAAACGCCTCTCAGTTTGTGAGCCACATAAGGATACTTCTCCGCAATCTTCACCTTAACCCCAGTCAGTATTCCGGACACTCTTTCCGCATCGGAGCAGCCTCCGCGGCGTCCCGCCACGGGGTGCCAGATCACATCATCAAAAGACTAGGCAGGTGGAAATCAGCCTGCTTCGCCCGGTACATCCCCAATCCACAAACTGAGATGGCACAGGCATTCTCCAAATTGGCTCAATAAGTAACTGAAAACCAATAAAAATCATAACCCTACCTGAATGTTTTTGCCCCCTTATTTTGGCATACCGGCCATGAGACCAAGGCACACTTTCAGGTCCATTTCATATGGTAAGTCCACACTTTTAGGTCTATTTCCGATGGTAAGTCTTATCTTTACTATAAGTGTTTTCTATGTCCATATCGGACATAGGGCTCCGACCATAAATATATATATATATATATATATATATATATATATATTGTCATTATCACTTGTGTTCACCATTTGTGTATATTTCAAATATCTATCACACATTGCACTTTATTGGTTTATATAGTATCAATTGTTTGAGTTCAATCAACCATTCAGCTTAGTCAATCACTTAGCGTTCTAGAGCGCCCTCTATACTTCATTTTATTACTAACTTAACTGTTGTCTTATTTTTTCATTTAAAAAAGTGTATTTTTTTTTTAAAAAGTGCGCTTGTAAGACTGCTGCGCAAATACGGTGTGACAAAGTATTGCAACAACTGCCATTTAATTCTCTAGGGTGTTAGAAAAAAAAAATTATATATATATATATATATATATAATGTTTGGGGGTTCTAAGTAATTTTCTAGCAAAAAAAAAAGATTTTAACAAACAATGTGTAAAAAAGAGGCTGAAGTGGTTAAGTAATTTTAAAATGAATGCTACCAAATCATAGTTTAGATATATCCATTCCGGCAGGTACACGGGACTCCATTGCAAATAAATTTCCATTTCCTTGGGCACAGCACTCTATAAAATATCTAGGAGTTCAAAAACCTTTGCACCTTTAACCACATGCCGACCAGCCGCCGCAGTTGTACTGCGGTAGAATGGCACGGCTGGGCGAAACAACGTTATGCAACATCGCTTCGGCCTGTGGTCACTAGGGGGCACGTGCGCGCTGCCCCGCTTGCCCCCCCGAGCCGATGCGAGTGCCCGGCGGTCTCGATCACCGACGGGCTCCCGCAATCCCCACTGAGTCACGAGAAAAATCGCAGATCCCTGCCATTACTAGTAAAAATAAAAAAACAAGTAAAAATGCTATAAATCTATCCCCTATTTTGTAGACGCTATAACTTTTGCGCAAACCAATGCGAAAAGAAGAATAAATATCGGCCTAAACTGAGGAAAAAAATAGTTTTTTTTTATATTTTTTGGGGGATATTTATTATAGCAAAAAGAAAAAAAATGATGCGTTTTTTTTTTTCAAAATTGTTGTTTTTTTGTTTTTAGTGCAAAAAATAAAAAAACGCAGAGGTGATCAAATACCACCAAAAGAAAGCTCTATTTGTGGGGGGAAAAAAGGGACATCAATTTTGTTTGGGTGCAAGGGTTCAAACGTTGCACAACCAAGCAATTGTCAGTTAAAGCGACGCATTGCTGAATCGCAAAAAAGTGCTCTGGTCAGGAAGGGGGTAAAGTCTTCCGGGCTGAAGCGGTTAAAAACTATAGGAGTTAAGTTACTGTCCACTTTGGAATAATATGCAGCAGCGTATCCATGCGTCATTCCTGGCTGGGAAGGATGTCCCTCTTTAAGATACTTTCTTTAAGAACATCCTCACTAGATTTCTCTATATTTTTCAAACCATTCCGATTAGGATCCCACGTTTATTTTTTCGATCAGCCTCCATATTACTTAAGTTTATTTGGTCAAGAGCTTCGGCAAGACTTCAGTATAAAATCCTGGGGAGGAGGAGAGACGCTGGGGAAGTAGGTCTGCCTCACCTAGAACTATACTATACAGAGGCACTACTAAGCAGAATATTAGATGGTTCCATTATGGCCCTCTTAAGCTGTGGGTCACTCTTGAGTCGGATTTATCACCAGTACCATTAACCTCTCTTCCATGGTTGCTTCCAATGGATCACCCGCCTTCTTTGCAGATAACACTCCTGCTTTCCTCGCTTTTATACGTCTGGGATAAGGCTATTGCTTCATATAGCATATCCTTGCAAAACTCTTCGTTCAGCGATGGACAAGGAGATTGGCTCCACTATTTCCAAATACTACACTTGTATGATGGATATGGCAAGGAGCGGCTTTGTAGGGATCTTACCAAGTTTGAGCAGCTTTGTCTTTCTGACCAAAATTTTTTACATACCCTTTCCAAAATATACGGAATCCTCCTGGCTCATGAATTTCCTCACCGTCCCTTCTCCCTCCGAGACTTGGAGTGAGAATTAAGTATTAAATTGGCTGTTGAGGAATGGGACAAAGTCTTTTTTCTTATATTTAAGTCAACCTTTGCTTCCCACTCGCAAGAAAGGAAACTATAAAATCGTAACCAGATGATATAGTTGCACTATTAAATAAAATCAACCCAGCTATACCAGACCTATGTTGGATATGTGGCAAGCCTGGTGGTACACATCTACACATGTGGTGGTCTTGCCCAGCAATAAAATCATACTGGTCTGCCATATTCCGTCTAAGCCACTTGATCACGGGCAAGAGTTGCCCAGAGGCCCAAGAGGTTGCCCTTTTATCTTTAAATTAGGGATCAATTATATCAAAAAGGAAATATTCAGGTTTTTGCTGATGACAGGTAGAGCTCTGATACCCAGATATTGAAAATAGACAGAAATACCAACATTACGGGAATGGGTTGCAGAAGTGAACCACATCATGCGCATGGAAGAGATGGTAGCTTCAGCTAATGAAAATTACTCTAAG
Organism: Lithobates septentrionalis; assembly: GCA_037952835.1. Lineage (NCBI taxonomy): Eukaryota > Metazoa > Chordata > Amphibia > Anura > Ranidae > Lithobates > Lithobates septentrionalis. The sequence continues at coordinate 1,773,606 of JBBDGP010000855.1, read as the reverse complement.
TTCAGGAAGATATGGATGCAATTTCTTGAATCTCCTATACTCTTATCCTTTATGAGTTAATAGACTTAGGCACCCCTCCATGAATAGCTACACTGGCACGATGTCTTGGGCTAGATACTATGAATTATTAGTTAGCTAAAAGTTTATGCATAGTGCTATATATGTAAAGGTACAGATACAAAAGCCTTCCCCCTGCATAATATTAAACTAGGATTGGTGGCCTGGCCGTCTCCCCCATTGGACGCCTTTTATTTTCTCACCCCCCCCCTTCTTTTTTTTTTTTCCTTTCTTTCTAGATCCCTCCAACCCCCAACCCCCCCCCCCCCTCCCCCAAATTTGTTGGATGAGATTGTTTTGTTAACGCTCTATTATATAATAACTATACAACTTTATGTAGATTGCTGCCATATGACGTGTTGAAATCGCTACCTTTTGCGGTTAGCCCCCAGTTGAGTCAACAATATCAATAAGAATTTTTTGATGTTATAACACTGCATTTTCCAACAACAATAAAAATATATTAAAACAAAGATTTGTGTGCGACTAAATAGAGTTTTGTGTGTGTGTGTGTTGTGTGTGCAAACCACTATATACACATTACAAATCATGCCTTCAACAAAGACATTGCTGTTTCTCTCTTTAAAAGAAAGATCAGAGCAGGAAAAAAAAAAAAAACATGATCATGTGATCAGTCTTATATTTGTGTGCCCTTTATAGCTAGACTAGCACATGTCTTGTAGAAGATGGTTTGTAAGGTTACACGTCCTACTGTACAGCACTCTATTTACTGCAGAGAGGAAGAGCGTGTGATTGGTGAGAGCAGAATTCCAATACTCTTCTTTCACCACCATGTGAAGGCCCAAAAACATCCACAGTAATCCTATGACCCACCCACATAAACTCCCAGAACTGCTACAAGTGACTCCCATAGCATGCCCTGAAATGACAGAGGCTCAAAGGATCATGAGACATGTAGTATCAGGACTGGTACAATTCAGCCAGGAGAAGGAGTGACATCACAGACACAGAAACCTGCTTTATACAGCTAAAGTAGGCAAGTTACACACAATCTGATACTGGGCTTGTGATTCTTTTACATGCACAATGCGTCTGTTTTGGGGAAAAAAAGCTGGAGTTCTTCTTTAAGGATAGTGATCATATGAAGTCATTTATTATCACATAGTTGTTTGGCTCCTCTTTAAATCCGAATAACAGAAACACACAATACAGACACACAAGGTGACACACAGAGGTTGAATTGGCAATTAAAGGTTAATTTCCCATATCCTACATCAGGGCTCAAAATCTCAAGTCCTGAGCTGCTCTCCAGGCCTTAAGAGTTACTCGCCACCATTTGCCCTGCCCCTATATGCCCTTGTGAATTATCATATTTTATCCAGATTATACAGAATATGCACATATACAGGTTTTCCATGGTTGCAAATGCCCCACAGCTCTCTTACCTCTCACAAATGCTCCTCCCAGCTCTCACAAATCCCCCCCCAGCTCTCTCAGCAATGCCCCCCCAGCTCTCACCAATACCCCTCCGTTCTCTCACCAATGCCACCCTCTCAACTCTCTCACTAATGCCCCCCCAGCTCTCTCACCAATGCTACCCCCCCAGCTCTCACCAATGCCCCCCAGCTCTCACCAATGCTACCCCCCAGCTCTTTCACTAATGCCCCCCCCAGCTCTCTCACCAATGCTGCCTCCAGCACCTTCACCAATGCTGCGCCCCAGCTCTCTCACATACAGTCAGGTCCATAAATATTGGGACATCGACACAATTTTAATCTTTTTGACTCTATATACCACCACAATGGATTTGAAATGAAACGAACAAGATGTTATTTAACTGCAGACTTTCAGCTTTAATTTGAGGGTATTTACATCCAAATCAGGCGAACGGTGTAGCAATTACAACAGTTTGTATATGTGCCTCCAACTTTTTGAGGGTCAAAAACTAATGGGACAGATTAACAATCATCCATCAAACTTTCACTTTTTAATACTTGGTTGCAAATCCTTTGCAGTCAATTACAGCCTGAAGTCTGGAACGCATAGACATCACCAGACGTTGGGTTTCATCCCTGGTGATGCTCTGCCAGGCCTCTACTGCAACTGTCTTCAGTTCCTGCTTGTTCTTGGGGCATTTTCCCTTCAGTTTTGTCTTCAGCAAGTGAAATGCATGCTGAATCGGATTCAGGTCAGGTGATTGACTTGGCCATTGCATAACATTCCACTTCTTTCCCTTAAAAAACCCTTTGGTTGCTTTCGCAGTATGCTTCGGGTCATTGTCCATCTGCACTGTGAAGCGCCGTCCATTGAGTTCTGAAGCATTTTGCTGAATATGAGCAGATAATATTGCCCGAAACACTTCAGAATTTATCCTGCTGCTTTTGTCAGCAGTCACATCAACAATAAATACAAGAGAACCAGTTCCATTGGCATCCATACATGCCCACGCCATGACACTACCACCACCATGCTTCACTGATGAGGTGGCATGCTTTGGATCATGAGCAGTTCCTTTCCTTCTCCATACTCTTCTCATCACTCTGGTACAAGTTGATCTTGGCCTTATCTGTCCATAGGATGTTGTTCCAGAACTGTTAAGGCTTTTTTAGATGTTGTTTGGCAAACTCTAATCTGTTGACATATTAGTGTGACAGCAGGTAAAATCGCCTGATTGCATCCAGGATGGCAAATATGTGTATCCCAGATTCAGGCTCTATGCCGATTTGTACCACTAGGGGGAAGTGCTGAGAGTCCTGCAGGGGTAGAGGTAATGAGCCAAGCTGAATTAAATTGGCTCATTAGGGTCTCTACAAAAACTCCCAGCATGCAAAGGGAGTTGCTCCATTTTGGAACCAGTTTTGTGCCTGTTTAGACTGGGGAGCCTGATACCTGTTTGTGCGGTGAGACAATGCCTGTGTGGCAAGCCTCTTTAACAGGGAGATAGGTGCTGGGGGCAGCACAAGGCTGCTCCTAGCTGATAGTCAGGGAACCTGTGTGTAGTAAGTGGCCAAGTTGACAAGGATTTATTTTCATGTCTTTTTATTTTGCTGTTTTTGGACTATTGTAAATAGTGTAAATAAACCGCACCTTTTGTTTTTTCACCTCCACTGTTGTTTGCTGTGCCTAATTTTTGTGTAGTGAACCCATGCAGGGTGTCACACACACCTGCTGCCGAGCTAACCCCCTCACAATAGGAAAAATGGAATAACAAAACGGCAAAATAATATTATAGAGTTATTCAAGATGACTGATTGTAATTATTATTAATAGGTTGTTCATTTAAAATTACCAATGTATTTATCCACATGAAAAAAATTATGAGGCACTGATTGGCAGCACTGTATAGCGGTACTGATGGGCACTGATTAGCAGCACTGGATGGCACTGATTTGCAGCACTCACTAAAGGGACCGATGTCCCTCCAACAGAAGCCAGTTAACGTCTTGCTTCTTTTCTTCACGCTGACAGCGTGAAGAAAAAAAGAAGCTGGAAACCGACTTCTGTTTACTTCCGTGATCAGCTGTCATTGGCTGACAGCTGATAACGTGGTAAAGGGCCCGCTGTGATCAGCCGAGTCCCAAGGACTTGGCGATCACAGAGCACGCCCTTAAAACAGGAGGACGTCTATGTACACCCTCCTGGCATTTTAAGCCCGCACTGTAGCCTTCTTTAGGCTATAGGGCGGGCGCAAAGTGGTTAAAGCAGTGTGTGCCATCTATATATGTATTAATGTATGTGAGGAGAAATGAATAAATCAATCGTACCTTCATATGACCAACATAAACATATATAGTGCATAAAAAAGGCGTTGTACATAGGAGAGAAAATAATAAAGGATAAAAAATAGATGGTGAGATGGAAAAAGAATGACAAGGGAATGAATTGAAACATTGCAAAGAGGAAATAACAAATTACACATAATAGTGAAAAATGTCCTATTGCCCGGGCCCCCCTGCTGGCCGTGCCTGGTACAACAGGGCCAGTTGTACTGGCTTATCAGCGGCCTTGGCTGAGGTGGTTGGGATGCAGCTTCTCATGCAGGTGGATCTTCTGGAGATGGAAGCCTGGGACTAGCTGAGCACTGCTGATATATCTGGTCCTGTCCTTTCCTCCTGGGCAACTGGGGCTAGGGGAAAATCAATGGGGTGGGGGGGGGGGGGGGTCGGAGGTAGGGAGGACGTGGACTCCAAAATTCTGTGCACCATACCCCCACTGTGCAGCTATGTTTTTTTTAAACTTCTCCGGGCCCCGTATGTTCAGTGTGTGCCGGGGGGACAGAAAGTGGACTATTTAACCACTTTTGGGTTTAGGCAGATTAATCCACAGCAGCGCTCCCAACCGGCCCCAGTGTACTGATATAGAAGAGGCCAGCCTTCACTTTAACCACTTCCGAACCACCTGCCGTAGATATACGTCGGTACTTTGACATTAAGTACCGGGGTTATGGCAGCAGATAGCTGCCATAACCCTGGTAATTTCTTCAACGGCGGGCGGTCCGCTTTGAGTTAAAAGTGGTCTCCACAGTGGATTCATCAGTTTTTACATCAGTTATTTACATCCACGAAGAAAGACCGCTGCGCAAATACAGCATGACATAAAATATTGCAACAACCACCATTTTATTCTCTAGGGTCTCTGCTAAAAATATATATATATATATATATATATATATAATGTTTGGGGGTTCCAAGTAATTTTCTAGTAAAAAATACTGATTTTAACTTGTAAGCAACGAATGTCAAAAAAAGGTTTAGTGGTTAAACTGCCCTCATTTACAGACCGAAGTTCATTCCTTTGACCTAAAGAACGGAGAGATGCATTGGGGTTAATTTACTAAAGGCAAAAAACTGTGCACTTCGCAATTGCAGAACTGTTCGGCGGCTGTCCACTGTAACAAAGCCCTGCCTCCTAGATTGTGATAGACGGAACACTGATTTAATTTCCCTGCATTGGATCAGTGTTCCGTCTATCACGATCTAGGAGGCGGAGCTTTGTTACAGTGAGTGGACGGCCGCCGAACAGTTCAGACCCCAGCTCCATGACACAGAGCGAGATTTCCTCTCTGTGTGTATTTTGTTACACAAGCGGAGGGAGGGAGGGAGAGGAGGGAGGACTCTGCACTTAGATCAGCCCTGTGCACCGCTGCAGGAGGGGCACTGGTTGGAGATTTTTTTTATTCAATTCTGCATGCATTCTTCTTGGCTCAGTGCATCCCTACTTCTTGCAGACATCCCAATCTGCAAAAACTAATTTCAGGAAGGTGGTAAACTCATTTCAAGGAGGTGGCGATTCACAATTTGGTCCACCACAAAATGGCTGCCAGCCGGAGCCCTAATTACAAGGACAGGTTGATTGTTTAGTGTTGATGGGGATGCTAGGAGCCAAAGCTGTTTGCAGAGACGTCTGCGAGGACAGAGTCGGCCTTCACAGCTGTTCCCCGCGACGATCATTCCCGGGAGGTCGGGAGGCGCTTGCGGGTGTGCGGGAGCCACCGCAGAAATGCGGGAGACTTGAGATGTCTGTTCTTGCCATGTTTTGTTAAGGATTGTGCCATTCTGTTATGACCTACAGTTAAATATGAATCCCATAAGAAAAAAAATAAATAAAAGGAATGTGTTTTGACTGCTCACTCATGTTTTCTTTAAAAATTGTACAATTGTATATTACCAATTATCCAAGGGTGTGTAGTTTGAGCAGAACTGTATATACTTATGGTTAATGTCAGGGGTGTTGCTAGGTCTTCAAAAGGACTGGGGCTAGAGCCCATAGCATCGGTCACCAACATTTTTGCAGGCCTGTGGGGGGGTAAGACATAGTTCACGGGCAATGGCTGGTGTTGGCCCTTCAATCATCATGGCACCATGGTTGATATGGTGTCAGGGTGATTGAAGCGCATTGTTTCTATTGTAACATCCTAATATATAATGAAGTGGTTCAAATCACCATAATGCAGAATCAGTGGGAGCCCTGGGCGTGTCACTTGCCCTATCTCCTGCCACCAGATGCACCGTGTTACTTGCCACCATCACCTGTCATCTCTGCTTGTCCACCCGCTAACTTCTCTCATCTCCTCCATCTGTCTCATGCAGCCAGCCTGCCCGCCGCAGCAGTTGCGGCCGCGACCTGCTGGTTAGGAAGGGACCCTGCGGCAAGAGACTCGGGGCTAAAGGCTCAAGATTCGGGGCTATAGCCCCAAAAGCCACCCCCTAGCAAGCTCCCGGTTAATGTTATATGCTGGTTGCAGTAAATCCCTTGCTCCCAATTCCTCTGAATAGATTACTGGCTAATTCCTACAAAGGGATTCCTATTTGTGGGGACCCAGTGCACTCTTCTACTTAGCAAAGGTCCTGGATCTCTTATTTAACTCAGGTTTAGCATACTTACCAACTGTCCTGAATTTTCTGGGACACTCCCAGGATTTGGACCCATTTTCCAATTTTAGCGTCTCCCGGGAAATTCTTTTTTTCCCGATTTTTCACGGCTCCCCGCCGCCTTCGCTAGAGGTCCGCGGCCGTCGGAGACATTGTCTCCAACGGCCGCCATTTTACTGAAGACCAAGAGGCAGAACCAGCCGGGTGGCTGACAACAGAAATTGAGCTGCGGCACCGCTCACCCCCGCCCCACTGCCGGTCTGTTTGTGACCTGTTGTGGAAAGGATTGGGGGGTGGGCGGTGCCGCAGCTCAATTTCTATTGAAGCCACTCGGCCGGCTCCACCTCTATCTTGATTACCTCGGCCAGTTACTGATAATGTATAGTAATGGCGGCGGAAGCACCGCTGCAAGCACACCGGATGTAAGGAGGGGCTATGCTGGGGACACCTGATGCAAGGAGGAGCTCTGCTGGGGGCACCTGATGCAAGGACAGACTCTGCTGGGGGCACTCGATGCAAGGACAGACTCTGCTTGGGGCACCTGATGCAAGGACAGACTCTGCTGGGGGCACCCGATGGCATCTGGTGGCAGGCGACACGCTCAGGGGTCCCACTGATTCTGCATTATGGTGAGTTTTACAATCATTGGAGGCTGCTGTGATTGCGATTGCTTATTAAAGAGATCACATGGTATAGAGCTGCTCAGACTGGCACTGTACACACTGGCAAATTCAATAAAGCATTTACATAATTTTTCTAGTGGTAGGTACCTTTATAACTACTTGTGCCTACTTCAGGCAACAATTTGTGAAAGTTTTGGTAACAGTACTATTTTGTGACATGTTCAAGTAGTTCTTACTACACCCAGGTAAAAAACTTGTCGCCATGGCTGCAACATATTCTTAAAGTGGAACAAGGGATCTATACTCTTGCCTTTCCCTCAATGGTTCCTGTCCCTTGCCATCTTCTCTTGTGTGCGGTTTTCGACATTGGTTGTAATTAGAACTAGCTCTGAGCTACAGTACTGTGTGACAAAGTCAGGTCTGATCACCGTCACCTTCACCAACTTGTGACCAATGACTGGCCAAATGCACGCCACGCTGTGACTGATATGTAACAATGACACCCTCGGCTTCACCTCGCGGGACCACACAGACTGACAGCGATTGTCACTGATTAAGCCATTAATCCTTTCAACCCCCTAACTGCCACTAGACCAGGGGTCTCAAACTGGTGGCCCTCCAGCTGTTGCAGAACTACAATTCCCATGAGGCATTGCAAGGCTGACGGTTACAAGCCTGACTCCCATAGGCAGAGGCATGATGGGACTTGTAGTTCCGCAACAGCTGGAGGGCCGCCAGTTTGAGACCCCTGCACTAGACAGATCTGGGCCTATTAAACACTCTATTGGCAAACATACATGGTTAGAAAATCGACCGATCGCTCGACTGCCGACCATCGAAACAGCGTTCGTTGGTCAAAATCGATGCAAGATTAATCAATCAAAAAAAATCTTTAAATGAGCAATCGATTTTATACGTAGGGTTGACGTCTCACGTACAAATGGGGTCGTCTACTAGTTCCGCTCATGCGTGATAATGTTCAAGAGATGTTTTACGGACAACTTTCCCACCAAGTAATAGAATATCGTTCATTCGCAAGCGATACGACACAATTTCACTCACATTATCGATTATCGGGTATTACTTGCTGGGCATGAACGAGTAGAAAAACGGCCGATCGTTCGCAGAATGCAAATTTTCTCCTGATTTTCTTATCGTGTATTCCTGCCATAAGTCTGCCCTATAGCAATTCTACTGCTACAGGGCGGCAGCTGTGCGATAGATCACCTATATATACATGATCCGACACCTCTGGGTAGGGGGTGCACATGCGTGCCACCGCCGGCTTGCTTCTGCTGTGATTACATACAGCAAAAGACAATTGGCATGTGCCGGGTACTCAACACCTGCTAGCACCCATCGATTGTCAGACAGAGAAACAGAACTGAGATCTTCCCATTAGGGATGGGTCGAACGGACCCCTGTTCGGTTCAGACCAGAACTTCCGAACACCGCGAACGTTCGGACCCAAACACCGAACCCAATTAAAGTCAATGGGACCCGAACATTAAGTATCAAAAGTGCCCATTTTGAAGGCTTAAATGCAAGTAATTAGGCATACAATGGTCATAGGGGTCTGGGTCCTGCCCTGGTGGACATGGATCAATAAAAAAAAAAGTTTGTGAAAAACGTCATTTTTAAATGAGCAGTGATTTTTTGATTTTTAAAGTGAAAGCCTAAACATGAAAAATTGGCCACAATGTAGTGCACTGGGAACAAGATTAGAGATTTTTTGAATAAATTCTAGTGTCACTTTGACTTTGGATAGGAGGTGCAATAAAATTGGTCTTTGGGTGTCAGTGGCGCCTTCCCACCGTAACCCTTGTAGGAGATCAGACTCAATGCAGGGACAAACTCACAGTCTCCTTAGGAAAACACCATGTTTAATGCACAGGAGATTTCCAAACAGAAGAAAAAGTGCATCTTGCCATCAATCACCCAAAAATAAACTTCTGCTCTACTGAGCCTTACTGTGTCCATAGTCTGACCAGTCCTTGGTTATGTAGCAAATGTCCTTCCAAACGCAAACACTTTGTATCCAAAGTTAGAGAAAACAAGCAGCCATGCTCCTAGTTGCCTCCTAACATGGAAACACACAGTCTCTCTGATAGCTAGGACCAGCTGCCTTAATCAAGACCTGCAAGGAAAACATTAAGCTGCGGTCCACGGACTTGGGAGTCTGTCCCACCCAGAGCTCTATCAGACTCCCAATAAAACCAGCCCCGGAACAGACATTACCAACACAGGGTAAAGAACTATCCTTCTTTACCCTGAAGTTTTTGCTGGTATTACCTTAGATTGTAAATCTAAGAACATATATCCCATCAATTACTTTTCCTGTCATTTTACCTTGTTTCACAGGCACCCTGCTACATATCTCCCCCCTCTGCTCAAACTCGGGGGGTTGAGTACCTTGGGCAAACAGACTGTAAACTCTGGAGAGGGCATCAGCGTTAGCTTGTTGTCCCTAAGGGCCAACTACTGAGGATACGCAGAAACAGACACACCTGAAGATTTTGATGCACAGGCCGACATTCTTATACACAGATTCCATGAGAAGGACTGTGCAATTGATAACCTCAGGAAATGAAAACAAGAAATCATGGGGATGGATAGGAACAACCTACTCCAAAATAAGAACAGGAATTAGAATAAACAAACTGATTTAGACTTTATAACTGAGTTTAATAGCCAGTAAAAGGATTTTGAACGCATCATGAAGAAATAGTGGCCTATCCTTAGAGAGGACCACGTTCTGGCTAAAATTCTGCCTGCTAAACCTAAATTTGTGTACTGAGGAACAATCTAGGACAATAACGTCATAGACCCCCCTAAACCTATTAAAATCTTTTCTGATATGAAAGGTTTTTATAGATGCCATAGATGCCTACCCTGCAAAGTTAGCAAGAGACAACCAAGGAAGAAGACATCTTTTAAATCACTTAATGACCACAAGGAGTACCAAATAAAACATCTAATTACATGTCCCAGTATCCATGTTACATACGTCATTGAATGCCCATGTCACCTCCAATATGTGGATAGAATTACTCGCCCACTCTTTGTTCGTATACGGGAGCACATTAAAAATATCAGAAAAGGATTTCCTAACCACAGTCTATCAAGACATTTTGATGAGGTGCACCATAGAGACCCGAGTGGGCTTATATTCTATGGCATAGATCTAGTTCAGTATCATTGGAGGGGGGCGAACAAGGAAACCTTAATTTCTAGGAACGAAACCAGCTGGATATACCAGCTGGGATCCCTTGCCCCCAAAGGGCTTAACCTTGACATAGATCTCAATTGTTTTATAGCCAACCCATAATTAATTCCAGCTGTGGTGGGAGAATGGGCAGATTGCCTGATGGGTAGTACAAATTTGGATACTGTATCATTTATCTACACCAATATGCCACATACCAGTTGAGCTTGGGTATATGTCGGGATCCATCTTATGGGATGGGAGTGGGGCATCTATTACAATATTTCTTTGGCTCTCTGCATACCATCCATTGGTGTATGTACACCAATGGATGGTATAAGGTCTCTCTAAACACTAACCTTTAGTTTCGGCCAGTCTAATGCCCCGTACACACGGTCGGATTTTCGGACGGAAAATGTGTGATAGGACCTTGTTGTCGGAAATTCCGACCGTGTGTGGGCTCCATCACACATTTTCCATCGGAATTTCCGACACACAAAGTTTGAGAGCAGGATATAAAATTTTCCGACAACAAAATCCATTGTCGGAAATTCCGATCGTGTGTACACAAATCCGACGGACAAAGTGCCACGCATGCTCAGAATAAATAAAGAGATGAAAGCTATTGGCCACTGCCCGTTTATAGTCCTGACGTACGTGTTTTACGTCACCGCGTTCAGAATGATCGGATTTTCCCACAACTTTGTGTGACCGTGTGTATGCAAGGCAAGTTTGAGCCAACATCCGTCGGAAAAAATCCTAGGATTTTGTTGTCGGAATGTCCGAACAAAGTCCGACCGTGTGTACGGGGCATTAGACTTAGGACTGACTTTCTGACATCCACGATGTATAGTTTCATATTTTTATGGTTTCCATTTTTACTGTTAATTCCCATTATGCAGGTACCATCCTTTTATAACATACACATAAATTTTTCCTATGTACCACTACCTAGTTTGTAGAGTATAGCAGCCTTCTGGCCAGTCATAACCAGCTTTACCAGGTAGGACCTGAGTTTGCAAAAAAAAAAAAAAAAAAAATTTGTGATGATTGGGAGTCTCTGGTATAGTATTTATTCTGACTACCTCTCTTTATGTGATATCAGAGGACCCATTTATACACATTTAAATCCCCTTAATTGATGTTTCAGTTATATACTTATTTTTAGTTCATCGGCTATTTTAACATACATTTTTATTTTCTATTGACCGTATATAACATTATTAGATAAAGTATAATGACTGCGCTTAGGACAATGTATCGGTATGCAGCCCCCCTAAAGAAGCTCCCAAGAGGTGCTTCAGAAATGAATATATATGTGAATGGGGTGGTGGCGCTCCCTAAACTTGGTTGGGCAGATAGATGGCAGAAAATGACAGTAGTAATATAGACCAATGTACTGGCTCCACGGCGGACACCCCACCGGAGCAGGTTGTGTAAATATATACCAGACAACAGTGAGGTAACAGCACTCCCTATAAGGGGTATTAAGCATAGGTAAGTGTGCAAACTAAAAATAAAAATATAAAATAATGAGAAATAATAATAATGGAAATATCCCACTAGCTGCGGGATTGTGCATGTGACCGAAAACTAGTATGCATGCAATCTCCTCCCCTTATATAGTGGTGTTAGGTGTGACTACCCTGATTAAAATGCATTGCATGTAACACCGTACACATTGCCTAAATTGAACCTTTCACATATGTGCACACACTTAGGTAGGAAGTGATACTAAACCTGTGACCAAAAATCAAATAGTGGTAACCTCAACATAAAGAGGTAACATATCTACCACATTATAAGCCCATAAACATAATCAGTGAACAAAAAATCAGTGAACAAAAAATCGCTTAAACCTTAATTGATTTTAAAACTTAATCAGTTTATAAATTGTTTCATATAAAGCCAGTCCGTGATTATGAGGGTGTCTTCAACACGGTGAAACTAAACTCTCAAAAAGCGTGACTAGAGTGCATTCAGCGTCCTTGGTGACTTAGTGCTCCCCCTCAAGGATCCCCACTCACTAGAGCCATTCACCCCAAAGGGGTATTTTGCATGTAAGCGTAGCCTCTACGATCTCCCTGTCGACGTAGTGGATGGATTTCCTGGGGTGATCCTCAGCATTCACAGGAAATTGGAGCTTTGTCACTCATATAAACAGAAGAGATAATGGACTCCCATGGTGTAGTAATTAAAATCAAATTTATTCCAACATAAAAATTCTTCCAATAAAAGATACTGAGTCCAGCACAGCTGACTAAATTAATCCAGCAGCCAACGATAAGTATATACACCAAGGGTAGTGATGAGCAAGCAATATGTGACTAGCACAATAATGCCCTGATAATATAAAAAACCCAACCGGACGACCTGTGTCGCAAGGCGGAACGGAACCGATTGTTTGTGCTCCACCTGCGTTCCACCGGCCTGAATCCCGGAAATGACGTAGCGTGCGTGGCGCCGTCGTACGCGTTTCGTCATAGACGTCCTCAGCGACGGTACCCGCACGCCACAGACTACCACAGGTCCTTCTACCATGCCTGGGGTAGAGATCGCTGAGGCCTTGTCCGTAAGCCAAAAACAAGAAACCAAGGAATTTCTGATAAGAAATAGGGAGTTCTTCTCTGATCTTCCAGGGGTAACCTCAGTAGTAAAGCATAATATTGTGACCGAGCCAGGGGTGAAAGTTAATTTAAAACCTTATCTCATCCCAGAAGCTCGACGCCAAGTAGTTTCAGAGGAAATAAGGAGGATGTTGGATGTTGAGGTAATAGAAGAGTCCCATAGTGAGTGGTGTAGTCCAATCGCCCTTATTCCAAAGCCGGATGGAAGCATACGATTTTTTAATGATTTCCGAAAGTTAAATGAGGTGTCAAAATTTGACGCTTATCCAATGCCCAGGGTAGATGAATTAAATGAGCGTCTAGGACATGCTTGATATATCACCACCCTGGACCTTACGAAGGGGTATTGGCAAATACCACTTACAGAACGTGCAAAAGAGAAGACAGCCTTTTCCACTCCTGAGAGCCACTGGCAGTACAAGAGGATGCCATTCGGCCTACATGGGGCCCCCCCCCCACTTTTCAGAGGATGATGGATCGCATCGTTAAACCCCACCAAGCCTATGCATCTGCGTATTTAGATGACGTGGTCATATTTAGTGCAGACTGGGAGAGCCACTTACCTAAAGTGCAGGCTGTTATTAACACCCTCCAGGGTGAGGGTCTGACAGCCAATCCTAAGAAGTGTGATGTGGGATTAGAGGAGGCCTGATATCTGGGGTACATTATTGGCAGGGGGATAGTACAACCCCAAGTCACAAAGATCTAAGCAATCCAAAGTTGGCCAATACCCCTGAATAAAAAACAGGTTGGGGCTTTTTTGGGGTTAGTAGGCTATTAGAGAAGGTTTGTCCCCAATTTTGCTACATTGGCCGCTCCCCTTACAGATCTTACCAGGGGGGGGGGGGGAGTTCACAGGAGTAACTTGGTCCCCAGAAGCTGAGAAAGCTTTCCAGAACCTAAAGACAGATCTGTGTAATAGCCCTGTCTTAATCACCCCAGATTTCACACAGGAATTTATAGTGCAGACGGATGCTTCAGAAGTGAGGGTCCTGTGGTAAAGGGTGCTTGGACCATAAGGGATTCTCTGTCTGTCCAGGGCTTCAATAGATTGACATGGTAGATTTGGTAGGGTTTCCTTTTACCAGGCTGATGTACTCTATAGTTAACTTCCCCTACCTGTTCTATGACCTCGTATGGCCCTTGCCATTTCGCCAGAAATTTGCTCTCCACCGTAGGTACCAGCACAAAAATTCTGTCACCGGGGTTAAAGGTTCAGATCCTGGCAGTACGGTTATAGACTCTAGCCTGAGCCTGCTGAGCCTTTTGCAAGTGGGACTTTTCCAATTCGGTCTTGCATTTGAGCAATATGTTCCACTACACTTTTGAGTGGGGTTGCCTCTTGTTCCCAGGTCTCTTTTGCTATATCCAATAGGCTCCTCGGGTGTCTGCCATACAGCAACTCGAAAGGGGAAAAGCCGGTGGAGGCTTGGGGTACCTCCCGTATAGCAAACTTGAGATAGGGCAAGAGGTAATCCCAGTCCCTACCATCTGCCACTGCCACTCGCTTTAACATTCCTTTAAGAGTTGTTGAACCTTTCCACTAGACCATCCGTTTGTGGGTGGTACACAGAAGTGTGTAAGTGATTAATTTTAAACACTTTACATAACTCTTTAGTAACCTTCGACATGAAGGGCGTGCCCTGGTCAGTTAGCAGCTCCCGAGGAATACCCACACGTGAAAATATAAGAGAAAGCTCTTTAGCAATACTCTTAGCTGAGGGGTTCCTTAACGGGATTGCCTCTGGATACCAGGTGGCATAGTCCAAGACAACTAGGATATACTTGTGCCCCCGAGCGGACTTAACCAAGGGACCCACAATATCCATGACAATCCTGTCAAAGGGCACCTCAATGATGGGTAAAGGTACCAATGGACTCCAGAAACGTGAGACCGGAGCAGTGATCTGACAAACTGGGCAAGATTCACAGTACATTTTTACCTCTGTGTAAGCCTGGCCAATAAAACCGTTGCAATACTCTTTCCTTAGGTTTATCCACCTCCAGATGTCCCCCAAGAACATGAGAATGTGCCAGGTCCAGTACCATGCGTCTAAGTGGTTAAGGTACTAGCAACTGTTCAAGTCTCTCTCTTCGAACTTCATCAACTCTATATAAAAGGTCATTTTCCATAGCAAAATGTGGAATATGGCCTCCTCCCCTGGCTATTGGGGTACTCCATTTATCACTTTTACCTATTCCCTTGCCCTAGCTAAAGTGGGGTCCCTAAGCTGGGCTGTGCCAACGTTTTCCCGGGTCGTGGGCATGTCCGGCAGGTCTAACTCTGGATGGGGGTTCTTTGTGTCACCTGCAAGGACCCCTAAGGGAAAATGGGCAGACTCTTTCTCTTCGTTCTGCTCCTTCAACGGTTCTGGGCAGTAGGAATCTGATCCAGCTGGGGGCCTTGCTCCCTTGGCGTTATCCCATAAATCCCAGAAAAAATGGAAGTCTTGTCCAAGGACAGTGTTATAAATGAGATTTGGGACTACTCCAACCTCATAGTCCATAGTGCCACAGGGAGATTTGATAGATACAATGGCCATGGGGTAGCACTTGGTATCCCCATGACTACAAACCACACCCATTAGCTGGGGACAGTTGAAGTCACGAGCGGTGACGTAACGCGTAGGGTGTGGCAGAGAGCCGACTTTACCGGAAGTCACGTAAGGAGGCGCCTCGGACGCCGCTCCTTCAGTGTTTATACTGCTTTTAATGTAAGAGACCACCTTTTAAGATACAAATAAACAAGTTTACTTAAAATACTACACTATTGGAGGCTTCCTCTCTCCTCCCCCTCCCCCCACCGGGCCAGCGCAGCCTAGGTGGAAAAATCCCTTCTTTTTTAATAGGTGGCTGTCAGATTGAGAGGATAATTCGGCCATCATCATACCAGCATGCTGTAACGCACAACACCATTTTAAAGCTACACATTGATGCCCGAATCCCCTTCTCTTAAGGTGAGAGTTTAGAGAGCCTGTTTAGGCCGGCAGTCTTTATATGAAGATTACCAGCATTACCACCGTATATGTGTATCTCTCTATCCATCTGATCCCAGCGGATATAATTCACTGTTTATGAACTTTTTATCCCAATATTTATTCACTTGGACTTTTTTGGGGTTAATCACTTTGCTTTTGCACATTTTTGCACAATATTATATACAATATTGGATGTGAGGAATTTTCCTGATTTATGAATTTTTATTCCAATATTATTCACTTCACTGGTTTTTTGGAGTTAATGTTTTTACACATTTATGCACAAATATTATACACAATATCTAATGTGAGAATTTTTATGTGAGTTATTTTATGTAGTTTTATATGATAGATTTGATGCGCAAAATCTTTCTACTTTTATAATTTTTTTAACACGTTTTTTTTGTAAAAAAAAATGTTTTGTGCTTTAAAAAAAACAAAACAGTAAAATTAGCCCAATTTTTTTATGCATAATGTGAAAGATGAAGTTACGCCGAGTAAATAGATACCCAACATGTCACCTTTCAAAATTGCATGCGCTTGTGGAATGGCACCAAACTTCGCTACTCAAAAATCCCCATAGGCGACGCTTTAAAATTTTTTACTGGTTACATGTTTTGAGTTACAGAGGAGGTCTAGGGCCAAAATTATTGCACTCGCTCTACCGATCGCAGTGATACCTCACATGTGTGGTTTGAACACCGTTTTCATATGTGGGCGGGACTTACGTATGCGTTCGCTTCTGCATGCGAGCACACGGGGACAGGAGCGCTTTAAAACATTTTTTTTTTTTTTATTGTTCATTTTACTTTATTTATTTTAGTTTGATGCTTTTTTCCAAAAATTTTTTTTTTGACCACTTTTTATTCCTATTACAAGGAATGTAAACATCCCTTGTAATAGGAATATGGCATGACAGGTCCTCTTTACAGTGAGATATGGGGTCAATAAGACCCCACATCTCACCTCTAGATTGGGAAGCCTGAAATAAAAAAAAAATAAAAAAAAAGATCCTGGCTTCGATCGTAGCGGTGAGTCGGTAGAAGCACCGGAGGGCGGCGGGAGGGGGGGACATCCCCTCTCGCCTCCCGTAAGAACGATCAAGCAGTGGAACAGCCACTATGATCATTTTTATGGTGTAGGGAATCGGCGGCTGAAAAAGCTGATATCTGAATGATGCCTGTAGCTGCACCCATCATTCAGATATCCCCGCACAAAGTCAAGGACGTTGTATGACAGCCGGCGGGCGGGAAGTGGTTAAAACGCATTTTTTTCTTTTAACACAAAGTTGTCCATTTATACAATATTTCTAACACATAGCATGTACACACCAAAAATGACACCCCAAAATAGATTCTCCTACTCCTCCTGAGTACAGCGATATCACATGTGTGAGACTTCCACAGCCTGGCCACATACAGAGGCCGAGTATAGCCGAGTATGGCTGAGCATGGCAGAGCATGGCAGAGCATGGCTCGGTATGGCTGAGTATGGCTGGGTATGGCCGGGTATGGCTGGGTATGGCAGGGTATGGCAGAGTATGGCTGAGTATGGCGGGGTATTGCAGGGTATGGCTGAGTATGGCGGGGTATTGCAGGGTATTGCAGAGTACTGCGGGGTATTGCAGAGTACTGCGGGGTATTGCAGAGTATTGCGGGGTATTGCAGAGTATTGTGGGGTATTGCGGGGTATTGCAGAGTACTGCGGGGTATTGCAGTGTACTGCTGGGTATTGCAGTGTACTGCTGGGTATTGCAGTGTACTGCGGGGTATTGCAGTGTACTGCGGGGTATTGCAGAGTACTGCGGGGTATTGCAGAGTACTGCGGGGTATTGCAGAGTATTGCGGGGTATTGCAGAGTACTGCGGGGTATTGCAGAGTACTGCTGGGTATTGCAGTGTACTGCGGGGTATTGCAGAGTACTGCGGGGTATTGCAGGGTATTGTAGAGTATTGCGGGGTATTGGAGAGTATTGCGGGGTATTGCAGAGTATTGTGGGGTATTGCAGAGTACTGCGGGGTATTGGAGAGTATTGCGGGGTATTGCAGAGTACTGCAGGGTATTGCAGGGTATTGCAGGGTATTGCAGAGTATTGCAGGGTATTGCAGAGTATTGTGGGGGTATTGCAGAGTATTGTGGGGGTATTGCAGAGTATTGTTGGGCATTGCAGAGTAGTGCAGGGCATTGCAGAGTATTGCACAGCATTGCAGAGTAGTGAGGGATGGCTGAGCATGGATGGATGGATGGCTGGATGTCTCTGTGCAGCGCTGTGGGCACTACACATCCAGCCCACAGCGCTGCAGCCATCCATCCCCCTCTCTGCTCACAGTGTACCGATCGGTACACAGGAGGGGAGGAGAGGAACCGGCGTCATCATCGTCTGTTTACATGTGATCGCTCTGTCATTTGACGGAGCAATCACATGGTAAACGGCCACGATCAGCGGCCATTTACCGGGATCCGGGATGCGTTCGGGTGCGCGCCCCAGGGGGCGCGCGAGAGGGGAATTCTGGGAGGATGTCATAGTACGCCCTCCCAGAGTTATCCAACCGCCCTGCAGCCGTCATTTGGCTATGGGCCGGTTGGTAAGTGGTTAAGGAGTCAACTCCTAGACAAGAAAGAACGATGCAGGATGAAGTACAATGGCAGCCGAGCCATAGGAAACAGATTACTAGAGTAACCACAATAAAATGACATATCTAAAACTTTATAAAAATAAAGAGATTTGGACTGGGGGAGAGGGAGGGAAGGGGAGAGAGGGTGGAAGTGGGGAGAGGGGTAGATAGAAGAGAAGAAGAGGAAAAGACAAACGTGGAAAGGATGGAGACCCGGCCACGAGGTGTGCCGAGGTCACCCCCTCAATTATAGGACAGGTTGACCTAGAGTGCCAAGCAGATTTCCACCTCGGGATAGAGCAGTAGGGCAAGCGTATCCATCATGAATCCCCAGTCTACCCTGTCAAAGACTTTGTCTGCATCAATTGACAGGAGTAGAGCTGGGGATCCACTGTTTTTCCCCTTTCGTAACATCAACAATGTTTTTATACTGTTATCCCTTCCTTCTCTACTCAGAACGAATCCTGTCTAGTCAGGGTCTATCCACAGTGGTATTAGTTTTTTTAATCTTGATGCCAAAATTTTTGCATAGAAAGGGCCTGAGTAGAACCGGAAATAAAGAGGGCCTAGAATAAAATAACCAAACCAAATGGGCAGGGGCTCTCTATGCGGATCCAAGAGCAAGGGTTAAAGTAGGGTTAAAGTAAATGGTACAATTTCGGACTATCTTAATATACGAAATGGAAAAGGGCAAGGGTGCCCACTCTCCCCATTAATATTTGCTATAATATTAGAGCCATTTCTCTGTAGGATTAGAGGCAATGGGGAGATATTGGGGATAGGTATTGGGGACATGGAACATAAGGTATCGGCTTATGCTGATGACCTATTTTATCTTTCAACACCTCAGACATCCTTAACAGCTCTCATGCAGGAAATAGACAGATATGGTCATTTATCTAATTTTAAAATCAATTATGAAAAATCAATACTCCTCCCCAGTCACATCCCTCAAGAGATGGCAAGGATGCAGAGGAGGGAGTACCCCTTTGTGTGGAAGAAGGACTCCTTGTTTTATTTAGGGGTACATATTACTTCGGATCAAAAAATGTTATATGATCTTAATGATGCCTCCCTAATGGCAGGGCTAAAGGGGGACTTAAAGAAATGGACAGGACAATATCTAACATGGTTTGGAAGAGTGAGTGCCATTAAAATGTGTATACTACCCAGAATTATCTACATGTTATATACAGTCCTGATTAAATTACCAGGAACCTTTTTTAAACAGATACGGAAGGCTTTTGTAGCATTTGTGTGGAATAGTAAACGACCAAGGTTGACTTATGACATCTTGCGTAGAAGTAAGGCAGATGGAGGAATGGGGCTGCCTGATATATTAGTATATTATAAGGCAATGGTGCTGGTTCGAATCTTGAATTGGTGCCATGACTCCTCTAGTAAAATGTGGGTCCCATTAGAAAAAGGGGAGGAATTTGGCAGGAGCCCCTTGGATCCCGAGTATGGCAAGAGGACTTTCGAAATGGACGTCCCCCCTGACTTGGAATTCTTTGTCAACATGGGATAATCTGAATAAAATAGGAGAGTATTCCCCCCAGGTGTCCCCCTTAGCTCCACTGGAGGGATTCCCGTGGTTCCCGCCGGGGGAGGGAGGGGGATTCCTGGGGGTATGGGGGAGGGATGGAGATGTCACATGTGGCAAGTTTTCCCCGCGGGGGGACCCTAGCAACTTACCCGGAGCTGGTTACAGCTTTAGGGAATATACCCATATCAGGATGGAGATATAATCAAATGACAAGCTTTTTTAACCACTTGAGCCCCAGACCATTATGCTGCCTAAGGACCAGAGGTCTTTTTCCAGTTTGGCACTGCGTCGCTTTAACTGCTAATTGCGCGGTCATGCAATGCTGTACCCAAACGAAATTTGCGTCCTTTTCTTCCCACAAATAGAGCTTTCTTTTGATGGTATTTGATCACCTCTGCCGTTTTTATTTTTTGCGCTATAAACGGAAAAAGACCGAAAATTTTGAAAAAAAATGATATTTTCTACTTTTTGTTATAAAAAAAATCCAATAAACTAAATTTTAGTCATACATTTAGGCCAAAATGTATTCGGCCACATGTCTTTGGTAAAAAAAATGTCAATAAGCGTATATTTATTGGTTTGCGCAAAAGTTATAGCGTCTACAAACTAGGGTACATTTTCTGTAATTTACACAGCTTTTAGTTTATGACTGCCTATGTCATTTCTTGAGGTGCTAAAATGGCAGGGCAGTACAAAACCCCCCAAATGACCCCATTTTGGAAAGTAGACACCCCAAGGAAATTGCTGAGAGGCATGTTGAACCCATTGAATATTTATTTTTTTTGTCCCAAGTGATTGAATAATGACAAAAAAAAAATATTTACAAAAAGTTGTCACTAAATGATATATTGCTCACACAGGCCATGGGCCTATGTGGAATTGCACCCCAAAATACATTCAGCTGCTTCTCCTGAGTATGGGGATACCACATGTGTGGGACTTTTTGGGAGCCTAGCCGCGTACGGGGCCCCGAAAACCAATCACCGCCTTCAGGATTTCTAAGGGTGTAAATTTTTGATTTCACTCTTCACTGCCTATCACAGTTTCGGAGGCCATGGAATGCCCAGGTGGCACAAAACCCCCCCAAATTACCCCATTTTGGAAAGTAGACACCCCAAGCTATTTGCTGAGAGGCATATTGAGTCCATGGAATATTTTATATTTTGACACAAGTTGCGGGAAAGTGACACTTTTTTTTTTTTTTTGCACAAAGTTGTCACTAAATTATATATTGCTCACACAGGCCATGGGCATATGTAGAATTGCACCCCAAAATACATTTAGCTGCTTCTCCTGAGTATGGGGATACCACATGTGTGGGACTTTTTGGGAGCCTAGCCGCGTACAGGGCCCCGAAATCCAATCACCGCCTTCAGGATTTCTAAGGGAATATTTGATTTCACTCTTCACTGCCTATCACAGTTTCGGAGGCCATGGAATGCCCAGGTGGCACAAAACCCCCCCAAATGACCCCATTTTGGAAAGTAGACACCCCAAGCTATTTGCTGAGAGGCATGGTGAGTATTTTGCAGCTCTCATTTGTTTTTGAAAATGAAGAAAGACAAGAAAAAACATTTTCTTTTTTCTTTTTTCAATTTTCAAAACTTTGTGACAAAAAGTGAGGTCTGCAAAATACTCACTATACCTCTTAGCAAATAGCTTTGGGTGTCTACTTTCCAAAATGGGGTCATTTGGGGGGGTTTTGTGCCACCTGGGCATTCCATGGCCTCCAAAACTGTGATAGGCAGTGAAGAGTGAAATCAAAAATTTACACCCTTAGAAATCCTGAAGGCGGTGATTGGTTTTCGGGGCCCCGTACGCGGCTAGGCTCCCAAAAAGTCCCACACATGTGGTATCCCCATACTCAGGAGAAGCAGCTGAATGTATTTTGGGGTGCAATTCCACATAGGCCCATGGCCTGTGTGAGCAATATATCATTTAGTGACAACTTTTTGTAAATATTTTTTTTTTGTCATTATTCAATCACTTGGGACAAAAAAAAAATATTCAATGGGTTCAACATGCTTCTCAGCAATTTCCTTGGGGTGTCTACTTTCCAAAATGGGGTCATTTGGGGGGGTTTTGTACTGCCCTGCCATTTTAGCACCTCAAGAAATGACATAGGCAGTCATAAACTAAAAGCTGTGTAAATTACAGAATTACATTTGAACTGTCCTGGCATTTTATGCACAACATTTAGAAGCTTATGTCACACATCACCCACTCTTCTAACCACTTGAAGACAAAGCCCTTTCTGACACTTATTGTTAACATGAAAAAGTTTTTTTTTTTTTTTGCAAAAAAATTACTTTGAACCCCCAAACATTATATATTTTTTTAAAGCAAATGCCCTACAGATTAAAATGGTGGGTGTTTCATTTTTTTTTTTCACACAGTATTTGCGCAGCGATTTTTCAAACGCATTTTTTGGGGAAAAAACACACTTTTTAAAATTTTAATGCACTAAAACACACTATATTGCCCAAATGTTTGATGAAATAAAAAAGATGATCTTAGGCCGAGTACATGGATACCAAACATGACATGCTTTAAAATTGCGCACAAACGTGCAGTGGCAATAAAATAAATACATTTTTAAAAGCCTTTACAGGTTACCACTTTAGATTTACAGAGGAGGTCTACTACAAAAATTACTTCCCTCGATCTGACCTTCGCGGTGATACCTCACATGCATGGTGCAATTGCTGTTTACGTTTGACGACAGACCGCCGCTTGCGTTCGCCTTAGCGCGAGAGCAGGGGGCGACAGGGGTGCTTTTTTTTTTTTTTCCTTTATTATTTTTTTGCTTTTTTATCTTATTTTTAAACTGTTCCTTTCATTTTTTTTTTAATCATTTTTATTGTTATCTCGGGGAATGTAAATATCCCCTATGATAGCAATAGGTAGTGACAGGTACTCTTTTTTGAAAAAATTGGGGTCTATTAGACCCTAGATCTCTCCTCTGCCCTCAAAGCATCTGACCACACCAAGATCGGTGTGATAAAATGCTTCCCCAATTTCCCAATGGCGCTATTTACATCCGGCGAAATCTAAGTCATAAAATGCTCGTAGCTTCCGGTTTCTTAGGCCATAGAGATGTTTGGAGCCACTCTGGTCTCTGATCAGCTCTATGGTCAGCTGGCTGAATCACCGGCTGCATTCTCAGGTTCCCTGTTGAGACAGGAGAGCCAGAGAAAAACACGGAAGACGGTGGGGGGGGGGCATTCCCTCCCACGGCTTGTAAAAGCAGTCTAGAGGCTAATTAGCCGCTAGGATTGCTTTTGCATGAAAGCCGACCGCTGGCTGAAAAGAATGATACCAAGATGATACCTAAACCTGCAGGCATCATTCTGGTATAACCACTCAAAGTCGTGAATGGCGTACCTGAAGACAAAAAAATGGTTAACAATAAAGCACAGTAAACGGTAAAGTATACAAAATTGCATACCTGGAAAGCAAACATGATAAAACATAATAACAATAAAACATTGCAGAATAGAATACAGTAAAAAAGAGCAGAACAATAGAGAGAATAGAGAGAGAGAGAACAATAAAACGACAACTATTTTTTTTTATTTTATATATTATTTTTTTTTTTTACACTTTTTTTGTAACTAACTTTTATAACGGTAACCGGTTCCAGGTTCGGGTCTCTCAAAATGCGATGGCATCTTGGGAGACCCTGTGAAAGTGTGCCTAGTCTGTGGAATGCTGTACCCTACGCTAATACTCAACTAGTGTATGGTAGCGTTCAAAACATTCACCAATGCAAAGACCAGGATTGTCAGGACAGGAGGGACAATAATAGCGGGTGTCACGCCTATATCCGCGCTTGCTGCAGACACAACTGCATTTGGTTGGGGATGTGAATGGGGGAAGTACGGGCGCTGCAGAAGTGGTGGGTTCCCAATTAGGATTGGCGAATGCAGCAGGAAGGGCACTATGGGCATGACGGGCCTGTGTTTGTCTTCTTGGTGGCAGCGGGACACTACTCGTGCTTGCCACCTCACCAGCTTGAACTGCACTTATGGGACTCTCCACGTCACCAGGTGTTACTGCAGTGCTGGTTTGACTACGACCGGGGTGTACTAGGGCGCTGGCGCTTGCCAGTTCAATAAAAAGCTACCAAAAAAACTGTTAGCGATCGCAGGGATCAGGCCTGACTCTGCGAACGCTGCAGTTATGCGTTAAGTGTTTTGTAAGTGACAGTGATCGATCGATACTGCATTTGGGTGGGCTGAGCTGGGCCGGGCGGAGGGGCAAAATGCAGGTGCTAGCAGTTATCTGGGCTGATCCCGCTAACACTGCTTTTTTGGGAACCCTAAACTGCTGGGGACGCTAGTATAGCTCTGATCGGATCAGATATTGATCCGTTCAGATACTATACCACTAAGGGAGGTGTATGCTGCGTGCGTGGGTGTTAGCAGTACTGGCGCTAACCTGACGCTGCTTGGGGCTGGTGCTTGCCAGTTCACCAAAATACTACCAAAAAAACTGTTAGCGATCGCAGGGATCAGGCCTGACTCTGCGAACGCTGCAGTTATGCATTTAGTGTTTTGTAAGTGTCAGTGATCGATCGATACTGCACTTGGGTGGGCTGGGCTGGGCCGGGCGGAGGGGCAAAACGCAGGTGCTAGCAGGTATCTGGGCTGATCCCGCTAACACTGCGTTTTTTGGGAACCCTAAACTGCTGGGGACGCTGGTATAGATCTGATCGGATCAGATATTGATCCGATCAGATACTATACCACTAAGGGAGGTGTACGGTGCGTGCGTGGGTGTTAGCGCTACTGGCGCTAACCTGACGCTGCCTGGGGCTGGTGCTTGCTTGCCAGTTCACCAAAATGCTACCAAAAAAACTGTTAGCGATCGCAGGGATCAGGCCTGACTCTGTGAACGCTGCGGTTATGCGTTTAGTGTTTTGTAAGTGACAGTGATCGATCGATACTGCACTTGGGTGGGCTGGGCAGAGGGGCAAAACGCAGGTGCTAGCAGGTATCTGGGCTGATCCCGCTAACACTGCGTTTTTGTGAACCCTAAACTGCTGGGGACGCTAGTATAGATCTGATCGGATCAGATATTGATCCGATCAGATACTATACCACTAAGGGAGGCGTATGCTGCATGCGTGGGTGTTAGCGGTACTGGCGCTAATCTGACGCTGCCTGGGGCGACGCATATCACCGCCGGGCGATCGGGGGCTAAACCTTTCTTCGGTAATAAACGGCAGGTGCCCTGACACTATAAAAAATAAACGAACTAACCAGCGTCAACCGTAACACTTATACGGTGATCAGTGGTGAAAGGGTTAACTAGGGGGCATTCAAGGGAATAAAACATTTATTTGGTAGTATATGGGGGTCCCTGACGCTATAAAACGCTGACGGCGAAGCTAAATATTTACGTCCCTAACTAGCGTCACCAGCGACACTAATACAGCGATCAGAAAATGATCGCTTAGTGACACTGGTGACGGGGGGTGATCAAGGGGTTAAAACTTTATTAGGGGGGGTTAGGGGGGTACCCTAGACCTAAAGGGGGCTAACAGTAACTGTCCTAACACTGTAACTGTCACAAACTGACACCAATACAGTAATCAGAAAAAAAAAACCTGCTTGGTGTCAGTTTGTGACGGGGGGGTGATTGGGGGGTGATCAGGGGGGCGATCGGGGGGGGGGATCGGGGTGTTTTGTGTGCCTGGCATGTTCTACTGAGTGTGTAGTGTTGGTGCACTCACATTTCAGTCTTCTCTCCTCGGCGCCGGAACGGAAAATACCGAGCCGAGGAGAGATGACATAATTTCCTTTGCTGCTGTTTAGCATACAGCAGCAAAGGAATGTTCCCATTGGCCGGCTGCGATCGCGAGGGGGGGGCCACGAACGGATGGCCTCCCCCTCACCTCCGATCGCCGGGGAACAAAACACGACCGCCTCGGGCACCGGGGGGGGGGGTCCGATCGGACCCCCCACCCGCGGAAGGCAAATCACGTACATGTAAGTGATTTTGCCTGTCCGTGCCACCTTGCCGACGTACATCGGCGTGAGGCGGTCGTCAAGTGGTTAAAAAGATGAAACCCTCACTAAGACCATTAAATTCAATTACTAGGTTTGAGAGCTAGTGTGTGCGCCTGGGGGAAGCTAGACATCTGTTGTCTCAGATGTACAGTCTGATACTTGGTGCCCAAAAGAATACAGTCCCATACTTTATTAGGGAATGGGAAAGAGAATTAAATAAGGAACTGTCAGATGAACAAATTAAAAAAAATGATTAAATCAACTTATTCAGCATCCATAAGTTCGTAAGTTCAGGAAATGGCCTATAAATTCTTGACAAGGTGGTATAGGACACCAGTAAGACTAAATAAGATGTACCCAGCAGCCGATGCCCGGTGCTGGAGAGGGTGTGAGCAAAGGGGTACATTTCTCCATTTGTGGCGGGAATGCCCCAGGATCAAAGTATTTTGGGTAGCAGTTGCACCATGGATCGGGAGGTTGACCCCTAGACCTATAGAGTTTGCACCTCTGGACTTCTTATTTCACGGAACATCCGGCCCAATTAAAGCCTATAGGAAGAGCATTACACCACACCTATTAAATGCAGCTAAAATATTAATCCTCAGATTCTGGAAACAGATCGCCTGCCCAACACTAGATGATTGGAAAAAGGAGGTTAACTGGATAATGGAAGCCGAAAGGTGGATTAGTAAGGGACAAAAAAGGGGAATTTGAGAAGATATGGGCAGGCTGGATACAGTGTGCACATGAGATAGACTAGGAAAAAAAGATAGGGAATGGAAAGGTAAGGGTGGTATTGTCTCTATAAGGCCCCTAGTATAACTGCATATGGTTTTAGCCATAAAAGAATAAGGAGCCGAAGTGCGAACTATGACCAGGATAGATCTATGCTGGGGTTTGGTTTTTTTTCTTGGTTGTTGACTCCCTCTTCCCCCCTCCCCCTTTATCTAGATGCCTGCCCCCAATGAAGGGAGAGAGAGAGAGATAGAGGGAGTTAAGTTATGTGGAGGTGGAGAGCTTGGCACTTGAAGGAGGGGAGTAGTGGGTTGTGAAGTCAGTTTATTCATAACTAGGGTGCAAACCCTTTTTTCCTTTTGTTTTTTCTCACACACGGTATAAGTTATATTCCACCATGGCCATTAGTGGCCTCTTACATTATATGGGGTTGGGTAAACACATGAAAGTAGGAGAGGGGACTACCCTGTCTTTAATTATTTAATTTCTTTTTTTCCTTTTTTTTTTCCCTTTTTGTCACTTAGAGTTGAGGAATTAGGCCATGAAGGCCGATATACACAATTATGGATAATCGATATTAATCACATGGCACGTACGGTCGGGGTTTTTTTGTGTGTTTGTTTCTTTTTGTTGTTCTGTTTTGTTTGTGCGTTTGTGTTGGATAGCGACATGGTTTAATATCTTACTTCTGGTATTTCACTTCCTGTTTGACAAAGCCAGGTAGGAATGAAACACATCAAAGCTTTGTGATCAGAAGAACAATGCCTTGGCTCAAGCCCACCTGCTGTGACATGTGTGAGTACAAGCTTCAAAAGAGACCACTGCTGCCAAGATGTCTATTGAGATTTGACACAGGGCTAATAGAGACGCTGGCCCTGGTGGACAATATAGCATGCTTCCTGGAGAATGGGCAGACATTTGAAGGGATACCTCTCGGCAATGTATATTGACCAACCAAAGACACTCACATGAGTACAGACAAGTAGGCTGCGCACCCCACAAGATGCATAAAAATACTATGAAAACCCCCTGACGGGGCTTTAAAGCAGCCAATGAAATGCAATGTGAATAGTCAAAAAGTGAATTTTATTGGTACAAAAAATGGTATAAAACAGATGAGTTCTGACCTGTAAAGTCAGGACATGAACTGTAGTACAATATAAAAATCACAACGGACAATGCCAGTGATTGGGAACAATGTACAATACAGCTGTTTTAGACAACAAGATCATGGGTATTAAAATCCTGACGCGTTTCGACCCTCACTGGGTCTTCTTCAGAGGATAATTGTCAACTGTAAGGATGTAAGCATATATCAAACATAGCGTAAAACTCAACAATAATGAACTTATATATGTACAACGCAGCATATCTGCATAATTTGCATAGTTACCCGTCAAAGAGTTCCCGATAATTCAAGATATTCGTGATGATGTAGTCCCTCCTATGTCCCCTGTCTCCCTAATACCAGGCCAGCTCCCCAGAGAGCGGGTAATAGACCAGACATGCCTTGCAAGGGATCACGCATACACTGCCCTCCACAGGGGGGAAAAAGGGTGAAAACGGACAGCGAATGGCATACACTACACCCAAGAAGGAGTAACGGTGATGCTGAAATCAAAGTTGAAAGCAAGGAATCAATTAATTCCCCCAGAAAGCTTGTGATTCCCCTAATTAAGGGCAGTTTACTCATATTGAAATGTAGGTCCGTGGGTATGCAGGGAGCAAAGGGTGCAGCAAAGAGAGGAAGGAAGAAGGAAAAAAGGGGGGGAAGGGGGGGCGGGGAAGAGGGAAAAAAATAAAAAAATAAAAAAGGGGTGGGGGAGAAAGGGAGGAGGGGAAGAAAGGAGCATGTAAAGGGGGGGAAAAAGGGGGAGATTAGAAGAAAGCGAACACAGAAGGGAACAGTGAAAACCAAAAGGTGAAAGAGGTGAATAGGTGAGTAGCGAGAGCAAACAACAAACGCCCTGCTGCCCATGCAGGACCATACAGCGGTAAAGATATTAGAGTAAAAGCACTAGCCGTGCACCAGTGAAATTACCAAAGCGCAAGATGGGGAAGACCAGCCGGAGCTGGAAGGAGGAGAGGGGGGACGAATGAGGATGGTGCAGTGGTGGGAATGGAAAAGGCTGGCTAAGAGTAAAGGAGGAGAAAAGTGAGAGGACTCGTGTGATGAAAAGGACCCAACAATCCACAAAACGGAGCAGTGCGTGATACAAAACACTAGGAATAAAAAATAAAAGTGCATGTGGTGACGACAGTGCTAAGTACCTGATCAAAAGATCCGGAATGGTTGGATCAAAGTGCCCAGGGTTCTGGAAGGTTAAAGTGTTGTAATCAGACATCGCTGGATAATAGGAATTATAAACAAGGGATACTAGGGAGCCGTGGTATAAACCACGCTTAAATAGAAGCAGTTAAGGACGTTTTAAATGTACTTATCAATCGTTCAGACCGGTGGTTGCATACACAGGTATCACCAAGTTAGGAGAGAGTCAATGAGCCTCCCCTGGGACTTGGTGCATTTAAAAGTTAGTGTAAATTGACTAAACCCCATCAGGTGCGGGCGCTCAATCACTCCCCTCCCTCCTCCCCCTCTATTGGGGGAAAAAGCGACACAGCAGTGCGCTCGCTACGTGACCCCCCCGGCATTCGAGGAGAATAATCTCTCTGGTCCCCCGTCGCTTCCGCCGCAACTGCGTAGGCGCCGCGACGTCGTGCGCGCGTGAGCACAGCGTCCGAAAGGGATCCGGGGCGCCGCTGGCAGAGGCACCCCATCCCAGGTGCTGCCACCTGGTGGGCGCATAAAGGAGACGCAGGGCCCAAGCGTCACCCCTCTTGTCCTGCCAGGAAGGCATGAATGGTGCAGTCCCGCCCCCCAAAAGGAGAGCACAGGTGATGAGGGGGAGACAGCCAGAGACACAGAGAGAGGCAACAAATTAAATATACATATTGTCAAGTGATATTAAAGGAATATGACCACACTAGCCTTCGTCAAACGATGACTAGGTGCTATGCATAGGATATGCATGACCCTTTGTTGACCATAATCTCTACACCATACTGTACAATGCCATTGTCACCTTAAGGATGGTTCTATGACTATAGTAGCATCATCCGTTATACTTTAAAATAAAATAACAAATTATACAAAAAAGGAAATTGCATAATGACAAAATATACCTAGAAAAAATTATACATAAAAGAAACTGTGAACTGTTTTTTAAGGCCATAAAAAATTCAAAGAGAAAGCGCCTCTTAAGTACCAGTGATTTATTAAAACGTTAACAGGCATATGTGAGCACTTACATTAAGGCTGAAGAGTAACAGCTTCCATAGAGAACTAAACCCAGTATCGTCAAAGACTCCAGTGGTGTGGGGCTGGATGGATGCCGGGCGGATGGCCGCGGACCTCCGCTTGGAAGCGCCGGCTGTGTGTGCGGTGAAGTGGAGAGATCACTTCCGCGTTCCAACAGGTCACATGGGCGATGACGTCACTCGGGTAGTTAACACTCACAGGGGTCCACTACGTGTTTCTGAGCATGCGCGAAGCTCGTAACGGGCATGTGCGCTCCTTTATCAAGCTGCCCTTGGTATTTTGATTGCACAGATCCCCCTGGCTCCCACATCCATCTATATTACGGATGATTTGCACATCATAGACTCTTTTTCTGGACTGTTTTTATGGGACTACTGCTTATTGTTTTTTATTTATGTTTTTTACCTATTTTTATCCTTTTTTACTGATTATTATACCAATAATCGTGTAGGTAGAGACAGAGATATATATCAATATACTAACTTTAACATTATTTACTCTTTTATCCACGGACTTGAGCGCTGCTACATCATATATTTTATCTTTGTTTTTTAAGGCTATGTCCCTCTGAGGGTAGGAGATTTCAGGAAACAAAAGCCTACTTTTATACATTACACTTTAGGCGGAAGACTACATCACACAGTAAAGAGTGTCAGAGATGGTCATAGTCAGGTTATTAAACGCAGGGAAAACCAGGCAGCGGTGGGCCATGAGACGGAATTTTTGGATTTTATATGTTTTCAAAAAACGGCCCCCAGGGCTAAAAAGGGGGGGGGATGTATGATGGTAATATGGTCCCTGGCGCGCCTCCAGGGGAAGTTGCAGAACGTTCAGGGTTAGGAATCTTCTCCCATACATTCACTGTGTTCTGCCAGAGGAAAACCCCTGCAGGAAAGGAGCGAACGAGATTGATTCGTTAAGGCCTGGTGGAGAGGTGGCCTGTAACTGGAATATCCATCTCTGCTCTTTTTGTAGCAGAGACTTGTTCCAGTCGCCACCTCTGGTTGGAATATGCATTCTACAAAGGGCCACAAAGGTGACTCTTGGAACCCTGTAGTTATGTGTGGAAATGATATGCCTCCCAATGGGGAGATATGGGTTCCCCACCTGCATGCTGTATACATGTTGGGAAATACTTTCCAAAATTCCTTCCTGGTTTAGTAAGCGCCACATTCGCATTCCATCAGATATACTATTCCGCGTGTGTGGCAATTCACAAATTGTGTAGGTGTAAATGTGTTTCCATTGGGAAGGACAAAAGTTTTGTCTTTTTTAACCACTTGCTTACTGGGCACTTAAACCCCCCTCCTGCCCAGACCAATTTTGAGCTTTCAGCACTGTCGCACTTTGAATGACAATTGCGCGGTCATACAACACTGTACCCAAATGAAATTTTTATCATTTTTTTCCCACAAATAGAGCTTTCTTTTGGTGATATTTAATCACAGCTGGGGTTTTTATTTTTTGCTAAACAAACAAAAAAAGATGGAAATTTTTGAAAAAAAAAAAATCATGTTTAATAGTTTGTTATAAAATTTTGCAAACAGGTAATTTTTCTCCTTCATTGATATGCGCTGATGAGGCGGCACTGGTGGGCACTGATAGGCTGCACTGATGGGCACAGATAGGCACATATAAGGAGGCACTGATAGGCACAGTTAAAGCGGCACTGATAGGCACAGTTAAGGCGGCACTGATGGGGACAGATAAGGCGGTACTGATGGGCACAGATAAGGCGGCACTGATGGCCACGGATGGGCGGCAGGGATGGGTGGCATGGATTGTTGGCACAGATGGTTGGCACAGATGGGTGGCACTGATGGGTGGCACTGATGGGTGGCACGGATGGGTGGCACGGATAGGTACCACTGATGGGGGGGCACTGATGGGCGGCACTGATGGGTGGCACTGATGGGCAGTGATGGGCGGCACTGATGGGCACTTATAGGCACTGGTAGGTGACACTGATGGGCACAGATAGGTTGCACTGATGTGGGTGCTGATGGGTTGCACTGATGTGGGTGCTGATGGGTGGCACTGATGTGGGTGCTGATGGGTGGCACTGTGGGCACTGATGGGTGGCACTGTGGGCACTGATGGGTGGCGCTGATTGATGGCACTGTGGGCACTGATGGGTGACGCTGGTGGGCACTGGTAGGCAGCACTGCTGCCTATTGCCTTGTGTTAGATGATCGCCGTGATCGGGACTGATGTCCCGATCACGGCCGCCGGTGATCGGGGTTTTTTTTTCTGACAGCGCGAGGAGGAAAAATAGCCGATTACCGGCTCTGTTTACATCACATGATCAGCTGTCATTGGCTGACAGCTGATCATGTGGTAAGGGGTCGGGACCAACCCCTTACTCTGATCTGTGATCAGGCGAGTCTCATAGACTCGCTGATCACCGAGCGTGCCGCGCGCGCCCTGCATGGGACGACGTCAATGGACGTAGTCCCGGCAATTTAGATCCGCGCTGTTGCCGTCATTTGGCAATGGCCCGGATCTAAAGCGGTTAATAAGTGAACAGTAGGAACAATGTCCACAGGGGAAGGAGCCTGCTATGGAACAGTGTTTCAATCTCCTATTCTCATTGGTGTATTTGCTCTGGACGAGCTGGTCACGTAATGACATGGCTCTTTTGTATGTTATAGTGGGTTGTTTTTGAACGAACTCACGCAATTTGGGGTCATCCGTGAGGATGCTCCAATGACGCTTTATGATTTTTTTGATGGCTGTATGTGGTCGAGAGTAGCGCATAATAATCTGGGTAAGATTACACTCAGGGCTCTTGGAGGGCTTAGATCTAAAAAGCAGCTGAAGTCTAGATTGTCCTATAGCTTGGTTATACGCTTTTTAAGGCAGGATCGACTGTATCCCCTTGCTAACAATCGGCTCTGGAGCCCCTCGGCTTCTTTTTTGAAAAGAGCATCGTTCGAACAATTGCAGCGAAGGCGCAAATATTGTCCGTAGGGGATTGAGTTCTTGAGTGGTGTCGGGTGAAAACTATCCGAGTGGAGGACCGTGTTGCCAGCAATGTATATTGGATAAAAGGCAAATGGGGGTGGCTACGAGTGGGCGTGTATGTTTGAATGAAAGGGGGACACAGGTTTTGCTCTTTCTCTTGGTTGCTGAGAAGCCTGCCGTAAGGGTGTCCCTCTGCCATCTTGGTACCTCGCTCTGACTGAGGGCTTGGGCCTAAATTCCATGTGGCCCCTTTATCATCCAGAACCAGCAGATGAAACCATGTGTGATAAGTATCTTTGATATTTCATTGTTGTTATATGTTGTAGAGATATGCTGTTTAGTAAATTATATTCGGATTGTAAGCTATGTAACATTGTAATACCCTTTTAGTACTGTTATGATAATTTCCTAATTCCTTGGGAAATAAAATAAGATTGTTTTACTAGCAGCACCGTGTGTTTGGTTTCATAGCTAACCTGGTATTATTGTGATATTAACAATAACATGTGCTCAGTGTTTTATAAACCAACTAATTATAGGGAATACAGTAAAAAATTGATCCACCACAAACTTGCTCCCAGTGAACTCAAAATAGCAGCGCTAAGGGCAATCCCTAATCAAATAATAAGATGTAGTGAAGAGTGATAAACTGATGAATCAACCTGTGCAATGATTACATCACATCCTCACCCCTCATCATTAATGTGCATAAAATGATATGCTCAAAAAATCACAAACGAATGGTGCATATAAACCAATTAAGTGAATAACATATCTGTGCATATACAAATATATATGAAAGTTACAACTAAGTGAGAGCCAATGTGAATTAACTCGCAAAAAATTATATCTATAAAATGTGTCCACAAACAATCCAAAAGTAAAATAGTCCAAAACAAAAATCCGTGACGTGTTGTGGTGCAAATCTTCTACTTAAATGAATCTTCCACCGCACCTCTGTGACTGTGAATCCACTCCCCTTAGGCGAATACACTCACCAGCTCCTTTTGCCCACACTCTCGTGTCAGGGCCAACAAGCTTTTATCCCACACTCACAAGGGATAAGAACGGTCTTCAGTAGAAAGCCTGTACACCTTTACCTCTCCAAAGTGTAATGCCCAAGAGCTCTCTCCACATGAAAAAAGAAAAATAATCCAATGGTGCAATAACGTAATGAAATTTATTAAAAATCAAAAGCCCCTTCACCATTGCACTCACATCCTTAAAATTCACTGCAGGCTCAACAGTAACACAGCACAGCAAGTTGTCACAGCATCAAACATAAAGTCAGTAAACCAGTGTGTGGTGGTCACAGCGGACCCAGGTACTGCGTTTCTCAAAATACCCATCTCACCCGATCCCTGGTGTAGATGTGACCGGCTTCCACCTTTCCTCGTATGGCGCTCCCTGTCACAGCGTCCTACGTCACTCAGAAACGATTGCCGTGTAGCCACGCCCCGACATGTTTCGTCATAAAGACTTATTATAGGGAAAATTATAGGGAATAGACAAATTAATACACAGATATAATATTAATAATTATATCGATTACTTCATTTGGCACCCAGAAAAGCGTGCAAATTTTATTTTTACACAGAATCCACAAAACCTAATGTATTTTTGTCTTGAGTCCCTGTAAGCATAAATCCTCAACTACACCCAGAACTCAAAATCATCTCTAGTGTGGACAAGATTGGCGCTGGCTCGCGAATTCTGAAACCACGCTTGGATGGTCTTGAAGATTCTGTGAAATATTTCATCAGGGAAACGTAGAACCTGGTGAGATCTTTGGCTGATATATGTATATATGTTAAACATTTGTATCATTAATATGCTTTAGGCCTGTAACCAGCCAAAGGTTCTGGCGAGTAAAAGGGCTGATCATCCTTGGTTAGAGATTGACAGGAATTACCATACATCTTTGAGGAAAAAGTGGGAGAAATATAGATTGTTATTTTAAATTTTTAATTTTTTAAATTTTTTAAAAAATTTTTTACCCACGTGAGAGTGAAATAGCTTTGTTCCAATAGGAGATCAATGTGGCCTGCAACCTAACAGGAAGGCATTGATTGAGAGGCCGCCTTGTGTCTTAGAATGTGTCTTGTAGGCTGTAGAACTACAAGTCACTGTTAGGTTTAAATGGCTTTGTATCAGTTTTTTTTTTTGTTTGTTAGATTGTCTTTGCATTGTAAGAAACTCTGGTAAAAACAGGTTAGACGAGCTTCAGTGTAGACTAAGATGCAAATTAGCATATCAATGGATATTCCACAGAAAGCGTGTGTGGTAATCCTAAAAGCCATATAGAAACTACAGGACAGAAGTGATCAGATACAGGACAGCCGATAATGCCACAGTATAGTGTGGTGAGTCTTTTCTATGGATATGCAAAAGTTTAATTGTTTTGAATGATATCAGGTAAAAGTGGTAATGAATGAAGAATATTGAATGCTAGAAGAGCGATTCAGTTTTTTTTTCGTGAGTTGTAAGAGCTAACGATAATTGAGTTTGGTTTATTACTCAGTGCAGTGTTGGAACGTTAGTACAAATAGAATTGTGTATTGTGTGGATTGTATGGTTGTGAAATGGAATTGGTGTATACATATGTTAAAAAGTATGCTTCTGCGGGGGTGCATGCGCGGCACGATGCGAGACGGACGCTGCTGAGCTGAGCTCCGTCTGACGAGGCAGGCCAGGCACGATACCCGGGGCTATTTCCAGCTAAAAACTACACCATCCACCCGATCACCCCCGCGGGACCACTCTGTGCATGCCATCTGGCAAAAAGGGACGACATTATCGCTCCCAACATACCCTCACAAACTACCTTATGAACATGGAGAGGAGGATGACCCTAAATGGCGCCGGCCACCATGCGGCCCCCAGCGGTCCGGAGCATGCATCTAAAAGGCAGTGAGTACTCTCAACCCCTTTCTAAGGCTGATCTTGATGCAAGCCTGTCAGCAATCTATGATAGATTTGTGGACAAGTTAGAACAAGAGATACACAAATCTACCACCGCTCTCTCACAGGAGATTGCCAGTATAGGAGGCCGCACAGACCTACTAGAAGCCAAGCATGACGAACTAGCCATTGCACATAATGACCTCAGAAAGGACTATGAAACCTTGGCAGACAGTTTTTCTTTCATGCAGGCTCACATTGAAGATCTCGATAATAGAAACAGACGAAACAATGTAAGAGTTCGTGGAGTTCCAGAGTCAATCACAGACCTTAACCAAGTCATTACAAAGCTGTTCCATAACCTTGTACCAGAAAAAACACTCTCTGCTTTTGCATGTGATAGAATGCACAGGGCTCTGCGTCCAAAACCAACAGCAGATAAACCCCCCAGAGATAGAATAATGTGCATGAAGGACTTTATCACTAAAGAAGATATAATGCGTGCCGCCAGGAACTCCCCATCCATTGAATTAGATGGGATAAGACTGCAGATTTACCCTGATATCTCCCCTGCGACTTTGGACCGAAGACGCAGGATGAAAGAAGTTACAAATGTCCTCCAAACAGCCAGAATCAAATATAGATGGGGTTTCCCGTTCAAATTGTCATTACCACATAATAGCAATACCTACACTGTTTATAATGTCATCGAAGGAAAAGATCTGCTCATTAAACTGGGACTGTTGGAACCACAACCATCACAACGTCTCCCTGCAACCCCTAGATCTTCGCCTATATGGTCCACACCCTCCACCAGACGCAATCCGAGAGAACTAAGAAGATGGCAACACTCCCCTCAAGATTGTGTCGCCTGATCTGTCTGATCATTAATTAGTTGAGCGAGTTTTTCGCTACCCCTTTCATTGGTGGACAACCAAAATTCAGTTTATACAGCTCTTCCCTACCTAACACCCCAGAGCTGATGAAACTTTCAACCCTTATGTAAATCTCCCTGACACTACAATCAACCCCGGCTCGGAAGCTTGGATCAGAACATTTACCCAATCTCTTTCCCATACTAACTTTATTTTTATTTATTTTTTTCACCGACTCTGCCTTTGGAAGGAATGGGAATGAAAGGGGATATAGTAAGGGGGGGGGGGGAGGGGTTGAGAAGGGAAAGTTCCCTTGTTCCCTTTTTCTTCTTTTTTCTTTTATATTTTGTTGGTTCTTCCTTTTTTCCTTCTTCTCCTATACAGGTTTTTTTTTTTCTACTAAATTTTCAGATCTCACAATGATCCTCCTCCCTTATGAGTAGACACCAAAGATGTTATATCATACTACAGTGGAACCTTCTGACCGATATCTACATCCCAGAGTAATGTGAGATTCTGCAAATTTGTCATATTGTGTACTATAACATAAGCTTTCTCCTTTGGTTCCTAACATTTTTTCTTTTTTTTTTTTTCTCAAAACCTGATATAAAAGTGTTCACCGCGTTATTTTTTGAGGTTACCTACTATTTGGTGGTATGTTAAGGTCAACCCTATTGTGTTCTTACCATGCACAAATCCCTTTTTTTTTCAAGTTAATTACCTACTTTTCAAATTGCCTGGCCCATCCGCTGTCGCTAGTTTGACCCCCATTCTGCCTGAGGGGCCTGCAGCCCTACCTTCTCCTGGAGGGGGGCGGCACTCCCCACTGGCAGAAATTGGACTACTAAGTCCTATTGTAGAAATTACTAGGCTGAGTGACTTACGGTCCTTCAGTCCCCTTTTTTTTGTTATTTCAGTTATTGTTATATTAGCCCTTATGGCAATTTATGCAAACAATGTACTCTTCGGAAGACTTCTTAGTTCAGGTTATCCTATCTTGGGTATTTCTATATGGTTATCTTTTATGCTATACAGGATTCATTCCCTTAATTTAAATATTAATACAGCGGTATTGTTCTCTCATCAATTGATAAATGTATGCACAGTCTATTATTTCAATGTCATTCCATATATACTGTGTCCTCTATTTTGGTCCGTGTTGATCCTCTTCTATACAATTAGAATTATCACCCCTAATAAAAATGGGACTTAAAGTATTTTCCCATAATTTCCAAGGCCTCAACTCTCCCAATAAACGTAAAAAAGCTTTCAAAACAGTATAGAAGACTGGGTGCCGACATAATTCTAATGCAAGAGACCCACTTCTCTACCTCCAACCACCCACAATATTTAGATAAATCATTCAACCAAGTCCACTATACTACCTTCTCCAATAAATCACGTGGTGTTGCTATTTTTATTAAAAACTCCATTATTTTTGAACCCCATTCTATTTATAAAGATGATGACAGTAGATTCATTATCCTAAAGGGCAGTATAAACAGACGAAATGTCACTATTGCTTCCCTTTACGCCCCAAACGAAGCCCAAACAACATTCTTCACTAAATTCTTTAACATACTAGAACAATATATCTCTCCTCATTTGATAATTGGAGGTGACTTTAATCTATCTGCCCACCCAGCTCTCGATAGGAGTAAGGTGGCCCCCTCTTCCAAAGCTTTTAGTAAATCCATAAATCGCTCTCTCAGTAAACTGCAGCTAATTGACTCTTGGAGGGCACACAATATTGGTATTAGAGCATATACCCACTATTCCCACCCTCATAGCTGCTTTGCCAGATTAGACTATATTTTCTGCACTCCGATCCTCTTAGCAAACTCTTCTAAAACAGACATACACCCTTGCCCATGGTCAGACCATAACATAGTAGCGTTTGAAACCTCCCATATTGGCATGGCTCCCACCCCCTTTAATTGGCGCCTCAATGTTTTACTCCTATCAAACCCCTCTACTGTCCAACAAATTAATACCCATATTGAGGAATATTTCTGCACAAACACTTAAGATGAGGTCCTCCCAACCTCGGTTTGGGCTGCTCACAAAGCAGTTCTGAGAGGTCACTTGATCAACATAGCCGCAGCTAAAAATAAATCCAAACTGACAGAAATTAAATGCCTTACCAAAGAACTCCATGAACTATATAATAAACTAAACAACAACATCACTCCAGAATTATCGAACCTCATTCAAATAAAAACGTAAGGCCCTAAACACATTACTTTCTGAAGACACAGAAAAATCTCTTAGATTCTCTAAAGCTAAATTTCTGCTACATGGGAACTCGTCCTCAACAATGTTTGCCAGAAAACTGAATCATGATACTAAACCCCCACATGTTTACAAACTTTGTGACCAAAAAGGCAATATGGTAACACACCCCCAAGATGTCCTCCAAATTTTCACTTCTTTCTATAAAAACCTCCTTTCTGGCCCCCAAACACATCTCCATCCCACTACTCTAGACTGGTTAAATTCTCTACAACTCCCTAAGCTCAGTCAACTCAAATCCACTTCGTTAAACGACCCTTGCACTGACACTGAAATTCTCAACATAATAAAATCCCTCAAAACATCGACTGCACCAGGCCCAGATGGCTTTACTACATCATACTATAAAAAATTTGCCCCCTTACTGACTCCTAGTCTCACCAAAATGTTCAATCATATCTTATCAGGTGGTCACTTCCCTGAAGATATGCTACTGGCTAACCTATCATTAATACCCAAACCCCAAAAAGACCACTTCCACCCTCAAAACTTTCGTCCCATTTCAGTCCTTAACAACGACCTTAAATTGTTTGGCAGATTGTTGGCAAATAGACTGGCCACAGTTATCACCTCCCTGATCCATACGGATCAAACTGGTTTTATCCCAGGCAGACAAATAGTTGACAACATTAGACTAGTTACAAATATTGTCCAAGATGCTAACCTTCACTCTCACCCCCTCTATTTGCTCAGCCTTGACATCTACAAGGCCTTTGACAGTGTTAACTGGTCCTACTTAAACCACCTATTACCTAAATTTGGCATATCAGAAAAATTCATACATGGATTTAATGCTCTATACCACTTTCCCCAAACCAGAATTAGAATTCCAGGTAATAACTCAGATTTCTTCCCTCTAAGCAGAGGAACTAGACAGGGCTGTCCTCTTTCCCCCCTCCTCTTCGCCTTAGCCATTGAACCCCTTGCAATCGCCATTAGAAATAACTCGAATATTAAAGGTTACCAGAAAGACCCATATCACTTTAAACGCAGTCTTTATGCTGACGATGTACTTTTGTTCCTAACAGACCCTCTAATCTCAATCCCCAATCTTCTCTCAGAACTCCACTCATTCCATAAACTCTCTGGTCTTTTTATCAACACAAACAAGTGCTCCATTTTACCTATTAATAGCCCTCCAAACTTAACCTCACTTCTGAAGAAAAACTTAAATTTCCTATGGTCTTCACACTCCTTTAAATATTTGGGAGTTAATATCACAACATCCCATAACCTCTTATATAAAAGCAACTACCTCCCCATTTTCTCACAAATCAACTCACTGTTAAAAATCTGGTCCTCTTACCATATTTCCTTCCTTGGAAGGATATGTGCCTTTAAGATGACTATCCTTCCAAAACTACTATACTATTTCAGAGCCCTCCCCATTAACGTTCCCAAAACAAGACTGGAATCCCTTCAACGCGAAATCAATAGATTTATTTGGAATAACAAAAAACCTAGATGTAGTTACATTCTTATGCACAGACCACATAATAGAGGTGGACTGGGACTTCCCAACCTTTGGCTTTATTTCCTAGCAGCCAGATTAGTACAAATGGCTCAATGGTCTTCCTCTGATACAAATATTTCTTGGCTGATCTTCGAGTCCACCTCTATTCCTACTTTGAACATTAAAGGCATTTTATGGTCTAATACAAAACTATATCACACTCTTAACAAAAAAAACACTATAATAGCCCAATTTATTCACCTATGGAACAGAATTAAGGATAATTTTAAACTCCCTTCTGCAACCCCTCCATTAGCCTCATTTTTAGGGGACCCCAGATTCCCCTCTGCTTTCCTTGATCAGACCCTCTTTCACAACTGGACCAAAAACAACCTTACCACTTTAAAATCAATTACACTCAACTCTAAATTCCCAACTTTTACCTCATTACAATCCAGATTTAATTTTCCCCCTTCAGAACACCACCAATACACTTTAATCCGTGAGTTCTATTCAACATACTACTCATTATCTGTTAACCCCCCTAGTACTTTATTTGAGCACATCTGTATTTCTACACCCAGAGATAAAGGATTGATATCCCTTCTTTATAATTACCTCAATTACCTACCCTCCAACCTGAAAAATCTGGCCCTATGATTAGATGGGAAACAGAGATTGGCAGCTCATTACCAGTAGACTCATGGTCTAAAATGATAGATAATCTCCACAAAAGTAATTGCGCTGCTGCATTTAGAGAATCCCCAATGAAGCTACACATCAGATGGTACATGACCCCATCTAGGATACACTCCTTCTACCCCTCAACCTCCCCAGACTGCTTTAGAGGTTGTCACCTGGAGGGCAGCTATATCCACATCTTCTGGGGCTGTAAATTTCTGGAACTGATATGGAACAAAGTAATCAGCAAACTAGAAAACCCCCTTAAGAAAAAAATCTCCCTATCCCCCCAAATATGCTTTCTATACGCTTTGGTCCCGGATGTTCCCCCTCCATGCAACAGACTAATCCACTCTTTAATCAGCTCTATAGAATGGATGAAAGCCTTTAACTGGAAAACACAGAACCTACCATGGCCCCAGGTTGAGTCCAGAATGGAAACACTCAAACTCTCGGAAAGAATACATCATACCCTCTCAGATAGTATGCACATTTTTAATGAGAAGTGGAGATTCTGGTCCCCACCTGATCCTCACTCCTCATAATCCTTCCTACCTTTCTAAAAGTAATCTCCCATACTATTGAATCTTTTCGTCTTTATTTTCCATGATCATTTTCTCTGAACTCTAACAATCACCTTTTGTAACCCACTCTGTTATACTGGTTTGGATTTATGTATCTCATACATCTTTTTACAATACCTCTACTGTATCCTGTTAAACCACTTATTGCAACCCAACTCTCTGTATCCTACAAAATTTTTACAGCACCTGTATAATCTTATAGTTATATTATGCAATGGTTTTATTTTATGTCTTCCAAATAAACTTTTGTAAACAAAAAAAAAAAAGTACGCTTCTGCCAATTATCATTCATGTGCAGATGAACCTCTTAAAAGCCAGTGTAAGGTACTATTGTCTCAGTGTCAGCAACATAATAGCAGATTGGGTAAACAGCTAAAAAAGAAAGTTAAAAAAGAAAGGTTGGCAAATGAAATTGCAGTGTTGCTCAGAATTAAATTTATATCTGAGCAAATGGAGGGGAAGTGGGAAGCAGAGAGGAGTTGTCTCGGGGAGGACATAGAGAAAATCAGTGAAAACCTTCTAAAGATTGCAACAGCCTCCAATAATGAGATGGATGAATTGCGGACAAAAGCAGGCAGTTTGTCAGTAAGAAACAGTGAGCTACAAGAACAGCTTCAGAGGTGCAGCATGGACTGTGATATGAAGAGCAAACGTTTAGAGTCATTGCGAATAAAGTTGTCAGAGATGGAAGAGTTGGTTATGTCTTTAGAAAGAAAATTAGCAAATGCACACTCCCAGCTTCTTACTAAAGAGCAATGTATAGTATCGCTCAATGAGCACAAAGGAACATGCCAATTGGCCAATATCTGCACAGTCAATGAGGAGAAGGGCTGTGATGAAAAACAGTCTGCTATTGCACCCATAGCTTCGAAGCAGGATAACAGTTTGATTACAATCCAAGAGAGACTTACTTTGTGCCAGATTCTGGGTGAATTTAATGCCCTGGAATCACCAGTGAGTCTGTCCAATAAATTTGAGGCTCTAGTTCTTAAATTTCATTTGAGTAATGAGGATGCATGTTCTCTTCTGGGAGCATGGCTACCAGGACCTTTGGCAGGCCAGTTATTTGCACAGGTTAATGATAACTTAGCAGATGCAGAGGTGCGGAGGAAAGAGTTGCAGCGTATTGTGGACAGTCGTGATAATGGTATGAGTGATTTACAACGAATGAGATTTAGGAGAGGAGATGACCCAATTTTGTTCTGCAGTGAGTATCTTGCATTGTATACGAAAGTGTTCAACTGTCCTGACTTATTGGAGGATGATACAAGTTTCATATACTCAATGGCCAATAGGTGTTATGTAAGCTATCCCACTAGAATGGCTCTGAGGAATGCTAGATCCTACCAAAATTTTGTCAATATCCTGCAAGACTTCTGTCAAGAGTCCAGTGATAGGGAATATGGGTCAAAGGCAGGTGTATCCGTAATAAGCAGAGGTACAGGAAGGCAGAGAGAGTTCAGACGTTCTAAATGGAATAGGCATGGACATAGATTTAGTAAAGCCCTTAACATTGCTAGCATGGAGCAGGAAACCCCAGAATTACAGGGTGCACAGGCAGCCATAACGGAGTTATCCTCCAAACATGCAAAAGCTGAATGTGCAATGGTGGAGGTACCCTCCGCACATGCGCAGTGCTGAGCAAAGATAGAAGTGAAGCATGCAGAAAAACCAGACGCTCTTATTGCTGCAAGTGATGTTGCTATGACAGAAATCAATGGTGGGGATGTAAATAAAAATGCGATAACTGTGCTTGAAAGTGATTCAGGAGTTGAAACTTCTGATGACTCCTCAGACGATGAAAGTGTAAAGTCTGGTTATTCCAAGCATAGTAATCATAGTAATAATGTCCAGCAATGCGAGTTTCCAATGCCGTATGGTCAAGAAAGGGCCTATACAGAGAGACCAGCCCTCAAATGTTTTTTGTGTAAAAGAGGGGGTCACATCGCTAAGTATTGTTGGGCAGCGAATAATGATAGCAAAAGAAGATCGCAGTACCCCAAAACGACCCCAAGGCATTATGAAATATATTCTGCCCGATGGGGTAGCAACCCAAAGCATGGAGGCCATAGTAATCAAACCCATTTCCCTTTAAAGACCCAAATGCGGAGACTACAGACTGAAAATCATCAGTATGGAGAACAGTTACGTAAAGTCAAAATAGAGGTAGCCGCATGGTTATTCAAATGTAGCACTGAGGGAAACAATGTTAGCAGCACTTAGTGAGCTGCATGGATGCTCCTTGCCATATTTTATTTAAATACGACGCTCACATCTAAACCTTATACATAGCAAATGTTCCCCTACATTACAATTAATGGGAAAAGGCTTGGGGGGGGGGGGACAAAAAGTAAATTGTCATGATAATGGTGTGTAATCACCGTCTTTGTGTTCCTTTTTCAGAGACCTTGGAAGAAGATAAAACTGGTTTGGATACTAATGTCTGTGTTTGTTTACAGGTTCTTCAAAGAGAGAACAACAGTGGGCACATTTAGCAAAACAGGGGTTAGGTTATGGTAAAGGCATAATCGATTATCAAATGGTACCATGAGCTCATTAATTAGTAATTGTTTGAAAACAATGAAAAAATAAGATAAACAATAGTTAGGCATTAAGGGTTTCAAGTGTTACAAGTGAAGTTACAAATGTTGTGATGAGGTACAGATGTTTTGTTTTTTTGTTTTTCCCATTAACTAATTGTCTTTCAGATGGAAATGAGCACTTATGGGGCGTACACACGGTCGGACTTTTCATCTACAAAAGTCCAACGGACGCCGACGGACTAAAGCTGGCTGGTAATCCGATCGTGTGTCGGCTTCTCCGGACTTTCAGCGGACTTTTTCAGCCTCAAATCCGACGGACTTTAGATTTGAAACATGCTTCAAATCTTTACGTCGTAACTACGACGGACCCTGAAATCCGCTCGTCTGTGTGCTAGTCCGACGGACAAAAACCCATGCTAGGGCAGCTATTGGCTACTGGC
This sequence comes from Lithobates septentrionalis, assembly GCA_037952835.1. Lineage (NCBI taxonomy): Eukaryota > Metazoa > Chordata > Amphibia > Anura > Ranidae > Lithobates > Lithobates septentrionalis. Next base: position 1,728,823 of record JBBDGP010000855.1, on the reverse strand, counting down.
TATGAACTTCCTTATTTTAGTCCGGTGTACGTCATCACGTACGAATCCGTCGGACTTTTGTGTGGTCGTGTGTAGGCAAGTCTGTTCATTAGAAAGTCTGCCGCAAGTCCACCGCAAGTCCGCCAAAAGTCCGCCGGAAGTCTGTCGGACAGGCTGTCGGACTTTTGTAGATGAAAAGTCCGACCGTGTGTACGCCCCATTACTCTTCTCAGGAGGAAAATCCATGGATGTCTTTAGTTAAAAGTTGAGTGTTTGTCATTGTCTTATCGTGGTTGTCTTGTCATGTTGTTTTTGTGTGATAATGTCCAGAATTTTAGGTTTTTTTAATTTTAATATTTTTGGTAGTTGTTTAGTCATCCATTTTATTTTTGTTTGTTCAGGTGGAGAAATTATTGTTTAGTCCACCTGAAAGGGGGGTAATTGGCTATTCCGTCAATTAGCAGCTGAATAGATGGTCATGGGATATGTCCTGCAGCTGAATACATTTTGTTAATTTAAGACAAGAGTTGTTGGTAGGAAGCCATTCTAGCCTCTGGAGTTTGTTTTTTTTTCTCTTTGTTTTATGTTCATTCAGGTGGAAAAAGTTACAAGGTGTACGTTTTGTCCACCTGAAAGGGGGGTTGGTGCATAGGTCTGAAAGTACAGATAATGCATTGTCTTTTTGATGCTTAAATTGAGAATTTTTGAGAGTCAACATTGACGTTCGTTTTGTTTTTACATTTTTGATCATACCATGGGGATCCATTTTAGAGTGGGTTCAGCCTAAAGAGGTCATGGTTGTATTGATAGTTTGGTCAGAGTTGCAAATGCCAGGAATACTGAGTTCCTGGGTTCCAAGGAAGGAACTGTAAATAAACGTAGCAAGCGAGCAGATATTATGGATAAGAATTTGATTCTGCTCTTGTATTTCAATTCCAGAGTCCTGGTGGAGCGAGATTGGAGAGGTCTCTGGAACATGGATGACAGATGTTCATCTGGTTGGCAGTTTGTGCCATACTTCACCGCAAATTTGTTCTGATAAACATCAGGAGAGAAGGCACAAACGAAAAGATTCAGTTTAATACTTGTTTTTGCTTATGGACAATTTAGGGCTAATGCTAAATCTGAAGGACTGTGCCCATCAACAAGACTTGTGAAACATTTTTGACAGAGTCTCTCCTGAAGAATGCAAAGATGCTATTAATACATATGCAATGGGTTGGAGGTTGGGGAAGGAATATACACATCCAATCCGTCAGAACATGAAATGTGAAATATATGTTTTTTGTTGGAGGGAGGAACTGAAAGAAGAAAAGGTTTTTAATGTATGACATGTATTGACGTAATATGGTGCAGGTACCCAGGGGACTGGTGCTTATACATAATAAGGTGTCGGTTGGCCAGACTAGAGGTTGGCCAGGTGACACATCAATGGGGTTAAAATTTCCTTGTATGGGGAGATACGTCTGGTTGATGTCTCACCTGAGAGGTTGAAAACCTGGCACAGGGAAGGCCAGTGAATACACACAGGAGCATGCTCCGTTAGATAAAGGAAACAAACACTGGCTACCAGGGTACATGCCTTCACCACATGGCGCTGCAACATCTCACAATGGTTGATAAAAACCTATTACCCTATATGTGCTGAGTATACACTGAATCAAGTGCGATCATTGTACCAGTGACTTGCTCCCAGAGATGTGCGGACACAGAATGAGGTTCATGCAGGGCGCGTATGTCTGAGGAGTAACCGGAAGAGGAGGGATGCATTCAGCACTATATTGGGGGAATAGGGGTTGTTAATGGGGTGGACATCAGCCTCCTGAGGAACAAACTCGCAGCCATAGCTTCAGAGAATAAGCGGGGCTTTGTTACTCAGAGAGATTGGTGGCATCCTTAATCACATTCAACAAAGTCACATGAATACCCAGGTTAAAGTGGTTCAAGATTTTGTCAACCATGTTGAGAGGTTGGTAGAGTATGTGATGGTATAGGACAGGAATCTGTCGTTGGCTCTGGCGTGCACGCAGTGGCAGGTGGAAGTGTCAACCAGCATTGAGCTGATTGTACAGTCTCCATATGAGGGACAGAGGACTTATGAGTTAGCATCACCGCTCAGTAAGACTTTGCCAAACACTTCGCTTACACTGATCCAAAGTGGTGGTCGAATGCCTGGATGGGCTGTACCAGTTTCGATTGTGAAAGGTGTTATGCTGTATGATCTCAAATACAGAAGTGCAGACTTGGTCTGTATATTTGGTGGCATTAATGGGCTTACTGACTGGGGATTCTATCTTCTTGCGTTTGAGGCCAATTGCCCACATATGATCAAAGAAGCTGGAAGCTGGAGGCAGGTTGATACTTCCCTCGGTCAGAAGCATGACCATGATGTCCTTTGTATGCAAGGTCAATACATGGTGGTGAACGAAAAATGTTGGGAAGATATTTCATTCTGTATTCGGGATAGAGGGATCATTGCTGGGAAGGAGGCACCTGGGTATTATTTGGGACATAGATGAGTTTGTTTCTTTGTCCTAAAGAATACCAAATGTAAGGTTAGTCATGGAACTAGAGGGCTCCTTGAACCTAACCATAGGTAGAGGTGCATGGTATACCCTGGGCATTGTCTCTGAAATCCAGGCACAGGGATGGAATTGTGTGGGTTTTGTCATTGTTACAGATTTATGTGTGTTGTTAAACTTGATATTTATATAGAAGGGTTGCCCAGTTATCTATGCAAGCTGGGGAACAAAGTGACGGTAGGGTCTCTGCGTACAAGTTAGAGACTTTGCTGCCAAGTCAGAGCCCTGCAATACCGCTGACATGCCCGAAATCTGATTGGTCATAGGTATATATGTATATATTATGGTAATGGGTTGATTTATGTCATGGTATAGTGTGATAAAGGTATATTTTAAGCTAGTAATATGGGCAAAAGGCCCTCCTCGAGACTCTATATCTGAAAGCTGGTTAAGATGCTGCTCTGGATGTGTGCTGGTGAATGATGAGTGTATGGACACCCCTTGCCTGTTTTATACCCCTTCATGAGGATGTTAGAAAGAAGAAGATACAGAATGGTGACATGGGAGCTGTCACGGAAGAATGATGTTGGTGTGTCACCCAGTAGCAAAGCGGCATGTGTTGGGAAACACAGCACGTTAGGACCGTTATGGACTGTTCCACAGGAGCTGGTTCTGAGGCCTATGTTGAGAAGCGCAACATGCGTTAAGACATTTATGGACTGTTCCATAGGGGCTGTTTCTGCACATGTTGAAAAACACAGCACGTTAAGACAGTTAAAGACTGTTCTATAGGTACTGGCTTGGAAACACATGTTGGGGAGAAAACAGTTATGGGCTGTTCAATAGGAGCCATGTCTGAAGAAGGGTGGTATGCGCCCTTTAGGCGCAAAGCGGCATATGTTGGATAGCGCCATGGTTTAATATCTTACTTCTGGTATTTCACTTCCTGTTTGACACAGCCAGGTAGGAATGAAACACATCAAAGCTTTGTGATCAGAAGAACAATGCCTTGGCTCAAGCCCACCTGCTGTGACATGTGTGAGTACAAGCTTCAAAGAGACCACTGCTGCCAAGATGTCTATTGAGATTTGACACACGGCTGGAGTGAAGAAGTGTGGCGCTAATGGGTGGTGGGACTCCTGTTGCTGAAACAGGTGGAAAAAGTGTTTAGGAGAGAGTGAAAACTCCTTTAGTGTAAAAGTGTTTGTAAGGTATACATAAAAATATATATAGGTAATAAACACAGTACAGGTGAAAACACAGTGTGTGTTAAAGAGTATAAAAAACTCAATACAAAAGAAAAATTTAAAGGACACTAGTTAAAAAGCAAAACATATATGGTACAGCAAATACACATCAATGCAAGGTGAGCTGAGTGTGTTAGTCCACAAAATTGGAGTTCAATGGAGGTGGCAGACCAGAGAAAGAACACCGGTATCTCCAACGGGAAAAAATATAAATATATATACAGAGGAACTCAAAAGTCTTTTAAATGGCAAGATGGGATAGTCTCATTAAATCTCACGATAATTAGATGTGAAATGTCTTCTCAAGAGGTAACCTGAGGGTTATAGGAGAAGGACCCGACCAATGTATTGGATCTTGGCTCAAATGGATAATTCCCACCAGGAGAAAGGCAGAAGCAAAAAGCAAAAGAATGCCCTTACCAGATCCGGTGGACTCACGGGCCGTAGCGGTGAGTCAAACGAGCCTGTACCGTTAGACGGTGTGGGGTGAAGGTGTGTGGGAGAACTTGTAAACCATCTTGTCAGCAGTCCTCATACGAAGCACCGATTTGGAGTCCGGGGTCCCCAGGGTATGGTTCCGATCGGCCGATCACCGTTTCCTCAGAAAGCCATCATATGTGCAAATAAGCAAAAAAGGAAAAAAAGGGAAGAAACACTCCACATAGTGTAAATCGTTGATTAGCAAAGAGCATAAAAGCACTTTATTTGGGGAGTGTACTCCAAAAAAAAAGTTGTTACAGGCAAAGGGCGGTAAAAACTCGGCCCAAAATAAATTAAAAACCGGCATAAAAGTAGTAAAAACAGGCGCAGTAGATAGTGGTGGGGTATAAACATAGAACCCGACGCGTTTCGCCTCCTAAGGCTTCTGCTGGGGTATGAGTAAGCCCCCCACACACAACTGCGCTTTATATACAGAAAGATTGGAGTGTAACAGCTGATCGGCGCTGTTACACGGGACAACTTCCGGGTTCGGCAGCGTCATCTGTGACACACCGGTCACATGACTTTTTGTGGCCAATCACAGGCTGGAGAGGCTGGTTAAAAGCCAAGCCTCACTCCTGACCACCTATAGACAGAGAGGCAATCCCATTCGTCATATGTGACGGTCACCTGATATGGCAATGACGATGGGACGCTCTCAAGTGCGTGTCAAGGAGAGGAGGAAGTAAAAGCCAAATGGGTAGAGGCGTGGAACGCACAACACGGCGGCGATCCACACTGATAGTAATTGTTTGTAATAAACTGATGTAATCCCGATCCCGGAAGTGTTCCCAGCATATTAGCATATAAAAATAAAGGTATATGTCCAATAGGTGTTTACTGACAAATCTTAGTGAGTACATATGTAAGAGTATAACAGCAATATATATGACATTTTCTAGGATTTGAAAGAAGTATAAGGAGAGATGTAAAGGAGGTTATACCTAATAGGGGAAAAGGGGAAGTGTACAACAGAGACTCATAAGGGAATCTATGGAAAGAAAGTGCATGTACTTGGTAAGTACTGTGCACTTTAATTCTATTAAGTTAAAAGATTTCTTAATGGACTAGAGACTAGGGAATTCGAGGAACTCTTTATCCTATCTAAACAAGATAACAGGGTGGAAAAGTGAGAATGTTTATTTGGTCTGGCAAGGATAGGCACTCATTTGTAGCCCCATAGGGAGTTTGAGAACATAGTAAGGGAGAAAATCAAATATTCAAAAAATATTAATAAAATGATAGCAATCTAGTGACATTTATAAAAATAGATGGTCCAAAGAGGTGATGTGTAATACATAGAGTTGCCAACGGAGGGGGGAGGGGGGGTGGTGTATCAACGCTCTTCAGACAGGCAGAAATTATTAAATGTAGATTCCAAGAAAAGGGCTACAATAGAGGATTAATCGACCAGGAGATACAGAAAATAGCACGCATTGACCGCTCCTCACTACTAGTGGAACAACCAAAAAAACCTCTTGATGCCAAACATAGATGGGCCTTCCTCACCAACTATTCTATCCAACACAAGCAGATAAAGAATATCATTTCCAGACATTGGAAGGTTTTGAAAAACGATCGAATACTGGGCCCATTACTTCCCGACCAAGCTGGAGTGATATATAAAGGAGCACCATCAATAGGTGGCAAAATCGCACCAGGAGTTGTTGACCCTCCAAAGACGCCATCTTTCTTTCATGACCTTAAGGGTTTTTTCCCCTGCAGGAAATGTACAGTATGCAAACTCAATGTTTGCAAATCTCGCAAAATTGAAACATTCTCATCATCTTCCACTGGGAAGGAATTTAAGATGAAACAATTTGCAACATGCACCACAAAATTTATTGTTTACCTTATTACCTGCCCTTGTGGTAAGCAGTACATAGGACGTACCAAACGCAATTTCTCCATACGAGTGAACGAACACATCACAGCTATACTAAAAGGACGCACCAATCATAGTGTTCCCAAACACTATTTACTTCACCATAATCAGAATCCATCTGGAACAAAGTTTCAAATTATCGATAAATTTGTTCCACATTGGAGGGGGGAACCAAACACAAGGGGTGTCTCCAAGCTTGAAGTTTTTTGGATACATCTCATGAAATGTTATGTGCCATATGGATTGAACGTGGAGTGGGATATCAACGCCTTTATAAATCAGTCTTAGGCGTTGATACACCACCCCCCCTCCCCCCTCCGTTGGCAACTCTATGTATTACACATCACCTCTTTGGACCATCTATTTTTATAAATGTCACTAGATTGCTATCATTTTATTAATATTTTTTGAATATTTGATTTTCTCCCTTACTATGTTCTCAAACTCCCTATGGGGCTACAAATGAGTGCCTATCCTTGCCAGACCAAATAAACATTCTCACTTTTCCACCCTGTTATCTTGTTTAGATAGGATAAAGAGTTCCTCGAATTCCCTAGTCTCTAGTCCATTAAGAAATCTTTTAACTTAATAGAATTAAAGTGCACAGTACTTACCAAGTACATGCACTTTCTTTCCATAGATTCCCTTATGAGTCTCTGTTGTACACTTCCCCTTTTCCCCTATTAGGTATAACCTCCTTTACATCTCTCCTTATACTTCTTTCAAATCCTAGAAAATGTCATATATATTGCTGTTATACTCTTACATATGTACTCACTAAGATTTGTCAGTAAACACCTATTGGACATATACCTTTATTTTTATATGCTAATATGCTGGGAACACTTCCGGGATCGGGATTACATCAGTTTATTACAAACAATTACTATCAGTGTGGATCGCCGCCGTGTTGTGCGTTCCACGCCTCTACCCATTTGGCTTTTACTTCCTCCTCTCCTTGACACGCACTTGAGAGCGTCCCATCGTCATTGCCATATCAGGTGACCGTCACATACGACGAATGGGATTGCCTCTCTGTCTATAGGTGGTCAGGAGTGAGGCTTGGCTTTTAACCAGCCTCTCCAGCCTGTGATTGGCCACAAAAAGTCATGTGACCGGTGTGTCACAGATGACGCTGCCGAACCCGGAAGTTGTCCCGTGTAACAGCGCCGATCAGCTGTTACACTCCAATCTTTCTGTATATAAAGCGCAGTTGTGTGTGGGGGGCTTACTCATACCCCAGCAGAAGCCTTAGGAGGCGAAACGCGTCGGGTTCTATGTTTATACCCCACCACTATCTACTGCGCCTGTTTTTACTACTTTTATGCCGGTTTTTAATTTATTTTGGGCCGAGTTTTTACCGCCCTTTGCCTGTAACAACTTTTTTTTTGGAGTACACTCCCCAAATAAAGTGCTTTTATGCTCTTTGCTAATCAACGATTTACACTATGTGGAGTGTTTCTTCCCTTTTTTTCCTTTTTTGCTTATTTGCACATATGATGGCTTTCTGAGGAAACGGTGATCGGCCGATCGGAACCATACCCTGGGGACCCCGGACTCCAAATCGGTGCTTCGTATGAGGACTGCTGACAAGATGGTTTACAAGTTCTCCCATACACCTTCACCCCACACCGTCTAACGGTACAGGCTCGTTTGACTCACCGCTACGGCCCGTGAGTCCACCGGATCTGGTAAGGGCATTCTTTTGCTTTTTGCTTCTGCCTTTCTCCTGGTGGGAATTATCCATTTGAGCCAAGATCCAATACATTGGTCGGGTCCTTCTCCTATAACCCTCAGGTTACCTCTTGAGAAGACATTTCACATCTAATTATCGTGAGATTTAATGAGACTATCCCATCTTGCCATTTAAAAGACTTTTGAGTTCCTCTGTATATATATTTATATTTTTTCCCGTTGGAGATACCGGTGTTCTTTCTCTGGTCTGCCACCTCCATTGAACTCCAATTTTGTGGACTAACACACTCAGCTCACCTTGCATTGATGTGTATTTGCTGTACCATATATGTTTTGCTTTTTAACTAGTGTCCTTTAAATTTTTCTTTTGTATTGAGTTTTTTATACTCTTTAACACACACTGTGTTTTCACCTGTACTGTGTTTATTACCTATATATATTTTTATGTATACCTTACAAACACTTTTACACTAAAGGAGTTTTCACTCTCTCCTAAACACTTTTTCCACCTGTTTCAGCAACAGGAGTCCCACCACCCATTAGCGCCACACTTCTTCACTCCAACTTTCACTTGCAACGGTCATATTGCTGTGTTGGCTGCTTCACTTCCGTCCAAGAGTTGGCGCAACTTTTACACTTTTTCTTTGACACACGGCTAATAGAGACGCTGGCCCTGGTGGACAATATAGCATGCTTCCTGGAGAATGGGCAGACATTTGAAGGGATACCTCTCGGCAATGTATATTGGATAAAAGGCAAATGGGGGTGGCTATGGGTGGGCGTGTATGTTTTAATGAAAGGGACACACAGGCTTTTGCTCTTTCTCTTGGTTGCTGAGTAGCCTGCCGTAAGGGTGTCCCTCTGCCATCTTGGGACCTCGCTCTGACTGAGGGCTTGGGCCTAAATTCCATGTGGCCCAGACCCCCTTTATCATCCATAACCAGGAGATGAAACCATGTGTGATAAGTATCTTTGATATTTCATTGTTATATGTTGTAGAGATATGCTGTTTAGTATATTATATTCGGATTGTAAGCTATGTAACATTGTAATACCCTTTTAGTACTGTTATGATAATTTCCTAATTCCTTGGGAAATAAAATAAGATATTGTTTTACTAGCAGCACTGTGTGTTTGGTTTCATAGCTAACCTGGTATTATTGTGATATTAACAATAACATGTGCTCAGAGTTTAATAGACCAACTAATTATAGGGAATAGACAAATTGATACACAGATATAATATTAAAATTATATTGATTACTTCAGTTTGCTTGTAGGTGTTTGGAGTGTCACTGAGGAATTAGGCCATATAGGCTGATATACACAATCATGGATAATTATATTTAACCACAAGGTATCCTTTTTTTTTTTCTTTTTGAGGAACCAAGCCATGGAGGCCATTATACACAATCATGGATAATCAATATATAATCACATGACACGTTTAGGGGTTTTTTTTGTTTTTGTTTTTTACACAGAGAGGCACGGCAGGTGAACACATGACTTAAAGTGGAAGGAATGGAGTGTGAAGGGACAGGGCGGGTATCTACCTTGTGGTGGGGTGGGGGGGGATGGATAGCCTTCTTTGGAATTTTTTTGTTCTTTTTTTTGGGGGGGGTAGGGTTAGTATAACTGGTTAACTGCTGACAAGAGAGCCCTGTAATTAGCTTGTTTCTTGTTTATGTTTAATTCTGTGTATTTTATGTAAATCATGGAATGAAAAAATGTATAATTTTGAATTGTGAAATTTATAATAGAAAATAAAGAAAAAATTTTGATTATAAAAAATCTATGCAAAAATTTTGGCATCAAGATTAAAAAAACTAATACCACTGTGGATAGACCCTGACTAGACAGGATTTGTTCTGAGTAGAGAAGGAAGGGATAACAGTATAAAGGAAAATTTATTATCAAATATTTACCGTAATTTTCCTTTCCTGATGGACTCCATGGCAGCCTACGTGTGGGTTAACCCCGCCTCCTCTCCAATGCTATAGGACCCCATTCCCATAAATGAGTGCTCACCACTAGCTACTGCGTTCCGTAACTAGCCTACTCGTTGACCAATGGGTGGGAGCTCCGTCTGCCATGGAGTCCATCAGGAAAGGAAAATTACGGTAAGTATTTGATAATAAATTTTCCTTTTTCCTGACAGACTCCATGGCAGCCTACGTGTGGGAAATAACTAGCCAACCACACGGGTGGGTATGCATGATCAAAACATAAATTTTAATTTGTCCTATCGGTCGATAGAATTTGTAACCCAAAGTTTACAGAGGATAGTGAGGCAGGCTCTATACAATAATGCAACATGAAGGTATTAATAGAAGCCCATGAAGCTGCCTTGCAGATGATATCTGGAGCCACATGTCGAGCCGCTGCCCACGAGGCTGCCATTCCTCTGGTGGAATGGGCTGTCACCGCCTTTGGAGGAGCCAAGCCCTTAGCCCTATATGCCTGTTGTATGGTCTGTACGATCCAGGACGCGATAGTCCTGGTTGAGGCTTTTTTCCCTATATTGCTGCCTGAGTGAAGCACGAAGAGATGACTAGAACGTCTAAAGGAAGAAGTAACTTTGAGATATTCCTTAATAGCTTCGCCCACATCTAGAGGGTGATTCTCAGTGGACCCTGGGGTCCTAAATGTAGGTAAAACGATCTCTTGATTGACGTGGAATACTGAAGACACTTTTGGGTTGGAACCCAGCATAGGAATGAGGACTACCCGGTCCGGGAAAAACGTTAGGAAGGGTTCTTCGTGACCAAGTGATGCAATTTCAGAGACCCTTTTGGCTGAGGTAATGGCCACTAAGAAGGCCACCTTTGCTGAAAAGACCTTGATAGGGAGCGGGGAGGGCCCCGAAGTACTGAGTCCAGAGATCGAGTCAAGGACTAATGGAAGGTCCCATTTGGGGAACCTAGGCTTTCTCTGGGGCTTGAGTCTCGATGCGCCTCGGAAAAATTGTCTAACCAGAGGATGAACTGCCCATGAAGTGCCGGAGAAGGCCGAAAGTGCCGAAACTTGGACTCTCAGAGAGCTGACAGATAGATGTAAATCTAGGCCCGTTTGGAGGAAACTGAGAACGTCCTGGACTTTTGGATGTCTAAAAGACCTGCCCTGAGGAGAGCAGAACTCCACGAATTTGGACCAGATCCTTCCATAGACTTTATTTGTACTGGATCTTCTCGAGCTCATGAGAGTGGATATTACTTCTGAGGCACAACCTAGGGATTCCAGCCTCTCCCTCTCAAGAACCAGACCATCAGTCTCAGCACTGCAGGACAAGGGTGCAGGACTGACCCTTGAGAAAGAAGGTCCGGTCTGAGAGGGAGAGGCACTGGGTCCCGACAGCTGAGCTGGACCAGGAGAGGGAACCAAGGCCTGTTCGGCCAGTAGGGAGCTATTGTCACCACCTCCACTGGCTCCGCTCGGAGCCTCTGCAGGAATCTCAGCATAACTGGCAGTGGCGGAAAGGCGTATGCCCGCTTGAACCTCCACTGATCCGTCAGGGCATCTGTCCCGATGGCTTGACTGCAGAGCCCCCGGGTGTAGAACTTCTTCAGCTTGCGATTGCAGGGGGAAGCAAACAGATCTACTTCGGGATCGGTCTTTAGTGACAAGATCCACCTGAACGTCTCTATGTGGAGAGACCACTCGTTGTTGTTCAACTCGGTCCGTGACAGGAAGTCTGCTTGAGTGTTTTGGACGCCTGGGACAAAGACTGCCGAGATGTTGGCAAGGTATTTCTGCGCCCACGATAGGATGGGCTCGACTTCCCGAAGGAGTGTGGGACTCCGAGTACCCCCTTGCCTCTTCACATACGATACTGCTGTGGTGTTGTCCATTGTCAACAGCACTGACTCCCCCATCAGGAGATGAGAGAAGAACTGTAGGGCACACCAGGCCGCACGAAGTTCCAAGACATTCGACCCAGGGTTGGGGAGACATGTTTCCCACTTGCCTTGGGCCAGGTTCGACCCACAAAGGGCTCCCCAACCGGTACTGCTGGCATCGGTCGTGACCGTCACCCAGGAGATGGGAGCGATGGAGTGGCAAGTCAGGAGGTTCTTGCGCTGAAGCCACCAGAAGAGGCTGTTTCTCATTGTAGATGTTATGCGGATGACCTGATTCTTGTCCCCTGACTTCCATTGCCGTAGGAGGCCTGACTGGAAGGGACGCAATCTCCATAAGGCCCATTTGACCATGGGAGTCGTAGAAACCATCGTGCCAACGACTTTCAGGCACTGAGAGGCTTTCATTTGCCGTGCATGTAGAGCCCGGGAGACTCTGTCTCGAACTGTAGGAATTTTCTGTAGTGGAAGGGAGATAGTGTTTGCCACTGTATCGAACTGGGCTCCCAGATATATTAGACGCTGAGTTGGGCTCAGTTGACTCTTTTCTATGTTTAGGAGCCACCCGAAGTTGGACAGAGTGGAGATTACTTGATCCCGGTGGACCAGCAACTGCTCCCTGCTCTGGGACAGCACCAGCAGGTCGTCCAGGTAGTGGTAAAGACTTACCCCTTTGGATCTTATTAGTGCCACCGTAGCTAGGAGGACCTTTGAAAAGACCCGGGGGGACGTTGTCAGCCCGAAGGGGAGGCAAATAAATTGAAGATGATCTGACCCAATGTGAAAGCGGAGGTATTTGTGAAATTCTTTTTCCACTGGAACGTGGAAATAAGCGTCCTTCAGGTCGATTGATATCATCCAGTCGCCTGGTTGTATGGCTCTCTGAATGGTCACCAAGGTTTCCATCTTGAACCTTCCATTCTCTATGAATCCGTTGAGATATGTGAGGTCTATGACTGGGCGCCAAGAGCCCCCCTTTTTTTGAACTAGGAAGAGAGGGGAGTATATCCCCTGGAACCATTCGTCCTGTGGTACATGTACTACTGCTCCTTGAATTTTCAGGAGGTCCACATAGGACAGCAAAATTTGTTTCTGATCCTCTGCCCGAGGGAGAAGAGTGGAGACGAACCTTGGGTGCGGAGTCCTGGAAAAGGCCAATCTGTGGCCTGACGAGACCGTCCTTATGACCCAGAAGTCTGAGATCGAGGCCACCCAGACGTGCCGGAAGAGGAGCAGACGAGCCCTCACCCGGCCCGCCTGGGCGGGCGTAATCTCAAAAAGATTTAGCCTGATCACGAGCACTGGACGTTTGATTTTTAACGGGTTTGCGGAAGGATGACTGCCCTCTGCTCCAACTCTTCCTAAAGTCCCGGCCAGGCTTGTAGGAGCGTGCTTCCCTGGAGCGCTCCGGACTTCGTCTTCTGAACTGGGGCTTCTTTCGACCCAGCATGCGCCTGTCCTGGGGAAGAAAACCCGATTTGCCACCTGTGGCTCGCGTAATGGCATCGTCAAGCTTATTGCCAAACAGTGAGGACCCCTCAAACGGGATTTTACACCACGCTTGCTTAGAACCAGGGTCCGCAAGCCAGGGACGCAACCAGAGGGCTCTCTTGGCCGTAACTGAGGACAGCATAATACGAGCCAGAAGGCGGATCAGGTCAATGGACGCCTCCCCCAGGTAGACCGCTGCAAGCTTCAGCTCTGCGGCTGCTGAACTTCCAGCCAGCTCTTCTGACACGCCTTTAAGGAAGGATTCCACGTTCTCCGTCCAGGCCTCCATGGCCTTAGACATGGCCGCTAATGCCAGGGCTGGTTTACAGGCCGTACCCGCGAGCCCATAGATTCTTTTTAGATCTAGGTCTATCTTCCTCTCGAGCCCATCTTTAAAAGATACTGCGTCTTCTAGAGGAAGAGTCACATGTTTGGCCAGACGCATAAGAGCTGCGTCCACAAGGGGAGTATTCTCCAAATTCTTTACTTCTTCTGACTTGAAGGGGTACAATCTGGAGGTTTTATTAGACATGGAGGATTTTTTCTCTGTTTTACTCCATTCTTCCTCAATGATTTCCTTTAGCTCTGGAAGGAGCGGAAAGTTTGCGCGTTCTCTCCCCAGGTGCTTGAAGAATTTTTTCTGCTTGGCTGGGGGAGTGGAAGGGTCTTCCCACTTCAAGGCTTCCTTGATTGCTTTGATTAAAGGGGAAACCATCGCGAAGTCGAACCCTCCAATGACCTCCTCATTAATAGACTCATCCTCTGAGGAGTCAGGAGAGGTAATATAGGGCTGCGAAGTACCCGGATCATCGCGGGCCTCTTCCGCCGGCGGGCCAGACGCGGTGGTAGACTGGCTCAATGTGCGAGGTGCTTCCCTCTCCATTAGGGATTGCTGTACCACTCGTTTCACAAGAGACTCTAAACGCTGGTTTTCCATCTCTTTTTCCCCAACCGCACGGGCAAAACAACGGTCACATAAGGACTTGCCCTCCGGAACTCGTGTCCTACATCCCCAGCAGGCTCTGTGGTCTGAGCGGCTGTCATGGCGGTGGGAGCGGTGTCTTGAGGAGGAACGAGAGCGTCTCCTCTGGTGGGATCCGGACTGTGAGTCTCGTCTGGATGAAGATGAATTGTATTGTGGCTTGGCAAGGTCATTGGCATTCTGGACCGCATTTAGCGGGTCCGACCTAGAAGGGCTGGGAAGAGAAAAAATAGGGGAAGGGGAGAGAAGAAAGGCAGAACATGGTATCAGCACGACAATAATGTGCATAAATCTCATCCCCTCCCCTCACGAGCACATACCTTGTGCGTGAGGGCTGGCCACTTAAAGGCGGTGACTAGTCCATAACCTGGGACACGAAATGTCACTTTAATAGTCTGCAGGGATAATGGTCTAAGAAAACCTAGGCATCAAATATGAGAAGGTCTTAGAGAAAAGAAAAAACTCTGCTTGCCTCTTTTTTTTTTTTTTTTTTTAATATGCACAAAGCATGTATCAACGTATATTCAAGGCAAAGGAAAAACAACTTCCAGCCGCATAAGTATATATATTTAGATAAACATATATAATGATAAAAGAACATTTTCCATTAATTTGCTCCTTTTTTTTTTTTTTTTTTGCAGAGGTTTCCACCACTCACCTGGAGACCAGCAGGGATCCGCTCCTCCTTTCCCTAACAAGGGAGATCCCAACTCAGCAGGACAGGAGGGCGGAATTTAAATTCCCCGCCCGTGACATCATTATCCCCTACTGCGCACGTGCAAAGGGGAACCACCGTATGGCGCCTGCGCGGACGACGAACGAGCCGCCGTACTGCGCATGCGCGAGCCAAACCTCGCTCTCAGGGTGGCTACAGCGCAGGTGCCAGCGGCGGAGACTGCCGCAACCCGGAAGTGCCGTGGCGGGCTGGAACGCACGCGAACCAGCCGCCATGAGGGGGATAGGACACACTGGACCACCAGGGAAAATACAGACAACACATAGAAATACTGCCATGGAGTATGAGAAAACAGCCACAGACCTTGCCAGCCGTTGATGAGAACTGTCCGCCGGGCATACAGAGGCGACCACCCATCCACCAAGGGGGAACATTCAAGCCTCTTTAAGCTACTCGCCCGCTCATAGCTGGGCTTTTTGAGCTGCACCGCACAGGTATGCCAATCTTGGATTCAATCAATCTTGATGCGAACAGCATGTGTAGGTCCATAGAGGAGGACAAAAAAGGAACGCAGTAGCTAGTGGAGAGCACTCATTTATGGGAATGGGGTCCTATCGCATTGGAGAGGAGGCGGGGTTAACCCACACGTAGGCTGCCATGGAGTCTGTCAGGAAAAAAACATTGTTGATGTTATGAAAGGGGAAAAACAGTGGATCCCCAGCTCTACTCCTGTCAATTGATGCAGACAAAGCCTTTGACAGGGTAGACTGGGGATTCATGATGGATAAGCTTCAACATCTGGGAATGGGATTAAAAATGATGAGGTGGATTAAAAATGTATATAATAGGCCCACAGCAATAGTAAAAGTCAATGGTAAATTGTCGTCGGCGTTCGAGATGTTCAATGGAACACGACAGGGCTGCCCACTCTCGCCACTCCTATATGTGTTGTCAATGGAACCTTTCTTGGCGACACTACGAAATAATCCGGATGTCGGAGGGGCGAAAATTGTCGCTATTTTTTTGTTTATAGCGCAAAAAAGAAAAACCGCAGAGGTGATCAAATACCACCAAAAGAAAGCTCTATTTGTGCACAAAAAAGGACATCAATTTTGTTTGGGAGCCACGTCGCTCAACTGCGCAATTGTCAGTTAAAGCGACGCAGTGCTGAATCGAAAAGTACTCTGGTCTTTTGCCAACCAAATGCTCCGGGGCTGAAGTGGTTAATTGCACACACTGGAACAAATTTTTTTATACCAGGGAAACAGACACTTTTTGGTCTTACAATAAGGAATCCACAAGTTAAAGATATCACTATAAATGGGAAGATGAAATCACTACGGGAATTAGAGGAAATAAATTGGAAGATTAGTGAGTGGGAATTTTTTCAACTAAAACATTTGGTAAACACACTACCTCAACCAATTAGAGATGGAAGGGAATTACATCCTTTAGAAAAACTCTGTGGGGCGCAATCCGCACTGAAAAATGTAATATCTAAAATATACGGAATATTGACAAATCTAGAAGGACAAGGAAACTCCCCTACATAGGACAATGGGAAAATGAAATGGGTATAAAACTAGAAGACCAACAAGTCGAGAGGATGATAGGAGCAGTATACAATTATGCAGGGGACATAAATACGATTGAAATGAATTATAAAAACTCTTGGCAAGATGGTACCTGACCCCAGAAAGAACCCACAAATACCAACCAGATAAATCCCAACTGTGCTGGAGATTGCAAACAGAGGGCTGGTGGGAGTGTCCAAAAATTAAAGACTATTGGCAGGAAATCTTGGTCCATATAGAGGAGATAACTGGAGAAAAGATAGTCAATAGTCTGCAGACATGTCTATTTCATGATTCCAAAACTCCAAAGAAGCATAATAGGAAAACATTAACTCCAATACTTTTGAATGCTGCAAAGGGTCTGATTCCAACAAAATAGTTAAGCATAGAAAAACCAGACATAAGAGAGTGGTTTGAGCGAATAGAATACTATAGTAAAATGGAATGCCTATGTTATAGGGATAAAGGACACACAGGAAAATATAATAGAATATGGGGAAGATGGAAAAACGTTAAAATCTCGGAGAAATATATGGAAAAGATGATGGAGGGCGAAAGGGCCTGAGTAGAACTGGAAGTAAAGAGGGCCTAGAATAAAACAAACCAAATGGGCAGGGGGTGGGATGGGTATGGGGGGGGTTAAGTAATGGGACAGGGAAGAATAGAGGCTTAATAAAAATGGATAATAGAAATAAATAAATGATAGAAGTTTTTGATAACTACCACAATGATGTGAAAACAAAAAAGGGACAAAAATGAACGTAAAGTTGAAATAAGTCTCTCGACAGAGTTTGCTGAAGTGGAAAAAAAAATGATGTGAGAAGGACATTTCAAGGTCAAGTTATGGGTAAATGGGATATCTTAGCCAATGGGCAGGGGTTTTCTTGAATCCCTTAGCCTGCTGGGAGAACCTATATATTCGGGTGAAGTCAGGTGATCTATGTTCTGTGCGACCCGGACTGCCGTCTGGGTGGACGTGTTTCATTTGCCCTGGGCTGCTAGGCCGGAAATTGGGCCTATCCTGGGGGCATCTGGCTGCCAGGCCTATCCAGAAGAGGGCAGCGCAGGCTTAGGACTGCGGCTTGCAGTCCTACCAAAAGTGACGGTTCTGCCGGCGGGAGAACCTGTCATGGTCTGAGGTAGAAGGGATCCTCATTAGGAGATTGCTTTCAATAGGGAATGGTGCCGTTATTGTGACACCAGGAAGGGAGCCTTTTTTGCGGTTGGCTTTTTGATGTTTTCTGCCATGATTGAAGATTTAACATTGTGACCATATCAGCATTTGCTCGTTACCTTTGCAGTTGTTTGTAGCTATACTGGGAAGATTTCTCCCAATGCAGCATGTCAGAACTTTGATCAATTTAGCTTGGAATCGCCAATTTCTGTGTATGGGATTTCTAATGTGCTTTGTGGAACAGCTTTTCTTGGGCTGGTTTCAGACCTACATGATTGAGACAGACATTTGACTCATTCTGCAGTGCCCTGGTGGGAACATGCAACGCCTCTTTTGAGGTTTTCCCAGAACTACTACATACTGAATGCAATTTATTTATTAACCCCTGGTGGCCGACGTTCGTTCTTTGAGCCAATTGGAGTGTGGTCCAGGTTTCCCTCTGCTGGTGGTGGGACATCAACTCCCTTGTGGAAAAAGGCCCTGGCTGGGTATTAGCCGCAGGCTCTCTTACAGCCTACCTCTGGTAAGCGCATATCTATGTGGTGGTGGTGCACTGTCGTCAAGAGGTGTTTTGGTCAGCACTCACATATGTGCCCTTTTGGATTGAGTCTTCAATATTTATCCTAGTCACATTCAACTGTTCATTTTAGACACATCAAATTGCTTTGGACTTGCTCAATAATATTTTTTTTTTCACATTTATTAGCACTGCTACATTGTTTCATTGTATTTGTTCTATGTGTATCTCATAGTTTTAGCAGCTGCTCTTATATTTCATTTTTCATTCTTCTAAGCACTTTAGTGCGGTATTTTTTCCTTTTTTTTTTCTCACTGAGGTAGAAGGGAAGCTTTCGCCGCTAAGGGACCAACCGCCTTTACCGGGGACTACAGTGAGTAACTGAAGCAAGTACGGGAGCAGTATTCTCACCAAACCGGCATGGTGGAGAATCAGGAAACTTCAGGTGGTGATCAAGTCAGGGACCCAACCAGCGGAGGTGACGCTTGCAGAGCAGCCTTGTGTGTCAAGCCAGGGACTGAGCTGTTCATCAGGGGTGAAGCTTGAAAGGCATCTGGAGTACCAAGCTAGGGACTCAGCAGGGAAGCGAGGGTGACGCTTGAGAGAGATACCGCCGCAAAAGCCTTGAGGAGCTCACGGGATCCAAAGTCAGTGAATCAGAGAGTCCAGTGAGAGACTAGGAGCTCAAGGGGCTAAAGAGCTACAAGTGGACATTGTAGAAAAGCTGAGAGAACTGTTGAACTTTGCGTTAGGAACTGATGAATACTGTTGCCATAGGTGACAGCAAACTTGAACGTGCAGAAGTGGCACCTTGCTGGGGCCTTTCCCTTTACGGCTGTCTTCCTATTCAAGTCTCGGAGTCTGCCTATTGAAATTTCAACTACTTAAGGGCATCCTGGCCCTAACCCTCTTTCCCTTGCAAAATAAAAAAAGGACTGTTAAAAGAAAGAAAACCTCTTTTGCATCCAAGAAGTGTCTGGCACCAAATTACTTTTACCACCTTTGCACCCACTATACCTCACAACCCACTACATCTTGAAGGATGTTAGCGGTCTGTGGCCTCCAAGGTTCTCATCAAACTGGAAGAGGTAAAAGACTTTGTTACCATATATGGTATTATTTGGGTTCTCTGATCAACTCCAAGAATGCGCTCAGCCCCTCTGGCACACCTGGTTAAATAAGATTAAGCATTGCAACCACATTTAAGGACATAAAAGGAAAATACCATGATCCTGGCGGTGGATTGTCACCAAAGAAAAACAAACACATACCTGGTAGTCATAAACAAGTTGAATATATTAGCACGGTTCAACATGATTGGAAACTCACAGCACTGTTAAACCTTGCCGCAGAGAATCAATACAATAGAAATGACAACCTTCAATAGTAGCAACTGTAAGTATAGAAAAGACAGTAAACTATATGCCCATAGCACAGTGCTGAGAGGGAGGGGAGAAGGTTTGTCAACTTCTCAGCTCCTTCTGGGCCACAAACACCATTGAGAGGTGAACAACAAAAAAAAAAAAAAGAAATGGGTTAAACAGGTACAGTAAGCACAGTTCCGTAACGTTACAAGTTCTGGGTTGAAGAATACTAGTGTCTTTTGCTAGCAAACGCTGGTGCCCTTTGTAAAGAGAGTAGGTTTAATCAAGCAAAATTGAGACAGTAATCATCTAGGATATTCTGTTAGGTAGTGGTTTGTAAGAACAAACTGGCTAAAGGTGGCAGCTCCAAACAAGCATCCTTTGACACTAGAAAAGGGAATATGTGTCTGCATACAGTGTCTGTACTGTGTTAAGAAGGATGTTTGGGTTTACACCCGCTCACCAATTCTCTGTACGATGATACAATGGAGATTCCCAATGCTGTTTCAGGCTCCTGGCAATGCTTTAAGGCACCGCATCACCTCCTGTCAGCCGATCGACGTGGCTGGTAACTAAACTGGCAAGGTGACCAGACAGCGGCCAACTGGACACCTGGATGGGTATTGTGGTCCCTTAAGTGGTGTAGGTCATCTCTTCCGGGGCGGCACTGGGTTGATGAACAGGGTCCCTGGGCTGGATGGTGGCGAACCCTGTGGTTGTCACTGTTTCTGAGTCCTCTCAGCCATCCTCTCTCCTCATTCTCCTGTCAGCACTCTCACGGTAGTCTCTGGAAAAGCGTGGCCCTCTGTTCTTCTCGCAGATGCTGCTAGACAGTGTGGCTCTCTCTTTTAGATGGAGTTCCACCACACAGTTCTGTCACCCCTCCTCCACTCTCTCTTCTGCTGACAGAAGCCTGTCTCTCTCTCTCTCGTTCAAGATCCCCCGGGCTGGCACAACTCCAGGGGCTTTTTGGCCTTGGGCTCTTCTTCTCCTGAATCACCTCACCCTTCCCTCTGTCTCTCTCCGTCTCCTGCTCTCCCCTGTCACGCACCCTCTCACACACACTCCTCCTCTCTCCTTTCCCGGGCTCCAGGCTATCCCTTTCCTCATTTCTGGGCATGCTGGGAGCTGTAGTTTACCCCCTGTGGTCCACAGTGGGGCTGTTTGTCCTTGGGACTACATGTCTCATCATGCTCCTCCCTGGCTCATCACTGGTCCTCCCTCCAGCCAATGGGAGAGGAGGGGTAGTGGAGCTTTGGCAGGTGGAATCCCCAGAGCTGCCCTTCTTCTCCCGCGTTGTGACATAAGGTGGGGGGCGAGTGGGGGAAGGAGACACTGAGCCACTCTGTCTCTTATGCAGAGGTTGGGGACCTGAGCGGGAAGAAGAGGGGGGTGGGCAGTGGGCAGGAAAGGATACACATACCTGCAGCTGCACCCTTCTCTCCTCACATGTAGGTCCAGTTGCTCTGCTCTGGTCTCCACTGCCACTGCTCCCTGCGCTGACCGAGAAGGTGGGGAGAGCGGGGGACAGAGCTACAACCTGCTAGAAATAATTATGGCTGTCATGAATGGCTTTCCGTTCAGGACAGCTTGCTTTCTGTTGACATGCTGTGATTGGCTACAGCTAATCACATGGTACAGGGTGTCTGGTACCATATGATCACTGTGGACCAATCACATCTTGACAACACTAAGCAAGCAGTCATCAATAAAAAACAATCATGACTCTTTACATTGGTCATAGCGATCATATGATTACAATCATAGCATCACATGATACCTCGGCTGTTCATGGTGGCTGGGTACCAAGCGCCGTAATCCACTATGTTCTCCAGACTAGTGCGTTGCCCAGCCTGGGCGTGCTGCCTGCTCATAGCAAAAGTACTGTGAGAGGGCGGAAAGTGGTTAAAAACACGGTTTTGCGCACGTGGGTGCTGATGCGTTGGGATGCCACTTCCTGTCTAACGACTGTAGTGATTTAATATATATATCGGGTAGATAGTATTACCGTGGGTATGATAATGAATTAGTAAGTACTCTTCCGCAGCAACCCAATTCTTCCAGAGAGATGCACTTTATTGACTTCCAACACAGAACAAAGTCCAAAGTCCACAGATGACAAAAAGATCCGACAGAGGAAATATAATTCAGAACCCCATGTTCCTAGGCCTGTGTGTTCCCAGCCATACACAGACAAGCCTCACTTAGAACTAAAAACCAGCTTGAATGTCCTCTATGAAATACTAGTCCACTAGGAGGGAGTTTCTGCTAGGTCAACCCAAAATACTCTTTGATCCCATTGTTACCCCCTCAAGTCTAATTACCATCAATAAATACTTCTTCTATGGTCCTTTAAACAATGTACCCTTAGATATGTGTAATTAGATTAGATTAACAGATACCACCTGAACACCCTTTGAAATGTTCAAATAGACTTGCATAAGATTAACACATCAAAGGGTCTTCAGCTGTCCCATTGCTATGTTAAAATTCAGTTGGACAAATCAACCAGTCAATTGAATTCTGGCCTGGTCAATATTGACTGTATGTGTATATACATATAATAATGTCCCACATAAATCGGTGAACATATTACAACATATACCCCCACTTGGGTCGGTTCTAACTACTAGAACTGACCCATAAATAAAACAACAAAAAATATCATTACGATTTAAGGTACTGGATGCTTTACAATGGCTCATATAAAATATGAAGTTGAAACTGGTTACATCTCTCTTCGCCAGCCTCTAAAATATCCCCATGAAACAGTTATTAGATAATATAACTTTTAGACCATGACTAGAAAAGGATTTGGTAAACATCAGTGGCCCATATAGCTGTTAGGCCTTATTATGGGAGCTCCAATCCACATAAGTCCAGGATTTTTTCATTTCCAGGCTCAAGCTTTCCATTTTTGAAGATGCTTTTACGCAAACACTACTTTCATCTTTATAGTAAGAAGAACTATCAATGTACCAGCACTCACTTTCAAGGTCAAAAGGTTTGGATATGGCAGTAAAAACTGTGCTTCAAACTATTTTCTTGCACTTGACATTCATGAGTCCATCTTTGTTGATTGCCAGTCACAATTTGCTTTTGTAATTTGCTGTAGGCCGACCCCTCATTGCCTTCAATAAAGCAGTTACTTGGATCATTCAGTCCACAATTACACTTGAAGGGTATACCAACATATACATATACCCCCACACGATGGTTCAGATAGAGTCAGCTTGACATCAGTGTTTATCAGATCTTCTATCCAGACAAAGCGGCAGTGGAAATTCTTGCCAGTATCTTCACCATGAAAGGTAGAAAGGTCTTTTTCATCCATATATGTCATAGCCTTTAGCATATTATAAACAACTGAATCAACAAAGTTTCAAATCATGACTAGAGTGATGAATTTCACTCACCCCTCTTATAAATTTAGGAAAACCACCCAACATACAATAATTTATGCTATGCCAAGCCATTGTGCAGCATCTCACCTTAGATGTCAAATATATTGATCAATATGCATTGTGTAATATGTACAGATGTTATGAAAATTATTTTAGGTTTAAATGCTTCTCTTTGGTTTTAAGATAAAGTTCAAGAAATAAAAAAAACATAAAGAAAATAAAAAAAATGAAAAGCAAAATATATCAGGAAAAGCGAGAAAAATTAAAAATTAGGGCGTTGAAGAAAAAAGAAAAAAAGGTCCATTGCTTGATGAATTTCGAGAGAGTCCATGAATACTTTATAATTCCATGTATAGTGATATATTGTCTATTCAGCATTTCTCCCGTAATTCTCCCCCACTAGCCAGCAATTTCAGACTGTGCTTCTGCTATTCACATGCAAGCATCTTCAGACGTCCCCGAAAGACAAAACTCTCCAACAAAACTAATTAGCAAGGTCCTTAAACGTTGTTTGAAGTTAAAACAAAGCATTATTTACACGTTTACAGTTTGAAGCTAATTCACCCCCACTGCTAGAGAAGTGTCATTTGCATTCAAAAACAGATCTGGAGAATGTACATCTTGTACCCCCTTCACTGCTCTAATAATTTATTACGTTCCCCTCTCATCTTATCATACTCAATCTTCAGGTGGTCATATTTCTGTTTTAACTGAGAAAACGGTATCCAAGTCTTGGACCTTTTCTTATTATTATTTTGGTCAGCTCTGTTTTTCATATTAATATCACCTATGTTTGACCCGGTGTCTCCTCTCTGGGTGTTATCATAGGATATTATCTTCTGATCTTTATATTCAGTATTTGTCCTAAACAATGTGGCTAAATCAATTTTGACAGCCTGCTCATTTGACTTTCTCCATAAATGGTCTGCTCTCAACAATATGTCTTTTAAATCATGAGGATTTGGGGTAACTAATAAAATATTTTGTTTGATATCTTCATGCAATGCATCTAGAAACATACTCATATGTATCAAGCCACCACGCTCAAATGCAAGATTATTACCGACCAATAATTCCATAATAGTTGCTATCCTGTGCGACAATTCATATGGAGATTCATTTTGCATTTGTTGGATCTTCCAATGAAAAGTAACATCAGAACGTACACCATACAAAACACATAATAATTCCAGTAATATGTCCCTTGTTCTAAGAGGCTGAATACAGATCTGTGTAATTCTCATCCAAAGACCACTTCCTACAGAATGTTGCAAAACTCTTTCTAAGTCAGATGGGTTGAGATTGTACATATCTCTGACTTGCTGCACGTCACAAAACCATTTTTAAAATCTGTTTAAATCATGGTATGGAACCATTCCTATTTCTTTAAGAATTGCGTCTAATAATTTTGGTTTCAAAGGCTTCATTACAAGCTGAACTTCACCTGTATTATTATTATTGTTATAAACTGTGGTAGTCACAGTGGGGGCAGCTGGTAATGAATTATCAGATTCAATATGAGGTTCTATTTGCTGCAGATTGCTGAATCCAAGATTTGATGCATATCTCCATTCCTGAGATCTCTTCTCTAATTCCATAATTCTTAATTTTAATCTCTCATTTTCCTCTAATAATTCATCACAACGTTTAGATTTCTCAATTAAGGCTTCACCAATGGTAACCGCATGCAACTTTAAATTTACTGTCTCAGTGTCTGATTGGTTTTGTAACCTCTCACAAACATTGTTGCTATTATCAACTGCCTTCTGTAACTGGGTAATTTCCTCAACCTTACCTTTTAAAGAACTTTCCATTGTTAAACAGCAAGATAATAAGCCCTGTATAATACAACCTTTTCTTTTACTTTCTGAAATTTTGCTATCAAAAACATTTTTCTCTAAAAATTCCTTCATCATCGTCCACGTCTGCTTACATTTTTCTGGAATTTCATAAGGACCACCATGGCGCTTAATACATTTTAATACCCATCTGTTAACTTTATCAGAACTGACACTAGCTTCACACTGAGTAAGCATTTTGACTATATTACTAATAATTAAAAAAAAGGAAATATTTTACTCACCGCATTAATTACTCTTCATCTTCCAGTTCAGGTCTTCTGGTACACGACACAGTCCTTTTTTTGTTTCCAGTCTCCAGAGAATAATTCTGGGGTTCCCAACTTGTTTAAATTTGTAGATCAGACTCTTTTATGTCACAACCAGACATTAGAGTCACAGCACAGCTCTTGGTTCTTCATCAGACTTCTGTCCACCTCACAGGATTGTTGTCACCACCGACTTCTGTTACCAAGTCCGAAAATGCTCTTCTGGTCGCTTGAACGGCACCAATGTAGTGATTTAATATATATATCGGGTAGATAGTATTACCGTGGGTATGATAATGAATTAGTAAGTACTCTTCCGCAGCAACCCAATTCTTCCAGAGAGATGCACTTTATTGACTTCCAACACAGAACAAAGTCCAAAGTCCACAGATGACAAAAAGATCCGACAGAGGAAATATAATTCAGAACCCCATGTTCCTAGGCCTGTGTGTTCCCAGCCATACACAGACAAGCCTCACTTAGAACTAAAAACCAGCTTGAATGTCCTCTATGAAATACTAGTCCACTAGGAGGGAGTTTCTGCTAGGTCAACCCAAAATACTCTTTGATCCCATTGTTACCCCCTCAAGTCTAATTACCATCAATAAATACTTCTTCTATGGTCCTTTAAACAATATACCCTTAGATATGTGTAATTAGATTAGATTAACAGATACCACCTGAACACCCTTTGAAATGTTCAAATAGACTTGCATAAGATTAACACATCAAAGGGTCTTCAGCTGTCCCATTGCTATGTTAAAATTCAGTTGGACAAATCAACCAGTCAATTGAATTCTGGCCTGGTCAATATTGACTGTATGTGTATATACATATAATAATGTCCCACATAAATCGGTGAACATATTACAACAACGACGTACTGGTATGGATGGGAGGGTGATACCTTGGTCAGCAAAAGATTACCTTCACCGTAAAAAGCAATCCTGGTAGCTATAGAGACGCTTAATTACTTTACAGGCAGTAGAAGGGGTTCACCGCCACCTTTACCGGGCCCTCCTGAGTGATCGGGGAACCCGATAAGGATGCAGCCAGCGGCATCTGTTTCCTGGGACACAGTGACAGGAACTGATATTGTTCATCCTCCCACTGTGTGACATCAAAAACCAGAAGCGTCGAGGATTCTGGTTTTAAGTTTGATGTTTACAGTTCCCGGCTTGTGCAAGCATCTGATCAAACGGATCTCGTTTGCACAGATTCTTTGGAAGCCAGAGGAGAAATTTGGGGTCTAATAGACCCCAGATCTCTCCATAAAGAGGACCTGTCACTGACAATGTTATCACAAGGGATGTTATTCATCCCTTGTGATAGCATTAAAAGTGATAAAAAAAAAATTAGAGACATTTTTTGTTTAATAAAATAAACTAAAAGATTAAAAAAAAGCAAGAAGCAAAATACAGCAGAAAGGAGGGAGGAGCCGGATGTGGGCGTCTAGTTGGGACCGATGCTAATTCTGGGATGCCTGGCGCCTCTCCTCCCGTGACTCTGGCTTCAGGCTAGGTGCGGACCGTCCCCCCCTGGGCTTCCCATGGGCTCCACAGCCCGACACCTTCGCCCCCCCCCCTCGAACATCCTTGACCGAAGCTCGGTATTTCCTGGGCATGCTCGGAGCGAGTGAAGTGAGCGTCTGTTTCAACTGCAAGGAAGACACGCCGAATCAAGCCCTTGACGGGCGCACCGACACTCTCTCGAGGCTGATGCTGTGACCTACTGTTACCCAGCGTTTGATGCCGATATGGGGCTCACGACCCCGCTCATCTCACCAGCCACTATCCATCAGCTCCAGGGAGGCATCCGTGAAATGACCGGGGAGGCAGTGGAGGAGGGCAAAGATGAAAAACAAAACCCCAGACGAACGAGAGGTTGGTAAAAACGCTTGAGTCCGTCAGATGGGGTAAGTGTGCCACACTAATTGTATATCGCAGGGACCCCCCCCTACAGTGGTCCTGAGAAGAACCAGGAAGATTGACAGGTAGCTTTGCCTTGTTTATTATACCCCAAACAGATTAAAAGAACTTTGACTGTATATTATCGATCGTGATGTTGCACACAGCACTTTATGTACAGTGGCTTGCGAAAGTATTCAGCCCCCTTGAACTTTTCAACCTTTTGCCACATTTCAGGCTTCAAACATAAAGATATAAATTTTTTATTTTTTGTGAAGAATCACCAACAAGTGGGACACAATTGTGAAGTGGAACGAAATCTATTGGATATTTTAAACTTTTTTAGCAGTTAAAAAACTGAAAAGTGGTGCGTGCAAAATTATTCAGCCCCTTTCTTTTCAGTGCAGAAAACTCACTCCAGAAGTTCAGCGAGGATCTCTGAATGATCCAATGTTGTCCTAAATGACTGATGGTGATAAATAGAATCCACCTGTGTGTAATCAAGTCTCTGTATAAATGCACCTGCTCTGTGATAGTCTCAGGGTTCTGTTGAAAGCGCAGAGAGCATCATGAAGACAAAGGAACACACCAGGCAGGTCCGTAATACTGTTGTGGAGAAGTTTAAAGCCGGATTTGGATACAAAAAGATTTCCCAAGCTTTAAACATCCCAAGGAGCACTGTGCAAGCGATCATTTTGAAATGGAAGGAGTATTAGACCACTGCAAATCTACCAAGACCTGGCTGTCCCTCTAAACTTTCAGCTCAGACAAGGAGAAGACTGATCAGAGATGCAGCCAAGAGGCCCATGATCACTCTGGATGAACTGCAGAGAACTACAGCTGAGGTGGGAGAGTCTGTCCATAGGACAACAATCAGTCGTACACTGCACAAATCTGGCCTTTATGGAAGAGTGGCAAGAAGAAAGCCATTTCTCAAAGATATCCATAAAAAGTCTCGTCTAAAGTTTGCCACAAGCCACCTGGGAGACACACCAAACATGTGGAAGAAGGTGCTCTGGTCCGATGAAACCAAAATCGAACTTTTTGGCCACAATGCAAAACGATATGTTTGGCGTAAAAGCAACACAACTCATCACACTCAACACACCATCCCCACTGTCAAACATGGTGGTGGCAGCATCATGGTTTGGGCCTCCTTTTCTTCAGCAGGGACAGGGAAGATGGTTAAAATTGAGGGGAAGATGGATGCAGCCAAATACAGGACCATTCTGGATGAAACCCTGTTGGAGTCTGCAAAAGACCTGAAACTGGGACGGAGATTTATCTTCCAACAAGACAATGATCCCAAACATACAGCAAAATCTACAAAGGAATGGTTCACAAATAAACGTATCCAGGTGTTAGAATGGCCAAGTCAAAGTCCAGACCTGCATCCAATCGAGAATCTGTGGAAAGAGCTGAAAACTGCTGTTCACAAACGCTCTCCATCCAACCTCACTGAGCTCGAGCTGTTTTGCAAGGAAGAATGGGCAAGAATTTCAGTCTCTCGATGTGCAAAACTGATAGAGACATACCCCAAGCGACTTGCAGCTGTAATTGCAGCAAAAGGTGGCTCTAAAAAGTATTAACGCAAGGGGGCCGAATAATTTTGCACGCCCCACTTTTCATTTTTTTATTAGTTAAAAAAGTTTCAAAAATCCAAAAGATTTCGTTCCACTTCACAATTGTGTCCCACTTGTTGGTGATTCTTCACAAAAAATAAAAATTTTATATCTTTATGTTTGAAGCCTGAAATGTGGCAAAAGGTTGAAAAGTTCAAGGGGGCCGAATACTTTCGCAAGCCACTGTACATGCTGAAGTTTGACCATAGAGCCAAGCCAACCTAAGACAGCCTATAGGCTGACGCATCCATTGAGAGTTTACTGGACTATGCGACTTGACGCCAATCTACACTTTATTCTTATACTCGCTCCCAGCCTACCCTGACGCCCAACGTACCGAGACTCTGTGTATTCTCCCCCCACTAGGATCCTATACAAATACTTGCACCTTACTGGGGCAAAAACACACTTATACCAAATATGCAAATTGAAACCAGATGTAAGGTGAATACGGCTTGCTCCATACGGGTACAGGAATTGAATCCGGGAGGCCCCTCTGTATAGAGCAGATAAGTCCTTTTCCTGTTGCCCATAACTCCACAGCAGGAAGTAGCTTTTAGGAGTCCACTGCGCGGCTTTAAAATTAATTGTGTAGACCGAATGGACAGTGTGATCGCAGCTCTTGACTCCTGAATAGACCTGAATAGACTATTGAGTAATTCGGGTGCAAATTACATGTACAAGATCGGTGTCCCTGAGCTCAAATGGCCTATTAAAGAGGGATCCTATTGGGACTTCCCGGACATTTCCCACAGAGCTCCTTAATATCATACAACCTACACAACCAACGGCACTTGTTTAGTCCGCCAAGAGGTCAATAGCGTGACCCCCTATCTTAATGAGACCCCCCTAGTGGTTCGTCGATACACTATACCCACTATACACTCAGCAAGCTCTCTTAGAGCAGGGTTAAACAGGGGGGATCCCGCCCCTGATGGTTTTGGAAGGAGAGTGGGTAGGAGGGAGTAAATAGTGGGGGTGTACAACCTTGGACAACCCTGAACAACCCTGAACAACCCTGCGAAATCAGGTTTCTATCCGAATTATAGTAGAGAAAAAAAAATGAAGGGGAAGTCAGGGAAGGGGGCCACAGCTAACCCTACTAGAACAAGTGTAAGCCCGGGCGCCATTAGAAAATACATGGTCCATGATAGCGGCAAAGAAAGCCCGGAAAGGCAACTGGGTCTAAAAGTAAAACCTTAGAGTGCCCATCCAAAATTAGTACGAGAAGACAGCTGGCTGAGATTGATACCCATATCGCAAGCACTGAGATAATAGAAGAAGCATTAATGGAACCCCAGCAAAACAAACAACTCCCAACAAAGAGCGAAATGGCAGAAATGTTTGCAAGGCTGGAAACATCGCTAAAAGGAGAAATTGAAACAGTGCGTGAAGATATGAGCCACATCCTAAAAAGAGTAGAAGAGGTTGAAACAATGATGGATAGACAAGGGGCAGAGATAAAAGGTCTCAAACACCAGATGGAAGAGATTCAGCGTGAACAGAGAAATTTACTGTATAGACTGGAAGACCAGGAGAACCGTAATAGGAGGAAAAAAACCTACGGATTAGAGGCCTTCCAGAGACACAGGGTGAAAAAGAGAACGTACAAGAAAAAAATTGATCAAATCTTTGGAGGCCTGTTAAATCCACTTGATAACAGCTTTAAAATTAAATTGGAAAGAGTGCATAGGATAAGAAAGCCTGCAGAGATTAGTGAGGATGCTCCACGGCATGTAATTGTAAGATTTCACAATTACCAGGACAAGGAGCAGATTAAGACCAATATGAAAAAGAATCAACCAGTGAGGTTCGGCAAGACAAATCTGCTGATTTTTCCAGATTTGGCAGCGGAGACATTATCCAGGAGAAGCGTCCTGAAACCATTACTGGCTCAACTCAAAACTTATGATGTTCAATATTCTTGGGGTTTCCCAGCCTGCCTAATTGGTCGTAAAGAAGGTCGCTCAGCAACATTGAGATTCCCTGAAGAGACGCTGAAATTCTGTCATCACCTAGATGTGCCACTAGTGGAAATTCCAGGATGATGGGAAAGAATAGTAAACCATGACACTACAGAGGAACCACCAGGCTGGAAACCAGTCTTTAAAATGAAAGGCTCACAAACAAAGAAAAATTACTTACGAGATTTATAAAAATATAAGTTCTGGGCTATGTAATGCAACGATTGGGTGTGTTGGGGGGGTATGGGTGCTGGGTGGGGGGTTGGTGGGGATGGGGGGGCAGGTGGGGTGGCGGGCACGGTAATATTCCAATCCCAGGGGAGGATATAGGTTCCAAGAATTGCCCCTCTGAGCTCAACCTCCAGGGGGTTAACCGAGGGGCCGGGTGGTGTTAGTGGGGCCACGGTTATTTGGGCCATGGGGTGGCCTGTTACCCCCAAGGTGGTGGGTGGGGGTTGGGGAGTTTGGGGAAAGGGTAGGGTAAGCGAGAGAGAGAGACACAGGTGGGTGGGGGGGGTTGGAGACTTGTATTCACCTCAGTGCTTCCCACTCCCTAGTTCAGTAAGGATAAGCAAAGCCTTACAAATAACAAGATGTATGGGTTAAACATAATCTCATATAATGTAAGGGGTCTCAACTCTCCCATAAAATGTGCAAACATAGTGGGTGAATTGAAATTTCTCAAAGCAGAGGTGGTTCTGTTACAGGAGACGCACCTTTTCCTCGGCAAGAGCCAGAGAATTCTTTCCAGAGACTACCCGACATGGTTCTACGGGTATTCCCCGATCAGGGGAGCAAAAGGAGTTGCGATTGGCTTCGCAAAGGATGTTAGGTTCACGCTAGAAGAGAATATGAGTGACCCAGAGGGACGGTTTCTGTTCTTAAAAGGTAAACTTAACAGGTTAGATTGCTCATTAGCAAATGTGTACGGCCCGAACAATAACCCTAGCAGGTACCTACTGGGAATCCTTTCAAAATTTGAGGCTTTTAAGAAGGGGGAGGCCATTATAGCAGGAGATTTCAATCTGTGCCTTGAGCCAGGGAAAGATAGTACGTCGCGTGCCTAGGGGACTGGAGGGGTATGGATGAACAAACTGAAACAGAAGCTGCGTCAATGCCAATTGGTTGACGCCTGGAGACTGCAACACTTTAATGTAAGAGACTATACTTTCTACTCCCCCGTACACGCAACGTACTCTAGACTAGACTTTTTTCTAGTGGAACATTGGCTCCTCGAGGAGGTGGAGGGCACAAACATAGGTTCAATGACGTTCCCTCACCATGCGCCCGTGAGCTTACAGTTGAAAATAGGTAAACGTAAAAATTTGCGCAACAACTGGAAGTCAAACGAAGACCTCCTCTACGATAGAGAAACTGTCAAGCGTATTAAAGAGGAACTGGAATTATACTTTAAAACAAATAAGTCGGGCGAGACATCAGAAGCTATAGTTTGGGAGGCTCACAAAGCATATATCAGAGGTATCTTAATGATAGTAGGTTCGGAGAAAAAAAAAGAAGACAGGTAAAGGACAAACTAGTCCTACAAAAAGAAATTTATGACCTAGAACAACAGCATAATTAACAGGGGACAGAGAGATACTGGTGGGCCTATATAGGAGAAGAGAGGCTATGCGGGAGCTAATTGAACAAGAAAAGCGAAAGTTATACAACCTCGTGAAAAAAGAAATATACCTAGGCAGTAATAGACCTGGTAGATTCCTGACAAAGGCCTTAAGCAAAAAGAAAAACAATAACTATATCGACAAAATAAAAACTAAGACAGGTGAGATTAGCTATAAAGATACAGATATTGCGACAACTTTCCAGGAATTTTATGGGGGGCTATATGCTACAAACAAAAATGATAGTCTGGAGGAGAGGGAAAAAAAAACAAGTGAAAATAAAAAACTATTTAAAAGACATTGGAATTGGTAAAATAACTGAAAGAGAACAAACCTCCCTAGAGGCCCCCATAACCGAGGACGAATTAAGAAAGGCACTTAAGGAGACACATGTAGGTAAGAGCCCAGGCCCGGATGGGCTCACGGTCCTGTACTATAAAAAAATATCAGGATTATTTAATACCCAAAATGTGCTCCTACATGAATTATAGTACACTATGCTCCAGCTACACACCCATCTCGCTCCTAAATGTGGACACGATATTATTTGCAAAAATGATCGCGGAAAGAATGAAACAAATAATAAACAAGATCATACACCCAGACCAGGTCGGGTTCATATCGGGAAGGGAGGGACGCGACAACAGTATTAAAACCCTCTTAGCAGTACAGAAAATCAAAAAGAGTGGAGCCCCGGGTCTACTTCTGTCAATAGACGCTGAAAAAAGCGTTTGACAGAGTAGACTGGGACTTCATGATGGGCACACTTGAGGAGATCGGCCTCGGGGAAAGGATCTGTAGATGGATAGGGGCATTATATTCCAGACCTTCAGCGAGAGTGAAGATAAATGGGGTCCTGTCGGAGCCCTTTGAAATGTACAACGGCACAAGACAGGGGTGCCCCGCTGTTGTTTGTATTAGCCCTTGAACCCCTTCTCTCTAAGATTAGGCAGAACCCGGACATCAGTGGGGTAACGATTGGTAAAGATGAGTATAAACTAGCTGCCTTTGCGGATGATATCTTGCTTTACGTAACACGCCCGAGGATTTCCCTCCCGAATATCATGTCTACCTTATCAGAATGCGGGAAGTTATCCAACTTTAAAGTTAACCCGGCTAAATCGGAAACACTGGATATCAACATTAATAAATCCAGAGACTACTCATACCAAAAACACTTCCCCTTTCTGTGGGGGAAAAAAGAATTAAAATATCTAGGGGTCAAAATCACTACATCAATAGAGATGCTTTTTCAGGCAAACTATATGCCCCTTCTCAACGAGATAAAGCAAGAACTAAATAGAATCTCATACGGACAGCTATCCTGGGTAGGGAGAATAAATATTTATAAAATGGTAATACTGCCAAAAATGACATACAAAATGCAAATGCTTCCAATAACGCTCCCACAAACATACCTTAGAAGTTTACACTCAATGTTTTTAAGATTTATTTGGAGAGGAAAAATACCTCGCTTGAAATTTACACAATTGACAAAAGCTAAGGGCAAGGGGGGATGGGGGGCACCAGATATTCGTAAGTATTACGAGTCTATGGCCCTAGCAAGGGTAATAGACTGGGTTAAAAACAATGTAGAAAAACACTGGGTAAAAATGGAAAATAAAATTAGTGAAACTAAACTGAATAAAATAATATGGATTCCACCTCACTTAAGAAAATGTAGCATAGAAACACATGATATCACAAGACACGCACTCAACACTTGGGACACATTGCACAAAAGGGAGCACTGGGGGTTTAACTCACTTCTAATCCCACTTAAGGATTCAGATTACTTTGCACCAGGGAAAGAGGAGTGGTTTGGCAAGTGGATATTGTAGGAAAACGCCCAACTAAAAGATGTAATGTGCCAGGATAAAATATACACATTCCAGGAGCTCAAAGATAGGAAAAATCTGTTAGTCATTAATACATGGCGGTACAACCAATTGAGCCATTTTATAGACTCACTCCTGCAGCCAATCAGATCTGCAGACAACCCACTCCCACTAGAGAAAATCTGTATTGATAAAGACAGGAGGGGGGGGGGGGTTCTCTAAGATCTATAAAGCTTTAATAGGGCTGGGAAATATAGATGTCCGGGCTTTCATTGGGAAATGGGAGGAGGAACTGGAAAGGAAGCTTACAGACCCAGAAGTCTGGAGGGTCTGGAGGATCTTAGTTATGAGGAAAGGTTGCGAGCGCTGAACTTATTCTCTCTGGAGAAGAGACGCTTGAGAGGGGATATGATTTCAATTTACAAATACTGTACTGGTGACCCCACAATAGGGATAAAACTTTTTCGCAGAAGAGAGTTTAATAAGACTCATGGCCACTCATCACAATTAGAAGAAAAGAGGTTTAACCTTAAACTACGTAGAGGGTTCTTTACTGTAAGAGCGTCAAGGATGTGGAATTCCCTTCCACAGGCGGTAGTCTCAGCAGGGAGCATTGATAGCTTCAAGAAACTATTAGATAATCACCTGAATGACCGCAACATACAGGGATATGTAATGTAATACTGACACATAATCACACACATAGGTTGGACTTGATGGACTTGTGTCTTTTTTCAACCTCACCTACTATGTAACTATGTAACTATAAAGTGTGGCTGATACTGAGGAGAGCAACCGCTACCTCAGTTAACTGTAAAATATTGGAGTTAAACTTTAAGTGTCTGGCCAGAATGTACTTAACCCCTGATCGTATGCATAAATACCAGAATGAAACTTCACAATATTGCTGGAGGGGTTGTAAGGAACTAGGGTCAATGGCCCATATTTGGTGGTTCTGTCCGGAAATCAAGATGTTCTGGAGGGAAGTGAGGGGATTCATTAAAGATATCACCAGTATCGACATACCCGATGACCCTTGGGTATGTCTATTCCATATGAGTGAAATGCCCACAAAAAGGTATTTGAAAATGCTACTACCACATCTTATCGATGCGGCTAAAAGTCTCATACCTAGGTGCTGGCAAAAGAAAGGAAGACCCATGATGAGGGACTGGTTTAACAAAATCAACAATATTCACAGCTTAGAATACCTAAGGTTTAGCAAATGGATGAAAATGGCGGCCTTTGAAACGAAGTGGAGGGCATGGGTGGAGTTTAAGGACTCCCTAAGAGCCGCTGAGATATGGGCTACCTAGCCTAGAGACCTAGTCTTCGTTTAGTGGTGATAAAGGGGCTAGGGGAGCAGATACTGGTGTAGACAAGAGGAGTTTGGTGTGGGAGAGGGGGGGAAACAAGTGAGGTATGGTTAAGGGATTGGGGGGGAGGGGAGGGGGGGCATCTCGGGTTGGGTTTTATATGGGAAATGTGTAATAAATATTTGCTTGTGTTATACTTGTTTTGTAAAAACGCAGATTAAAATTGTCACTATGATGTGACGAAATGATGGGATGAATTTGAATTTTAAATAACTGAAAGATGACTCCCGGAAAAATACCTCGCTGACGTGGCAAAAAAAAAAAAATGATAAAAAAAAATGTAAAGCGCCCGCGCATTTATGTAAATGCCGATCGCACCATACATGTGAGGTATTGCGCACGACAGAGAGAGAGCAATAATTAATCTGTAAAGGCTTTTATAGCGTTGCCTAAGGAGATTTTTGGGTACCATATTTTGGTGCCATCCATGGGCATACGCAATTTTAAAGCATGACATGTTTGGTATCTACTCGGGGTAACATCATCTTTTATATTTCACTAAGGATAAGCCGAACACCCCCTGGTTCGGTTCGCACCAGAACTTGAGAACAGACAAAAAATTTGTGCGAACACCGTTAAAGTCTATGGGACACAAACGTAAAAAATCAAAAGTGCTAATTTAAAGGCTTATATGCAAGTTATTGCCATAAAAAGTGTTTGGGGACCCATATACTGCCCCAGGGGACATGTATTAATGCAAAAAAGATTTTTAAACGTCCGTTTTTCAGGAGCAGTGATTTTAATAATGCTTAAAATGAAACAATAAAAATGAAACATTTCTTTAAATATCATGCCTGGGGGGTGTCCTTAGTCTGCCTGTAAAGTAGCACATTTTCCCAATGTTTAGAAAAGTACCACAGCAAAATTAAATTTCTAAAGGAAAAAATGTCAGTTAAAATTGCTCACTGCTGTAATGTATTGCCAGATCCTGGCAATATACAGTGCCTTGCAAAAGTATTCACCTCCCTTGGGTTTTTAAATATTTTGTTACATTACAGCCTTTAGTTCAATGTTTTTTTAATCTGAATTATATGTGATGGATCAGAACACAATAGTCTAAGTTGGTGAAGTAAAATTAAAAAAAAGAAAATATACATAAAACTATTTTTCAGAAATAAAAAACGGATAATTGGCATGTGCGTATGTATTCACCCCCTTTGTTATGAAGCCCATACAAAGCACTGGTGCAACCAGTTACCTTTAGAAGTCACATAATTAGTGAAATGATGTCCACCTGTGTGCAATCTAAGTGTCACATGATCTGTCATTACATATACACACCTTTTTGAAAGGCCCCAGAGGCTGCAACACCTAAGCAGGAGGCACCACTAACCAAACACTGCTATGAAGACCAAGGAACTCTCCAAACAAGTAAGGGACAATGTTGTTGAGAAGTACAAGTCAGGGTTAGGTTATAAAAAAATATCCAAATCTTTGATGATCCCTAGGAGCACCATCAAATCCATCATAACCAAATGGAAAGAACATGGCACAACAGCAAACCTGCCAAGAGACGGCTGCACACCAAAACTCACGGACCGGGCAAAGTGGGCATTAATCAGAGATGCAACACAGAGACCTAAGGTAACCCTGGAGGAGCTGCAGAGTTCCATAGCAGAGACTGGAGTATCTGTACATAGGACGACAATAAGCCGTACGCTCCATTGAGTTGGGCTTTATGGCAGAGTGGCCAGAAGAAAGCCATTACTTTCAGCAAAAAACAAAATGCCATGTTTTAAGTTTGAGAAAAGCCATGTGGGAGACTCCCAAAATGTATGGAGGAAGGTGCTCTGTTCTGATGAGACTAAAATTAAACTTTTTGTCCATCAAAGAAAACGCTATGTCTGGCACAAACCCAACACATCACATCACCCAAAGAACACCATCCCCACAGTGAAACATGGTGGTGGCAGCATCATGCTGTGTGGATGTTTTTCAGCAGTCTGGACTGGGAAACTGGTCAGGGTTGAGGGAAGGATGGATGGTGCTAAATACAGGGATATTCTTAAAAAAAAACCTGTACCACTCTGTGTGTGATTTGAGGTTAGGACAGAGGTTCACCTTCCAGCAGGACAATGACCCCAAACACACTGCTAAAGCAACACTTGAGTGGTTTAAGGGGAAACATGTAAATGTGTTGGAATGGCCTAGTCAAAGCCCAGACTTCAATCCAATAGAAAAGTCAGACTTAAAGATTGCTGTTAACAAGCACAAACCATGCAACATGAAGGAGCTGGAGCAGTTTTGCAAGGAGGAATGGGCAAAAATCCCAGGGGTAAGATGTGGCAAGCTCATAGAG
The DNA here is from genome assembly GCA_037952835.1 of Lithobates septentrionalis. NCBI lineage: Eukaryota > Metazoa > Chordata > Amphibia > Anura > Ranidae > Lithobates > Lithobates septentrionalis. Next base: position 1,691,244 of record JBBDGP010000855.1, on the reverse strand, counting down.
ACTTATCCAAAGCGACTTGGAGCTGTGATAGCTGCAAAAGGTGGCTCTACAAAGTATTGACTTTAGGGGGGTCAATAGTTATGCACATTGACTTTTTCTGTTATTTTGTCCTATTTGTTGTTTGCTTCACAATAATAAAAAAAAATCTTCAAAGTTGTGGGCATGTTCTGTAAATTAAATGATGCAAATCCTCAAACAATCCATGTTAATTCCAGGTTGTGAGGCAACAAAACACGAAAAATGCCAAGGGGGGTGGGGTGAATACTTTTGCAAGGCACTGTACATAAAAAATCATTTAAAAAAACAGTGTTGGTTTCCCAGGACTATACCAGGCCCTTCGGGTCTGGAATGCATATTAACCACCTCAATACAGGGAATTACACCCCCTTCCTGCCCAGGCCATTTTTCAGCTTTCAGCGCTGTTACACTTTGAATGACAATTGTGCAGTCACGCTACACTGTAATCATGTGAAATTTTTATCATTTTCTTCACACAAATAGAGATTTCTTTTGGTGGTATTTAATCACTCCTGGGTTTTTTATTTTTTCCTAAAAAAAAAAAGACCAAAAATTTTGAAAAAAAAAAAGTTTTTCTTAGTTTCTGTCAGTAAATTTTGTAAATAAGTAATTTTTCTACTTCACTGATGGGCGCTTATGAGGCAGCACAGATGGGCACTGATGAGGTGGCGCTGATGAGGAGGCACGAATATGCCGCACTTATGGGCACTGATAGGTGGCACTGATGAGCACTGATAGGCGGTAGTTGTAACGACACCCCGAGTATGAAAGGGGTTAAAGTCATTTAGGACATTCCATACCCAAACACAAAGTCAGCTACCGAACACTTCCATCAGCCGAACCAGGAACCCATACAAATAATTTTCCCCCAAATACGAGACAAGATGCTCTGTCTTAAGGTTCAAGCAAGAATCAACTAATTTATTATCACACATGGACACAACAGATAAAATAACTCAGAGACTCTTTTCCCCCACCCTTGTAAAAGAGGGCGGGTTAAACTGTCCAATGACAATAGACACACAGGTCAGGTGTGTTCAAACTTCTCATCAATAAACAGTCTTAGCAGCAGGGGACTGCTAGAGGAATCCCCCCTCCCTCCATAGAGTTACACATCCTGTGATATCCAAGGCAGACAGACACAATAGAACATTAGGATACAGCCCCACCCCAAACTAGCACAGCAAACAGTACACAACACAATGAGACAGCACACATTATATATACATATATACAGCATTGAGTCTGACTAGCACAGATCATAGTGGGGTTCTCATTCACCTTCTGCCCCTATTAGTGACTCCCATATCCAGGGTCCCCAGAGTCAGTGTGTCTTGGGGGACATAGACCTGAATCTAAAGTAATGCCACCTCAAGGGTCCCCAGGCATACAGCTCACAAAGATCACCATTCCCCCCCAAATGCCAGGGCCCATAATCGGTTGACAAGAGGCTGGCATTCAGTCTCCTCCAAAAGCTTCTGTCCCGGCTAGGTCTGTCACAGGCGACACTGATGGGTGGCACTGGTGGGCACTGGGCACGATAGGCGGCACTGGTGGGCACAGATAGGTGGCACTGGTGGTGTTAGGTACCTGGTAGTTGAGCCCGACTTGTAGGAGAAGACTCCTCTTACCATGCTGGTTCAGGAGCCACTGGAGTGGTAACAGTGGTCTCGTGAGCACAGTGGGTAGGATTGCCTGATGGAAGTTGCAGCGGCCGGCACAGGAACGGAGTAGAGATCTTCCAGGAATGGCTGGACTGCGGATGACAGCAGGCAGAAGTGGATCAGCAAGCTGAAGGCAGGAGATGCAGGAACAGCGGCACCTGGAGCTGGATGAGAAGGCCGGGAACACAGCAACACAAGGCAGTAGGCAGAAGGCAGGGTCAGACAGTCAGGGTTGGCAGGTGATCAGGCAGATGAGTACAATAGGCAAACAGCAGAGTTAGTAGGACAAGCAGGAGTTCGGCAACGGGTCACAGCAGAGGTAGGCAGAGTCAGGCAGGCCGGGTGGGATTGGAGATGGTAGAGAAGTCAGATGGAGCCGGGTCAGTAACAACAGCAAACAATCAACAAACGGATACAGGAAACACTGATACAGAGCTGCAGACGAAACAGCGCCGCATAAGTGCAGCTGAAACATTCTTAAAGGCTCCTTGGTGCCAAACAGCGCTAATGCGACAGGCGCGCCCGGGGAGCGCGCCGACGCACACCAGTGGGCGAATTTTGTTGCACAATTTGGGAAGGGGCACATGCATGTTCCCCTGAGCAGTACAGCATGTCCCTGACAGGTGGGCACAGATAGGCAGCACTGATGGGCACTGATGGGCAGCATTGATGGGCAGCAGTGATAGCCAGCACTGACTGGCATCACTAATGGCCACTGATTGCTGGCACTTGTGGGCACAGATTGGTGGCAATTGTGGTCACTGGTTGGCACTGATTGGTGGGTGGCAGCTGTGAGCAATAATTGCTGGCACTGGTGGGCACTTAATTGTAATCAGGGCACTGATGATCAGTGCCATGATTACATACCTAGCTGTCCCCTGTGAGGAGATACCGCTGATCGGCTCTCCTCACACTCTGTCAGTGTGAGGTGAGGAGCGCTGATTAACGGCATCTCCGTGTTTACATGTGACCGGTTGTAATTGGACAAAGCCAAACATATGGTTAAAGAGAGCACAGCAGGACTCTGGCCTGAGACTCAGAAGGGAATCTGAGAGAGAGGAGCCCTGTTTGTTTGTATTGAAAACGAAGGTTTGCTTTACCTCATGTTTTGTGGGTGACTTGGTTAAATTGATGATAGGCAACTCCTATCCTCATATTGATTAGTGGTTCCAAATTAATAATTACTACTGCAGTAGGGAACAGACACAAAAGATACGCTCAGCATCTTTCCAAATTACTGTTCTGCTTTATTATGACGCAATTGAAGGTTTTTATGCACATGATTACGTAGGTATCACATTAATATTACAATTGTAGGTTTATCGTAACAAGGGGCGTTACATAGGCAGGCTTATTCTAATCAGGACTCAAAAGAATGTAAACATGTACTGAAAACATTATTAGTGCTGTGTGCACAGTGAGGGCAGTGTGCGATACATACAAAATACAATACAATTATATACAGAACTTACAAATTTCCATTACAGTCTCCCCTCTTTTGATCAATATTTTGATCACTAACCATACCTGCTATCACCTTTAACCTGGAACCTCCACACGCTTAGGTGGAGGTAGTCCTGGTCAAAGAGGCAAAAACTCCATTGTGGAGAAAATAATAGCTGAGCAACTTTTTCATTACAAAATGACTTTTCATTGTGAAAAACAACTGATTGATAAGACATATTTACAGAGTACTGGCTGTACACTCCTGTGGCCAGAATGGCCTTCTAGCTGAATTGTTGGCATGCTGACTTATCAGCATATGTAAACACAGACAATTCTACATAAAATGGAAGACGTACAAAAGACAAATATGACTTCACACATGGCTGAACTACTTTTCAAATATATATATATATATATATCCCGTACAATTAAAGTAATTGAATCAAAAAAAATACCCTAGACTGTGATCACAAGAGGGAAACAAATCAAATTCAGAGATTTCTTTAATTTAGTCATTTTTGCAGTGTCTGGTGTGGATCCAGGTGACTTTTTCTTCACGTTTTGCAAAAACTGTACATGAAATAGATGCTGTATTGAGTCTCCAAACTTTTCCTTATATATAAATGTCTCTTAACAATCCACAAGTCACCTGGCTTTAGTTTTAGATCCTTCCAAACTTTTAGGATCTGGAATTGGGGAGAAAACACATAAATGAGTTTTTCAAAAAACCTTAAAAGATCAGCAACATTCTCTGTGAGATCCGAATGGAGGACTTCAGCTGCTGAGACAAAATATAAGCAAGTGAGTAACACACTCCCAAACAAAATCCTATAGGGAGAGAGTCCAACATCCCCCTTAGGAGCTTGATAAAATATAAGAAAACATTCAGGCAAAAGTTTTCTAGTTTCTTACTCTACTTTGTCCGCTACATTGTAGACAGTAGGGGGTGTAAAAATAAAACCTCAAAACTTCTATTAAGGACTCTCCTATAAAAAATGATTTCCTCTGTTACTCTATGTACTTTCTGGCACTCTGTACTTACAAACTACTTCTGATAACACTTTTTACTGTGGCCTGTGCAGTAGCATTTGCCACTGGACATCCAAAAAACATGTCCATACAGACAAAATGCATACTCGTAAGATCCTAACTTGGGCATCTGGATATATCTTTTTTGTAATCTCTGGGAGGGATGTTCAGCTTTTGGTAACACCTTTGGTAACAGGTAAAACAAGAAGTGGTATGTTATAAAAACAACTGTGGTGAACCCTGGCTCTATCCCACGCTCATTTACTAAGGCAGCCATAACTTCTTGTGACTGATGACACGGTCCATGTGTCAAGCTGTAGGGAAAAGAGTGGCTGACAGACATAAATGATCACCTTTTCCAAAGTCCTGTTTCATAAGAAGTTGCCCCCTGTGGACCACTTGTTCTTCTTGTTCTGGGGTCCTTAAAGTTGAATTATTAATCCCAGCTATACTGGGCCAGAACTAGGGTGGAATCTGTGAGTTGCACAGACCCATCAAGTGTCCGGGGCTGTAAATGCAGCATCCTTAGTCACCTGGTCTGCTTCCATGTGTGAAAGTTAATATGGCTACCTCAGCAAGAACCTGGAAGGCTGAAAACAGCCAATCAAATTAACTTGGCATGCTTGGTTGGTTTACCTGCCGAAGTAAAAACAAACTTCTGGCCCTTCAAATGGAACCAAAAGCTCTCTATATCTCGACTATCTATATAAATATACACTCTTTTTATAGCTCACAGGCTTTGCTAAAACATGAAGCTCTGCTTCTTGAGCTGGGGAAAAAGGATCCAATGACTTTGAATAGAGAGTATCCTTCTGGGTGATGAACTGCATACTCAAATCTACAAAAAATGTAATATCTGGGTCTTCAGGGAGTGTGTCCCGCACTGGGCTCACAGCAGCTGATTCCTACACCATCAATTTAACACATGTGTCTTCCTTTGTCTCCAGCCTCCTCCAATAGAGGCAATAAGGTGGCTGGATTCAAATGTACGCGTTTTTTATTGTTAGATTTGTACATAAACAAACTCATATTTTAAACCTTTCATTAGACAAACATTTAGTTATCTGTATATTTGCTGCACAGAATGTCGGACCATTCAAAATTAAATGTTTGACCAAAACAATATCTAACTTTGTCTAATAGCACCTTTGCATAAAAACTGCAGCTCTGATATATCGGGGTGAACCCTTCATTACTGGGTCCAGCTTGCATAAATATATTACAATGGCTTGTTTTCTATCACGCTGTTTGTGTAAGAACTCCAGTTTCATGTTTCAAAAGAAAACTTTTTCCTGGCAATATTATAATAAATGATAACAATACCCTGCGGTCATGGAGAGATGCCCATAAATCCAAAATATTCTTCTGCTTATATCACTGCACTTACAAGAAAAAGGGGCACATCATTTCACAATCCACACATTCTGCTTTGGATTTCAAAAATAAAAATAAACAAAAACAAAAGGATCAACAATCTGTATGATGGACCAGAAAGCATCAAAAACTATAAAACAACTGGCTGCAGGTGGCATCTATCCTAACAGGGTGTGTGGATTTGATGTGATGGGTCTGTTATATTTAAATTTTATTTAATATTACTCTTACATCATGGACCGCACATCAAGTTATTATCAAAAACCTTAAAATTTCATTTTTGTAGAAAAACTTCTTATGTATCCCATCCATCTTGGCTTTGTTAAATATTATGGCAGCTTTATTCAAAATAACAACCTCATCTTAATCTTTTTTTTCTCTCAATAAGGGCTTATTGTATAAATGTACAAAATTGTTATCTTAATCTAAACTAATCTCATTCATTACAAATTTCCCCATTAACCTGAATTTCATTTCCATCCAAAGGTTGTCTAAACCAGTTTCAATATATCTATATTATTAATAAAATTGTTAAACTCATTTTAGAAATTAATACTCATTACTACTTAATTTTACTTAATTTCCCTTTTTTAAATGCACTGTTTCCACTAGCAAAGGATATTCAATTTGTGTAATACACGGTTAAATGTAACCTTCATTTTACCATGTTTGGAAAACAGATTCAAAATAATTGTGATCACATTGTTTACCATTAGATTCGTTAACCCGGCACATTTTGTTATAAATGTTTTGTCTAAAAAACTGGAATTGGCATGGTGTCCTTCCAGCTTATCACTAACCTCTCATCCCAGCCACATTTCTTTCATGAGAGCGCAAAGGAGGGGGTCACATCTGCGTACATGACACACACAAGCAATAGAACTAAAGGTCCCAGCATTCGCACACACATACACCAATATCTCTCTAAAATCGCTTACATTTTTCCCATTTGTGCACAACACATGCATATCATTCTCTCACTTTCTTTTAACTCTCATTAATATTTTCCTGTCTAAATTCTGCTTTCTTTATTTTGTTCAGATATCTTTTATATCTAGCTTCTATGATCAGACGGGCAGCCAGAGTGCTCATCCCATCTTCCCTCTCTGACAACATATAAAGTATTCTGTTTTAACTCTCATTTCTCTGTTTCTGACTCTAATAGTTATAGTGCCTGACCCCAAATTCATCCCACAACTTAACATGAAAATGTCCCTTTCTGTCTAGTGTTAATGTCACCCTTGATCCATCCTGCTCACATAGATAGCTGTTTCTCTAGCTGTTTACTCTGCATGATTCTTAGTCCCTGTGGACTTTGGTAACCCAGTTACCCAATGTGGATCCCTGTCCACTCTAACCATTAATCTAGGGGCTCAGTATAGGCGGAACCGCACCTTTGGTTCATATGTAGCGCTCCTCTTGCGCTGGGCATTTTTGAGGGTCTCTTACCCTTCATTCCCTTACTTAATTCAATGCCCATAATGACTGGCCAGTCTTCTCTCTTCTCTACATGTGCCTATACCCTCTTGCCTCTAAACTACTTTATCTAGCAGATGTACTACATATACCTGTGAACAGCACTATTCTTCCCTTTCTTATCTATAACACTCCAATGGACAATAGACAGGGACAACATAACATATAACCACCAATCAATACAGTTCGATTAAGGGGAGTAAAATAGGTACCCTTTGTCCCGAAAATGCCTTACCGATCAAGGAAGTCTGATAACTCAAATGTAAGCAAAAGGCTTACCTCAGCCGGCTGATTATCAGAAATTCCCGGATCGTCTCAAGCTCCTCGTTTCGGATACTCAGGGTCACCTGGAATCCCCTCCTGGCTGGCTCGCCATGCTGACTCGGTTAAATTGATGATAGGCAACTCCTATCCTCATATTGATTAGTGGTTCCAAATTAATAATTACTACTGCAGTAGGGAACAGACACAAAAGATACGCTCAGCATCTTTCCAAATTACTGTTCTGCTTTATTATGACGCAATTGAAGGTTTTTATGCACATGATTACGTAGGTATCACATTAATATTACAATTGTAGGTTTATCGTAACAAGGGGCGTTACATAGGCAGGCTTATTCTAATCAGGACTCAAAAGAATGTAAACATGTACTGAAAACATTATTAGTGCTGTGTGCACAGTGAGGGCAGTGTGCGATACATACAAAATACAATACAATTATATACAGAACTTACAAATTTCCATTACAGTGGGTGACGGGGACCAGCCCCACACCCTATAGAGAGCAGTGTACTGTTTAGTTTAGCGCTGGACGGCAAAGATTTGTTTTACTGTTTTGTTTATTTTTATGACTTTGCAAACCACCTGTAAATAAAGCTGGCAACCTGCCAAATTTTAAAGAAACTGCCTGTACGCTGACCTTCATTTCAAGAAAAGGTGATTGTTGGATAGCAACATGGTTTAATATCATACTTCTGGTATTTCACTTCCTGGTTGATACAGCCAGGTAGCCTCAGTTGGAATGAAACACATCAAAGCTTTGTAATCAGAATAACAATGGCTTGGCTCAAGCCCACCTGCTGTGATATGTGCGATTACAAGCTTCCAAGAGAGCCACTGATGCCAAGAGGTCTATGGAGATTTGACACAGGGCTAATAGAGATGATTCATGGACAAACGCTGCCCCTAGTGATCAATACAGCATGCTTCCTGGAGAATGGGCAGACATTTGAAGGACTACCTCTTCTATTATATCTATTGGATGGAAGGCAAATGGGGGTGGCTACGAGTGGGCGTGTATGTTTGAATGAAAGGAGCACACACAGGCAATTTCTCTCTCTCTTCCCCTTCTCTCTCTGCTGATGCTAGTTTTTGCAAGCCTCATGGCTCTGCTATCTTGAGGCCTTGCTCTGGGTGCTAGCTCAGACCTAAGCCATGCGGCCCAGAGCTCCTTTTTCAACATCGTGAGACCAGCCGATAGGAGTCTATTTTAGAGGATGTGATAAGTATATTCTTGTATTGTGTTCTGATTGTAAACGTTGTAACATTGTAATTTCTTTTAATACCTTTATGTTAGTTTTTTCCTAATTCTGCTGTGTAGTATATTCCTATTTTCTTGGGAAATAAATATAACATTGTTTACTAAGCATATGTATTTGTTAAATCATTGTGCTTATCAGACTCTTACAGACTAGCTAATTTATAGGGATAGGCAATTTAATACATGTATGCAATAGTTATATAGGCTATAATAGATTGTATAATATTGCACAGGTTACTTCATTGGCACCCCAGAAAGCGTGTGGAGTTTATTTCTGCACAGAATCCACAAAACCTGATGTATTGTTTGTCCTAAGTCACTATAACTAGAACTGAAGGCCGTCTTTACCGTGGACAAAGATTTGCGCTGGTCATGAAATCGAAAGCCTTGCTTGATTGGTCCTGAAAGTTCTATGAAATATTTCATCAGTGAGCGGACGCACAAAAATCTGGTGAGATCTTTTTTGTCTGAGATATGTATATGTATTTACTGTATGTTAAACGTTTAATGTATTGTTAGGCCTGTACCAGTCAAGAGTACTGGTGAGAGTGAGGGTTTGATCAACCCTGGTTATCTGAAGTAGTCTGCAGATTGACAGGATAAACCACACATCTCTGAGGAAAAAGTGGGATAAATATAGATTTTTGTTTTTATTTTTTTATTTTTTTTTATTAATTTGTTATTTTTTTATTTCGTTTATTTTAATTTTTTGCCATGTGAGTGTGAAATAGCTCTCTGTTCCAATATAAGTTCAATGTGGCCTGCGATCTAAGAGGGCTAAGAATCAGTGGTATAGAGAGCATTGATTAAGAGTGTGTTCTCTGTAACAAATTCGCTTTTAAATGGCTTTGTATCTGTTTTTTTTCTGTATTTGTCTGTCTGTGTATCTGTGTGCATTGTAAACTGTTGTAAAAGCAGGGTAGACAAGCTTCAGTGTAGGCTAAGTTGCAAATTAGCAGATCAATGGAAGTCTACGAAGGTTTCATTAAGAAACATGGCTGTGTTCGATTTGACTCTATACAAGAGAATGATTTAACACAACAATTCAGTGACCTTTTGAGACAATGTAATACACATAATGTTCTCATAAAAAAAACGTCGAAAAAAGGCAGGAAATCCAAAATGGCCAAAATTATATGCATGTTGTTGAAGATGAAAGACTTCGCAAAAAAAAAAAAATAAGTCCAATGGTGTGCGGAAAAAAATAAATTCTTGCCGAATGTGCAATGGTGGAGGTACCCTCCGCACATGCTCAGTGCACAACAAAGATAGAAATGAAACATGCAGAAAAAACAGACGCTCTTATTGCTGCAAGTGATGTTACTATGATAGAAATCAATGTTGGAGATTTAAGTAAAAGTGCGATAACTGAGCTTGAAATTGATTCAGGAGTTGAAACAATGGAAACTTCTGATGACTCCTCAGATGATGAAAGTGTAAAATCTATTTATTCCAATCATAGTAATCGTAGTAATAATTTCCAGCAATGTGAGTTTCCAGCGCCATATGCTCAAAGAAGGGCCTATACAGAGAGACCAGCCCTCAAATGTTTTTTGTGTAAAAGGGGGGGTCACATTGCAAAATATTGTTGGGCAGCAAATAATGATATCAAAAGAAGATCGCACCACCCTAAAACGACCCCAAGGCATTATGAATGTTATTCTGCCAGATGGGGTAGCAATCCAAAGCATGGAGGCGATAGTAATCAAACCCATTTCCCTTTTAAGACCCAAATGCGGAGACTACAAACTGAAATCATCAATATATAGAACAGTTGCATAAAGTCAAATGGAGGTAGCTGCATGGTTATTCAAATATAGCACTGGGGGAAACAATGTTAGCAGCACTTAGTGAGCTGCATGGATGCTAATAATTTTCTGGTCAATGTTTCCTTGATATGAATAAGGTTTAGATGTGAGCTTCATGTTTTAAATATAATAGAGGACCTTGATATATTTTTAGTATTTTCAAGGATAAGCCTCTGAATTTTTTTTTTCTAAAAACAATCTCTTATTTTCAATTTTTTATTAATTTTTTTTTTTTAAAAATGTTCTGGCTTGTATGTAGTTGGACGCAAATTGCATTACCATTTTTCCTGAGTAATATGGCAAAGTTTACCAATACTGCTTGCTTAGTATAGGAAAATATGGCAATTGTTCCCCTAGCATTACAATTAATGGGAAAAGGCTTTGGGGACTCAAAAAGTCAATTGTCATGATAGTTGTGTGTAATCACTATCTTTGAGTTCCTTTTCCAGAGACCAGGGAATAAGTTAAACTGGTTTGGATACTAATGTTTGTGTTTTGTTTGCAGGTCCTTCAAAGTGAGAACAACAGTGGGCAAATTTAGCAGAACAGGGGTTAGGTTATTGTAAAAGCATAATCGATTATCACATGGTACCATGAGCTCATCAATTAGTAATTGTTTGCAAACAATAAAAAAATTTACAATGAAAAAAAAATAAACAATAGTCAGGCATTAATTGATTAAAGGGTTACAAATGAAGTTACAAATGTTGTGAGGAGGTACAGATGTTTTGTTTTTCGTTTTTCTCAGTAACTAATTGTCTTTCAGATCAAAATAAGCACTTACTTATTCTCATGAGGAAAGTCCATGGATGTCTTTAATTAAAAGTTCAGTGTTTGTCATTGTTTTATGGTGGTTGTCTTGTCATGTTGTTTTTCTGTGATAATGGCCAGATTTTTATTTTTTATTTTTATAATTTTTTCTTAATTTATGGTTAATTATTTGTAGGGGTGCAACGGATCATCATCGATCCGTGATCCGATCCGCGGAGGTTGATCCGTACGGGACACCCGTGATCCCCGGATCGCTCTGTGGCCTCGGCCATAGGAAAGGCCGCGGCTTCGGCCTAGCTCCGGAGCGGCGGGCATCTTGGTACACCTGGCGGCCGTTTAGCATGTGATCGCTTCGTCAAATCACGGAGCGATCACTTGTAACAAACCGGCGTCATGTCATGACGCCGGTTCCTCTCTCCCCTCTGTGTACTGATCTGTACAGTGGAGGGGAGAGATCGGATGGCAGCAGTGCCAATACTCTGCAATGCCCTGCCAATACTCTGCAATGCTCTGCTGCAATACCCTGCCAATACTCTGCAATGCCCTGCCAATACTCTGCAATGCCCTGCCAATACTCTGCAATGCCCTGCTGCAATGCCCTGACAATACTCTGCAATGCCCTGACAATACTCTGCAATGCCCTGACAATATTCTTCCATACCCTGCCAATACTCTTCCATACCCTGCCAATACTCTTCCATACCCTGCCAATAGTCTGCCATACCCTGCCAATAGTCTGCCATACCCTGCCAATAGTCTGCCATACCCTGCCATTAGTCTGCCAATACCCTGCCAATACTCTGCCAATATACCCGCCAATACCCTGCCAATATACCCGCCAATACCCTGCAATACCCGCCAATACTCTGCCAATACTCTGCCAATACTCTGCCACACCCTGCCAATAGGGAGATTGTGGATATTACAGTGGGGGAGATTTTTTTTTTGTTGATCCCAAAATGATCTGAACCGTGACACCTGATCCGAGGAACGATCCGAACCGTGAGTTTTTTGATCCGTTGCACCCCTAATTATTTGTATTAGTATTTTTTTAAACTTTTAGTTTTGTAATTTTTTTTTTATTTAATTTTTTTATAATTTTTTTTTTTTTTTGGCATTTGTTTAGTCATCTATTTTATTTTTGTTTTGTTCAGGTGGAAAAATCATTATGTTTAGTCCACCTGAAAGGGGGGTAATTGGCTATTCCCTCAATTAGCAGCTGAATAGATGGTCATGGGATATGTCCTCCAGCTGCATACAATTTGTTTGTTTAAGACAAGAGCTGGTAGGAAGCCATTCTAGCTGCTGGAGTTTGTTTTTTTTTTGTTATTTGTTTTTATGTTCATTCAGGTGGAAAAATTTCCAAAAGGTTTACACTTTGTTCACCTGAAAGGGGAGTTAGCGCATAGATCTTAAGATACAGATAAATGCATCGTTTTGTTTTTAAATTTTTGATTATACCATGGGGATCCATTTTAGAGTGGGTTCAGCCGAAATAAGTCATGGCTGTTTTGATAGTGTGGTCAGAGTTGCAGAAGCCAGGTATATTAGGTTCCTGGGTTCCAAGGAAGGAACTATAAGTAAACGTAGCAAGCAAACAGATATTGTGGATAAGAATTTGTTTCTGCTCTTGTGTTTCACTGTCCTGGTGGAGCGAGATTGGAGAAGTGTAAGGAACATGGATGACAGATGTTCATCTGGTTGGCAGTTTGTCTGTACCATACCACACCGCAGATTTGTTCTGATAAACATCAGGAGAGAAGGGACAAAAGAAAAGATTCAGTTTAATACTTTTCTTATAGACAATTTAGTGCTAATGCTGAATCTGAAAGACTGTGCCTATCAACAAAACTTGTGAAACATTTTTGCCGGAGTCTCTCCCGATGAATGCAAACGTGCTATTAATACATGTGTAATGGGTTGGAGGTTGGGAAAGGAATATAACATATCCAATCCATCGGAACATGAAATGTAAAATATGTTTTTTTTTTTGTTGGACGGAGGAATTGAAAGAAGAAAAACGGAAAATTGTATACTCACCTTTCCGTAATTTTCCTTTCCTGTCGCATCTCATGGCAGCATACACCTATGGGTTGTGGCTCCGCCCCTGCAACCTGATAGGACCGCGTAGCTATTAAACTCTGAGAGAGCTGCCATGAGATGCGACAGGAAAGGAAAAGTACGGAAAGGTGAGTATACAATTTTCCGTTTTCACGTTTTCCTGTCGCATCATGGCAGCTTACACCTATGGGGAATAACTCACAAACTGGGTGGGTATGAGCAGAAGATACATTTTATTTAGAAGGAATTGAGGAGTTAGCCTGAATAATTGCTCTCCCGAATTCAACCGTGGACAATCTAGCGGAGTCCACTTTATAATGAGAAATAAAGGTGCTCTTTGAAGACCAAGTGGCTGCTTTGCAGATGGTTTCGGATGATACCCTGCAGTAGGCCGCCCAGGAGGTCGCCATTGCCCTTGTGGAGTGTGCCCTTAAGCCCTCAGGTACTCGTGTGTTGTTAGATGCGTAAGCTCTTTTAATGGTCTTCACCAACCATGCTGCGATGGTGCGAGAGGTTGCTGCTTGTCCTCTTCTAAAGCCATGAGGAATGACTAGTAGGTTCTCTGTCTTCCTCAGATCGCTTGTTGCCAAGAGGTAGGCTTGAATACTGGTCTTTATATCAAGTGGGTGTGGATCACCCTGTTCTGTGGAGAGGGTGGGGAGACATAACTCTTGATTAAAGTGGAAGGAAGATGACACCGTCGGGATGAAGCAATCCGATGGTTTTAAGACTACTTTGTCTGGGTAGAAAGTTAGGTATGGTTCCTTAGCCTGCAAGGCCTGAATTTCCAAGACCCTTTAGGCCGATGTAATTGCTATTAGGAAGGTGACCTTGAGAGGGAGGATCCTGAGAACCCTCTCTCTGCAGCTGAGAGGAATGATCGGCCTGATGAGAAGGTGTAGGTAGCTTCCCTCCCCGCCCCCCCTGCTCATCACTCACTGAGCTGTCTTGTGGAGTAAGACAGAGGAAGTTTGTACCTGCGTCTGACTGCAACAAGCTGTAGTGAGCGTCCCTTTTTGTCCCAACTTCAACAACAACTAAAAGATAAGTACCGTATTTTTTTTGGCTTTTTTTCTATTGCAATTGTCTTGAAGTGAAAAGGCAAAGGAAAAGTAATAGAGCAAAAGAAAGGGAAAGGGAAAGAACATATTGAAATAAAACGAAATAAAATGGAATAAAAAGCGAAAGTAAATGAAGGCGAAAGAGCTGAAAAAGTAGAATCAAGTGAGCTAAGAAAAACAATAAAAACGGGGGGGAACAGGGGAGAAGGAGAAGGTGAATGAGGGACAAGCCAACGGAAGAGTTGTCTCCCAGCCCCCACCTGCTTGCTGCTGCTGCTGCTGCAGTAGCTCCCTTTCTTGTGATTTTTTTTTTTTTTTTTTGGTTTTTTTTTTTTTGGTCTTTTTTTGTTTTTGTTTTTTGCAAATGGTATTAACTATAGGCTCGATAGTATAAACTATAGAATAAGAAGAAATTTCATAGTAACAAAATGTGGAACATATAAGCTCATACTGGAACTATACTGCTGAATATATAAATCATCTTGCTGAATACTTGAATTAGATTGCATTATACCGCTAAAACATTTGAATTATTTTTATGAGCACCTGGGCCCTCATGCACATGGGCTGTTGGGAGAACGTTGTGAAAACGCTAGTGTCTTTGCAGTGACTTTTTTTTATTTATTTTTTTTTTAACTTTTTTCAGCGTTTTTGCAATAGCGTCTTTGAGCGTTTTTGAGCGTTTTTTTTTTTTTTTTTCCTCCTCTTTTGGCTCTTTTCTATTGCAATTGTCTTGAAGTGAACAAGCAGGGGAAAAGGCGAAAGAGCTGAAAAAGTAGAATCAAGTGAGCTAAGAAAAACAATAAAAACAGGGGGGGGGGGGCAGGGGAGAAGAGAAGGAGAAGGTGAAAGAAAGACAAGCCAACGGAAGAGTTGTCTCCCAGCCCCCACCTGCCTGCTGCTGCTGCTGCTGCTGCTGCAGTATCTCCCTTTCTTGTGAATTTTTTTTTTTCTTTTTGCAAATGGTACTAATTATAGGCTTGATAGTACAAACTATAGAATAAGAAGAAATTTCATAGTAACAAAATGTGGAACATATAAGCTTATACTGGAACTATACTGCTGCATATATAAATCATCTAGCTGAATACTTGAATTAGATTGCATTATATCGCTAAAACATTTGAATTATTTTGCTGAGCACCTGGGCCCCCATGCACACGGGCTGCTGGAAAAGCGCTGTGAAGACGCCGGTGTCTTTGCAGTGACTTTTTTTTTTTTTTTTTTTTTTTTAATTTTTTCCAGCTTTTTTCAGCATTTTTGCAATAGCGTTTTTGAGCGTTTTTTTTTTTTTTTTTTCCCCAGCTTAAGAACGCTTAAACAATTGAACAGCACCAAGGAATGCTTAATGTACTTAAGGTAGTAACATAACTTCTGGAAAACGGGGACTACTCATATCTCATTAATTTATTTCTATTATTGGATTGTGGGGAGGATGCCGGGTAGGAGAACGGAATAAAAGAAATATTAGTAAAAATAAGTCAATTTAAAAAGGCTGAGAGATTTTTTCATCATTAAGAGACCCCAATCAAGGGGTATTCTGGAAGGCAGCTTTGAAGATCTTATAAATCCAGCCATAGAAACAAACATGAAGGGGAAAACAACAAGAAGTGCGGGAGCAATACCGAAATCACCTAGGACCAGCCTAGGTCCAAGTCCAGGCCCTATGAACAGGTATATACAGCAAGGAATCGGAGAAAGAGAGAAACAAGTGGGTTCAAAGGGCAGACAAATAGATACAAAAGAGAAGGACAACAAGGATAAAAAAGGCCAGTATAAAGTACAAACAGAAACCAGCCACCTCTCAGAACCCAGAATGGAGCCAGAAATGGGAGAGGAAGACAGAGGAAAGGAGGAAGGACAACAAGGGCCACAGTTGCCAACAAAACAGGATATGGAAAAAATGTTCGCGGCACTAGAGAATTCCCTAAAAGCAGAGATGTCAACACTCCATAAAGATATGGGATATATGTTAAACAGAGTGGAAGAAGTAGAGATCAAAGTAGACCTACATCAAAAAAACATAAAGGAACTAGAAGACGAAATAAAGAAATTAAAACTGGAACAACAGGAACAATCATATAAAATAGAAGAGCAAGAAAATAGAGATAAAAAGAAAAACTTGAGAATACGTGGGTTACCGGAAACAGAACAAGCAGAAAATCTAATAGAAAAAATGAACAATCTCTTCAACCAAATCTTGGGAAAGGAAACAACTAACACAATAGGAATAGAAAGTGCCTTTCGAGTAAAAAAACCTCAAAGGTTTGCAAGGGAAACACCTAGAGATGTAATCGTACGCTTTGAAAAATGGGAAGAAAAAAAACAGATCTGGATAAACCTAAAGAGGAAAACACAAATAGAGTTTGCGGGAGGTAAATTACAAATATTTCAAGACTTATCTCAAGAAACGTTGAAAAGACGACGGATACTAAAGCCATTATTAGAAATCCTCCGGGAGCAAGAAATTCAATACAACTGGGGTTTTCCAGCATGTCTAATAGCAAGGAAAAACGGAATAAGTGCGAGGCTAAGACATGTGGAGGAGATTCCGGACTTTTGCAACAAACTAGAAATCCCCTCCCCAGAACTGGATAAATACGCAAATAGTCAGGAGCGAATAACGGCAAGAGATGACCTACAGTGGCAAGTGAATTCAAGGAGCAGACATCAAGATGTGGACTCTCGAGGAAATTAATATCTGAGAAAATACCACACAACGGTGCAAGGGGCCTTAGAGTGGAAAGGGGGGGGGGGGGGCTGGGGTTGATGGGATGGGGAAAAAAGGAAAGTGAAAGGATTGGTAAAACACAACAAAAACGCAGGGAGAGGGAGACAGGGACTCACGGAGTGGACAGGGGGTCGCCCTATTAGTGCTTAGGCAGGGGGGGAATAGGGTGTCTTACAGAGCTCCGCCTCACAATAAATAGAGCAGAGGGGGCAGAGCGTGACCCACAAAACAAAGTAAAACGCTCTCAGCTCTAGAGAATATGGGGGTAAAAAACCCATATCAGAAAAAAGGGAGGGGGAGGGTGGGAGGAGGGAGGGGAGGGGGAGGGAGGGTGGGGAGGGAGAGGTCTGAGTCACATGAGTGGTTACATAGGCACACCTATTCTGAGACAAGAGATGAGGAGACCCCGTGCGTCCGCTGGGTGTCCCCTCCATCCGGTCTCCTAGGGGGACTGCGTGGGGGGGAGGGCCGGAGGACGGGCGGGGAAGAAAAGGCACAAGAATGGAAAACGTAAACAGCATAAAAATAATCTCGTACAATGTCCGAGGACTAAATTCCCCAGGGAAGAGAAACATCATCCTCCGAGAACTAGAAAAAAGTAAAGCAGAAATAATTTTCCTACAGGAGACTCATATAACCCAAAACTCAAGTGCCAAAATTTATTCAAGAAACATACCAACATGGTATCAAGGAGACTCGCCAATAAGAAGGGCCAAAGGAGTAGCCATCGGTATAGGGAAAAATGTACGTTTTCTAATAGATCAAAGGAAAATAGACCCGGAGGGTCGATATCTTTTTATTACAGGAACTATACACGGGGTAAAATATACATTGGCCAATGTCTACTGTCCTAATAAGAACCCTAAAAAATATTTGATAGATATAATTAAAATACTAATGGAATTCAAGCAAGGAAAATTAATACTAGCTGGAGACTTCAACTTCAGCATGGATAATAAAATGGACAGTACCTCAAGAGTAAGGGACAAAGAGGTAAATCAACTAAAGAAATTAAAAAGAATATTATATGAACAGCAACTAATAGACCCTTGGAGAATTCAGCACCCCAGCACAAAGGACTACACATTCTACTCAACAGTACACAAAATTTACTCCAGATTGGATTACATCATGGTCGAACATAGAAACTTGGAAGAAATAGAAGAAACAAAAATAGGCATAATAACCGCCTCAGATCACAGCCCAGTAACCTTGAGAATGAAAATAAAAGGAGAAGTCCTTGAAAGGGGTCCATGGAGAATCAACGAAACTTTATTAGAAGACAGTGAGACCGAAAAAAGCATCATAGAAGAAATTAAAAGATATTTTGAAGAAAACGATACACCAGAGGTATCGAAAGCAACAATATGGGAGGCGCATAAATCTGTTATTAGGGGCAAGTTAATAGCTATAGGGGCAAGAAAAAAACAGGAAAGGAAAACAAACATGCAACAAATAATTAAAGAAATTTATGAATTGGAACGAAAACACAAAAATCAAGTAAACAACAAAATCTTCGGCCTACTATCTCAAAAGAGAGAGCAATTAAAAGACTGGATGGAACAAGAAGAAAGGAAGGACTACAACAGAGTAGTACAAGAAAAATATAAATGGGGTAATAAACCAGGAAAATACCTAGCAAATCTGGTAAAAAAAAAGAAGTCTTTGAATTACATTGAGAAGATCAAAAATGAAAAAGGAGAAGTGGTAAATAAAACTACAGATATAGCGATAACATTTCAAAAATACTTCAGCTCCCTTTATGCAATAAAAGGACAGGAAAGTTGGAAAGAAGCGAATACAAGAACAAAGAAGATACAAGAATATTTAAAAAAAGCAAACTTACCAAAACTAAAAATAGACCAACTAGAAGAATTGGAAAAAAATATTACGCATGAAGAGGTAAAACTGGCATTAAAGGAAACTCCCGTAGGAAAAAGCCCAGGACCAGACGGGTTTACGGCCAAATACTATAAAAAATTTGAAGAACAGCTGACTCCAAAACTATTAGAATATATGAATTCCTTAGGGGAAGATGAAGAAATAAGAAGTGAATCGTTATTAGCTCATATTACAATACTACCAAAAGAAGGGAAAGACAAAGTTAACTGCTCAAGCTACAGGCCAATAGCCCTATTGAACGCTGATACGAAGCTGTACTCCAAGATCCTGGCCACTAGGATAAAAAAACTAATCCCACTGTGGATCAACCCGGACCAAACAGCCTTGCCGTGTTCCATTCTGCATCTTAATTTTTGAAGAGAGTCTACCGTTTACTTTTACGACTGCTGTCGGGCCATTATACAAATTTGTTATCCACTTCATCATTTTTGTCCCAATACCCAAGTGCCGCAATGTATCCATCATGAAACCCCAGTCTACCCTGTCAAATGCTTTTTCTGCATCCAATGACAGGAATAGAACTGGGGTCTCATTCTGTACCTTCTTGTGCAACATCAATAATGATTTTAGGCTGTTGTCCGAAGTGATTACTTCTTGGGAAAGAGGGACTATATGCCTGCATCTCCTCAGATTGTTCAATCTGGTCCACCACCAGAGTGATTGTTTCACTTCTTTCTGGATTATGATTGGCTGAGACAATGACACCCCGTTCCACTGTCTTAACAGTGATGCTTGCAGGGGTCTGGTGTTCCATTGGGCCCATTGTACCATCGGGATAGTTGCTGAGAATGACCCCAATATGCTGAGGTACTCCCGGGCTGGTAGTGTGGTAGAAGCTAATAACTTTTTTGCCTTCTGAATTAGACTGGGAATTGTTTCCCGCGGGAGTTCTATCGTGTTGAGATGGGTATCT
This sequence comes from Lithobates septentrionalis, assembly GCA_037952835.1. Classification (NCBI taxonomy): domain Eukaryota; kingdom Metazoa; phylum Chordata; class Amphibia; order Anura; family Ranidae; genus Lithobates; species Lithobates septentrionalis. The sequence goes on along the minus strand of JBBDGP010000855.1, from coordinate 1,671,449 downwards.
AGTTCCGCCCCCAGGAAAATCATTCTCTGGGTGGGCTGTAAGTTGCTTTTTCCCCAGTTTATAATCCAGCCGAAGTTTTGTAGGGTGGTGATCAGAATGGATCGATGCAGTAAAAGGGAATCCTGATTGTCTGCTAGCAGGAGGATGTCGTCCAGGTAATGATGGACTCTCAAGCCTTGTTCTCTCAGTAAGGCTATTACTGGCAGTAAGACTTTGGTGAATGTTCTTGGCGCGGTGGAGATCCCGAACAAGAGACTTCGGAATTGGAAATGGTGAAGACCGCAAAGCGGAGAAACTTTTGAAATTAAATGTGAATGGGGACGTGCAGATAGGCGTCTTGTAAATCGATGGAAAGCATCCAATCCCCGATATCCATGGCCCGAAGAATTGACTGGAGGCTCTCCATTTTGAATGTCTCGACTAAGATTGAGCGATTGAGATTCTTTAAGTCCAGAATGGGACGAAGGTCCCCTGTTTTCTTCCTCACCAAAAACAACGGGGATTAGAATCCCGTTGACCTTTGGGATAGTGGAACTTCCACTATGGCTTCTTTCTGGAACAGATCTTGGACGTATTTTGTTAGTAGCGTCCTTTTTTCCTGAGATGCCGGTAATCTGGTTACACAGAATTGGTCTCTTGGAGACCGTGTCTTGAATTTCCATTTGTGCCCGAACTGGACAGTGTCTACTGTCCATGGGTCCTTTATTGTATCCGCCCAGACCTTCTTGAATCTCATGAGTCTGGCCCCTACTATAGCTGGTTGGGCGGACGCACCTTCAAAAAGACTTTTGATCCCCTGTGGTAGGGGTCTTCGACTTTTGGAGCTTCAGGAATGATAACCGGGGGTTCTTCCAGTTCCTCCTATACTCTTCTCCAGGCCTGTAGGATCTTGCCTCCCTGTATTTATCTGGGAGATTTCTTCTAGAGGCAGGTGGTCTCTGCTGTCTGGGCCTTCTATCTGAAGGAATGAGTCCCGATTTCCCTCCAGTGACTTTAGAAATGGCCGAGTCCAGCTTTTCTCCAAAAAGATTTGTGCCATCAAAAAGTATTTTACACCAGTTGGACTTTGAGGAGGGATCTGCCGACCAGGGTTTTAACCAAAGCGCCCTTCTGGCCATTACTGAGCTTAACATTGCTCTTGAAGTGGTTTTAATTATATCCACAGAGGCTTCTTCGACAAAGTCGCCTGCAAGACTAAGCTCTTGGAGGGCTGAGATAACTTTCTCTTGTTCCACTCCTTTTGACACCAGTTTCTCGGCCATCGTGGACCAGCTTGAGATAGCCCTGCCGACAGCAGCCAGTGCTATTGCTGGCCTGCAAGCGCCACCTGCCGAGAGGTAGGTTCTTTTAAGATCCAGGTCGATCTTTCTATCCAGGACATCTTTGAATGTTACTGCGTTCTCTATTGGAAGTGTTACGTGCCTAGCGAGGCGCATCAGAGAGGAGTCGACCACTGGAGGAGATATTAGTGGGTTGACGTTAGGCTCTTTTTTTTTTTTTTTTAACAGAAAAGTTTTTATTTGTCTCCAGCCGGAGATTATTCATCATACAAACATATTTACAAAGAACATAAAGAATATAACGTTGCTACACATTTCCAGCTATATTTCTATAAATAATTACATAGTTCCTACTGATACAATGCAGAATCATAGTATACAGTTTACTGTGTCATTATTGCTTGTGCATCCTCCTATCTGGAGGGAGGAGTTCTTGTGTCAGTTATACCAATTTATCCGCTTTTTCTTCTACAGTAGTTTAACCAGCAGCAAATAGTCAGTATGTTATCTACTTGTCAATCATTCCCTCATTAAGTATTGATAGGTCTGTGATCAAGGAGTGGGAGAAGGGAGGGGGGGGCGAGGGGGAGAAAAGGGGAGAAGGGGGGGGGACCGGGAAAGGAAGAGGACCGGGGAAGAAAGAAAAAAGAGGGGGGGGGGGAAGGGGAAGGCCAAGGGAGGAAGGGAGGGGGGGGGAGAGGGAGGGCACCAAGAAAGAGACGGATATTCTAATTGGGCTGGACGCTACTGAACCCTGCTACTGCCTGGTCCAGGCTCCCCAGATCTTGGAGAATTTCTTGGGGCATTTACGGTTGATATATGTGGCTTTATAGAGTGGTAGAACAGAATCTACTATACCCCTCCATTGAGTTACCGTGGGGGGGTCGGGTTGCTTCCACTTGAGGAGAATAGCCTTCCTGGCATAAAATGAGGCGTAGACTACAAATAGTCTTTTGTGCACACTAGGTATAACATTGTCACATACCCCGAGGAGTAGAATAATCGGATTTCTCTGAATATTTAGATTACCTACTGCATTAATCACTTCAACCACCTCAGACCAGAATTTTTGTATAAGCGGGCATTCCCATACAACATGAATAAACGTACCCAGCTCCCCCGTACATTTCGGGCATCTATCCGTTTGTGTCGGGTATATTCTAGCTAATCTCTGTGGCGTGTAATATACTCTATGAATAAACTTGAGCTGGATGAATCTATCCCTTGCCGAGATCATAAGAGGAATATATTGCTGCAGACCCTCTTCCCAATCATCTGGCGCCAGGTCCGGAACGTCTCCCTTCCACCTATCGTACAGGCCCATCTCTCCAGTCTGTTCGTCAGTGAGAATTTGGTTGTATAGGGATGACAAAGTTCGGTCTAAGTGCTTAGAAATAAGAAGCCTTTCTACCCCATGTGACCGCAAAATAATACCGCCTGGATATTGGGCCCGCACTGCGTGTCTCAGTTGTAGGTAGCGAAAGAACATTTTTGAGGGGAGTTGGAAGTCAGTTTTAAGAGTGTCATATGGGATAACTCCATCCCCAGACCACACTTGCTGTATTGTTTTTATTCCATATCCCGCCCATAGGGCTGGTTCTGGGACTGTTTGGAGATGCTTTAATTTAGGGTTGCCCCACAACGGTGTGTGAGGGGAGATAGTATCAGGCCCTGCAATCTTTTTGGACATCTGTTCCCATACTGCGACCGTCGTTCGCATCGGGGTTGTCATATCTTTATGTGTCTTGACCCCTCTGAAGACCAGATTACTCAGAGCTGAGTATGATCCCATTATTGCTGCTTCAAGATTAAGTGAGGGGTTATATTTCGGCTGAGAGAACCACCACCGGACAGTAACTATTACTGCCGCCCAGTAGTATTTCCGAAAACAAGGGAGCGCCAGGCCTCCTAACGTTAAGGGGAGTTGGAGGGTGGTCCTTGCCACTCTGGGGGCAGATCCCCCCCACACAAACGAGCTAACAACCTGTTCCAGCTTATCAAAAAAAGATTTGGGGATAGGGACTGGGGTATTGCGGAATACATATAGGAATTTGGGGAGGAACGTCATCTTTAACAGATTAACCCTACCTACTGGTGATAACGGAAGGGATTTCCAGGCCTGACATCGAGCAGTAAGCTGGTGTAGGATTGGATATACATTGTCTATTAGGTACATGTGTGGGTCTCTCTGAATCTCAATCCCCAAGTATCTGAACTTAGAGACCAACACCAGAGGACTTGAAGGGTCGACATCCGGTAGCGCCGGAGACAGCGAAAATATGATGGATTTAGACCAGTTGATCCGAATGCCCGAGAAGGATCCATAGTGGTTAATGATTTCAAGAGCTGCTGACAGCGATGTCGACGCATCTGGAAGGTACAGCAACGCGTCATCAGCATACAGGGAAAGCTTCTCAGTCAGCGGACCAACCTTTATACCCCCAACCTCCGGGGACGTTCTAAGCAAAATAGCTAAGGGCTCAATGGCTAGAGCAAACAGACCCGGGGACAGTGGGCACCCCTGCCTGGTCCCTCTCTCTAGAGAAAACGGGGGAGAGAGTAGCCCGTTCGTACGGACTCTAGCTGTGGGGTGTGTGTAGAGCAGTTTTATCCATGAGATGAACCGGGGGCCAAAATTGAATCGCTGCAGCACACTCCACAGGAACCTCCATTCAACTGAATCGAAGGCCTTCTCGGCATCTAAGGAGGCCACTACACCCCGGGACTGAGACCTCTCTGCGTGTGAGATATTAGTGTATAGTCTGCGTAGGTTTATGTCCGTGCCCTTACCTGGCATAAAGCCTGTCTGATCGCCATGTATAATAGATAGAATAACCGAGTTAAGTCTATTTGCTAGGATCTTGGTAGTTATTTTGGCATCCACATTCAAAAGTGATATGGGACGATAGGATGAGCACGACGTGGGGTCTTTGTTGGGTTTAGCTATGACTACAATCACCGCCTCCGACATTGAGGGAGGGAGGGAGCCCTCTTTTAGCATTGTGAGGAGCAGTTTATGAAAGATAGGGTTGAGAAGGTCCTTGTTTGCCTTATAAAATTCTGCAGGTAGGCCGTCAGGGCCTGGGGTTTTTGCCGACTGGAGAGATGTCACTGCTACTTGAACCTCTTTAAGAGTAATTGGTTCCTCTAATTTGTTTCTAGCCTCTGTGGTCAGTTGGGGAAAATCGATCCGATCTAAGAATGCACACAGATCTTCCTCAGTAAAGGAGACCCTAGAGGTGTATAACCGTTGATAGTATTGTGTAAATTGTCTATTTATATCCTCTGGGTCCGAGTGGGTCACGCCCTCGTCATCCCTGATATGGGCTATATGTATGGAAGGTGAACGTTCCTTGGCCAACCAGGCTAGCATTCTACCCGTCTTCTCTCCCTGCTCGAAGATCCTTTGCGATTGAGCCAGCAGCTGTTTCCTAGTGGTCTCAATCCGCAAAAGAGAGATCTCTCTATGCAAGGATTGCATAGCATCATATGTTAATACGTTTCTCGTGTGTACATATTCTTTTTCTAAAAGGAGTACCTTTTTCTCAGCTTCCTCTAACGCCAACCGGGTATCTTTCCTGACCCTCCCAATTGCCGTCTGATATTGTCCTCTAGTGTAGGCCTTAAAGGCATCCCAAAGCATAGGGGGAGAGACTGTACCCTCATTGATCGTCCAGTAGACTCCCAACTCGCCCTCCACCAGGGGGACCACCCTCTCATCCGCAATCCAGAGCCCCGAGAGTCGCCAAAGGGCGTTGGCAACAGGGGAGTCTGTCTGTAATTTTAATAGGAGGGGAGCGTGGTCTGAAATACCCCGAGGCAGAATATCTACCTCAAGTATTCTGGGGAGGAGAGAACCAGAGGAGTATATCAGATCTATTCTAGAGAAGGAAGCATGCGTCGCAGAGTGGCATGTGTATTGCCTCTCACCCGGATGCTTCATCCTCCAGACATCTGTAAATCCGTAGTTGTCGGCCCATAGTGTCAAGGGGGTCACCCCGGATGGCCCCACACCCATTCTATCCAGGTCTGGGTCTGGGGTCATGTTAAAGTCCCCTGCCATAATTACCCCCGCTGAAGGGTACTGAGCCAAAATCAGAGTGATTTTCTTAAGGATCTCCACCGTGGCAGGGGGGGGGATATATATCCCTACTATGAGTAACTCCACTCTATCACACATTGCATGTATTGCTACATATCTTCCATCTGGATCCAGATGGAGATCCAACAGTGTAAACCCCACCGACTTATGGATTAGGACACTGACACCCCGGGAGTACGAGGAATAAGTCGAGTGATAATACGCACCGACCCATGGCTTCCGCAGTGCCAGCGTCCTGCCCCCCACCAGGTGCGTCTCCTGTAGCAGACATATATGCGGGTTATATTTTTTCAGAAAGTTAAAAACCAGAGATCGTTTGATTTTGGAATTTAGCCCTCTAACATTCCATGACAGTACTGTCAGTGGTGGCATTGGTTCACTGTAAAAAATATAACACCAGGTTGATAGTCAACCCTCGTCAGGGTCATTGTAAATTTAAGGAGGAAAAGTGAAATCAAAAGTAGCATACATCTTTTACACAGAGATTTAGATATTAGACCTCTCATGCCATCTAGTGGACACATATGTGTCCACTAGATGGCAAATAGCCCTGTTCTTCAATACAGTATATAGTAACACAGTATATTAGGTACATGTAGCAGCAAAAAAGGAAAAGGAAAAAAAAAAAGTCAAAAGTCCCAACTTGGAGCAAAAACTTGTGCTCCCCATCCGTCCCCCCCCCCCCCACCCCGCACCACCCCCCAAACTTCGGCGTGCTTCACTCCCAAAAACCTTCATGGCAACTGCCAATTGGGGTAATGAACAAAAAGGGGGACCGAACCTCCCCTTGCTGGTGAAGGATAAATGTTCCCTGCAGAATAAAAGAGTCAACTTCACCCGGAGAGATATATACAGTCCTCCGGGGGCACTTATCTTGAACCTGTGTTACCCTCCTCTCCCTCAAACTTCCTCAGTGGTACAATCAGGGGGGACTGCTTTGTTGAGAACGAACAGTAAAAATGTTCTGTCTCTCCCCTTTTTCTGGCTGCATTGCTCCTCGTAAGCTTGTATCTAAAGCAGCTCGTCAGTGTCTCTGAATGGTTTCCAGCCACTGCGATGCCTCTTCAGGGGAAGTAAAGAAACGCACCCTCTCTCCGTCCTGGACCCTCAGTCTCGCCGGGAACAGCATGCTGTACTTTATTTTCTTGTTGCGTAGATTCATTTTTACTTGATCAAATGAGCGTCGCTGCTTTTGGGTATCAATTGAAAAATCCGGGAAGATCATTAGTTTAGCCCCTTCATAGCGCAGTTGCTCGATCTTTCTAGATTCACGGAGAACAAGGTCCCGATCTCTAAAGTTCAGTAGTTTCAGAATGAATGTGCGCGGAGGAGCTCCCGGGGGCCCCCGGGTAGCAGGCATTCTATGTGCCCTCTCCACCACAAAGACATCTGAAAAAGCCGCCTGAGGCAGCAATTCACGCAGGAGTTTTTCCGTGAATGACGTGGGTTCAGCACCCTCGGTTCCCTCTGGGAGACCCACTATACGGAGGTTGTTCCTTCTATTTCGATTTTCGGCATCCTCTGCACGAGTTTCAAGGGCCTTAATTTTTGTCTGCAGCGTGCGAAGTGAGACCGTATGGTCTTGCAACACATGTTCCGCATTTCCCACACGGCGTTCAGCCTCAGTAAGGCGGGTTCTGAATGTGTCCATGTCTCTTCGTATGAGGCTAATATCTAGCTGCATTTGTTCAATTTTCCCTGTGAGGGTAGACTGGCAGTTAGTGATAGCCTGCATAAGTGCCTCAAAGTTGGATTGCTCCTGTTCCCTTTCCAGAGGGGCCTGCTCTATGTCCTCATGCTGTGCCGCCATCTTGGAGCCCTTAGCGGGGCGTGGGGTCCGTGCGGGGGTATTTGGGGCACTTTTTTGGGACTTGCGGGCTGATATAGCACCCTTCCCCTTGGTCATACCTCCCTTTACCGCTATCTCAGCCTGTGGGGGCCGCGCACAGGGAGCGGGCTGCAATATAGCAGGGTCTGAGGCCTACAGACAGGGGAGTCAGGTGGAGGAGCAGCGGGATCAAGGTGACCACTGTGGGGACCGTGGGGTGTATAGCAGCGTCTCCCTCCACGTCCTACCTTCCTCTGCTGTGGATCGCCGCCTCCTCCTGAGCGTTCTGTGTCCGCAGTTCGCAGGGATAGAGGACTGCAGGCCGGGAGCGGGATTTCGGGCCTAGTACCAGGCGCGGTCGTAACGGGTCCCAGGCGTCCTCCGTGGGGTCCGTGGAGTGCGACTCAGCCTCCCCCCCAGGGTCTCACTGTCCTCCGCTGTGGATTGCAGCTTATTTTGGGCAGCCAGGGGCAATAATCTGCAGGGAAGCAGGATTTTAGACCGGGAAGGCAGCGGAGCTATCTCACTGCACGTCCGCTCCGGTCGCCATCTTGGACACGCCCCCCGACGTTAGGCTCTTTAAGTGGATAGAGCTTTGCTAATCTGTTACTGAGACCGTTTTTTTTCTCTGGCTTCTGCCACTCATCCTTAATTAGATCCTCAAGTTCGTCAATGAACGGGAAGGTCTCTGGGTCTTTTTTTAAGGTTTGGAAAGTATTTCCTCAATTTTTGAGGAGTTTCTTTTTCCTCCACCCAATCGATCGCTTCCTTTACTGATTTCACAAATGGATCGAATCATGAAAAATCAAAGCCGGTGGATGTCTCTAGATCATCAATGTCAGAAAGAGGGTCTGACGTCTTTGATGATGATGGAGCAGCGGATGAGGTGCTTTGTATGAGTCTGCTGGCTTCTGGCCCTGCGATTTGAAGGGATGGCTCATTCGATTCCCTTGTATCTGTTTCTCTGTCTTTAGTTGCCTCGATGAAGCACGTGCGACAGGCTAGTTTGTCTGGAAGCGCTGTAGCACCACAAATCCAGCAGGAGTTCCCGGGTGGACGGGAAGACTGGGTGACAGAAGATTTCCTGTGTGCAAGGGATTTCCTGTGATGGGAGTGACTATGCCTTGATTGTAATCGGCTTCTCCTGTGACTTGATCTGCTCCTCCTGTGACTTGAGCGGCTTCTGCGACTTGAGCGACTTCTGCCGCGCTCCGAGCGACTCTGCCGGTGGCTTGAGCGGCTCCTCCTTGAAGGCTCCCCTCGTCTTGAATATGACGATCTGGAAGACCTGGTGGGGCTGTTCAATTTAAACAGCATTAGTAAAGACTCTCTTTTTCCTTTTCTTCATACTTACCAATCATTCACTCTTACCTAGTAGGCTGACGATGGTCTACCGGGGCAGCGGCCTCCATGAAAGGTGAGTGAACCAAACCTATAACATATAGGTAGTTTAGCATGTATAAGTATAGCAGGCAGTGAGCAAGGAAGAAAAAAGAAGCCAGAGAGCTTACCTGGACGTGGAGAGAGGGAGAGAGAGAGAGAGAGAGAGACAGGGCAGAGCAGCTGGATAATGCAGCAAAAACTCTGGCCAGAATTCCCCCTTGCAAGCTCAGGAGACAAGAAAACTGACAATACAGCGTTTTTAAACTTGCTACCATCGCGGCGGTGATGACGTCACGCTCGCGCATGCGCAGAAGCGCTCCGGGGTGTCCCGCGCCATCTTGGAAGCTGGAAAGGGAATGCCCTGGACGAGATGCCGCTGTCTGCGCATGCGCGAAGAGCTGAGACGCACGGCGCTAAACACAGAGAGCGGAGAGGAGTGACAAAGCTTAGATGCTATGGAGACAGAGAAAAAAAAACTAGGGAAAGTTACCCCCCAAGTGCACATAAGAGAAGCTGGAGACCGCTGCAGGCAAGAAACCTATTTAAGGTTTGTAATGCATAAATAACATACCCCTGAGACCATCAGAGTGGGGTTAAGCTCATTTAGAGGCTGTACAGGAAAGGACTTCCACCCAGGAGAGGCTAGAACCTGGCTGGGGCGAGAGTGGTAAGGGATGCATGTTCGGTCCTTGACAGGTGAGGAAAAAAAGGAGAATACTGGGGCGGGTGCTCTCTCAGAGTTTAATAGCTACGCGGTCCTATCAGGTTGCGGGGGCGGAGCCACAACCCATAGGTGTATGCTGCCATGATGCGACAGGAAAGGTTTTTAATGTATGACATGTATTGACGTAACGGAAGTAATATGGTGCAGGTATCCAGGAAGCTGGTTGGCACTTATGCATAATAAGGTGTCTGTTGGCCAGACTAGAGGGTGCCAGGTGACACATCAACAGGGTGAAAACTTCCTTGTGGGGGCGGTATCTCAGTCTTATCAGTCCTACAGAGAAGCTCTCGGTTACTGGACATGTGGGACACCAGAATTGGACATGGGGGAGATACGCCTGGTTGATGTCTCACCTGAGAGGTTAAAACCCTGCACAGGTAATGCCAATGAATACACACAGGAGCATGCTCCGTTAGATAAAGGGAACAAACGCTGGCTACCAGTGTACAGTATACCTTCACCACGTGGCGCTTCAGCATCTCACAGTGGTTGATAAAAAACTATTACCCTATATGTGCTGAATATACACTGAATCAAGTGCGGTCTGGCTTTCTCCCAGAGAGGTGCAGACACAGGATGAGGTTCATGCAGGACGCTTATTTCTGAGGAGTAACCCGAAAGAGGAGGTATGTATTCAGCACTATATTGGGGGGAATAGGAGCTGGGATGGGTGTTGTTAATGGAGTGGACATCAGTCTCCTGAGGCACAAACTCTCAACCATAGCTTCAGACAATAAGAGGGGCTTTATTACTCAGAGATTGGTGGCATCCTTGATAACATTCAACAAAGTCACATAAATACCCAGTGTAAAGTGGCTCCAGATTTTCTCAACCGTGTTGAGAGGTTGGTAGAGAGTGTGATGGTACCGGACAGAAATCTGTCATGGGCTCTGGCGTGCACGCAGGGACAGGCAGAATTATCAACCAAGATCAAGCTGATTGTACAGTCTCTATATGAGTGGCAGTGGCCTGATGAGTTAGCATCACCGCTCAGTAAGACTTTGCCAAAACACGTCGCTTACACCAATTCAAAGTGGTGGTTGAATGCCTGGATGGGCTGTACTAGTTTGGATGGTGAAAGGTGTTATGCTGTATGATCCCATATACAGAAGTGCAGACTCGGTCTGTATATTTGGTGGCATCAATGGGCTTACTGACTGGGGATTCTATCTTGTTGCATTTGTGGCTAAGTGACCCACATGTGATCAGAAAGGTTTGAAGCTGGGGGCAGGTTGATATTTCCCTCTGTCGGAAGCTTGACCACGATGTCCTTTGTATGCCAGGCAATACATGGTGGTGAATAGGGATGAGCCGAACACCCCCCGGTTCGGTTCGCACCAGAACCTGCGAACGGACCGAAAATTCGCACGAACGTTAGAACCCCATTGACGTCTATGGGACTCGAACGTTCGAAATCAAAAGTGCTCATTTTAAAGGCTAATTTGCATGGTATTGTCCTAAAAAGGGTTTGGGGACCCGGGTCCTACCCCAGGGGACATGTATCAATGCAAAAAAACTTTTAAAAATGGCCGTTTTTTCGGGAGCAGTGATTTTAATGATGCTTAAAGTAAAAAAAAAAAAAAGTGAAATATTCCTTTAAATATCGTACCTGGGGTGTGTCTATAGTATGCCTGTAAAGTGGCGCGTGTTTCCCGTGCTTAGAACAGTCCCTGCACAAAATGTCATTTTTAAAGGAAAAAATCTCATTTAAAACTGCTTGCGGGTTTAATGTAATGGTCGGGTCCTGGCAATATGGATGAAAATCAGTGAGACAAACGGCATGGGTACCCCCCAGTCCATTACCAGGCCCTTTTTGTCTTGTATGGATATTAAGGGGAACCCCGCACCCAAATTAAAATAAGGAAAGGTGTGGAACAGCAGTATACAGGCGGTGCAAACAAGACAGGGACTGTAGGTTTGTTGTTAAGTAGAATCTGTTTGTAATTTTTAACGGGTACATTTTTAACGTGTTTAGCTCCAGCCAAAAGATCTTTTTTAAGCTTTTTGGAAAACATAGGGAAGGGTTATCACCCCTGTGACATTTGTTTTGCGGTTTTTCCTCCTCTTTAGAAGATTTCACCTCACTTTTTGTCCCAATGACAAATGTTTTTTGAAAATTTGGGTTTTTTTGTGGAACAAGGATTGGAAAGCATCAGTGGAAAGATGAAATGTTTTTCCCATATTAACTCTTACAGGAGAGAATTTCCCTTCCTAGGGGTAGATTTCATCTCACTTCCTGTTGTCTCCTTCCGTTTGCAAGTAGGAGTCGTTTGTAAGTTAGATGTTTGAAAGTAGGGGCCTGCCCTATATACTCAGCAGAAATTTTGGCCTTAGGTGTTGTTGTGGCCACAACACTGTAAGCCCTCACAGGGCCCTGCTGTGAAATATTAGATCAAGAATTGTAATTACATGCCCTTGTTGAACAAGGGCAGAAAAATTGGGCCTTTGGTGGTGGTGGTGCTGGTGCCACAACACTGTAAGTCCTCACTCGCTCCTGGTGGGTGCAGAAATGGGCCCTGCTGTGAAATATTAGATCAAGAATTGTAATTACATGCCCCTGTTGAACAGGGGCTGAAAAATTAGGCCTTAGGCACTGGTGCTGGTGCCACAACACTGCAACCCCTCACAGACACTCTAGTTGGAACGCAGGAACGAGCCCTGCTGCAAAGTATTGCATTAAAAATTGTAATTACACGCCCCTGTTAAACAGGGGCTGAAAAATTGGGCCTTAGGCACTGGTGCTGGTGCCACAACACTGCAACCCCTCACAGATACTCTAGTTGTAACGCAGAAACGAGCCCTGCTGCAAAGTATTGCATCAAAAATTGTAATTACACGCCCCTGTTAAACAGGGGCTGAAAAATTGGGCCTTAGGCACTGGTGGTGGCGCCCAGAACCAAAAATGTTCTTACAAGCTATCAGCGTGATGATTGAGGAGAAAGAGGATAATTACTCAGGGATAGTCACTCAGCATCAGCATAGGCAGTCTTTGAAGGGATCTGAGATTTTAAAAAAAATTATTCGGTTACATCAGCATCAGGTGCTTGGTAGCTGGTGGTGATCCAAGACTGATTCATTTTTATGAAGGTCAGTGGATCGACCGAGTCGGTGGACAGACGCACCCTGTGATTGGTTACAAAGCCTCCAGCAGCACTGAATGTGCGTTCCGAAAGAACGCTGGATGCAGGACAGGCCAGTAGCTCAATTGCATACTGTGCAAGCTCTGGCCAGTGATCCATCCTCAAGACCCAGTAACCCAGAGGATTTTCGGTGGGAAAGGTGTCCAAGTCAGATCTTGCCCCTAGGTATTCCTGCACCATGTAAAACAGACGCTGGCGATGGTTGCTGGAACCAATCATACCTTGGGGCTGCGGACCAAAAAATTGTCTGAACGCATCGGTCAGACCGCCACCTTCTCCACCGCTCCTTCTTTGACTGACCGAAGCCTCAGCAACACGTTGTCCAGAAACAGGAGTTTGTAACCTCCCAGTCTCTGGGAACGCATTGCACAGACCTTTCTGCAAGGCCTCCCGAAGATGTTTCATCCTCTGCGATGGCAAGATAAGGTCGGCAACCTTACCCTTGTAACGTGGATCAAGGAGGGTTGCCAGCCAGTATTGGTCCTTCTCCTTGATACCACGAATACGAGGATCCTTACGCAGGCTTTGCAGGATCAGGGAGGCCATGCAGCGTAGGTTTGCTGAGGCATTCGGTCCGGAGTCCTCTGAGTCACTAAGGACGACATGGTCCGCAGCCACCTCCTCCCAGCCACGTACAAGTCCATGTGTTTCTTGGGACTGATCCCTTAAAGACTGCTGCTGATGCTGAGTGCCAGGCTCCACCTCCATACTGACACAATCTTCCTCCTCCTCCTGTGTGATCGGTGGGCATGCAGGAACACTGTCTGGATAAAGGGGGCCTTGAGAGCTAAGGAAGTCCTCCTCTTCCTGCCTCTGTTCTGCCTCAAGTCCATTATTCCACGCAGCGTGTGCTCCAACAGGTGGACAAGGGGGACAGTGTCACTGATGCATGCACTGTCACTGCTCACCATCCTTGTGGCCTCCTCAAATGGTGACAGGACAGTGCATGCATCCCTGATCATGGCCCACTGGCGTGGGGAAAAAAATCCAAGCTCCCCTGACCCGTGCGTGTGCAGCCGCTGCAGCATGGCCAACGTTGAGTTCCACTAACTTGTAGTTTTAGCTGAACACTGTGAGCAGGACGCACCCCACTAACTTGTAGGTTTAGCTGAACACTGTGAGCAGGACGCACTGCACTAACTGTAAATAGTCTAGCTGCCTGACTGTGGTACTAATAGGATCAAAAGAACACCAGCAATTTTCTTCAGGTAGCTGTAAATACTGTAACAAGACAAGCCTGCCTGCCTGTCAGTAAGAAGATAACAGGAACGGATCTAGCTGAACACTGTGAGCAGGACGCACTGCACTAACTTGTAGCTTTATATGAACACTGTGCAGAGGTCTCACTACACTAACTTGTAGGTTTAGCTGAACACTGTGAGCAGGACACACAGCACTAACTTGTAGTTTTAGCTGAACACTGAGCAGGACGCACCGCACTAACTTCTAGGTTTAGCTGAACACTGTGAGGTGGACGCACCGCACTAACTTGTAGTTTTAGCTGAACACTGTGAGCAGGACGCACCGCACTAACTTGTAGGTTTAGCTGAACACTGAGGTGGACGCACCACACTAACTTGTAGGTTTAGCTGAACACTGTGAGCATGACGCACCCCACTAACTTGTAGGTTTAGCTGAACACTGTGAGCAGGACGCACCACACTAACTTGTAGGTTTAGCTGAACACTGTGAGCAGGACGCACCCCACTAACTTGTAGGTTTAGCTGAACACTGTGAGCAGGACGCACTGAACTAACTGTAAATAGTCTAGCTGCCTGACTGTGGTACTAATAGGATCAAAAGAACTCCAGCAATTTTCTTCAGGTAGCTGAACGGATCTAGCTAAACTGAATACAGTGTATATATATATATATATATATATATATATATATATATATATATATATATATATATATATATATGCAACACCTGGGATGCATATATATATATATATATATACACAATACACTGTAAGTGCAGCTAACTGACTTACTTTTCTGCCTAATCTATCTAACTCAAATCAAATGACACTGTCTGTCTCTCTCTCTCTATCTATCTATGAACGCTGGAACACACACTACACAGGGCCGCCGTGCAGGCGGCCTTATATAGTGTGGGGTGTGTACTAAATCCCCTGAGCCATAATTGACCAAAGCCTCCTTGGCTTTGGCCAATTACGGCTCTCTGTTCAGACGGCGCTGTGATTGGCCAAGCATGCGGGTCATAGTGCATGCTTGGCCAATCATCAGCCAGCAATGCACTGCGATGCCGCAGTGAATTATGGGCCGTGACGCGCTACACGAATTTGGCGTGAACGGCCCATATCATTCGCAATTCGGCGAACGGGCGAACAGACGATGTTCAAGTCGAATACTTTGCTTCGGAATTTCGTTTTCGTCCAAAAAATAAATGTATTTAGTTACTACCGAAATTCATTTTTATTTATTTCGTTTTTCGTTAAAAATTGCATTCGTCCGAAAATCCAAATTGAGGTTGAATCTGTCATTGAAGGCTTATGGTGTCTGTCGAATGTTCAACGAAGATTCGACGGAGCAGCTAAACTGTACGACGCTGTATAGTTTACCTGCTCTGTCAAATCTTCTTAGAACTTTCAACAGACACCATAAGCCAAAGTACGTGTATACTTAGTTCTAGCTATTTTACTGCTCCTCCTCTTTGGTTACAATCAGCCAATAACATTCATCATCATCACTATTTTTATTTATCTTTTCTCCCCTACGTCGAATCTTTTCTCTCTATGTAGAATAAACTTGGACCAATAGAGCTAAGGTTAGGCACACTCGACCACAGGTTCGATGGACACAGATTGTTATTGTCATCATCATGTCAAATCTCCTATCTATGTCGAACTGTTGTAGCAAAAACGAAAATAAAGCATTTGTTTATGTCGGATCTTTCGTATTTCGGATTCTGCACTTTCGTTATCGTTTGTTAAAACGATAATGAAAATACCTGAAATTCGGACGAAAATGCATTCGGACGAAAACAAATGCACATGTCTACTGTGTTCTGGATGGAGAGATTATTGCTGGGAAGGAAGCACCTGGGTATTATTTGGGACATAGACGAGTTTGTTTCTTTGTCCTAAAGAATACCGAGGTAACGTTAGTCATGAAACTGGAGGGTTCCTTGAACCTAACCATAGGTAGAGGTGCATGGTATACCCTGGGCATGGTCTCTGAAATCCAGGCACAGGGATGGGATTGTGTGGGTTTTGTCATTGTTGCAGATATATATGTGTTGTTAGACTCAAAATTTATATAGAAGGGTCTCCCACTTATCTATGCGAGCTGGGGAATGAATTGATGGTCAGATGTCTTCGTACAAGTTAGAGGCTTTGCTGCCAATTCAGAGGTACCGCAGATGGGCCCAGTAGAAAAGACCACTGTGAGCAAGTCTGCCCAATCCCGACCCCTATCTACAATAAAGAGTTATAGGAGGTTGGGAGCGGGAGGCGTAATTGGATGGATCATATATATGCATATATTATGATAATGGGTTGATTTATGTCATGGTATAGTGTGATAAAGGTGTATTTTAGGCTAGTAAAATGGGCTAAAGGCCCTCCTCGAGACTCGGTATCTGAAAGCTGGTTAATATGTTGCTCTGAGTGTGTGCTGGTGAATGATGAGTAAATGGACACCCCTTGCCAGTACTGCACCCTGTCCTGAAGATATCAGAAAGGAGAAGATACAGAATGCCATGGTGACATGGAAGCTGTCGCTGAAGAATGATGGTGGTGTGTCACTCAGTGGCAAAGCGGCACGTGTTGGGAAGCACAGCGCGTTAAGACTGTTATGGACTATTCCATAGGAGCTATTTCTGAAGCATTTGTTGAGAAGCGCAACACGGTAAGACCATTAGGGACTGTTCCATAGGTGCTGTTTCTGAAGCACATGTTGAAAGAACGCAACACGTTAAGACAGTTAAGGACTGTTCCATAGGTATTGGTTCGGAAACACATGTTGGGCAGTGACACGCGTTAAGACATTTATGGACTGTTCAATAGGAGCCGTGTCTGAAGAAGGGTGGTATGCGCCCTTTAGGCGCAAAGCGGAATATGTTGGATAGCAACATGGTTTAATATCACACTCCTGGTATTTCACTTCCTGGTTGATACAGCCAGATAGCCTCAGTAGGAATGAAACACATCAAAGCTTTGTAATCAGAATAACAATGGCTTGGCTCAAGACCACCTGCTGTGATATGTGTGATTACAAGCTTCCAAGAGAGCCACTGATGCCAAGATGTCTATGGAGATTTGACACAGGGCTAATAGAGATGATTCATGGACAAACGCTGCCCCTAGTGATCAATACAGCATGCTTCCTGGAGAATGGGCAGACATTTGAAGGACTACCTGTTGGCAATATCTATTGGATAGAAGGCAAATGGGGGTGGCTACGAGTGGGAGTGTATGTTTGAATGAAAGGAGCACACACAGGCAATTTCTCTCTTTTCCCCTTCTCTCTGCTGATGCTAGTTTTTGCAAGTCTCATGGCTCTGCCATCTTGAGGCCTTGCTCTGGGTGCTAGCTCGGAGCTCCTTTTTCAACATTGTGAGACCAGCCGATAGGAGTCTATTTTAGAGGATGTGATAAGTATATTCTTGTATTGTGTTCTGATTGTAAGCGTTGTAACATTGTAATTTCTTTTAATACCTTTATGTTAGTTTTTTTCTAATTCTGCTGTGTAGTATATTCCAATTTTCTTGGTAAATAAATATAACATTGTTTACTAAGCAGATGTATTTGTTAAATCATTGTGCTTATTAGACTCTTATAGACTAGCTAACTGTAGGAATTAGACAAATTATTATATAGGTGCAATAGTAAGTATTCTACCTTTACTTCAGTGATCCCCATGAGCTAATCTCCCCACACGTGGTGGATTCAGCGGGCAATTTCTGAAGATGGAGGAAATGATAATTGCCCTGCTACAGGCCAATGCAGCTCAGCGGGAAACCAACCACCAAGTTGCAGAGGCCGCTGCAGCACAACAGTCGGTCGCTGCAGCACAACAGGCTGCCAAGCAGGAGTTGAACCGGCAGTTCACAGGGGCTCTAGTTGAACTGAAAAAGGGGTCCGCACCTCCTGTGCCAGTGGAACCAAAGATGGTACATGCCTCCTACCACCTACAGAAAATGACACCTGTTGATGATGTTGAGGCATACCTTGCGACTTTTGAGAGAGTTGCTGTCCGCGAAGGATAGCCAAAAGAACAGTGGGCGGGTCTGTTGGCCCCATTTCTGACAGGAGAACCTCAAAACGCCTATTTTGATCTGGCACTGGATAAGGCCCAGGACTTTGAGACTCTGAAGACAGAGATACTCGCACGCTTGGGTGTCACTATGGCAGTCCGGGCCCAGCGCATGCATTAGTGGACCTACTCCAGCAACCAGCCACCCCGTTCTCAAATGTTCGACCTGGTCCACCTCACCAGGAAGTGGTTGCAGCCGGAGACCTTGACAGGCCCTCAGATCGTGGAACGTGTGGTAATGGACCGGTACCTGCGTGCGCTCCCTGCTGCTCTGAGGAGATAGGTCGGACAGGGGGACCCCAAAAATGCAACCCATTTGGTGGACCTAGTGGAGAGGTACATTGCTACTGAGGACTTGGTGAACCTGTCTATGCCCCACTTCGGTGTGTTCAGGGGTACAAGATCGCCCAGCTGTTCTGGTAAGACTGTTCCGGGGTTCAAGAGCATGGGGAAGTTAGAGAAGACTGTTGTTACGACTAATGAGACTGTGGGTCCTAGACCCGGAGACTGGCCAAAGAAGCCAGGAAGGTCTTTGGGACCGTTAAGAGGACTGGGAGTAGAGCATATACGGTGTTTTTGTTGCCATGCATTAGGGCATATTGCTGCAAACTGTCCTATAAATGATGAAACTATGCAATGCAAATATGCTTATATGAAAAGACGCATGTCTCTGTTTGCACAGGTCGCATGTACTGCATAATGTCAGACTCGCATTGAAAAATAAATGTGTGTTATTTCAGTGGATGGGAAGCCACTCACAGCCCTGCTAGACTCGGATAGTGTGGTGACCCTAGTCAGGGATGATTGTGTAAACCCCACAAAACTACACCCCAGTACTATTGGGGTAATTTGTGTCCATGGGGACACCTGGGGCTACCAGACAGCGGTGATTAAGGTTGATACCCCCTGGGGCAGTGTAACACATTCAGTGGGGGTGGTACCTTCGCTGCTTCATTAAGCTTTAGTGCGGAGAGATTTTCCCCATTTTTGGAATTTATGGGAGAGCAAAGGGAGGCTGGTAGGTAGAGCTCCTCTTGCTGGGAAAGCACGGGAACTCTCACCAGACCCTTTTTGCCAAAAGGAAGGGGATGCTGTTGGTGGGATCAAGGAAGCCAGAGATCCTCTTCCTTTCCTTGTCATGGCTGGGGAGCCGGAGGACCTGGAAGCTAGCTCCCAGCCCGAGGGTAATGAACAGGAGAACACCTCTGACCCCGACAATGAGAGTAGCCAGAATGTAGTAGCCAGAATGAGGTCAGGAGAGAGGATTTCTGTGCAGAGCAACACTGAGATGCCACCCTCACCCAGAGAAAACGTTAAGATGGTGGATGGGGAACCAGTGGATATTAATTGGGGGGTGTCTCTGCATTACATGGCCCTTAAAAACCACTTACTGTATCAGGTGATAAAACGGGGAGAGGACGTGGTAGAACAGCTACTGGTTCCCAAACCCTTCCGTAGGGTGGTGCTAGACCTGGCCCATGGTCATGTAATAGGGGGACATCTCGGTATCGAAAAGACCAGGGAGAGAATCACCCAGAGATTTTTCTGGCTCGGGTTGTATGCAGATGTCAGGGAGTACTGTGAATTGTGCCCCGAGTGCCAAATGTCGGCACCGTCGCCACATTTTCGCAGTCCCCTTGTTCCTCTACCAATATTTGAAGTTCCATTTGAGAGAATTGGCATGGACCTGGTGGGGCAGGTAGTAAAGTCTGCCCGGGGTCACCAGCATATTTTGGTAATCCTGGACCATGTGACACGCTATCCTGAGGCCATTCCCATGTGTAACACCTCGGCTAAGGCTATCACCAAGGAGCTAGTGCAGGTGTTTAGTCGAGTGGGGATCCCAAAAATGGTCTTAACCGATCAGGTTACTGCCCAGGGTTACCAAGGAACTGTGTAAGTTATACAAAATCTCCTATCTCCGTACCTCTGTTTACCACCCCCAAACAGATGATCTTGTCGAAAGATTTAATAAAACTTTGAAAATTATGCTGAAAAAGGTGGTCAACAAAGATGGGAGAAACTAAGATTTTTTGTTACCTTATCTCATGTTTGCCATATGTGAGGTTCTGCAGGCATCCACAGGCTATTCCCCCTTTGAGCTCTTGTATGGTAGACATCCCAGGGGGCTACTAGATTTCGCCAAAGAAACGTGGGAAGGAGAGGCCACCCCTATATAGAAGCATCATAGAGCATATCTCCTTGATGCAGGATAGAATCGCAGCTGTCCTGCCCCTGGTAGGAGAACATATGGAGCGAGCCCAGGGGGCTCAGAGGAGGGTCTATGATTGGGGTGCCAAGGTCCGTACTTTCAGCCCTGGGGACAGAGTGTTGGTACTGGTGCCCACGGTGGAAAGCAAGTTCCTAGCCAAGTGAGTCCCACAGTGAGTGGTCGAGCCCCATAGTGCTGGTCCCAAAACCTGATGGCACTATCAGGTTTTGTAACGACTTTAGGAAACTCAACAGTGTGTCTAAGTTCGATGCATACCCGATACCTCGGGTCGACAAACTTGTGGACAGGCTGGGACAGGCTCGCTACATAACAACCCTAGACCGAAAGAAAGGCTTTTGGCAAATACCTCTAACTGAATCGGCCAGTACAAGTGGATGCCTTTTGGACTGCATGGAGCCCCTGCATCATTACAGCGAATGATGGACAAAACTTTGAGACCACATCGCCCGTATGCAACTGCTTATTTGGACGATGTGGTCATCCACAGCCCAGATTGGGAATCGCACCTCCCCTGAGTACAAGCAGTGGTAGATTCCCTTAGGAAAGCAGGTCTCACGGCCAACCCAAAAAAGTGAGCCATAGGCCTTTAGGAGGCCAAATACCTTGAGTATGTTATTGGCCGGGGACTGGTCAAGCCTCAGACCAATAAGGTTGAGGCAATTCAAAAATGGCCCCAACCGGTAAACAAAAAACAAGTTCAGGCCTTCCTGGGCATCATGGGGTATTACAGACGTCTATGCCCAACTTTGCCGCCCCTCTGACCAATCCAACGAAGGGTAGAGGGCCAGTCATGGTTAAATTGAATCCTGAAGCCCAGGAGGCGTTCCAGAAATTAAAGCAGGCCCTTTGTGTACTACCGGTGCTAGTGACACCGGACTTCACAAAGGAGTTTGCGGTACAAACGGACGCCTCTGAGGTGGGACTAGGGGCTGTACTATCCCAGAACAGAGATGGTGAGGAATACCCGGTTGTATACCTGAGCCAGAAACTGAACAAGCACGAAAAAAACTATGCCATCGTCGAAAAGGAGTGTCTCGCTATTAAATGGGCCTTAGACTCCCTGAAGTATTACTTGTTGGGGAGATCATTTAAGCTGGTCACCGACCATGCTCCCCTAAAGTGGATGTGTGGCAGGCTTGGTTCCGGTCCGGGTCTTCTGATCCACTTGAGTCCATGCTCAGGTGGACTTTAAATGACTAGAAAGAGAGCACAGCAGGGCTCTGGCCTGAGACTCAGAAGGGAATCAGAGAGAGGAGCCCTGTTTGTTTGGATTGAAAATGAAGGTTTGCTTTACCTCATGTTTTGTGGGTGATGGGGACCAACCCCACACCGTATAGACAGCAGTGTACTGTTTAGTTTATTGCCGGACGGCAAGGATTTGTTTTACTGTTTTGTTTATTTTTATGACTTTGCAAACCACCTGTAAATAAAGCTGGTAACCCGCCAGATTTTAAAGAAACTGCCCATACACTGACCTTCATTTCAAGAAAAGGTGATCCCCATGAGCTAATCTTCCCACAATATATATATATATCAAATACACTGCCTGTACTGACTGAATATAGAGTTTACACTGTATATATAGGCTATGCTGAATGCAGAGTATATATATATATATATATATATATCTATATATATAGATATATATATATATATATATCTATATATATATATATATAGATATATATCTATATATATATATATATATATATATATATATATGAGAGAGAGAGAGAGAGAGAGAGAGAGAGAGAGAGAGAGAGAGAGAGAGAGAGAGAGAGAGAGAGAGAGAGAGAGAGATATCAAATACACTGCCACTAACTTGCCTGCCTAATCTAGCTCAATCTCTCTATCTCCGTCCACTATAACACACTAAATGAGTGCGAGGTGTAGGAGTGTGAGGCGTGGACTTAGTCCCCCTGAGCCATGATTGGCCAAAGGCACCCTGCCTTTGGCCAATACTGGCTATCGCTGAGGAGCGTGCTGTGTTTGGCCAAAGCATGCAGGTCAGGTGTATGCTTTGGCCAATCATCATACAGCAATGCACTGCGGTCTTGCAGTGCATTATGGGGCGCTCGAATTTGCTGCAAACTTCCCATAAAATTTGCTGTTCGGCGAACACCCAATGTTCGAGTCTAACTTACATTCGACTCAAACTCGAAGCTCATCCCTATATGTCACCAAAAATTGGATATTATTTTGTGTTTTTGTGCCTTAAAATTTACTAACCACTTGCCGACCGGCTCACACCGATATACGTCAGCAAAGTGGCATGGGTGCGCAAAACAACATACCCGTACGTTGCTGCTTCATCCATGGCTAGCAGGCGCACGCCCGCCGTGTGCTGTGGGAGCGTGCCCGCGGGTCCTGCGGACTCAATGTCCGCCAGTGGCCCGCGATCATGGCACAATGAATTTGCCTGTTCTGCCAAGCAACATGACAGGGATTTACTGCGTCAAGTGATCAGGAGCAGTAATCTCTGTCATGTTCTAGTGAGCCCACCCCCCCTACAGTTAGGACACGCTGAGGGAACACACTTAACCCCTTGTTCGCCCCCTAGTGTTTTATACCTTCCCTGCCAGTTTACATTTACAAATGCCAATGGTCCCAGAATAGTGTCAAAAGTGTCCGATCTGTCCGCCATAATGTCAGTGATAAAAATCGCAGATTGCCGCCATTACTAATGAAAAAAAAATATTAATAAAAATGCCATAAATCTATCCCCTATTTTGTAGATGTGACAACTTTTGCGCAAACCAATCAATATATACTTAATGCGATTTTTTTTTTTTTTTACCAAAAATATGTAGAAGAATACATATTGGCCTAAACTGTGGAAGAAATTTTGTTTTTTTATATATTTTTTGGGGATATTTATTATAGCAAAAAGTAAAAAATATTGCTTTTTTTTCAAAATTATCACTTTTTTTGTTTATAGCACAAAAAATAAAAACCGCAGAGGTGATCAAATACCACCAAAAGAAAGCTCTATTTGTGGGAAAAAAAGGACGTCAATTTTGTTTGGGTACAACGTTGCACAACTGCGCAATTGTCAGTTAAAGCGACGCAGTGCGGTATCACAAAAAAGGGCTTGGTCAGGAAGGGGGTAAATCCTTCCGGGGCTGAAGTGGTTCCAAGTGTATTTTTTCCAAAAAATTTTTGGAGTTTAACCAGTTCCCGTCCGGCCTATAGCAAGATGACATTTGAGCTTGACTTTTGTTGATGACATCCTCCCGGATTGCACATCGACAACAGCCGATGACTGATCAGTTTACTGGCCTGCTGCTGTTTTACAGCTTTGCACATGTATTTAAAGCGGAGTTCCACCCACTTTATAATCTTATTCTCATTCAGTTTTATATTGTCCATATTTTCAGCAATAGGCTCTTTTAAATTTTTTTTTTTGTTAACTTACCATGTTTATAAGCTTTTCCTTTTCTCTTCTGCCTTCTCTATTTGCGTCATATCCGGCGGGTCACTGTCTCCTGGGAACTATGTGTCATTATTACCAGGAGTCAGTGTGGATCGCCGCTGCTCATCATTGCGACACCCCCACCCGTTGTGATGGTAACCTGAGAAGTTTGCGCTGCGAGCTGTGCATACTGTGCATGCATGAGAATGGGCGGTGCATCCTGTTTTTTCAGCAGCACCGTTTTCCGGAAGATTATTCTTGTGGGCTTCACATGCCCACAAGCAAGATGGGAACTGCCAACAAGGACCAATATAAGGTTATTTTTTATATAAAATATTAACTGTAGCAGCGCAATTTAGAAGAATAATGAATGACACATTAATATAGTATGATGTGATTAGATGCATTTAAAAAAAATGTCTATGTTGTTGGAACTCCGCTTTAATAAAGGAAGACTATTTTGGATATCATCCTGAGTGCCGACCATCCCTTTCTTTATTCTGGTACGTTGGAGGTGGCAGCAACCTCAAACTGAGCACCGGGCGGAGCTTTTATGTGGGAAGGTTGCAGCGCCTATACACCTGTGTGACCAATCACAGCAGATCACATGACAATTGTAAACAATGGAAGGCTTCCTTTCATGCCATCTATTGTATACAATTGTGTTGCTAGCTGTGATTGGTAGACATGTGCACTGCCGAAAAATTCATTCGTTTTCGTTTCATTTTTTTTTTTCGTTTTTGGGGTCATTCGTTATGATTGAAAATTTGAAATAATATTTATGGTTTTGCGCCAAACATATCTTTTGGAATCATGGCCAAAAAGTTCAACCTTGGTATAAATCAGACCATAACACATTTTCCCACATGCTTTTGGGAGACTTCAGATGTGTTTTTGGAAAATTTAGCCAGGCTTGGATGTTTTTCTTCTTGAGAAAAGGATTCTGTCTTGCCACTCTACCCCATAGCCCAGACATATGAAGAATAAAGGAGATTGTTGTCACATGTGCCACACTGTCAGTACTTGCCAGATATTCCTGCAGCTCCTTTAATGTTGCTATAGGCCTCTTGTCAGCCTTCATGACCAGTCTTCTTCTCGTCTTTTCATCAATTTTGGAGGGTAGTCCAGTTCTTGGTAATGTCACTGTTCATAGTTGCCAACATTGTAAAAAAAAATTCCGGGACACTTTTTTTGGCTGTAGACGGAGTCACACTATAATTAGGGGGCGGGGCATGCGTTTGTAGGCGTTGCATAGGAAAAGAAAAAATGTGTCGCGCGAAGCGCGCCGCCCCAAGGATGGGCGTAGTTTACGCAGAACGGTGGGCGTGGCTTAAATGGGCGTGGATCAAAAAGGGGCGTCGTTAGAGTCTGAGATGAATGAGGGATGGAGGGGGAAAGGGGGGTAGAGGGAGAGGGATGGAGGGACAGCAGACGCAGATCCTACACCACAATAGCAATGTGTATTCCAGAGTTTAACAATCAGCAGATAAAGATACTCCAAACGCCTGGTGTTAGCGCTTCAATCATCCCGGCACCATGGTTGTTATGGTGTCAGGATGATTGAAGCGCATTATTTCTATTATTACATTGTAATATAAAATTAAATCCTTCAACTCACCATAATGCAGAATCAGTGGGACCCCCTGAGCATGTCACCTGCCACTAGATGCTATCAGGTGCCCCCCGCAGAGTCCGTCCTTACATTAGGTGCCCCCAGCAGAGTGCCTCCTTACATACGGTGTCCCCAGGACAGTGCCTCTTGCATCAGGTGCCCCCAGCAGAGTGCCTCTTACATCAGGTGCCCCCAGCAGAGTGCCTCTTACATCAGGTGCCCCCAGCAGAGTGCCTCTTACATCAGGTGCCCCCAGCAGAGTGCCTCTTACATCAGGTGTCCCCAGGACAGTGCCTCTTACATCAGGTGTCCCCAGGACAGTGCCTCTTACATCAGGTGTCCCCAGGACAGTGCCTCTTACATCAGGTGTCCCCAGGACAGTGCCTCTTACATCAGGTGTCCCCAGGACAGTGCCTCTTACATCAGGTGTCCCCAGGACAGTGCCTCTTACATCAGGTGTCCCCAGGACAGTGCCTCTTACATCAGGTGTCCCCAGTACAGTACCTCTTACATCAGGTGTCCCCAGGACAGTGCCTCTTACGTCAGGTGTCCCCAGCGGAGTGCCTCTTACGTCAGGTGTCCCCAGCGGAGTGCCTCTTATGTCAGGTGTCCCCAGCGGAGTGCCTCTTATGTCAGGTGTCCCCAGCGGAGTGCCTCTTACGTCAGGTGTCCCCAGCGGAGTGCCTCTTACATCAGGTGTCCCCAGTGGAGTATTGGCTGCAGATGGAGTGTTGGCTGCAGTCTAGCTACATCTCCTCAAGAGTGGTGGGTGGAGGCATGGTGACTTGGGGTGTTACAGACTGACTTGGGGAAGGGTGGAGGCATGGGGGTGATTTGGGGGTGCAGGCATGATGGTGACCTGGGGGGTGCAGGCATGGTGGTGACTAGGCCGGAGGGGGTGCAGGCATGGTGGTGACTAGGCCGGAGGGAGTGCAGGCATGGTGGTGACATGGGGGGAGGCGGGTGCAGGCATGGTGGTGACATGGGGAGGAGGGGGTGCAGGTATGGTGGTGACACGGGAGGAGGGGGGAAGCAGGTATAGTGGTGACACGGGAGGAGGGGGGAAGCAGGTATGGTGGTGACACGGGGGGAGGGGGAAGCAGGTATGGTGGTGACACAGGGGAAGGGAGGAAACAGGTATGGTGGTGACATGGAAGGAGGGGGGGAAGCAGGTATGGTGGTGAAACGGGGGGGAGGGGGGTGCAAGTATGGTGGTGACACGGGGGGAGGGGGGTGCAAGTTTGGCGGTGACATGGGGGGGAGGGGGGGAAGCAGGTATGGTGGTGACACGGGGGGAGGGGGGAAGCAGGTATGGTGGTGACATGGGGGGAGGGGTTGCAGGTATGGTGGTGACACAGGGGGAGAGGGGGGTGCAGGTATGGTGGTGACACGGGGGGAGGGGGGAATCAGGTATGGTGGTGACAGGGGGGAGAGGGGGTGCAGGTATGGTGGTGACATGGGGGGGAGGGGGGAATCAGGTATGGTGGTGACACAGGGGGGAAGCAGGTATGGTGGTGACACGGGGGAGAGGGGGGTGCAGGTATGGTGGTGACATGGGGGAGGGGGTTGCAGGTATGGTGGTGACATGGGGGGAGGGGGTTGCAGGTATGGTGGTGACATGGGGGGAGGGGGTTGCAGGTATGGTGGTGACATGGGGGGAGGGGGTTGCAGGTATGGTGGTGACACAGGGGGAGAGGTGGGTGCAGGTATGGTGGTAACATGGGGGAAGGGGGGTGCAGGTATAGTGGTGACATGGGGGGAGGGGTTGCAGGTATGGTGGTGATACGGGGGGGGAATCAAGTATGGTGGTGACAGGGGGGAGAGGGGGGTGCAGGTATGGTGGTGACATGGGGGAGGGGGTTGCAGGTATGGTGGTGACACGGGGGGAGGGGGGAATCAGGTATGGTGGTGACAGGGGGGAGAGGGGGGTGCAGGTATGGTGGTGACATGGGGGGAGGGGGGAATCAGGTATGGTGGTGACACGGGGGGGAAGCGGGTATGGTGGTGACACGGGGGAGAGGGGGTGCAGGTATGGTGGTGACATGGGGGGAGGGGGTTGCAGGTATGGTGGTGACATGGGGGGAGGGGGTTGCAGGTATGGTGGTGACACAGGGGGAGAGGTGGGTGCAGGTATGGTGGTAACATGGGGGAAGGGGGGTGCAGGTATGGTGGTGACATGGGGGAGGGGTTGCAGGTATGGTGGTGACACGGGGGGGGAATCAAGTATGGTGGTGACAGGGGGGAGAGGGGGGTGCAGGTATGGTGGTGAAAGGGGGGGGAAGCAGGGTGCAGGTATGGTGGTGACATGGGGGGACGGGGTGCAAGGGGGAGCCAAGACCTTCAGTGGACTGTCCCCTGCCAGCGGAGCCCCAGTCCTTCCATCCGTGTGTCTGTGACTGTGTCCCTGCTCATCGGAAGGGGGGAGCCAGGACCATGATTGCACTGTACCCAGCCAGCGAGACCCGCTCCTTCCATCAGTGGCGCTCTGGGACACTGTCACACATGGGGCAGAGCGGAGGGTTGGCGGCGACTGAACACTTCCTACTGACTCGGACTCCTATTTAACATGTTTGAATGTGGTTGCTTAATTATGAACACAGCTACATCCCCAGTTATAAGAGGGTGTTGTCAGGGCTGGGCTCAGCCCTTCCTTCTCTGAGCTGGCCGCTCAGCTGTTGGCTAATTGCCAGCTCCTATCTTCCCACAGTTACTCAGCTGTTGATGATATCCTGCTCATCAGTCCTGCCTACTTAAGCCATCCAGCCCAGAGGCTCTCTGCCTTCGCCTTGGTCACATCACAGAAACTATCCCCTCCGATCCTGGTTTAAACTTGCTTTGCTGACATCCCTTCTGGCTCCAGATCCTGCTTGCTGATTCACTACATTGATCCCTGACTTCTGGCTTGGCTATGTTTTGACTACGTTTGTTCTTTTTTGCTTTTATTATTAACCACTTGCCGACCGCCTCACGCCTATATACGTGAGCAGAATGGCACGGGCAGGCAAAATCACGTACCTGGTACGTGATTGCCTTCCCGCGGGCGGGGGGTCCGATCGGACCCCCCCCCCGGTGCCAGCAGCGGTCGGCATTTGTCTGGCAGCGATCAGAGATGAGGGGGAGGCCATCCGATCGTGGCCCCCCCTCGCGATCGCTCCCAGCCAATGAGAAACATCCCCTGCCTCTGTATAGTACACAGAGGCAGAGGATGTGATGTCATCTCTCCTCGGCTCGGAAGTTTCCGTTCCAGCGCCGAGGAGAGACGACATGTGAGTAAGTGCACAACACTACACAACACAGTAGAACATGCCAGGCACACTAAACACCCCCGATCCCCCCCGATCGCCCCCCGATCCCCTCCCAACCACCCCCCCCCTGTCACAAACTGACACCAAGCAGGTTTTTTTTTTTTTCTGATTACTGCATAGTGTCAGTTTGTGACAGTTAGAAGTGGTAGGGCAGTGAGTATTAGCCCCCTGTAGGTCTAGGGTACCCCCCTAACTCCCCCTAATAAAGTTTTAACCCCTTGATCACCCCCCGTCACCAGTGTCGCTAAGCCATCATTTTTCTGATCGCTGTATTAGTGTCGCTGGTGACGCTAGTTAGTGAGGTAAATATTTAGGTTCGCTGTCAGCGTTTTATAGCGTCAGGGACCCCCATATACTACCTAATAAAGGTTTTAACCCCTTGATTGCCCCCTAGTTAACCCTTTCACCACTGATCACCGTATAAGTGTTACGGGTGACGCTGGTTAGTTCGTTTATTTTTTATAGTGTCAGGGCACCCGCCGTTTATTACCGAATAAAGGTTTAGCCCCCTGATCGCCCGGCGGTGATATGCGTCGCCCCAGGCAGCGTCAGATTAGCGCCAGTACCGCTAACACCCACGCACGCAGCATACGCCTCCCTTGGTATAGTATCTGAACGCATCAATATCTGATCCGATCAGATCTATACTAGCATCCCCAGCAGTTTAGGGTTCCCAAAAACGCAGTGTTAGCGGGATCAGCCCAGATACCTGCTAGCACCTGCGTTTTGCCCCTCCGCCCCGGCCCAGCCCACCCAAGTGCAGTATCGATCGATCACTGTCGCTTACAAAACACTAAACGCATAACTGCAGCGTTCGCAGAGTCAGGTCTGATCCCTGCGATCGCTAACAGTTTTTTTGGTAGCGTTTTGGTGAACTGGCAAGCACCAGCCCCAGGCAGCGTCAGGTTAGCGCCAGTACCGCTAACACCCACGCACGCACGCACCGTACACCTCCCTTAGTGGTATAGT
The DNA here is from genome assembly GCA_037952835.1 of Lithobates septentrionalis. NCBI lineage: Eukaryota > Metazoa > Chordata > Amphibia > Anura > Ranidae > Lithobates > Lithobates septentrionalis. Next base: position 1,642,182 of record JBBDGP010000855.1, on the reverse strand, counting down.
ATCTGATCGGATCAATATCTGATCCGATCAGATCTATACTGGCGTCCCCAGCAGTTTAGGGTTCCCAAAAACGCAGTGTTAGCGGGATCAGCCCAGATACCTGCTAGCACCTGTGTTTTGCCCCTCCGCCTGGCCCAGCCCACCCAAGTGCAGTATCGATCGATCACTGTCACTTACAAAACACTAAACGCATAACTGCAGCGTTCGCAGAGTCAGGCCTGATCCCTGCGATCGCTAACAGTTTTTTTTGTAGCGTTTTGGTGAACTGGCAAGCGCCAGCGGCCTAGTACACCCCGGTCGTAGTCAAACCAGCACTGCAGTAACACTTGGTGACGTGGCGAGTCCCATAAGTGCAGTTCAAGCTGGTGAGGTGGCAAGCACAAGTAGTGTCCCGCTGCCACCAAAAAGACAAACACAGGCCCGTCGTGCCCATAGTGCCCTTCCTGCTGCATTCGCCAATCCTAATTGGGAACCCATCGCTTCTGCAGCGCCCGTACTTCCCCCATTCACATCCCCAACCAAATGCAGTCGGCTGCATGAGAGTACCCCTACCCAACGAACCCCCCCAAAAAAGATGTCGTGTCTGCAGCAAACGCGGATATAGGCGTGACACCCGCTATTATTGTCCCTCCTGTCCTGACAATCCTGGTCTTTGCATTGGTGAATGTTTTGAACGCTACCATTCACTAGTTGAGTATTAGTGTAGGGTACAGCATTGCACAGACTAGGACACACTTTCACAGGGTCTCCCAAGATGCCATCGCATTTTGAGAGACCCGAACCTGGAACCGGTTACAGTTATAAAAGTTACAAGTTTGCAAGAAAAACACAAACAAAAATTAAAAAAAATAGTTGTCGTTTTATTGTTCTCTCTCTCTCTATTCTCTCTCTATTGTTCTGCTCTTTTTTACTGTGTTCTATTCTGCAATGTTTTATTGTTATTATGTTTTATCATGTTTGCTTTTCAGGTATGCAATTTTTTATACTTTACTGTTTACTGTGCTTTATTGTTAACCATTTTTTGTCTTCAGGTACGCCATTCACGACTTTGAGTGGTTATACCAGAATGATGCCTGCAGGTTTAGGTATCATCTTGGTATCATTCTTTTCAGCCAGCGGTCGGCTTTCATGTAAAAGCAATCCTAGCGGCTAATTAGCCTCTAGACTGCTTTTACAAGCCGTGGGAGGGAATGCCCCCCCACCGTCTTCCGTGTTTTTCTCTGGCTCTCCTGTCTCAACAGGGAACCTGAGAAAGCAGCCGGTGATCCAGCCAGCTGACCATAGAGCTGATCAGAGACCAGAGTGGCTCCAAACATCTCTATGGCCTAAGAAACCGGAAGCTACGAGCATTTTATGACTTAGATTTCGCCGGATGTAAATAGCGCCATTGGGAAATTGGGGAAGCATTTTATCACACCGATCTTGGTGTGGTCAGATGCTTTGAGGGCAGAGGAGAGATCTAGGGTCTAATAGACCCCAATTTTTTCAAAAAAGAGTACCTGTCACTACCTATTGCTATCATAGGGGATATTTACATTCCCTGAGATAACAATAAAAATGATTTAAAAAAAAAAAATGAAAGGAACAGTTTAAAAATAAGATAAAAAAGCAAAAAAATAATAAAGAAAAAAAAAAAAAAAAAAAAAGCACCCCTGTCCCCCCTGCTCTCGCGCTAAGGCGAACGCAAGCGTCGGTCTGGCGTCAAATGTAAACAGCAATTGCACCATGCATGTGAGGTATCACCGCGAAGGTCAGATCGAGGGCAGTATTTTTAGCAGTAGACCTCCTCTGTAAATCTAAAGTGGTAACCTGTAAAGGCTTTTAAAAATGTATTAATTTTGTTGCCACTGCATGTTTGTGCGCAATTTTAAAGCATGTCATGTTTGGTATCCATGTACTCGGCTTAAGATCATCTTTTTTATTCCATCAAACATTTGGGCAATATAGTGTGTTTTAGTGCATTAAAATTTTAAAAAGTGTGTTTTTTCCACAAAAAATGCATTTGAAAAATCGCTGCGCAAATACCGTGTGAAAAAAATGAAACACCCACCATTTTAATCTGTAGGGCATTTGCTTTAAAAAAATATATAATGTTTGGTGGTTCAAAGTAATTTTCTTGCAAAAAAAAATAATTTTTTCATGTAATCAAAAAGTGTCAGAAAGGGCTTTGTCTTCAAGTGGTTAGAAGAGTGGGTGATGTGTGACATAAGCTTCTAATGCCGCGTACACACGGTCGGACTTTTCGTCTACAAAAGTCAGACAGCCTGTCCGACAGACTTCCGGCAGACTTTCGGCGGACTTGCGGCATACTTTCTAACGAACGGACTTGCCTACACACGACCACACAAAAGTCCGACGGATTCGTACGTGATGACGTACACTGGACTAAAATAAGGAAGTTCATAGCCAGTAGCCAATAGGTGCCCTAGCGTGGCTTTTTGTCCGTCGGACTAGCACACAGACGAGCGGATTTCGGGGTCCGTCGTAGTTACGACGTAAAGATTTGAAGCATGTTTCAAATCTAAAGTACGTCGGATTTGAGGCTAAAAAAGTACGTTGAAAGTCCGGAGAAGCCCACACACGATCGGATTACCAGCCAGCTTTAGTCCGTCAGCGTCCGTTGGACTTTTGTAGACGAAAAGTCCGACCGTGTGTACGCGGCATAAATGTTGTGCATAAAATGCCAGGATAGTTCAAAACCCCCCAAATGACCCCATTTTGGAAAGTAGACACCCCAAGCTATTTGCTGAGAGTCATGTCGAGTCCATGGAATATTTTATATTGTGACACAAGTTGCGGGAAAGAGACAAATTTTTATTTTATTTTTTTTTTTTTGCACAAAGTTGTCACTAAATGATATATTGCTCAAACATGCCATGGGAATATGTGAAATTACACCCCAAAATACATTCTGCTGCTTCTCCTGAGTATGGGGATACCACATGTGTGGGACCTTTTGAGAGCCTAGCCGCGCACGGGACCCCGAAAGCCAAGAACCGCCTTCAGGCTTTCTAAGGGCGTAAATTTTTGATTTCACTCTTCACTGCCTATCACAGTTTCGGAGGCCATGGAATGCCCAGGTGGCACAAAACCCCCCCAAATGACCCCATTTTGGAAAGTAGACACCCCAAGCTATTTTCTGAGAGGTATAGTGAATATTTTGCAGACCTCACTTTTTGTCACAAAGTTTTGAAAATTGAAAGAAGAAAAAAAATTTTTTTTTCTGGTCTTTCTTCATTTTCAAAAACAAATGAGAGCTGCAAAATACTCACCATGCCTCTCAGCAAATAGCTTGGGGTGTCTACTTTCCAAAATGGGGTAATTTGGGGGGGGTTTTGTGCCATCTTGGCATTTTATGGCCTTCAAAACTGTGATAGGTAGTGAGGAGTGAAATCAAAAATTTATGCCCTTAGAAATCCTGAAGGCGGTGATTGGTTTTTGGGGCCCCGTACACGGCTAGGCTCCCAAAAAGTCCCACACATGTGGTATCCCCGTACTCAGGAGAAGCAGCTGAATGTATTTTGGGGTGCAATTCCACATATGCCCATGGCCTGTGTGAGCAATATATCATTTAGTGACAACTTTTTGTAAAATTTTTTTTTTTGTCATTATTCAATCACTTGGGACAAAAAAAAAAAAATATTCAATGGGTTCAACATGCCTCTTAGCAATTTCCTTGGGGTGTCTACTTTCCAAAATGGGGTCATTTGGGGGGGTTTTGTACTGCCCTGCCATTTTAGCACCTCAAGAAATGAATTAAAAGCTGTGTAAATTCCAGAAAATGTACCCTAGTTTGTAGACGCTATAACTTTTGCGCAACCCAATAAATATACGCTTATTGACATTTTTTTTACCAAAGACATGTGGCCGAATACATTTTGGCCTAAATGTATGACTAAAATTTAGTTTATTGGATTTTTTTTATAACAAAAAATAGAAAATACAATTTTTTTTCAAAATTTTCGGTCTTTTTCTGTTTATAGCGCAAAAAATAAAAACGGCAGAGGTGATCAAATACCATCAAAAGAAAGCTCTATTTGTGGGAAGAAAAGGACGCAAATTTCGTTTGGGTACAGCATTGCATGACCGCGCAATTAGCAGTTAAAGCGACGCAGTGCCGAATTGTAAAAAGTGCTCTGGTCAGGAAGGGGGTAAAACCTTCCGGGGCTGAAGTGGTTAAACAAGTGTGATTTAACTGTACTTCTGTCTCAGTCTGATTTCATGGTTTCTGACAGGTGTGCACACTTATGCAACCACATTATTTTTTTTTATCTTTACTTCCCACCACCTAAAAGATTTCCGTTTATTGTCCGAGTGGTAGAGTTTATAGGTCACATTAAAGGTGGAAAAAGTTCTGAAATGATTTATCTTTGTCTCATTTTTTTACATCACAGAAACTTGACATTTTAAGGGGTGTGTAGACTTTTTATATGCACTGTATACAAACGAAAGGACACGATCTCCAATGCAGTAATTTACTTCATACAAAACGTCAATAGATATAGCGACTTTACAGTTTCAAGCATCCCTGCTGTTCTTTAAGGTGTGTGTGTGTGTGTGTGTATATATATATATATAATGTTTGGGGGTTTTAAGTAGTTTTCCAGCAAACAAAAAAAGTTTTTTTCCCATGAATTAAGGACACAGCGTGTGTCTGCTGAAGAGCGCCTTTCTGTGCAAATTAGCAATTATGTATGTGTTCTCCATATATGTGAACCTAGTAGCCAGGAGAAAATAAAGAAAAAAACAATGCAGTCACCATAAGTAAGGACTAGCAAGCTGCAACATGTGACATTGTTTGTTTAGTGTGGATATGTTTAGCTCCTCATTTCCCATCATGCTCCTGGGCAGTACATAGGATCTCTAGCAATACCACATATCACTACAGAGAACACACACTCCAGACCGTCAATAAGGAGATCGCTTCAAGTACGCCCCACTCTGCGCCGGAAGTGAGAGCTGGGGGTGTGACGTGTGACGTCTGGTTTAGCGGGATATTCGTATAGGCCGGGGTGCAGCTGATCCGCGTCTAGTGAAGAGGACGACGGGAACGGGTCGGTGTGAAGGGGGAGGACACATCGGGAGTGACCGTGAGTATGCTGCAATATTCCAGGACACAGTCCGCTTTTCCCCGTCATTCAGCGTGTTGTGTCTGGGCGGTAGAGTCGGAGCACTATATGTGTGGTGACGGAAGGTGTTTCCCGCACTTGCAGATAGGCTGCTGGTAGAGCTTTCAGAACGCAGACAAGTGAGCGGAGACAGCGGGCCGGCTATAGGTAACCAGTGGTGAGTGAGCGCCGGCCTGAGGGTAGGAGCGCCCCCTACAAGCTGGAGTGTGTATAGAGCTGTGTGCATTGAGCTGCAATAGGGGATTGCAAACCTGCTTGTTTAGACTCCATTAGCACTGTGGCCGGATGGTCAGTTCTAGGCTGATAGAGCAGAGCGCTGTTAGGGCTCTGGATGGTTTAACAGGCGGTGAGGAGATATCACTGCCTGTTTAAACCGCCTACATTTTGCACCGCAGCTGCATGCAATGCATTTGGCAGTCTGTAGTTGCCCATTGCGAAGCAAAGCGCCCTGACACGTGTACACCCCTGGCTGCTGTCTTTGTAGTTAAATGGGTAATGGCTGGGGGGGGGGGGGGGGAGGCGGTGTGAAGTTGGCAACCCATGTTTGTAAAACTTGAATAAAAATATACCATTTGCTTGTGCCGCAAAAGTGAGCGTTTGTGCTGGTTCCATTTCTGAGATATTAAACATTCAATTAAATGCAAGCCCCGCCCACTTTGCACCAAATGCTGCTGAATTTTAAACACAAATGCGCCATTTGTGTCACAAAAAATGTTTGCCGCTTTGTTTGCGGAGATATTGTGCGTTATATTTGCTGAAACCCCGCTCACTTTGCACCCCATGTTGCTGAATTTTAAAAACAAATGCACCATTCGTTTGTGCTGCGTTTGTGCTTATTTGTGCTGCAAAAATAAACCTTTTGTGCCGCTTTTGGTTTCGGGGAGATATTGAGTGGTATATGTTGTCAAACCACACTGACTTTACACCTCCTTATTAAATCTTACATACAACTAAATTTATTTGTTTGCGGTTTGTGCAGATTTGGTGGATATTGTACATGATGTTTTACTTCACATGCATAGTTTTGCCACCCCCACAGGGATCCCCCCCCCTCCCCTTCCGATTCTCTAGAGCTGACTGAAAGAACAGACGGAGGAGGAAATCTGGGGAGGGCACAGCTGGCTCTGGCTCTAATGAAGCAGAGCCAGCTGTCAATCAGGTGGCAGGGTGGATCTCGACAGTATTGCCGGGATCTGTCCCGTCTGCAGCGCGGTTCTGCGCTGTCAGGATATAGTGGGCAATAGCCCGCCACATGCACATGAGTTTTTTTTGTCACAGGAGAACATACTATATGTCATCTTGTGAACAAAAAGAGAATTAAGGCCAAAAAAGGTTGGACCATAGTTCTTTTAACAAAAGTTTTTAAACCAGGTGCTAACCAAGCAAAACAGCACTCCGGCAAATTCTCTTATATAAGTCACTTCTTTTTTTAATTGCTTTTTAAAAAAAAAAATCATCTGTCAGCAAAACATTCTTTTCCTGGCAGACTACGTGTAGGTTAACCCCGCCTCCTCTCCAATGCTATAGGACCCCACTTCCATAAATTTGAGCTCACCACTAGAGACTGTGTTCAGTAATTAGCAAACTCATGACCAAAGGGTGGGAACTCCGTCTGCCATGGAGTCCATCAGGCAGGGAAAATTACGGTAAGTATTTGATAATAAATTTTCCATTTTCCTGACAAACCTCATGGCAGACTACGTGTGGGAAATAACTAGCCAAACCACACGGGTGGGTATGCTGATAAAAAGAAGATTAATTCTCCCCGTCAACCCACTGGATTCTTAAACCAAAGATCGAAGAGGATAGAGAAGCAGGTTCTACGCAATAGTGTGACATAAAGGTATTAATGGAGGCCCGTGAGGCCGTCTTGTAGATGACATCAGGAGCCACATGCCGGCTGCTGCCCACAAAGCCGCCATACCACTGGTAGAGTGTGCTGTCACCGCCTCTGGAGGAGCCCGGCCCTTAGCCCTGTAAGCCTGCTAGATAGACTGGACAATCCAGGTCGCAATCGTTCTGGACAAAGCCCGTTTCCACTTTTTGCCGGAGTGTAGAGCAAAGAGGAAGTCGGAGCATCTAAAGGAGGAGGTAACTCATAGGTATTCCTTCATTCCTTTCGCCTACATCCAGAGGATGAACTTCAGAGGAACCTGGGGTCCTGAATGTAGGTAGGACAATTTCTTGGTCCTCATGGAACACTGAAGAGACTTCGGATTTGAGCCGGGCATAGGGATGAGGACCACCCAGTCCGGGAAGAAAGTCAGGAATGGTTCTTCTTGACCCAAGTACCCAATCTCGGAAACCCTTTTAGCCGAAGTGATGGCTACTAGAAAGGTGGCTCTTGCAGAAAAGACCTAAATAGAAAGCGGGGCAGATCCCGCAGTGCTTAGTCCAGACAGTAAATTGAGGACCAGGGGAAGATCCCATCTGGGGAATCTTGGTCTTTGGGGCCTGAGTCTTGTTGCCCCACAGAAAAACTGCAGAGTTAGAGGGTGAACAGCCCACGATGTACCAGAGAAAGCAGAGTCTTGAACCCTGAGAGAGCTGATGGACAGAAACAGAACTAGACCGGATTGAGAAAAGTTGAGAATATCCTGGGATTCCCGGATCCCTGAATAATCTGCCTGTAGAGGATGAGAATTTGACAAACTTGGCCCAAATTCTCTCATAGACTTTATTCGTGCTTGCCCTTCTCGAGCCCATTAAGGTGGAAATTACTCCTGAAGCACACGTGAGAGACTCCAGCCTTTCCATCTCAATAACCATACCATCAGTCTCAGTAATGCCGGACAAGGGTGCAGGACTGCCCCCCCCCCCCCCCCGGCCAGTAAGGTACTATCATAACCACCTTGCCCGCCTTCGCTTGAAGCCTCCATAAGAATCTGAGGATGATCGGGAACAGGGAAAAGGCGCACGCCCTTTTGGAGCTTCCACTGATCTGTCAGGGCATCTATTCCGAAGGCCTGGCTGCAAAGGCCCCAAGTGTAATACTTCTTGACATTGAAGTTGCAGGGGGATGCAAATAAATCTACTTCGGTATAGACTCCCAAGGACAGGATCCACTCGAATGTCAGCGCATGCAGTGACCACTTGTTGTCCAGCTGAGTGTGCGACAGGAAGTCCGCTTGGACATTCTAGACTCCAGGGACGAAGACTCCTAAAATATTGACCAGATTTTTCTGAGCCCAGGACATGATGGGCTCGACTTCTTGGAGCAGAGTAGGGCTCCGTGTGCCCCCCTGTCTCCCCGTCTCCCCCTGTCTCTTCACATATGAGACCGCTGTGGTGTTGTCCATCTTCAGTAAAACTGACTTCCCCTTCAGTCGATGAGTGAAAGATTGGAGGGCAGATCAGGCTGCCTGTAACTCCAGGACATTCGAGCCTGGGTTGTGAAGACGGGCACCCCACTTGCCTTGAGCAAGTTCTGACACGCAAAGGGCTCCCCAGCAAGCACTGGCATCAGTCAAGACCGTGACCCACGAGACGGGGCAATGGAGTGGCAGGTGAGCAGATTTCTGCGCTGGAGCCACCAGAAGAGGCTGTTTCTCATCACGGAAGTTATGTGACTGGACTGATTGTCGTCCCCCGAATTCCATTGTTGAAGAAACCCTCTCTGAAAAGGGTGTAATCTCCCCAGAGACCACTTGACCATGGGTGTCGTAGAGACCATTGTGCCAAAAATCTTTAAGCATTGCAAGGCTTTTAGGTGTGAAGAGCTCTGAGCTCGTGAGATTCTTCTTTGAATGACTGGAATCTTTTCAACGGGGAGAGAGATGGAACTTTCTACCGTGTGGAACCAAGTACAGTATATCAGGTGCTGGACTGGTTCCAGATTGCTTTTTCCCAGACGTGCTGGATGAGAAGCAGACGCGCCCCCACCCGACCCGCATGGGCAGGCCCAAACTCAAAATGGCTTAGCCGGCTTTCGTCCACTGGACACCTGGCTCTTAGTGGGCTTCTGGAAGGATGCCTGTCTTCTGCTCCAATTCCTTCTGATATCTCGTCCGGGCCTGTAAGAGCGTGCTTCCCTTGAACGCTCAGTACTATGTCTTCTGTGCTGAGGCCTTTTCTGATTGAACAGATGCCTAACCTGAGGCAGGAAGCCTGACCCACCTGTGGCCTGGGCTATGGCGCTCTCCAGCTTGTCACTAAACAGTGAGGACCCTTCAAGGGGATCCTACACCAGGCCTGCTTGGATGCTGGGTCAGCAAGCCAGGGGCGCAACCACAAGGCCTGCTTGGCTGTGACCGAGGACAGCATAGTCTGGGCTGACAGGCGGATAAGGTCGATTGAAGCCTCCCCCAGGAAGGCCACCGCCAGCTTCAGCTCCTGGATTACCGAGCCCCTGGCCAGTTCTTCCGAGACTCCTCTGATCATGGAGTCTACATTCTCCATCCAGACCTCCATGGCCTTGGATATGCCCGCAAGGGCCAAGGCGAGTTTGCAAGCCATCCCGGCTGACCCGTAAATCCTTTTAACATCTTTATCTATTCTTCTCTCAAGCCCATCTTTGAAGGATACTGCATCTTCCAGAGGAAGAGTGGCGCGTTTAGCTAGTCGCATCAGAGCTGCGTCTACGAGGGCAGCGTTTTCCAGATATTTCACTTCCTCAGCCTTGAAGGGGTATAACCTGGAGGTTCTACTTGACATAGAGGTCTTCTTATCTACCTTGCTCCATTCCTTGTCAACAATATCCTTTAATTCAGAAAGGAGTGGAAAATTGGAATGTTCTTTCTCCAGATGCTTAACAAATTTCTTCTGTTTAGTCGGAGTAGAAGAGCCTTCCCACTTAAGGGCCTCTTTGACCACTTTAATTAGTGGAGAAAACAGGGTGAAGTCGAAGCCTCCGACAAACTCATCTCCCTCCATCTCGCTATGTGAGGAATCATAAGGGTGGAATGGACCCGGATCCTCCTGGGCCTCATCAACCAGGGATCCAGATAATGTGGTGAACTGGTTCCACGTGTAAGATGTACCCCACTCTTTGGGGGATTGTTGCACCACCCATTTGACCAGCGTCTCCATTTGCCGGCTTTCAGCATCTTTTTCCCAACCGCCTTGGCATAACAAGGGTCACATAAGGACTTGACTTCTGGGACCCGGGTCCCACAACCCCAGCAGGATCTGTGATCAAAACGGCTGTCGTGGCGGTGGGTGTGGTGGTTGGAGGAGGAATGGGAAAATCTCCTCCTCTGTTGGGTCCTGGACGGAGAGTCACGTCTGGACCTTGATGAAGAAGGTGTGTGTTGCGGCTTGGCAAGGTCCCTGTCATCTTGGACAGTAAGCTGATGGTCTGACCTGGAAGGGCTAAAAAAGGGAGAAGGGAGAATGTGACGTTTAGGGAATCAGTCCATCTGCACGTGGGCCTGGCCCTCCCCTTCTCATGCCCCACATACCTAGAGCGTGAGGGCTGGCCGCATCGAGGTGGTGTTCTGTCCATGGCACCCTGGCGGATGAATACGAGGCGATCCTGCAGCTTTGTAGGAACACTCGCACGTCCTGGAACAAAGGAGTACAAATAGTGCAGCTTCCCCTTTTTTAAGAGGCATCTTAGCCCCCCTTCCCTCTTTTACCAAAGCTCCAGGCTTGAAGCTAACCATGATCTGGGAACGTGGGGCCTGAGGAGCTGACGCAAGCTGCCTGTAGTAATCCTTAGAATGACGGCTCTCAGGGATTCAAACCTCCCCGCCGGAATGGCGTCACCACCGTGCCTGGACTGCGCCTGCACAGTGGTGACCTGCCGTAGAGCACCTGCATGGCCGCCGGGTCCCCTGCCGCTCCGCATGCGTAAAACCAAGCCTCGGCTTCGTCCGAGGATTACACATGCACAGTAGAGAGCCGGAGCTGCGACCTGGAAGAGAGCGCCATAGAAGCAAAAAGAGACAGCAAGGCACATGAGGGGAAAAAACAAACAGGGAGCTTTTACATACAAAAACTGCTGCCATGGAGAATCTTCAGACCTGCCAGCCGTTTCACCGAGCCTGGGCATACGAAGGCATTCCCCACCACAGGACACGGGCCTGGAGCCACACACCCACCCATGGCTGGGCCCTGGCCTATCTTGAAACTGCCCGGCATCATCTTCCACGATCAAATTTGGACATCCGTAAACGTAAGTGCATTGACTTGTAGGTTCAATGAGGGGGGACAAAAAAGGAACGCAGTCTCTAGTGGTGAGCTCAAATTTATGGGAGTGGGGTCCTATAGCAATGGAGAGGAGGTGGGGGTTAACCCACACAAAGTCTGCCATGGAGTCTGTCAGGAAAAGAATGTTTACTGACACAGATGTTTTTCAAAAAAAGCAATTAAAGAAGTGACTTGTATAAAATAATTTGCTAGAGTGCTGTTTTGCTGCCGGGACAGATCCTGACAATACTGTCGAGATCCACTCTGCTGCCTGATTGACAGCTGGCTCTGCCTCACTAGAGCCAGAGCCAGCTGTGCCCGCCCCTCCCCAGATTTCCTCCTCCGTCTGTTCTTCCAGTCAGCGCTAGAGAATCGGAAGTGGGGAGATCCCTGTGGGGGTGGCAAAACCTACGCATGTGAAGTAAAAAATCATGTACAATATCCACCAAATCTGCACAAACCACGAACAAATAAATCTAGTTTGTAAGATTTATTAACGAGGTGTAAAGTCAGTGTGGTTTGACAACATATACCACTCAATATCTCCGAAACCAAAGCTGCACAAGCGTTTATTTTTGCAGCACAAACCAGCACAAACAAATGGTGCATTTGTTTTTAAAATTCAGCAAGATGGTTTGCAAAGTGGGCGGGGTTGCAGCAACTATAACGCACAATCTCTCCGCAACCAAAGCGGCACAAACGAATGGCACATTTGTTTTTAAAATATAGCAACATGGGGTGCATAGTGGTCGGGTTTTAGAAAATATAACGCACAATATCTCCGCAACCAAATCGGCACAAACGTTTATTTTTGCAGCACAAACGCGGTACAAACAAATGGCGCGTTTGTGTTTAAAATTCAGCAACATGGGGTGCAAAGTGGGCGGGGCTTGCATTGAATTGAATGTTTAATATCTCAGAAATCGAACGGGAACAAATGCGGCACAAACTAATGGTATATTTTTATTCAGGTTTTACAAACATGGGGTGCCAACTTCACACAGCTGGGGGAGGGGTAATAAAAAATCAATCACTTGGTTTTACCACTCCCAACCATAACTGAGCCCCCCCCAAAAAAGATGAAGCACTCTTGGTTATAGGGTTGCCACCTTATCCCTTTAAACCACTACACATATTAGACAGGTTTTGTGGCAGATTAAGGTGGAAATTAAACGCAGTGCCTTATCTGCATTACATTGGCCTCAGAACCTGTGTAATGTGTTTGGGTTTAACCACTTGACGACCGCCTCACGCCGATGTACGTCGGCAAAGTGGCACGGACAGGCAAAATCACGTACAGGGTACGTGATTTGCCTTCCGCGGGTGGGGGGTCCGATCGGACCCCCCCCCGGTGCCCGAGGCGGTCGTCTTTTGTCCAGCGGCGATCGGTGATGAGGGGGAGACCATCCGTTCGTGGCCCCCCCCTCGCGATCGCCGCCGGCCAATGAGAATCTTCCTTTGCTGCTGTATGCTAAACAGCAGCAAAGGAAATGATGTCATCTCCCCTCGGGTCGGTATTTTCCGTTCCGGCCCGAGGAGAGAAGACATCAATGTGAGTGCACCAACACACACACACACAGTAGAACATGCCAGGCACACAAAACACCCCGATCCCCCCCCCCCCCTGTCACAAACTGACACCAGCAGTTTTTTTTTTTTTTTTTTTTCTGATTACTGCATAGTGTCAGTTTGTGACAGTTACAGTGTTGGGACAGATACTGTTACCCCCCTGTAGGTCTAGGGTACCCCCCTAACCCCCCCTAATAAAGTTTTAACCCCTTGATCACCCCCTGTCACCAGTGTCACTAAGCGATCATTTTTCTGATCGCTGTATTAGTGTCGCTGGTGACGCTAGTTAGTGAGGTAAATATTTAGGTTCGCCGTCAGCGTTTTATAGCGTCAGGGACCCCCCTATACTATCTGATAAATGTTTTAACCCCTTGATTGCCCCCTAGTTAACCCTTTCACCACTGATCACCGTATAACCGTTACGGTTGACGCTGGTTAGTTTGTTTATTTTTTATAGTGTCAGGGCACCCGCCGTTTATTACCGAATAAAGGTTTAGCCCCCCGATCGCCCGGCGGTGATATGCGTCGCCCCAGGCAGCGTCAGATTAGCGCCAGTACCGCTAAAACCCACGCACGCAGCATGCGCCTCCCTTAGTGGTATAGTATCTGATCGGATCAATATCTGATCCGATCAGATCTATACTAGCGTCCCCAGCAGTTTAGGGTTCCCAAAAACGCAGTGTTAGCGGGATCAGCCCAGATACCTGCTAGCACCTGCGTTTTGCGCCTCCGCCCGGCCCAGCCCACCCAAGTGCAGTATCGATCGATCACTGACACTTACAAAACACTAAACGCATAACTGCAGCGTTCACAGAGTCATGCCTGATCCCTGCGATCGCTAACAGTTTTTTTGGTAGTATTTTGGTGAACTGGCAAGCACCAGCCCCAGGCAGCGTCAGATTAGCGCCAGTACCGCTAACACCCACGCACGCACCGTACACCACCCTTAGTGGTATAGTATCTGATCGCATCAATATCTGATCCGATCAGATCTATACTAGCGTCACCAGCAGTTTAGGGTTCCCAAAAACGCAGTGTTAGCGGGATCAGCCCAGATACCTGCTAGCACCTGCGTTTTGCCCCTCCGCCCGGCCCAGCCCACCCAAGTGCAGTATCGATCGATCACTGTCACTTACAAAACACTAAAAGCATAACTGCAGCGTTCGCAGAGTCAGGCCTGATCCCTGCGATCGCTAACAGTTTTTTGGTAGCGTTTTGGTGAACTGGCAAGCGCCAGCGGCCTAGTACACCCCGGTCGTAGTCAAACCAGCACTGCAGTAACACGTGGTGACGTGGCGAGTCCCATAAGTGCAGTTCAAGCTGGCGAGATGGCAAGCACAAGTAGTGTCCCGCTGCCACCAGAAAGACAAACACAGGCCCGTCGTGCCCATAATGCCCTTCCTGCTGCATTCGCCAATCCTAATTGGGAACCCACCGCTTCTGCAGCGCCCGTACTTTCCCCATTCACATCCCCAACCAAATGCAGTCGGCTGCATGAGAGGCATTTTTATGTCCTCCCGAGTACCCCTACCCAACGAACCCCCCAAAAAAGATGTCGTGTCTGCAGCAAGCGCGGATATAGGCGTGACGCCCGCTATTATTGTCCCTCCTGTCCTGACAATCCTGGTCTTTGCATTGGTGAATGTTTTGAACGCTACCATTCACTAGTTGAGTATTAGCGTAGGGTACAGCATTGCACAGACTAGGCACACTTTCACAGGGTCTCCCAAAATGCCATCGCATTTTGAGAGACCCGAACCTGGAACCGGTTACCGTTATAAAAGTTAGTTACAAAAAAAGTGTAAAAAAAAAAAAAAATATGAAATAAAAAAAAATAGTTGTTTTATTGTTCTCTCTCTCTCTATTCTCTCTCTCTATTGTTCTGCTCTTTTTTACTGTATTCTATTCTGCAATGTTTTATTGTTGTTGTTATTGTTATTATGTTTTATCATGTTTGTTTTTCAGGTGTGTAATTATTTACACTTTACTGTGCTTTATTGTTAACCATTTTTTTGTCTTCAGGTACGCCATTCACGACTTTGAGTGGTTATACCAGAATGATGCCTGCAGGTTTAGGTATCATCTTGGTATCATTCTTTTCAGCCAGCGGTCGGCTTTCATGTAAAAGCAATCCTAGCGGCTAATTAGCCTCTAGACTGCTTTTACAAGCCGTGGGAGGGAATGCCCCCCCCCCCCACCGTCTTCCGTGTTTTTCTCTGGCTCTCCTGTCTCAACAGGGAACCTGAGAATGCAGCCGGTGATTCAGCCAGCTGACCATAGAGCTGATCAGAGACCAGAGTGGCTCCAAACATCTCTATGGCCTAAGAAACCGGAAGCTACGAGTATTTCATGACTTAGATTTCGCCGGATGTAAATAGCGCCATTGGGAAATTGGGGAAGCATTTTATCACACCGATCTTGGTGTGGTCAGATGCTTTGAGGGCAGAGGAGAGATCTAGGGTCTAATAGACCACAATTTTTTCAAAAAAGAGTACCTGTCACTACCTATTGCTATCATAGGGGATATTTACATTCCCCCGAGATAACAATAAAAATGATTAAAAAAAAAAAATATGAAAGGAACAGTTTAAAAGTAAGATTAAAAAAGCAAAAAAATAATAAAGAAAAAAAAAAAAAAACACCCCTGTCGCCCCCTGCTCTCGCGCTAAGGCGAACGCAAGCGGCGGTCTGTCGTCAAACGTAAACAGCAATTGCACCATGCATGTGAGGTATCACCGCGAAGGCCAGATCGAGTGCAGTAATTTTTCCAGTAGACCTCCTCTGTAAATCTAAAGTGGTAACCTGTAAAGGCTTTTGAAGGCTTTTAAACATGTATTTATTTTGTTGCCACTGCACGTTTGTGCGCAATTTTAAAGCATGTCATGTTTGGTATCCATGTACTCGGCCTAAGATCATCTTTTTTATTTCATCAAACATTTGGGCAATATAGCGTGTTTTAGTGCATTAAAATTAAAAAAAGTGTGTTTTTTCCCCAAAAAATGCGTTTGAAAAATCGCTGCGCAATTACTGTGTGAAAAAAAAAAATGAAACACCCACCATTTTAATCTGTAGGGCATTTGCTTTAAAAAAATATATAATGTTTGGGGGTTCAAAGTAATTTTTTTGCAAAAAAAAAAAAACTTTTTCATGTAAACAATAAGTGTCAGAAAGGGCTTTGTCTTCAAGTGGTTAGAAGAGTGGGTGATGTGTGACATAAGCTTCTAAATGTTGTGCATAAAATGCCAGGACAGTTCAAAACCCCCCCAAATGACCCCATTTTGGAAAGTAGACACCCCAAGCTATTTGCTGAGAGGCATGTCGAGTCCATGGAATATTTTATATTGCGACACAAGTTGCGGGAAAGAGACAAATTTTTTTTTTTTTTTTGCACAAAGTTGTCACTAAATGATATATTGCTCAAACATGCCATGGAAATATGTGAAATTACACCCCAAAATACATTCTGCTGCTTCTCCTGAGTACGGGGATACCACATGCGTGAGACTTTTTGGGAGCCTAGCCGCGTACGGGACCCCGAAAACCAAGCACCGCCTTCAGGCTTTCTAAGGGCGTGAATTTTTGATTTCACTCTTCACTGCCTATCACAGTTTCGGAGGCCATGGAATGCCCAGGTGGCACAAAACCCCCCCAAATGACCCCATTTTGGAAAGTAGACACCCCAAGCTATTTGCTGAGAGGTATAGTGAGTATTTTGCAGACCTCACTTTTTGTCACAAAGTTTTGAAAATTGAAAAAAGAAAAAAAAAAATGTTTTTTCTTGTCTTTCTTCATTTTCAAAAACAAATGAGAGCTGCAAAATACTCACCATGCCTTTCAGCAAATAGCTTGGGGTGTCTACTTTCCAAAATGGGGTCATTTGGGGGGGTTTTGTGCCACCTGGGCATTCCATGGCCTCCGAAACTGTGATAGGCAGTGAAGAGTGAAAGCAAAAATTCACGCCCTTAGAAATCCTGAAGGCAGTGATTGGTTTTCGGGGTCCAGTACGCGGCTAGGCTCCCAAAAAGTCCCACACATGTGGTATCCCCATACTCAGGAGAAGCAGCTAAATGTATTTTGGGGTGCAATTCCACATATGCCCATGGCCTGTGTGAGCAATATATCATTTAGTGACAACTTTATGAAAAAAAAAAAAAATAAAAGTGTCACTTTCCCACAACTTGTGTCAAAATATAAAATATTCCATGGACTCAATATGCCTCTCAGCAAATAGCTTGGGGTGTCTACTTTCCAAAATGGGGTCATTTTGGGGGGTTTTGTGCCATCTTGGCATTCCATGGCCTCCGAAACTGTGATAGGCAGTGAAGAGTGAAAGCAAAAATTTACACCCTTAGAAATCCTGAAGGCGGTGATTGGTTTTCGGGGCCCCGTACGCGGCTAGGCTCCCAAAAAGTCCCACACATGTGGTATCCCCATACTCAGGAGAAGCAGCTAAATGTATTTTGGGGTGCAATTCCACATAGGCCCATGGCCTGTGTGAGCAATATATCATTTAGTGACCACTTTTTGTAAATATTTTTTTTTTTTTTTTGTCATTTTTCAATCACTTGGGACAAAAAAAATAAATATTCAATGGGTTCAACATGCCTCTCAGCAATTTCCTTGGGGTGTCTACTTTCCAAAATGGGGTCATTTGGGGGGGTTTTGTACTGCCCTGCCATTTTAGCACCTCAAGAAATGACATAGGCAGTCATAAACTAAAAGCTGTGTAAATTCCAGAAAATGTACCCTAGTTTGTAGACGCTATAACTTTTGCGCAAACCAATAAATATACGCTTATTGACATTTTTTTTACCAAAGACATGTGGCCGAATACATTTTGGCCTAAATGTATGACTAAAATTTAGTTTATTGGATTTTTTTTAGAACAAAAAGTAGAAAATATCATTTTTTTTCAAAATTTTCGGTCTTTTTCCGTTTATAGCGCAAAAAATAAAAACCGCAGAGGTGATCAAATACCATCAAAAGAAAGCTCTATTTGTGGGAAGAAAAGGACGCAAATTTCGTTTGGGTACAGCATTGCATGACCGCGCAATTAGCAGTTAAAGCGACGCAGTGCCAAATTGGAAAAAGACCTCTGGTCCTTAGGCAGCATAAAGGTCCGGGGCTCAAGTGGTTAAAGGGATAAGGTGGCAACCCTAGGTTCACACCATATTGAGTGCCTGACAGCCAGTTCATTTCAATGGGCTGCTAAAAAAACAAATGTGGCTGCACCTATTCCTTTTTATATATGCATAATTAATACATGTATATCAAATCCTTTCATAAAAACTTTCATATTAACAATGGGGCTTGGAGGCTCCTGCATCATGTCCGGTAACAGCAGCGCCACCAAATTGAAGAAGTCACATACCCGTGACGAAACGCATTTGGGTGAGACCCAGCGTGTCGTCATGGTCAAGTGACTTCTTCAATTTGGTTGCCTGCAGCCATCCACTAGAATTTGCCCTATACTACACACGCCAGAATAGGTAGCGCAGGATAATATATTTCTTCTTTAACCACTTCAGCCCCGGAAGGATTTACCCCCTTAATGACCAGGCCATTTATGCAATACGGCACTCGACGCTTTACCTGACAATTGCACGGTCATGCGGCGCTGTGCACACACAAAATTGATGTGCTTTTTTTTGCCCACAAATAGCTTTCTTTTGGTGGTATTCCCCTCTGCGGTTATTTTTTGCGCTATAAACAAAATGCTGACAATTTTGAAAAAAAAACACTTTTTTACTTTTTGCTATAACAAATATCCAAAAAAAAAAATAATAAAAAAACAAATTTCTTCATCAGTTTAGGGCAATATGTATTTTTCTACATATTTTTGGTAAAAAAAATCGCAATAAGCATACATTGGTTTGCGCAAAAGTTATAGCATCTACCAAATAGGGGAAAGATTTATGGTATTTTTTTATTATAATTTTTTTTTTTTTTGTTGTTGTTGCTAGTAATGGTGGCGATCAGTAATTTTTAGCGGGATTGCGGCAGACAGATCAGACACTTTGACACTTTTTTGGGACCAGTGACATTAAAGTGTTCAGAGCTAAAAATAGCCACTGATCATTGTATAAATGGCACTGGCAGGGAAGGGGTTAACACTAGGGGCGATCGAGGGGTTAGGTCTTCCCTAGGGAGGTAAATCAAGTGTATAGTGTCCTTCGCGCTTGTCGGATGTAAAAATTATAAATAAAAATTAAAAAACGAATTGAATGGTGACAATGTATAAAATCGCATAATAAGTGACTCACAATATTGCAGCAAAATTGGGGTGTTCACACCAACACTTAGTGAAATATAAAATATAGAAGGATTTCGCGCAATATTCCAATAAAAATTCCAATAAATCAATAAATACATTCACGTGTATCAAACGTGTGCACGGTGTGTGGTTATAAAAAAACCGTGGCAATAAAAAGTGCTAAATAGGTGGGTTATCACTGCAAAGGATAAATTATCTCTATATTGCAGCAAATAACTAAATTCGCTATCTTCTAATAATGACAATTAATTGCAACATAAAAGTGCGTGAAAAAACAATCTTAATAACCAACCATGGATTGAGCATTAATAAACTAATGTGCAAATAGATACATTATAGATAGATATCTTAGGACATCACTCCACAGGCTCATAGGAAATGATAAGTTGAGTGAAAGTTCTCATCAACACACTAATGGGATGGGACTGGAGTATTAATATGGAGATAATAAGGGTAGCTGAAATGAAAAAGTCTGTGGATGAATGCCGTTCTCTTTAATTGTTGTGCATAAGGTGAATGAGGTGTGTAATCATGCTGTTGATGTATCCTCTAATGGTCTCTTAGGACCCTCACCTTCATGTTGTAGAAAAACAGCATTCAGTGGTAAAGGATTTTTTTGTTCTGGCAGCTGTCACCAAAATCTTTGCTCTCTCTGTGGCTATTCCTCAATCAATCCTTCTCTGTGTCTCCAAGGTGGCTCTGGCTGATGGTGTCCTGGTCTGCAGGTTGATGTGGAGCGCCTCTGATGAGTCTTCTATGGTTGAGGTCCTCTCAGATGGTCCCTCTTGGCTTCCCTAGGGAGGTGTTTGTAACTGTGGGTGGAGTGTACTGACTAGAGGAGGAGGAGAGAGATCGCTGTTCTTGATCACTAGGAACAGACAATCTTCCTACTCCCCTGTTAGAACAGGATCTGTCAATGTAAACAAACAGATTCTGTCTCTCTGAGGAGTGATCGCGGGTGGCCAGCGGAAATTGCGGCCGCCAGCCACGCGCATGGCTCCGATGACGAGCTACGGGAACCTGCTATAGCTGGTAAAGGGACCGACGTACAGCTACGGCGATTTGCTGTTCCTACCTGCTGCAGTATAACTGTTGCGGCTGGTCGGCAATTGGTTAAACATGAGAACGTGGAAAAAGTATGGCAGGCACGATTTTTAAAATCTCACTTCGCCAAACCACATGGTACTATGCTTTTTGGTGTCATCAAATGCATGTCTGTTAGTTACCCATGGCGCATGGCACACATGCACATCTGCAGACACACTGTGTTCTTCATTACTCTGCATATTTCCTCCCTTCGCGCCCCTTTTTTTCCACCCGGAGCAGGGGGGGCGCGTTCTGACATCTACATGTTGGACGCGCCCGTCTTTATTTCACTGTTCAGCAGTGAAGCTGCGTCTGTTCACTCAGCGCAGGACTCTGCCCCGTCTGTTCGGGACTGGGTCCTGCGCTCCTAGAACAGGGGATCCCTCTTTTTGCGCATGCTCGCTGACCTCTGCCATCCAAATGTCTCTATCATTGCGCCGCGCTGCCATTGCACGTGCATGGTTACTCCCTTGCCATGCGATCATCCACCTCATGGTCGCAGTGATGTCAGTAATGCGCGAGTGTCCCTTTTTTGCACTATGTTAGAGCCGCTTGCAAGCCAGACATACACAGCTGTTACTGCTCTGTTTCCAGGGGATACGTACGGCACTCTCGGTCATACTTTCCTTAAAGTGGATGTAAACCTTTTTTTTTTTTTTTTATGTCATACTGTAGAGTATAAGATTTCCTATTATTTGAGCCCAGTCTTGCCACAAAGAGTTAATTCAGCTCTGAGCAATTCTCTTTTATTGTTCAGTGAGATAAATCGTGACAAACAGAGAAAAACTTTGTCAAATCCCCCCCCCTTGCTGTGAGTGACAGGTGATTTACATATCTCGTGCACTAGCCTAAGACATGCATTCTTTTTTAATTCCCCCCCCCCCCCCCACTCCTTTCTTCAGCAGCTCTGCAAGGATTGGCTGTTCCACACCTCAGCATGCTGAAGTCATGTGGTTACTTTCTGTCTTTTCACTGGATGTTAGAGATCATAGCAGAAGTTCAGTGTAAGAAATACACAGGAGAAAATGCATATTGACAATGGGAGTGTAGAGGTGGGCAGGGAGTCTGACATCGCGACTCCACCCACCGACCTCCAGACAACAGACCCACCCACAGAATATGCAGTTTTTCGGGTCTCATAACAGACAGAGGGGAGACATTTGACAGGTAAAGATACATGCAGGAGGGATGTATATCCTTATAGATAACCCCTATGGCAGTAGTTTAGAAAGGATGACATTGAGTTTACATCCACTTTAACCACTTAAGCCCCGCTCACTGTATATATACGTCATTTTTTTGAAGATGGATATCTCGGTAACGGCAGCAGCTGCTGCCACAACCGAGATATCCATCTTTACAGTGAGCGATTCTGTACACGATAACGGTGGTCTATGCGGCGGGTTCGCCGCGAGATCACCGTTATCGGCAGCGGGAGAGGTGCCACCCCCCCTCCCGCCGCTTACCGGAGCCGTCGGTAACGGCGGAGGCGATCGGGTCCTTTCCCTGCTGAGGTATGGAGACAAGTGAGGCCAAGATGGCCCCCACCCGTCTCCATACCATGTGACGGCCGGAGCGACGTCATTCGACGGCTCCGCCCACTCTCTTAAAGGCACAAATTTTTTTAGTGTCATTTTTTTAAACGACTTTTTTTTTTTTTTTGCATTTTAGTCTAAATATGAGATCTGAGGACTTTTTGACCCCAGATCTCATATTTAAGAGGACCTGTCATGCTTTTTTTCTATTACAAGGGATGTTTACATTCCTTGTAATAGGAATAAAAGTGATCCAAATTTTTATTTTTTTTTTAAAACAGTGAAAAAATAAATAAAATAAAATAAATAATAAAAAAAAAAAAAATTTTTTAAAGCGCCCTGTCCCGACGAGCTCGCACGCAGAAGCGAACGCATACGTGAGTAGCGCCCGCATATGAAAACGGTGGTCAAACCACACATGTGAGGTATCGCCGCGACCGGTAGAGTGAGAGCAATAATTCTAGCCCTAGACCTCCTCTGTAACGCAAAACATGCAATCTGTAGAATTTTTTAAACGTCGCCTATGGAGATTTTTAAGGGTAAAAGTTTGACGCTATTCCACGAGCGGGCGCAATTTTGAAGCGTGACATGTTGGGTATCAATTTACTTGGCGTAACATTATATTTCACAATATAAAAAAAAATTGGGCTAACTTTACTGTTTTATTTTTTTTTCAAAAAAGTGAATTTTTTCCAAAAAAAAGTGCGCTTAGAAGACCGCTGCGCAAATACGGTGCAAAAAAAAGTATTGCAATGACCGCTATTGTATTCTCTAGGATGTTAGAAAAAAAACAATATATAATGTTTGGGGGTTCTAAGTAATTTTCTAGCAAAAAAACCTGTTTTAAACTTGTAAACACCTAAAATCCAAAACGAGGCTGGTCTTTAAGTGGTTAATCTAAACATTTAGATCCTGAGGTCTCTCTTGACTGTGATTCTGCGGGATCCTTGCTGTTAATACCTGGGAGTGAGGGTTGGAAAATCTTTTATAACACCTGTCTAGCTGTTCAGCTATCGTGTCCAATCACGATGTAAACGGGAAGAGCCGTTGATTGGCTTTTCCTCACTTGTGTCTGACAGCGCAGCCCCCCCTCCCCCCCCCCCCCCAGTTGCACGCCCAGGACCACCAGAGATGCCACCAGGGATAGCAACCACACTGGACCACCAGGTATGCCACCCTAGACCACCAAGCAGCTGCCAATCAGTGCCAAATCAAAATGCCTGCCAGCGCCACCAGTGATGCCTATCAGTTATATCTATCAGTGCCAGCCAGCAGTGCCGTCTATCAGTGCCACCCATAAGTACCCATCGGTGCAGCCTATCAGTTCCATTGTCGGTGCCGCCTTATCAGTGCTCATCAATGCCCATCAGTGAAGGAAAAAACTTACTTATTTACAAAATTTTATAACAAAAACAAACTTTTTTTTTCAAAATTTTCGGTCTTTTTCTTTTTTCTTTTTGTTTAGCAAAAAATGTAAACCGCACAGGTGATCAAATACCACCAAAAGAAAGCTCTATTTGTGGGAACAAAATGATAAAATATTTAGTTTGGGTACAGTGTAGCATGACCGCCCAATTGTCATTTAAAAAGTGACAGCGCTGAAACTTGGCCTGGACAGGAAGGTGCGAAAGTGCCCTCTATTAGCCAATCGGGCTAATTCCGGATGTTTCTTCTAGAAGAAACAGATCTTATTCTAATTTAGCCCTAGAGGCCATGGTTTTCCCCGTTACAGATTCTGCCTCCACTGAGTCTTCCGAAGAGACAAGACTTCTTATCTCAGGGTCCGGTGTCGCACCCACAGGTGGTTTCCTTGAACTTTGCGGCCTGGTATCTGTCAGAGAACCCCTGGACGCTTAGTATCTTTTCTTCAAAGTAGTAAAGACTCTGGTAAATTGCAGATAACCAGTCACTAGACATATATTCCAAGGTCTGGAAGAAATTTTAACTCGTGATATTCCTTCAATTTTGGAATTTTTTCAAGAGGGTGTCGACAAAGGTCTTTCAGTTAGTACTTTAAAGCAGGGCTTGACAAATTTGCTTGGAATCTAGGAGCCAGCTAAAAAAGTTGGGAGCCAGTTTTTTTTTAAACGACCGACAAAGCTTTATTTTCAATATAAAAAAAGAACTAATCTTACGCAGAAAGACCGCCCCGCTAGCGGCCTAATAGCGCCGTTTTACCGCCGACGCCCCCCGCGGCTTGGTGTGAAAGCGCTCTAAGGGTCGGTTCACACTAGGGGCGGCACGACTTGCAGGTCGCCTCACCGAGGCGACCTGCACACGACATGCAAGGCGACTTGCAAAACGACTTCTGTATAGAAGTCTATGCAAGTCGCCCCAAAAGAAGTACAGTAACCTTTTTCTAAGTCGGAGCGACTTGCGTCGCTCCTATTAGAACGGTTCTATTGTACAGAACGGGAGGCGACTTGTCAGGCGACTAGGTCGCCTGACAAGTCGTCCCTGTGTGAACCGGCACTAAGGGTCCGATCAGGTCCGCCTGAAAAACGGACAGGCGAACCTGATCAGACAGCCCGTGGGAAAGGGGCCAAGCAGGGAGATAACAAATAAATTAATTTTAATTAAGAAGAAAAAAAAATAAACTTTTTACTTTAAAAATATAAATAAATAAAAATAAAAGCTATTACGAAAAAAAAAAAAAGGCTATCCCCACACTCACTTTCTTCTCTTCTCCACTTTGGGAGGGAGATGGGCAGGCAGTGAAAACAGGCAGGTATCGCAGCGCTGCTTCCATTAGCATTGCATTAGCATTGCTGGTTGTAATACCAACGGCCACCACAAGATGGCGCCAGATTCCAGGAGGACCGAAGAAGGCCGCAAAGCCGCGGCCTCAATTACCGGCCGGTGCGGCCCGATGCGATCGCACGGGGGGGGGGGGGGGTCGGAGTCCACACGGAGACAGGATACCCCCAGCTGTGCCGTCCCAGGCGCCAGGTCGCTAATTCTAGTCGCAAATGCGACCTGGCGCCCTGGGTTTGTCGAGCCCTGCTTTAAAGGTACAGGTGGCAGCTATCAGTGTTTTTCTCCAGTTCTCTTGGAAAATCTCACTGTAGCTAGGTTCTTTAAATGTAATTTCTAGGTACAGGCCAGTGGTGGTTAGAAGTTATCCATCCTGGGATATTTCAGTAAAGTTACTTACCTTTTAAAAACCATTTTCTTTGTGGCAATTACCTCAGCTCATAGGGTAAGTGAGTTACAGGCCCTTTCAGTGAGGGAGTCTTTCCTCACAATTTTTTGAGGATCGGGTTGTTTTGAAAACTGATTCAGGATTTCTGCCTAAAGTGGCCAGTACATTCCACAGATCCCAGGACGTTGTACTGCCAATCTTTTGTAGCTCGCCAAAGGGCGCCCAAGAAAGTTTTATATTTTTTATTTTTTTAGACGTGAGAAGAATTCTTCTCGTCTACCTTGAGATCATCAAGACCTTTGGAAAAACAGACGCCTTGTTTGTCCTCTTTTTAGGAGCACACAAGGGAAAGAGTGCATCTAAAGCCACCTTGACCAGATGGATAAAGCAAGCTATTGCTGAAACGTAAAAAATTAGGGAAGTTTCTCCGCCTTTTGTCACTGCTCACTCAACAATTACCTTGTCTGCGTCTTGGGCTGAGGGCTGGAGCCTCAACTGAACAATTTGCAGAGCTGCCACATGGTCCAGTTTTTCGACCTTCATTAAACATTATCATGTAAAAAAAAAAAAAAAACCCCAAAGGGTTAACGCTGCGCTGGAAAACTAATTATTATAAATTAAAAAAGTGAAAATCCAAAATCAACAAAGCCGCCAGCATCAAAGAGTCGGATACAAAAACTACAATACATGTAATAAAGAAATGATGCAGCGCTATGATAGTACAAAAAAGAATAAGTGATAATATAAATAATCCCACAAAGGAAAACTAAAGCAGTTACCAAAAATGAAAGAACATAAAATGAATTATGTTTTTTTACATAAATAAGTTGATTCATGCTAAAATGGCAATAATAAAGAAATCATCATATCATAAATAAGTGCGACAAAAAGATAATTGATCCACCAGAAAGAAAGCAAAAAATTTGTGATAAATAGTGAAATCAACTAAAATAAAACACCAAATGACATCCAAGCACTATTTAACACCATAAATAATGAAACAATAAATGTATATAAAGTCCCATCACAAGTGGTGCAAAAATGTATTCAAAAGAGTAAATATTCCATGAACATAGTAAAGATGCTAATCCAGAAAATGTGGTATAAATGGGTCCAATCTCCCAAATGCTTAGCACACCCGAGTGAGTAATGAGGCTCCTTACCGACTCAGATGACCATGCAGGTGGTCTCACCAGGCACAGGGAATATTAAGGTCTCCCAAAAACCTATAGCGGCATCTGTAGTAATGGCTAGATCTGTGATACTCGGGAAATATAAACAAGAAATGCTCCCATAGTGTAATCGTTCGTTCAAAAAGGGGGCTTTATTGTATAAAAGTTGGCACTTACAAGAAGATCCAGTCAGTAGAGCATATACGAATTGTGGATAAAAGATTTAAAATGTCCCGGCGTCTCCACAGGCTTTCTGCTGTTCATTTGCTTCCCATCAGTCTCTGCAAGAAGAACATAGTGACGTCAGAGTCACAGGCCCCGCCCTACATGTTTCGTCACGATAGGACGTCATCGGGGGGTTGGCCAAAGTGACGCCGCCACTACGCTTGGGGTATAAATAGTACCGCGGCGCCATCTTAGATACTGGCCGCTACATGTAAAAGATAGGAAGCAAGAATGGGCGCCGCCATATTGGCAGCTAGCTGCCCAAACAAATAAGTATGGCTTAAGACAGGAAGCCAGATGTATAAACAAGAAAGTGGGAAGGAGTATTACCGCCATCTAGTGGCAAAAAGTTATACTGAACTAATGGATGGCAAATGTAACAAACAGGAAGACAAATGGAACGCCACATGATATACACAAATACAAAAGTGGTCAGTTGCGCTTATATTAACCTCATATGTCCATTAAGATAGTGAAATGTAAAAATAAACTTATAAAACACCTCCAAAAAATCTTTACTTTGCAAATTTTTCAAAATTTAAAATGAGAAAATAAATAACTAAAATAAATCAATCTAATCCCACCAATATGCATATAATTATCTCAAAAAATTGCATTAGTGATGAACCTTACTCAAATGTGCATGTGCTCTTCAACATATCTACTATTCATATTGAATGGATAGCAAAAATCTGATTTGAATATATAACCGAAACAAAATGAGGAAAATCTTGCGAGCCACAATAATCCAATGCTCAATGTGCATACATGTGAAACGTGAAACTCCGAAAATAAAACATAAAGAAATATATGTAATTGTCTAGCCGCAAACGCAGTTCACGCATTCATAATCGTGCAAAGGTTTAAATAAGAAATGTTTGCGCTGCGCTTGATAATATAAAAAAATGGTGTCAAAGATCACTAATAAATATCGAATAAACAAATGAATACAACTTGAGAACTTCCCATATATAGTGTGCACATTAACTTCTACATTGTGCTTACATATCAAACAATTAAAGTGCAATGTGCATGTACAATAACGCCAAAGCAAACTTAATCAAGTGATGTATCAGACAACATGCAATATCTCGCATCTAGTGCAGCATGCAAAAAATCCAATAACATAAAAATGAAATGGCATAAAAGTGCTCAGTGCTTCCTAAACGCAGTCAATATAATCTGCGCTTAGTGATCTCCATATTATAGTGTCCATAAAATGTCCAAATCAAAAGTGCATCTGTGTCCAGCGAAATCCAAAACATCCAGTGCAATGAATTCGAGTGCTGCAAACAACCGTGGTGTATTCTGGTAACCCCCCAAAGTGATTGCGCTCACCTCAGAGAGTGTGACACAGTGGCTAGCTATGTCAAATCACGCTTGGTAGCCACTCATTGGGCTCTGCAGGTATAATGGATGCGATCTCCACTCACTCTGGGTTGAAAGGCTCCATAGACATCCAATCATAAAATGAAGAGAGACTACATAGTGTAATACCATCAAACACTATTTTATTAAAATATAAAATCACTTCCCACAGAGGGGTACTCACATTCTCCTGGTGCTGCTGTGCACCAAACAATAAAACGCTGTGTAAAACCGCTAGTTAGTATGCCGCAGGGTATGTGTTTGTGCATGTGCTCTTCAACATATCTACTATTCATATTGAATGTATAGCATATATCTGATTGAATATATAACCGTGCTGCTTGAAATTTCCAAAAATAAATATAAATGTGCCAAAAAAATGTGCAAGAAATCTTCCTTCTTTCTAAAAAAAAAAAACCTTCCTGTGAGATGTGAACAATACATCAGTATTATGTAATCAGACTCTTTAGTGTCAGATATAATGTGATAATATTGAAACAAAGTATATAACCTTAGTGAAAACAAAATGTGTTACTTTCCTTCTCTCACTTCTTCTTAAATCGCTCCTCCACTCAGATTCCGGGCATGTAAAATAAGAAATTAAACATCCATTGCGCAGAGATTAACCACTAATTAGATACTATCTATCAGCTAGAGTTGTTCCACTCACATAACCTTCTAGATGGGATCGCTTTTTATTGATCCGCTGCAAAAAACCGGAGCACAGCGGTAAGGTGCTTCATTCACCGCTGCTGCTATCTCACACACTGATAATGCTAGGGACTTCACAGGTTCCTCCTACATGTTGCGTCACTGCCACGTGCCACCTTGAAAAAGTCACGTGGCAGTGACGTAACATGTAGGAGGAACCTGTGAAGTCCCTAGCATTGTCAGTGTGTGAGATAGCAGCAGCGGTGAATGAAGCATCTTACCGCTGTGCTCCGGTTTTTTGCAGCTGATCAATAAAAAGCGATCCCATCCAGAAGGTTATGTGAGTGGAACAACTCTAGCTGATAGTATCTAATTAGTGGTTAATATCTGCGCAATGGATGTTTAATTTTCTTTTTTTACATGCCCGGAATCTGAGTGGAGGAGCGATTTGAGAAGAAGTGAAAGAAGGAAAGTAACACATTTTGTTTTCACTAAGGTTATATACTTTAGTGTCAGATATAATGTGATAATATTGAAACAAAGAGTCTGATTACATAATACTGATGTATTGTTCACATCTCACAGGAAGGTTTTTTTAGAAAGAAGGAAGATTTCTTGCACATTTTTTTTGGCACATTTATATTTATTTATTTTTGGAAATTTCAAGCAGCACGGTTATATATTCAATCAGATATATGCTATACATTCAATATGAATAGTAGATATGTTGGAGAGCACATGCACATTTGAGTAAAGTTCATCACTAATGCAATTTTTTGAGATAATTATATGCATATTGGTGGGATTAGATTTATTTATTTTATTTATATAGTTATTTATTTTCTCATTTTAAATTTATTTTGAAAGAATTTGCAAACTAAAGGTTTTTGGAGGTGTTTTATAAGTTTATTTTTACCTTTCACTATCTTAATGGACATATGAGGTTAATATAACCGCAACTGACCACTTTTGTATTTTATTGATTTATCACCTATTTAGTTGCAGCTATATTTGGTCATCTCATATAAACTATTCGGTTTTCTTATTAGTAACTTAGTAACTTTAACCACGTCAGCGCTTGAGCCTTTTTATATACATGATATACATAACATTCTCATTATATATAGATTAAATAGGGACAATAAAAAAAAAAGGACAATAACATTGAATCAAAATAACTACTGAAAATTAATAAATAAAAAAAATCATAATAAAAATATTTAAAAAAAAAAGTTAATATTAAAAGATGAATACAGTAATAATTAAGAATTATTGAAAAAAGAATTTAATGTCCCAACTAACGTTGAGGCCAAAGGGCACATAACTTTTCATATCGAAGATCCATCTTGTTTCAAGCCTGGAAATAACTCTAACTTTATTAATGCCTCTCCAATGAAATTGAAGTTTGGCCAGAGCTACAAAGAGGGTTCCTTTTTTTTTATTTTTTTATTTTTTTTATCGTGATATTTAGCATAATGTCTGGATAAATTGTGTTTGCTATAACCACGTCTAATATTGCCCACATGCTCAGACAGACGCACATGAAAGGCCCGTTTAGTGCGTCCAATGTATTTCTTGGACCATGGGCATTGTATCATATACACGTAGAGCATGTAATGAATGACTCAATACTGTAAACTTTATTAGTTTGAGTTGATTGGAAGTTTTCACCTCTACATCTAAACGCATTAATCTGACAGATGTCACATCTTCTACAAGGATAAAAACCATTCATAGATGGAAAAAAGGAGATAGTCTTAGGAGGATCTACAACATTTGGGGCAATCCTATGACGTAAAGAGGGTGCACCTCTGAATATAACCACTGGACGGTCAGGGAGGGTAGGGCCAAGCACTTTATCGTTTTTCAATAAACTCCAATATTTATAGAAAATTCTTGTAACCGTAAAATGCTGGTTAGAGTATCCTGTTACTAAAGAACAGGCAAATTTATTATCAGGGACTTGGTTAGCTCTGTTAACGCCATTAAGCATGGCCCCCCTATCCAAGTTGCCAACTTGAACAATGATCTCATTAATCTCCTCCTCAGAATACCCTTTATCCAAAAACCTCAGTTTCAGGACTTGGGCCTGTTGTTATTCGGAGATATTAGTACAGTTACGCCTAACCCTCTGAAACTGGCCTTTTGGGACCGCTTTCAGCCAGGGAGTATGGTGACAACTACTCAGCGGGATATAGGCGTTGCGATCTGTCTCCTTTTAAAATATGTAGTTGTAACTAATTGGCCATCTCTAACCATGATCTTGAGATCTAGAAAGTGAATCTGGGATGGGCTGGCCTCATATTGTAAGGAGATACACTTCTCATTCAGATTGAGCTTTTGAAAGAAGGCCTCAAGAGAAGGGAGATTGCCCTCCCACAGGAGGAGTACATCATCGATGTACCTTCTCCAAAGTCGCAGCTCTTTAGGTGGATTAGCATCAATTACTTCACTCTTTCACCAGGCCATTAAGAGGTTTGCTAAACTAGGTGCGACTTTTGTGCCCATAGCAACAGTTTGTAAAAAGAAATGACCCCCAAACCAAAAATAATTATGGCTTGTGGCAAAAGTCAAGTTTCAGGATAAAGTCCCATTTTATTGGTGGCAGGGAATAATCCTGCTCAAGATAGAACTTGGCTGCCTCAAAACCTTGCTGATGTGATATAACGGTATAGAGAGAGGCAACATAAGCGGTTGCCAGAATGCAACCCTCTCTCCAACAACAATCAACCAAGAGGTTAATGACTTGCGTCGTATCTCTCAAATAAGCAGGAGTGTTGACAACAGCCTCTTTAGTAACAGGATACTCTAACCAGCATTTTTCGGCTAAAAGAATTTTTAATAAATATTGGAGTTTATTGAGAAACGATAAAGTGCTTGGCCCTACCCTCCATGACCGTCCATATATTCAGAGGTGCACCCTCTTTACGTCATAGGATTGCCCCAAATGTTGTAGATCCTCCTAAGACTATCTCCTTTTTTCCATCTATGAATGGTTTTCATCCTTGTAGAAGGTGTGACATCTGTCAGATTAATGCGTTTAGATGTAGATGTGAAAACTTCCAATCAACTCAAACTAATAAAGTTTACAGTATTGAGTCATTCATTACATGCTCTACGTGTATATGATACAATGCCCATGGTCCAAGCAATACATTGGACGCACTAAACGGGCCCTTTATGTGCGTCTGTCTGTCTGAGCATGTGGGCAATATTAGACGTGGTTATAGCAAACACAATTTATCCAGACAATATGCTAAATATCACGATAAAAAAAAAATCAAAGGAACCCTTTTTGTAGCTCTGGCCAAACTTCAATTTCATTGGAGAGGCAATAATAAAGTTAGAGCTATTTCCAGGCTTGAAACAAGACGGATCTTCGATATGAAAAGTTATGTGCCCTTTGGCCTCAACATTGATTGGGACATTATTTTATCAATAATTCTTAACAATTATTATTCATCTTTTTAATATAAAAATGTATTTAAATATTTTTATGATTTATTTTATTAATTTTCAGTAGTTATTTTATTCAATGTTATTGTCCTTTTGTTATCTTATTATCTAGATTGTTTGTTTTTTTAGTGTCCCTATTTAATTTATATATAATTATGAGAATGTTATGTATATCATGTGGCGTTCCATTTGTCTTCCTGTTTGTTACATTTGCTATCCGTTGGTTCAGTATTTTTTTTGCCACTAGATGGTGGTAATACTCCTTCCCACTTTCTTCTTTATACATCTGGCTTCCTGTCTTAAGCCATACTTATTTGTTTGGGCAGCTAGCTGCTAATATGGCGGCGCCCATTCTTGCTTCGTTTCTTTTACATGTAGCGGCCAGTATCTAAGATGGCACCGCGGTACTATTTATACCCTAAGCGTAGTGGCGGCCAACCCCCAGACGGCATCCTATCGTGACGAAACGTGTAGGGCGGGGCCTGTGACGCTGACGTCACTACGTTTTTCTTGCAGAGACCGATGGGAAGCAAATGAACAGCGGGAAGCCTGTGGAGACGCCGGGACATTTTAAATCTTTTATCCACATTTCGTATATGCTCTGACTGGATCTTCTTGTAAGTGCAAACTTTTATACAATAAATCCCCCTTTTTGAACGATTACACTATGGGAGCATTTCTTGTTTATATTTCCCAAGTATCACAGATCTAGCCATTACTACAGATGCCGCTATAGGTTTTTGGGAGACCTTAATATTCCCTGGTCCTGGTGAGACCACCTGGGTGGTCATCTGAGTTGGTAAGGAGCCTCATTACTCACTCGGGTGTGCTAAGCATTTGGGAGATTGGACCCGTCTATACCACATTTTC
Source organism: Lithobates septentrionalis (assembly GCA_037952835.1). Classification (NCBI taxonomy): domain Eukaryota; kingdom Metazoa; phylum Chordata; class Amphibia; order Anura; family Ranidae; genus Lithobates; species Lithobates septentrionalis. The sequence goes on along the minus strand of JBBDGP010000855.1, from coordinate 1,609,576 downwards.
TGGATTAGCATCTTTACTATGTTCATGGACTATTTACTCTTTTAATTACATTTTTGCACTGCTTGTGATGGGACTTTATATACATTTACTGTTTCATTTTTTATGGTGTTAAATAGTGCTTGGATGTCATTTTGGTGTTTTATTTTAGTTGATTTCACTATTTATCACAAATTTTTTGCCTTCTTTCTGGTGGATCAATTATCTTTTTGTGGCACTTATTTATGATATGATGATTTCTTTATTATCGCTATTTTAGCACGAATCAACTGACTCAGGTTGAACTGGATGGACTGGTGTCTTTATTCAACCTTACTAACTACCGTATATACTCGAGTATAAGTCGAATTTTTCAGCACATTTTTTTGTGCTGAAAGTGCCCCCCTCGACTTATACTCGAGTCAAGCACTTTTCTGCAGCAAAAAATTTCATTTTGCAAACCGACTTTGGGGCCCCGTATCTCAGGGCCACTTGGTGCTAGAAACCCCAAATTTGGTATGCAAACCCAGTGCACCTAGTACCACAACATATCCAAAGCTGAAGTTCTTAGCACTAAGTGGCCCCGAGATACGGGGCCCCAAAATCGGTTCGGAAAATGTCATTCTCTGCTGCAGAAAAGTGCTTGACATTTTCTGAACCGACTTTGGGGCCCCATATCTCAGGGCCACTTGGTGCTAGGAACCCCAAATTTGGTGTGCAAACCCAGTGGACCTGGTACCATAACATATCCAAAGCTTGGGTTCCTAACACCAAGTGGCCCTGAGATACGGGGCCCCAAAACTGGTTCGGAAAATGTCATTCTCTGCTGCAGAAAAGTGCTTCACATTTTCTGAACTGATATTTGGGGCCCTGTATCTCGTGGCCACTTGGTGCTAGAAACCCCAGCTTTGGAAATTTTATGGTGCTAGTTCCACTGGGTTTGCACACCAAATTTGGGGTTCTTAGCACTAAGTGGCCCCGAGATACGGGGCCCCAAATTCGGTCAACTGTGTCTATCTGCAGCAATGTCATTTCGGGATCCTTTGGGTTCAGAGACCCCAAATTTTGGCTGCAGCTAGGGGGCATCTAGGAACCCTTAACTACCGAGTTTGAAGTTCAGGGGACCTATGGCTGCAAATGGGCACAGTGAGGCATGCAAATGCGCACAGTGATGCTGCAAATGGGCATTGTTGACCCTCTTTTCCACTTACAGTAGCTGTGCATTTCTCACCCTCGTCTTATACTCGGGTCAATAAGTTTTTCCCATTTTTTTGTGGTAAATTAGGGCCCCGACTTATACTCGGAACGACTTATACTCGAGTATATACGGTATGTAACTTGTGTAAAAAATAGAATTAATTTTATGTTCTTTCATTTTTGGTAAGTGCTTTAGTTTTCACTTATTCTATTTTGTGCTATCATAGCGCTGCATCATTTCTTTCTTAAACATCATCACCTGGATCTCCTATCTGCTCAGGAGCAGGCGTTTGGTCGTAAGGTCCTTCAGGCAGTTGTCCCTCCCTAGACTGGTAAGTTCTGGCTCATCCTCTCATGGCTGTCCTGGAAGACGCTTAGAGAAAAGCTGAGTTAGACTTACCGGTAACTCCTTTTCTTAGAGTCTTCCAGGACAGTCGAATTCCCACCCGGTTTTGTCTTGAAGTTTTATTATGTATTATGCATATGTTTTACAGGGACATCCTATGGTTCTCGAATACTGACATGGGGCCTGGAGGACCGCCCTTTTATCTGGTGGGGGTTCATGCGTTTCCTCTCCTGGTAGGAGGGGCCCTAGGGTCTCATGGCTGTCCTGGAAGACTCTCAGAAAAGGAGTTACCGGTAAATCTAACTCAGCTTTTTATATGAACTATAAACTGAAGGACTTATGAATAAATGGTTGTGGAACTAATCATCTGAGTTTCCATTATTTCTTATGGGGAAATTTTGCTTTGATATAAAAGTGCTTTGGATTACAAGCATGTTTCCGGAACGAATTTTGCTCGCAATCCAAGGTTTTACTGTACTTTGTTTTATTTCACACTAATGTACCACGATCAGTCAACGTAGAGGTCCCCAAATCAGTGTTGCCTGCAGGAGGGCCATATCACTAACTTTTTACAATGTTTTATAAGCTTGGATATTTGTTTGTGCTGCCACCTGTGTGATTGAGGGCTTGTGTCTTTTGTTTGCATCAGAAGGGTTTTGCATTTCTAAGGAAGTCTTAAAGTAATTGTAATTTTAAAAAACAAAAAAAACATGTTATACTTGCCTGCTCTGTGCAAGTGTTTTGCACAGAGCAGCCCGATCCTCCTCTTCTGGGGTGCCCCGGCCGCGCTCCTGGCCCCACGGAGAGACTCTTTCCCTGGGGGCACCCGTGCAGGCGCACTCACGTGTCCCGCTGCTGTGTCCATTGACATAGAATGCATTAAGGTGAAAAACCTGGAGACTCTACAACCCCTTTTTTTAAGGGAAGGCAAAACCCAAATAAATTCACCGGTCAATGAATTCTAAATGATCGACACAAGCCCATAGTCTGAGAGAGGCCCTAACTATGTGGCGTTAAGTTTTTAATAGGGCTGTGAAAATTAACAAATTCCTCGATTAATCGTTAATTTTTCTCCCTTCGCCTTTCAGGACAGCACCTTGGAGAGAGCGTAGCTCCACCTCTTAGACAGGAAACACTGCGTGACAACGCCCCTTTAAAAAGCAGCTGCTTCCACCATGCCGTCAGTTTTAGTGTTTCCTCCGCCATGGTGGAAGCACTGCTTGGGGAACCAGAGGGGCTGCGCTCTCTCCAAGGAGAGGGTTTTGGCAGGACCTCCTCGTTTGGGTACTCAGACCAACCCAGCTCCTTCCCTTACGTGAGGAGGGTGCTCCGGTGTCCCTTCCTTCTCCGGCTCACAGGAGTAATGGTCTGCCGGAAGTTTTCCACCCGGGGTGTTCGGGGGGCCGCGGTTGTGCTCAGTAAGAGCGTCCATGCCAGGCCTCTACATGGCGGCGCCGAATCCCGGACAGCAGGTGATGTCAGTTCCGGTGGGCGGATACTTCCGGCGGGGCGTAGCAGCGATTGGTTCCTGCTGCTGGAACGTAGGAGGAAGGGGCGGGTCCTCTGGCCGGGACTTCCTTTTGTTTGGCACATGGAGCCTAGTACACAGTGCAGCAGCTGCGGATTGCACTATGGAGACAGCGGAATCGTCAGCAGCAATGGCGGATGCAGGCGCCCAGGTTCCCGGCCAGGCCCAGGTAGGAGAGGTGCGGTGGCACCTCTTTCCTTTTTATATCACTGGGTGTTTTTTCTTTGATGTGGTTATTCAAAACCTGCTGCTGTCTGCTATGGGGTAACAGTTTCCATTAGCAGTTCAGCAAAGGAGTGAGACTCTGGGCACTTAGGGTGTTGGCTGGAGGTACTACTTTTCTCTGAAGCCTTAGTTCTAAAGGACCTGGCTTTTTCTTGTTTCTCTGTTTCAGAAAGCTACTGCCAAATCAGAGAGAACAGGGAGAAAGTGCCCCTCATGCAAAAATCCTTTAAGGGACTCTTGGCCCAAACCACTGTGCAAATCCTGCATTGTGGATTTAGTAAAAGAAGAATCCTCACAAGAGTGCAAAGAGCTCTTATCTTCTGTGAGGAAGGAGTTAGCAGAGGCCCTAGGGACAGTGCGTTCCCTTGTAAAGCACGGCCAGAGTTCCAGCCAAGAGCAGAGTTCTCACTCCAGTTTCCCTCAGTCCACTTCCAGACAGGTGGAAAGTGAGTCGGAGGAGGAAAGGGAAAGCATTCCACCCTCAACCATTGATTCTGAGGAGGAGGTGGAAGAAGAGTCAAGATCATCTAGATATAAGCTGTCACTTGAGGAGGTGGATGAATTACTCAAGGCAATTTATACTACCCTGGAGATCCAGGAAAAAAAAGCTCAGCTGTCCGTGCATGACAAGATGTACCTGGGGCTGGAGGAAATTAAACACAGGGTGTTCCCTGTGCATAAAGTGTTAACAGACACTATTAAAAAGGAATGGAAGAATCCAGAGAGAGGACAGTTTTTTTCTAAAACCCTCAAAAGGAGGTTTCCTTTTGAGGAGAATGAGGAACTATTGTGGAATAAAAAACCAAAAATAGACGCTGCCTTTTCTCAAGTATCTAGGAAGACTGATTTAGCTTTTGAGGACATGGGTATTCTCAAAGATGCTATGGATAAGAAGGCAGATGGGCTACTGAAGAAAGCCTGGGACTCATCTCTAGCTAATCTTAAGCCAGCAATGGCGGCTACGGTTGTGGCTAGGAATCTGGAGTGCTGGTTAGAGCAACTTAAAAATCATGTTGTGGCAGGTACCTCCAGAAAAGACTTATTGGAGTCCTTCCCTACCCTGCTTAAGGCAGTAAAATATATGGCAGATGCCTCTGCACAATCTATCAGGATGTCAGCCAGGTCCTCTGCGCTTGTTAACTCAGCAAGAAGAGCACTCTGGCTAAAGACCTGGTCAGGGGATTCAGCTTCTAAAGTAAAACTGTGCGGAATTCCCTTTTCAGGAGACCTGATGTTTGGGCCAGAACTAGAGACTGTCCTTGACAGGACAGCAGACAAGAAGAAAGCTTTCCCACAGAAGAAGAAAACGGTACAGCAGAGGAAAAATTTTCGTCCTTTTCGACAAACCGATAAGGAAAAGGACCACACACAGAAGAGACCCTGGTCTTCTCAGAGAGGAAGAGGTAGAGGTGGGGTACTCTTTAGAACCCCAGAACAAACCCCTAAAAAACAATGACCATCTAGTAGGGGGGAGACTACAGGACTTCTTACCAATCTGGGAAAAAACAACAAAGAGTCCTTTTGTTCTGGGGTTAATCAAAAAGGGTTATCAATTGGAATTCTCACAAAGCCCCCCAAGTCGGTTTTACATCACAAACCTGCCAAAGGATCGGGAAAAGGCTCTGGCCATGAAGTCTCTGTTACAGGAACTGATGCAACAGAAGGTCATTTCCCAGGTTCCGAAAGATCAAGAGGGGAAGGGGTTTTACTCCCACATTTTTCTGGTCAAAAAGCCATCAGGAAAGTTCCGCCTGATTCTCAATTTAAAGGTTCTAAATCGATCCATAAAATACAAAGCAAGGGGGCACAAATAAGCAAAACCCTAATGGGTCTAGCGCATCAGATCCTAAGATGGGCAGAGAACAATGTGGCCTCTCTATCAGCAGTCCATCTAAAGGGGACGGAAAACACCTTAGCAGATCTCCTCAGCAGGAAAGAAATAAGGGAAGCAGAGTGGTCTCTCAATCAGGAATTATTCGAAAAGATTTCCAAGAGTTGGGGTTATCCCCAAGTGGACCTCTTTGCAAAACAGGAAAATGCAAAAATACCAGTCTTCTTCTCTCTTCAGAGACAGGATCAAGCTCTCGGAGTAGATGCGTTAGCTCACAAATGGGACTTCCATCTGTCCTACGCTTTTCCCCCGTTCCAACTGATACCAAAGGTGTTAGCCAAATTCAGATTGGAGTCCACGGAGCTAATATTAATAGCTCCTTATTGGCCAAAAAGACCCTGGTTTTCAACCTTGATGAACCTCTCAGTGAAACTTGCTTGGAGATTACCAATCAGGACAGACCTGTTGAGTCAGGGCCAAATTCTCCATCCAGATCCAGCTTACCTCAAACTAACAGCTTGGTTTCTGAAGAACAAATCTTAAGACGGAAGGGTTTATCAGAGAAGCTTATTTCTACCCTTCTTGCAAGTAGAAAAAAAGTGACGAGAGACATTTACTTTAAAGTCTGGAAGATCTATAATTCTTGGTGTTCCAGTAAAAACTTTGATTTTCGTACCACATTTTCAGTTTTGGAATTTCTTCAAGAGGGATTGGAGAAGGGGTTAGCAGCAAGTACGCTCAAGACGCAGGTAGCTGCTTTATCAGTTTTTTTGGAAAGAACCCTGTCAGGGGAACCTTTAATAATCAGATTTTTTTAGGGCAATGGCAAAAGTAAAGCCTAGACCTGTTGTTAGTTTTCCCAAATGGGATTTATCTTTAGTTCTTCAGGGACTAACTATGGCACCGTTTGAACCCATAGAAGAAGCATCATTACGTTTCTTGACGTTAAAGACTATTTTACTGGTAGCAGTAACTTCCGCACGTAGAATTAGTGAGTTACAAGCCCTTTCAATTAAAGAGCCCTTCATGAGATGTCTACAGGATAGGGTAGTCTTAAGGACGGATCCAGCATTTCTACCAAAGGTGGCTTCAGTTTTTCACCGTACACAGGAAATCATTCTCCCTACTTTTTGTCCTTTACCTTCGGGAGCAGGAGAAGAAGCTTTCCATACCCTTGATGTCAGGAGGTGTCTGCTTAAATATCTGGAAAGAACAAAGGAAATCAGAAAGTCATCCTCACTCTTTGTTTTAATGGAAGGTACTCACAAAGGAGGTAAAGCTTCCAAAAGCACCCTTGGAAGATGGTTAAAGCAGGCCATCAAAGAGGCATACATATCTTTGGGTCTGGAACCTCCGGAAGGGGTATTACCTCATTCTACTCGAGCAGTGGCGGCATCATGGGCAGAAAGGGCTGGGGCATCTCCTGAGCAAATCTGCAAGGCTGCCACATGGTCCAGTTTTTCGACCTTCATAAGGCACTACCGCTTGGATCTACTATCGGCCTCGGACCAATCATTTGGTAGGAAGGTTTTGCAGGCAGTAGTCCCACCCTGAAGTAAGTTTCTCGGTTATCCTCTCCAAGGTGCTGTCCTGAAAGGCGAAGGGAGAAAACCTTAGTTAGACTTACCGGTGACGGTATTTCTACGAGCCTTTCAGGACAGCAGCCTACTTCCCTCCCTTGGTTATCATATGTAAAGTATAATTATAGGACCTGGTAATTGATTATATTTTCCAGCATGTCGGAGGATTTCTCGGTAACAACTGATGGCATGGTGGAAGCAGCTGCTTTTTAAAGGGGCGTTGTCACGCAGTGTTTCCTGTCTAAGAGGTGGAGCTACGCTCTCTCCAAGGTGCTGTCCTGAAAGGCTCGTAGAAATACCGTCACCGGTAAGTCTAACTAAGGTTTTTTTATCGATTAAAATTTTTTGGACCGGTAGGCAGCTTGCTCTGGGGCCGCTTTGGGCCAAGCTGTGGCTGCAGCGCTCCGCTCCCTCCTCCTCCACTATATGTCATACAGTCTGTGGGCATCTCCCGCTGAGTGTGAAAAAAAAAAAGACAAATTTTGTTACACCCACTAGAGTTTTAGATTTCAGTTATTTTCAACACAAAACTAAGCTTATATGCTTAAATACAGCATTTGTAAATCTGACGGACTGTTTAGATGTTAAATTTTAAAAGCAGCAGCAAACCTGCTGACCTTACATGGTTGCTAATGTGACAGAACACCTCTGATTTTCACATTTAACTAAATGTTAAGTGTGAAAATCAGAGGTGTTCTGTCACATTAGCAACCATGTAAGGTCAGCAGGTTTGCTGCTGCTTTTAAAATTTAACATCTAAACAGTCCGTCGGATTTACAAATACTGTATAGCATATAAGCTCCATTTTGTGTTGAAAATACCTGTGAAATCTAAAACTCCAGTGGGTGTAACAAGATGTCTGCTTGCCCCCTTCTCACTCTACCATTACTGTGGAGTGTGGGGTGTAGCAAGATTGCGGTGACAAGACTTCACTTCCTGATGAGACAGCCAAGATGGCCGCCGCTCCGGAGCCAGGCCGCGGCCTTGCCTATGGCTGAGGCAGCGGAGCGCTCCGCGGATCGGGTGGTGTGCCGATCCGTACAGGTTGACCTGTTCGGATCACAGATTGGTGACGATCCGTTGCACCCCTACGATCCACCATGTGAACACCCCTTTGTTACTGCACTCACTGCAATAAAAAATTAAATAAGCCTGGTATCTCCAAAAGAATATTGGTAAAACTGGACCCTCTCCTAAGGTTACCAAAGATCTTTCTTGGGACGGCTCAGCTCAGCAGGTGCAACATAGAAAAACACAAGGTAATGCTCTGCATAGCGTAATACTCTAATTTTTTAGAAACACAAACCCCTGCATACAAAATGTGCTTACAGGATGAATCGATAAAAACAGCGTGTCAAATTTAGCCTGTACAATACAACGTAACATCTTCTCACCACCTCTTGGAATTCCTAGAATCAATGACATTCCTAGAATCAATGAATTGATGGCAGAGCATTCCCTTGTGGTTTTTCTATGTTGCACCTGCTGAGCTGAGCCATCCCAGGAAAGATCTTTGGTAACCTTTTAGGAGAGGGTCCAGTTTTATCAATATCCTTGTGGAGATACCAGCTTATCTAATTTTTAATTGCAGTGAGTACATTAACAAAGGGGTGTTCACGTGGTGGATCGGTGACGGTATTCAGGAAAAAGAACGTCTTTTGTTTAAACTTCTGATGTGATACGGCACCGCACACTGATTAGGACTTTTGTGTGCACTTTGTCGCTCACTTTAAGTTGTATAAATGTCTATAAATTTTACTGACATTTAAGGTTTTAACATTATTTAACATTTCCTTCCAGTTTCATTGAAGAAAAATGGCCATGCAAGCACAATATGAAGCATCTGCTGAAGAGGAAACCTTTGGGCCTCAGCCCATATCCAGGCTTGAGGTAAAGTATGCACAGCGCCAAAGCTTTCTACAATCCAGTCTTGTTCATGGTGGTTGACGGGCAACCCTGCAACTTTCTAAAATATGATTACTTCTGAGGGAATTAGAATCTTGCCCATGTGCTCAGTATACTCTTATAGCATATTCACATTAGTAGCACATACTCTTTCTGCATTTTGAATTGACAGTTAAAATATTTTGTCAGTTCTGCTTTGTTACATAGTCACATAGTAGGTGAGGTTGAAAAAAGACACAAGTCCATCAAGTCCAACCTTGTTGAGAGAGGGCCTTCTATATTCATGCGTTAACATACGTTGTGTGTGTTTTTTAGTTTGTTTTGGGATTAGTAAATCCAATGCATCTGAAAACGTGTGCTTGTGTAACTCGTATTGATGCTTTTGCTTACAAGCATGCGTGGTCTGAACTAGTTCATAAGCCCCTTTTTTTTCTTTTAAAGGCCCAACTCCAGCCAAAACATTTCTGTATGCCTTTTCCTATCCTGGTGACAACTGCTTCTTCTGCTGCGATGGGGGCAGAATGAGGCTGCCAGTTTGCTGAAGCCCAAAACCCCCGCACTAAATCCTCAAGCAGACCTAAACCCATAGATTTACCAGTTTCAAAAAAGTTACATTCTTGGAATGCTGGAAATGCTAACTGATTTTTGTGTCCTCAACCAAACTGTCAAAGCATCAAATGGCTGGTGTCATAACTGATCACTTGTGCAGCACCATGGCAGATGCAGATCAAGCTGAAGCAGCTTCCTTGGCTGTAATGGTTAGGACGGTTTAATTCCGCTTTAAGGCTGTCAGCAGATTGGCCTCTACTAACTCAAAAGTGCCCAACAATGGAGAGCGACTGAGCATATACAGAGCAGGGTGAGAGTGTATTACTGAATTTTAAACAGTATAGACACTTATTTTTAATGTTTTACGTAGCTATACTTGCAAATGGGGCGAGCCTCTGATCTCAGAAGTGATCTAGCAGGAGTTCCACTTTAGAAACAGCAATAATAACTGTATAGAAGTGTTTACTCTACCCGGGTCTATTCAAAAGTAAAGTGTTTTGATTAAAACTATATTTTATTTATTTTTATTTTATTTTTTCTAATTTATAAAATTCTTAAAGCAGAACTTTACCCATAACAACTTGATAAAAAAAGTAATGTTCTTTAGCATGCAGCATACATTGCACGTTAATGTGGACCTCCACCCAAAAGGGGAAGGTCCGCTTGTCTTTAAACAGTGCTTTGGCCAGACACTGATAGAAGCAATAAGACTGCTTTATACTGCTGATGAGAAAAGGAATTTCTTTATCGTACATCATAGGAGACAGAGCCTTAAGTATTTACTTAGGTGGTTGGCACGAGTGAAGATGTGCTTTGCGGAGCTCCAAGAGGGATCCATGCTGGATTTAAAAAGCCTCCACAACCGGATTCATCCCGCCACTGTGGCTCCAGGGTGGTACCCGGGCCTCGCATAGAAGAACGAGGCTCTGCCTGTAACGCTCTTCTTTGAGGGCTGGACCCTAGGAACCAGGACTCTTTTTGGTCTTGCTACATTACCTAAAGCTGTCCTGAGGGGTGCTATACATGGTCCAAAGGAGTGGAACCCCTATTAAAAGGGCCCCAGTCTTTGAAGGTTTAAACATGCTGCCTGTCGTGATGGGTGAAGTTTTGATCTGTCTGTCTACAGCAGTATCCTGCAGCGAGGAAAAGGTAAGAGGAAAGCATAGGAACTGCAAAGTCCACCTATGACTTTTCTTTCAATTATATTGTAAAATGCCTTAAAAACTCCTCTAGAGGGAGTAATAGTGTATAGACCAGGGGTCTCAAAGTACCGGCCCGCGGACCGGTACTAAAGGTCGACCGATATTTGGCCATTAGGCCGATATGTAGCACTGCCCGCCATTCCTCCTCCCTTCTCCACACTCAGCGCTTGATGCTTGTGTGAAACTTGACACGTAACAGGAGGAGAGAGACAGAGGGATCTGTCAGATTTGAGGTTGATGTCGGGGGTGGGCGGAACCCGGCCAATATCAAACACCTGCCAATGGGATCTGGGCGGGCCGCTACGTGTATGTGGCCCGCCCCTTTTCTTAAGCAGCCCAATCATTGGCTGGTGTTTGATAGCTGCTGGTCCCGCCCACCCCGGCCGGGTCCCACCCACCCCGACTTCAACCTCAATTCTGACAGATCCCTCTGTCTCTCTCCTCTGTGTTACATGTCAGCTTCACACAAGCATCAAGCGCTGATTGTGGACAGCTCCTTGTCAGTTTCACACACGGTTACACTCCGCTCAGTGTGAAACCTGCCAGTGCCAATCAGTGCCATCTGTCAGTGCCACCTGCCAGTGCTAGCCAGTCTGCCAGTGCCACCTCCAACCAGTACCACCTGCCACTGCCAATCAGTGCCACCGCCAGCCAGTGCCTGCCAGTGCCACCACCAACCAGTGCCCCTGCCAATCAATGCCACCTGCCAGTGCCAACCAGTGCCACACCAATCGGTGCCACCTGCCAGTGCCACGCCAATCAGTGCCACCTGCCAGTTCCAAAGAAGTGCCACTTGCCAATGCCTGCCAGTGCCACCTTCCAGTGCCAACCAGTGCCACTGCCAATGAGTGCCACCTGCCAGTGCCATTGCCAATCGGTGCCACCTGCCAATCAGTGCCACGTGCCACCTGCCAGTGCCACCTGCCACAGCCAACCAGTGCCATCTGTACTGAGGACATCAAGTGTCTGGTAGAGTGACAGGAGCAAGCAGGGAGGAGTGGAGTGGGTGAGGTTTTTTTTTTTTTTTTTTAAATCGGCCTAAAATATCGGCCACAAAAATCGGCATCATATATCGGCCATCAGCCACCCCATTTCTAAATATCGGCATCGACCAGAGAAAAACCCATATCGGTCGACCTCTATCCAGGACGTCTTTTTGAACTGCACCCAGGCACCGCAGATGGGGAGGCGCAGGCGCCAAAGAGCTTTACCTCTCCATCTCCTCTGTCCATGGAGTGTGGGGGGTATTTTATTTATATTTTATGGAGTGTGTGGCTATTTGTGCAGTGTGGGGGGGGTAATGCTGGGGGTTAATAATGCGTTTACTGACACCAGTGCTGGGGGTTAATAATGCGTTTACTGACACCAGTGCTGGGGGTTAATAATGCGTTTACTGACACCAGTGCTGGGGGTTGATAATGCGTTTACTGACACCAGTGCTGGGGGTTGATAATGCGTTTACTGACACCAGTGCTGGGGGTTAATAATGCGTTTACTGACACCAGTGCTGGGGGTTAATAATGCGTTTGCTGACACCAGTGCTGGGGGTTAATAATGCGTTTGCTGACACCAGTGCTGGGTATAGTATAGTATATTATTGCTGGTATAGTTTATTGCTTTTGAAATTTTAAAAGTTTGCATGCGGCCCCCATGGGATATGAAAACGTGTCATGTGGCCCTCAGGCAATTTGAGTTTGAGACCCCTGGTATAGACCCTGTTTAAATCTGTGCTAATACAGCGTGTGTCTCAGCAGCTGGAAGGGGAGGGGGGCTCCTCTACCCCTAAATTGGGAAGCTGAGTGGATAGGGATACGTGTTTTTAAACAAGCATAAATCTGAATAGCTGATAAAAAGGCTATGTAAATCCCCCCCCCCCCCTCCCCTCTGAGGTGACTCTTGCTAAAGCACAGGAAAGGGCGTGGTACATAGACAATCAGGCTCACACTTGAAAAAGCTTAAAGCTGATACTCTGGGAAACAGACAGTGTCTATCAGAGCAGCTGAAGCAAGGCTGCCACAGGACAAAGAAGCGCTGGTGCACGTGAGGGGTTTACACAGGCATTTGCAGTACAGGAAAAAACGTATTGTTTAGATTATTCTATGCTACCACTCTTTTTCCTACTATTGTTCAAATAAATAGAACAGTTCTTGGAGTACCTTTTGCTTTTTGTACTTTGCACTATGGCTTCAAGGCTTTCTACTAAGGCACCAAAACCACCCCCAGGCACTGGGAACTCCAGACATGCCTCCACATTGTCATCCTCTCCAGAGATACCTGACATGGCAAGCCAGGGTGAGTCATTGGAAGCAATTGGTGGTGCAACTGCTTCTCACACTTCAGGCCCTGTATATGTGACTGAAGATGCATTTCCCCTGCCCTGCAGGGCTTAGAAGGAAGATTAGCAGCTTTAATCGCATCCTCCATTAAAGGAGATAAGAAGCGTGCTAGATCCCTCTCTCCCACTCCAAACCCCTTACCAGGGGAACAGTGGGGACAGGATGAGGTATTACCCTCAAACGATCAGGAAAAGCAAACAGATTACTCCTCTGTGGAGGAAATAACAGTTGTCGTTTCAGCTTCACAATCTGAGGTACAAATCCTTACGGACATGGTTTGCTCCACTTTCATGCTACCCCTAACAGAGTCAGCTGAAAGTCTGGTTTCTTCTTTGGGTTCCTTGAAACCTTCACAACCAGTGCATGTGTTTCCAGTCCACACATTACTAGAGAAGCTTATTTATACCGAATGGGATCACCCAGATAAGCATTTTCTCCCTCCAAAGAGATTCTCAGTTCTCTATCCCTGGGGGGGGGGGGGGGGAATTCACCAAAAAATGGAAAGTTACAGCAGTAGATGCTGCGATTTCCAGTGTGATTAAAAGTTTAACTTGTCCAGTGGACAATGCACAAATGCTAAAGGATCCAACAGGTAAAAAGTTGGAATTCCTGTTAAAATCCTCTTTTTCCTTAGCAGGTACTGTTGCTCAGCCTGCAATTGCAGCTATAGGCATCTGTCAGTCCTTAAAAGACCAGTTCACAGAGGCCCTTAATGAGCTCCCTGCACAACAGGCCAGTGAGTTGGCCGATTTACCAAAAGCATGTTTTTCCATAGATGCTATAAAGAATTCTATTCACTAGGCGTGAATAGCCTTGCACTTGTGGTAGTACACATACGTAGGACCCTTTGGCTAAAGGGTTGGTCTGCCGAAGCACCCTGCAAAAACCTACTGTCTAGTTTCACATTTCATGGGGAGCGACTATTTGGCGATGATTTGGATAAATACATCCAGACAATTTCCAGTGGAAAAAGTACTCTTTTGCCAGTCAAAAGAAAGTATAAACATCTTTCATTTAAACAGACTTTCTCTCCTGCACCAAGCGCATCCGCCTCTTGGCAGTGGCAATGGCTTTCACCGTCAGATTCCAGAGGAAAATCGCAGGGTCAGGTCCAGGCTCAAAGGAAGACCTGGAGCCGCAAGACTACAAAGCAGAATACTAAGACCTCCTTCATGAAGAGGCATCTCCCCTCACCAAGGTGGGGGGAAAGACTTCTGCATTTCGCAGAAGTCTGGCAGAGGGAAACTCAGGACAGGTGGGCTCTCTCCACAGTGACTCTAGGATACAAATTAGAGTTTCGGGAGTTTCCACCATCTCACTTTCTGAGATCAAACGTTCCCAAGGATCCAGGGAAAAGACAATCCCTGTTTTAAGCATTAGACCGATTATTGACTCAAGGGGTAATCGTACAGATTCCCACAGAAGAACAAAGTTTAGGTTTCTATTCAAACCTGTTTATGGTACCAAAACCAAATGGAGATGTCAGACCCATTCTGGATCTAAAAAATCTAAATCGTTTCCTAAAAATTTGCTCAAAATATTTCCCGCTCACCAAAGGTTTCTGTGATTCGAAGTGGATCAACGGCACTTTCAGTTCGCGGCCTTACCGTTCGGGGTAGCCACAGCACCACGGATTTTCACCAAAATACTGGCCCCACCTCTAGCCAGGTTGAGGGCACAGGGCATAACAGTGTTGGCGTACCTAGATGATCTATTGTTAATAGATCAGTCAGTGACTCGCTTAAAGCAAAGCGTACGCATTACAACCAGTTACTTGGAAAGTCTTGGTTGGATCCTCAACCTAGAGAAGTCTTTCTTAAAACCAGTAAGAAGGCTGGATTACTTAGGACTGATCATAGATACAGCCCAGAAAAGGGTGTTCTTGCCTCCAGCAAAGATCAGCTCCATACAAGAGCTGGTACGGATGGTCAGGTCAAAAGCAAATCCTTCAATTCGTCTTTGCATGAGGTTGTTGGGAAAGATGGTAGCTTCATTCGAAGCAGTCCCCTATGTCCAGTTCCATTCAAAACTGTTACAAAACAGAATCCTCTCTGCTTAGAACAAGATGATCCAAGCTTTGGATTTGCCAATGCGGCTGTCCCCAAGAGTGTCTCAAAGCCTCAGTTGGTTACGAAGCCAGAATTTGCTGAAGGGGAAATCCTTCAGACCAATAATCTGGAAAGTAGCAACGACAGATGCCAACCTCTCACGCTGGGGAGCGATACTAGAGGAGACTGTCCAGGGACAGTGGTCAAAACTCAAAAGAGCCCTGCCCAGCAGCATCCTAGAGATTTGGGCAGTGTATCTGGCTCTGAAAACCTGGACCTCCAGGTTAAAGAATTGTCCAGTCCAGGTTCAATCTGACAATGCCACAGCTGTGGCCTATATTAATCACCAAGGGGGTACCAAGAATCTCTCAGCTCAGAGAGAGGTGAACCATATCCCTACTTGGGCAGAAAGGAATGTCCCATCCCTATCGGCAGTTTTCATTTCGGGAGTAGAAAATTGGCAGGCGGACTATCTAAGTCGCCAGCAGTTATTCCCAGGGGAATGGTCTCTTCACCCTGAAGTGTTTTGGGCTGTTTGCCAAAGATGAGGGACTCCAGGCATAGATCTTCTAGCGTACAGATTCAACATGAAGTTAGTCAACTTTGTGTCCAGAACAAGGGATCCACTCGTACACGGAACAGATGCGCTGGTAACTCAGTGGGATCAGTCTTCACTGATCTACGCTTTTCCCCCCGCTTCAGTTGCTGCCTCAACTTCTTTGCAGGATCAAGCTGGAAAGAAAGCCGGTGATTCTGGTAGCAGCAGCATGGCCCAGAAGGTCGTGGTACGCAGAGATCGTAAAGATGGCAGTGGAGGGTCCTTGGCCTCTCCCACTAAGGCCAGACCTGTTAACGCAGGGGCCGATATTCCATCCTACTTTACGAACGCTAAATTTAATGGCTTGGCTATTAAAACCCACATTCTGAAGAAGCATGGGCTTTCCAGGTCTGTTATCTCAACTTTAATCAATGCAAGGAAACCAGTTTCCAGAGCTGTATATTATAGAGTTTGGAAAGCTTATATTTCCTGGTGTGAATTCAAGGGTTGGCACCCTCAGAGATATATTATAGGAAGAATCCTTGCCTTTCTGCAATTGGGCGTAGAGATGAAGTTGGCCCTAAGTACTATTAAGGGCCAAGTCTCAGCCTTATCGGTTTTATTTCGAAGACCGCTTGCTACGCATTCTTTAGTCCGGGGTTTTATGTAAGGGGTGATGTGGATTAATCCGCCAGTTAAATCACCTTTTTAACCTCTTGGGACTTGGAATTTAGTTTTGTCAGTGTTACAAAAACTGCCATTTGAACCATTACAGCATGTTCCCTTAGTCCTTCTGACTAGGAAGCTGATATTTTTGGTTACTATATCCTCAGCAAGGAGGGTTTCAGAATTGGCTGCGCTTTCTTGTAAAGAGCCATATTTGATTATTCATGAGGACAGAGTGGTGTTACGCCCTCGTTCAGGATTTTTGCTAAAAGTGGTTTCGGGCTTCCATCTGAATGAAGATATTGTCCTGCCATCGTTTTTCCAAAAACCATGTTCCAGGGAAGAAAAGTCACGTCATTGTCTTGATGTAGTGAGAGCAGTGAAAATCTATTTAAAGAAAACTGCTTGGATTCGTAAGACTGATGTCTTATTTATTCTGCCAGAGGGTCCTAAAGGACAGGCAGCGTCGAAATCCACTGTTGCTAAGTGGATTCGGCAAGTTATAATTCAAACTTATGATTTGAGGGGTAAGATTCCCCCTATTCAAGTTAAGGCGCACTCTACCAGAGCGGTTAGTGCTTCTTGGGCAGTGCGTCACCAGGCCTCCTTTGCTCAGATCTGCAAGGCTGCAACTTGGTCTTTGGTCCATACATTCGCAAAATTTTACCAAGTGGATGTAAGAATGAATGAGGATATCTCCTTCGGGCGCAGTGTGCTACAGGAAGCAGTCTAAGTCCTCAAGGTTTGGGGGTGCCCTACGGGTTGTGTCTCCCTCCCCTCAAGTAGCATTGCTATGGGACGTCCCACTAAGTAAATACTTAAGGATCTGTGTCCTATGATGTACGATAAAGAAAATAGGATTTTTTAAACGGCTTACCTGTAAAATCCTTTTTCTTGGAGTACATCATGGGACACAGAGGTCCCGCCCCTCTTTTTATGGGATGTAAGTATATTGCTTGGCTACAAAAGCTGAGGACTCCTGGAAGGAGGAGGGGGTTATATCAGGGGAGTCAACTTCCTGTATTGAGTGTGCCAGTGTCAACACCTGAAGGTAGCTATAACCCACTAAGTAAATACTTAAGGCTCTGTGTCCTATGATGTACTCCAAGAAAAGGATTTTACAGGTAAGCTGTTTTAAAAACCCTATTTTATCAGTTTATTTTTACTAAAATTGCATTTCCATGTTCTGTGTACCGTGGGAGGCCAGATACAAGGAACGTTTCACACTGATCAGTTAAAAGAAAAATGCGTCTCTTTTTAAATCCTGTGGAACTCTTCATACCCATCAGTTGTGGTAAATGCATAATCTTCCAATTTTTTAACTGAAAAACTAATCGGTGTGGAAGGGCCCTAATGTGCACCAAACACCCACCAAAATCACAGGACTTTTAAAGGATATGAACAACAAGCTTTTAAAACAAGAGACTCCATCGCTCAGATCCAGACCGGAATAAATGAATCCTTAACCTCCAGGAAAGAGCAGCCCCAGGTGCTGGCTAATACTGAAGTAGGCAGGAATGTAAGAAAAGATCTGGACAGCCGCACATCGGGAGAAATTTCATGTGTCTTTATTGTAGAAATTGGATCATGAAGTAGAGGGAGAGAGAGAGAGAGAATATCTTTGATCAATCTTTATTCATCCATATAATATATTTTTAATTTTTTTAAATTTATTACTTATATCACATTTTTACTTCTCCACTTAGAACCAAGTAAATATGCAAGTGATGTCCCCTGCTTTTACAGAGGTCTAGCTTTGTTTATAATTTCACTTTATTTTCTTTACTTCACACACACTGTTATGCAATATCAATTTTGTTTATGTTCAGTGGTGATTAGGTTTTTCTAATCGCCCTTCTAGTTCACTTATTTTTTATTTTTTTCATTTTTCACAATATTTCACTCCACCAATTTCATTGACTCAATTTTTCATTTTTTTTTCATTTACAATTTTATCCCTTTTTCTGTTGCTTATATACCACATGGTCATGGGAGTTCCCACTTTAGAACCTAACAGGTGCAGAGATCTCATGCGGTTGGATCCCAGCTGTTCTTGATTCTTTGCATCATTACATTGTCACATGGTTTAGAACATAGTGTTTATGTGGTTCTCATTCCCATGATTGTCAGCTATGAGTAAGCACTTAGTATAAGTGTGAAACGCGTCAGCTGTTTTCCTGTACTTTCTTGCTGTGGTGTACTTCATGATCCAGTTTCTACAATAAAGACACATGAAATTTCTCCCGGTGTGTGGCTGTCCAGATCTTTTCGTACACAACAACAAGCTTTTAGCCAGAATGATAGGAAAACAAAGTAGATATGGTGCTGTTCTACTGCTAACACATAGTGGTGTAAAATTACTTAAGCTGCTTCCTTTGTAAAAATCCTGAAGACTAAGAAGATATTACACCGTGTAAATTATAAGCGTGTAATGCAAAATAAACTAGACCAAAAATTATTTATACAGTGTGGTCTTGCATTGAAAATAAAATCAAACCGTGTGTGATCCTTGGTGTAGAAAATCAATATATATATGATAACCATTAAGATAAAATTAAAGTACTATTAAAAACTGTTGTGCGTGCTGAAACACTCTCTAAGGTCCAATTGTAATTAATATGCTTATATCCGATACCCGTTAGGATAAAAGGAAGTAAAACACTAAATAAATGATTGTGCATGCTGAAACAATTTAAAGTGGTGTTCCGGCCGAAATTATACTTTTTAAATAAAAATACCCCTATAATACACAAGCTTAATGTATTCTAGTAAAGTTAGTCTGTAAACTAAGGTCTGTTTTGTTAGTTTACAGCAGTAGTTTGTTATTTTTTAAACTTACAGCAGGCCGTGGCCATCTTAAGTGTGGGCATTTGAAGCCAGACTGTATTTCTTCCTGGATCTCATCCTTGCAGATCTCACACATGCTCAGTGCAGCACAAGCAGTGTAATAGGTTTCAGGTCAGGTTTCCATAGCAACGGCAGTTTCAGAGGAAGTTGCCACCCCTTCCCAGAAGGCATTGCAAACAGGAAATGATGCGATGGGCCGCGGCCAGGGAGCAGCAAGTGAAAAATTAATACAGCAGATATACAGTAGGTGCTGAGAAAAAAAATAAAAAAATATCCAATTTGTTTACAGTGCACAGTTTAGTGAGGGATGCTAAAGAGTTGTAAAAGTGGGTGGAACTCCACTTTTAGGTGCAATATAGTTAATATGCTTTCTAAAGTCCTATTAGTGTTATTAAACCTACAGAAAGCAGATTTTCTATGTCTGCATTTCCATATTGTCCATTTCAAATAAACTAATAAAAATCATCAAAAACCCAAATGACTATAAATAAAATGAATAAATTATGAATTATAAAGTGCTCTTGTGCCCGTGGAGAAAATCCTCTTTCTCCCCTCGTCTTTCAGGACAGCACCTGGAGAGAGCGCAGCTCCACCCACTTTTCCCAGGAAACACTGCAGTCAGTTTTTTTCTTTAAAGACCGGACACTTCCACCATGGCCTCAGTTGTAGTGTTTCCTCCGCCATGGTGGAAGCGCTGCAGGGAACCAGGGGTGTGCTGCGCTGTCTCCAGGTGGAGAGAGTTGGGGCATACCGGTATTCTGTTTTGTTTTTTGGCAGGCCAGCCCAGCTTCCTCCCTTCACGTGCGGGGGTTGCTCCGGCGTCCTCCTCTCTTCATACCCGGCGAGGGTCAGGCTGCGGGGGGTCCCAGTCCCTTTAGACCGGCGGCTGGCTTGGAAGGAGCGGCGTCTCCTCTTCAACCCCATTGCACAGCCTTCCGGGTTCCGGTGGCGAGCGCGTCACTACGGCCAGGGGCGGGACCTCCAGCGGCGCGACGCGGCTTCCGGTTCCGGCCGCTGGAACGCAGGAGGGGAGGGCAGGTCTCTTCCGGCTGACGTCATTTCCGGCCCTCGCAGCGGCGTGTGGACCGGGAAAGTTTAAAAGACAAGCACCAAACGCCATTGCAAATCCTGTCAATATGGAGGAGGAACAATCGGTGGTGGCAGGAGCAGGAGCCACACAAGTCAGCCAGGCCCAGGTAAGCGGGGACAGCGTGTCTCTGTAACTTACTCGATGGGCATGTTTTAGTTCCCTCTTTTGGTAAATGTTTTAAAGAGCCTGCAGCATTCTTCCTGGGTATTGAAGCAGGAAGTAAATGTGTTTAAGATTGTGAAGTAAATCTGTGGGGGGATTTACTGGCTGAGTGAAGGAGGGGGTTAAAGTGTTAGCTCTCCACTCTTTTTCAGCATGCTGTTTATAGGTGTTTTCTGTTTGTGTATTTCAGAAGGCAAAAGCAAAGACCAAGCATTCGTCTTTTCCTGTTAAAAGAAAATGCCCATCTTGTAAAAATGTGCTTAAAGAGTCTTGGGCAAAGGTGTTATGCAAGGGGTGCATTGCAGACTTAGTTAAGGAGGAAACCACTCCTAGTGTACCTGTGGTTCAGCAGGACTTACTGAGCTCATTTAGAAAGGATTTGGCGGAGACCTTTGATTCATTTAAATCCTATCTTGACAAACGTCCAGCCGCAGGCAGCTCAGTACCTCGTTCCCAGTCTTCTGTTTCCGCATATAGGGGTGACAGTGACTCGGAGGAGGAAAATCGTAGCGTGGCTACGGAATCAGAGGAAGAAGCAGATGAAGAGAAAGAATCTTCTTCTTCTTCTTCTCGATATAAGTTATCTCTAGAGGAGGTGGATGATCTACTAAAAACTATCCACACTACTCTTAATATTACAGAGGACAAGGCCCAGCTGTCGTTACACGATAAGATGTTTCAAGGCATGGGTGAGGTGAAACACAGGATGTTTCCGGTGCACAAGTTTCTGTCAGAAACAGTTAAAAGAGAATGGAAGGACCCAGAGAGGGCCCCCTTCTTTTCTAGATCCCTCAAACGCAGGTTTCCCTTTGAGGAAGATAGCGCACAGGTCTGGAACAAAAAACCTAGACTGGATGCGGCCTTCTCGCAGGTGTCGAGAAACACTGACCTCGCGTTTGAGGACATGGGTATCCTCAAGGACCCCATGGACAAGAGGGCGGACTCCCTGCTAAAGAAAGCCTGGGATTCCACCCTAGCAAATTTAAAGCCAGCTATGGCATCAACAGTGGTAGCCAGAAACCTGGAGCACTGGTTGGAACAGCTAAAGAGTCATATCGAGGCAGGTACACCTCGTAAGGATCTTTTGGAGACCTTACCAGTGCTTATGAAAGCCGTTGGATATATAGCAGATGCTTCGGCCGAATCAGTTAGGATGTCGGCCAGATCTTCTGCCCTAATCAACTCAACGCGCAGGGCTCTGTGGGTCAAGACTTGGACAGGGGACACAGCCTCTAAAGCCAAGTTATGCGGTTTACCCTTTGAGGGGGATTTGGTTTTTGGCCCAGGTCTTGAAGCCATTCTTGAGAGAACGGCTGACAAAAAGAAAGCCTTTCCCATTAAGAAAAAGGTGGTTCCTCAGGGCAACAAAAATTTTCGTCCTTTTCGGAAAACCACAGACTCAAAGGAGACAGGATATAAAAGACCTTGGAGGTCTCAGAGAGGCAGGGGCAAGTCAGGGGTACTCTTTCGCCCCCCTACCCCAAATACTAAGAGCCAGTGACGGTCCCCTGTCGGTGGGAGCAAGGTTACAAACCTTCTTCCCACAGTGGCAGAGGATAACAGACAGTCCGTTTTATCCTAAAAACTATAAGGGAGGGTTACGGACTGGAGTTTGCCCAACCCCCTCCGGTTCGGTTTTATTTAACTCAGGCTCCCACAGATCCGGAGAAGCTTACGGCTATGTCAGCAATTCTGCAGGAGTTAATTCAGCAGAAGGTGGTAGTAAATGTTCCCCCCAACGAGGTAGAACAGGGGTGCTATTCACATGTCTTCCTGGTGAAGAAACCTTCAGGCAAGTTCAGGTTGATCCTGAACTTGAAGATACTCAACAGAGCGGTCAGGTACAAAAGGTTCAAGATGGATACGATCTTTTCGGTAAAGGGTCTCCTGACCCCAGACTGCTTTATGGTATCCATAGACCTAAGAGATGCATATCTCCATGTGCCTATAGCACCAGCATCACAGAAGCACCTCAGATTTGCGATCAGGATAGGGGGATCTGTCCTACATCTGCAATTCAGAGCTCTCCCCTTCGGGCTGTCATCCTCTCCGAGGATATTTACAAAAATTTTGGCGGAGGCCTTAGCCCCTCTCAGAATAGAAGGAATTTCGATTGTCCCATATCTAGACGATCTGCTAATATTTGCCAAATCAAGGCACATATTGGAGAGAGATCTACAAAGGACGAGGAGGCATCTGGAGAGCCCAGGGTGGTTAATAAACGAGGAAAAATCGAACCTGATCCCATCACAGGCAATAACCTTTCTAGGTTACACTATCGACTCCATACAGGGAAAAATGTATCTCCCAGAGGAGAAGATAGTAAAGCTTCAGAACGCTGTAAAAAAGGCCCAGACAAACCTGCCAATTTCTATCAGGGCAGTGATGTCTCTTTTAGGGCTCCTTACTGCAGCAATACCTGCAGTACAGTGGGCACGGTTGCATGCAAGGGAACTTCAACAGACAATCTTGAAAAGTTGGTCTTATGGAGAGTCCCTAGAAAAGATGATAACGATATCTCCCCGAGTTCAGAGGAAGCTCTGGTGGTGGAGGAGCTACTCCAATCTGAACAAGGGCCTGCTCTGGTTTTTTCCCCAGGAGAGGAGATTAACAACAGATGCGAGTTCCTGGGGGTGGGGAGCCCACCTGGAAGGACAGATGGCTCAAGGCAATTGGACAAGAAGGGAAGCCAGGAGATCCTCCAATTGGAGGGAATTAAGGGCTATTCTCCTAGGGCTATGGGCTTTCGAGGAAATAGTCCGGGGGCATCATGTTCAGGTGCTATCAGACAATGCCACAGCAGTGGCATATGTTACAAGACAGGGGGGCACGAGAAGCAAG
Source organism: Lithobates septentrionalis (assembly GCA_037952835.1). Classification (NCBI taxonomy): domain Eukaryota; kingdom Metazoa; phylum Chordata; class Amphibia; order Anura; family Ranidae; genus Lithobates; species Lithobates septentrionalis. The sequence goes on along the minus strand of JBBDGP010000855.1, from coordinate 1,586,709 downwards.
GTCTTACTAGCCTTGTCAGTTCAGTTGCTATCCTGGGCGGAAGGCAATGTAAAGTCCCTAACAGCTGTACATCTAAAAGGAGAGCTGAATCTAGTGGCAGACTTTCTAAGCAGAGAAAGGATACTAGAGGCAGAATGGAGTCTGAACAAGGAGGTATTCCAGGAATTGACAGAGAAATGGGGAATTCCTCAGATAGACCTGTTCGCATCCCACAAGAATGCAAAGGTGAGAGCCTATTACTCGCTAAACAGGCAAGATCAGGCGAAAGGTTTGGATGCGCTGGCACAGCCATGGAACTTCCACTTGTGCTACGCCTTTCCCCCCTTTCAAATGATCCCTTGGGTGTTGAAAAAACTACAGCGAGAGACCACAAGTTTAATCCTAGTGGCTCCTTTTTGGCCCAAGAGACCCTGGTTTGCAACCATACAGAGATTGGCAGTGGAACCACATTGGGTTCTTCCACTTCGAAAGGATCTGCTATCCCAGGGACCCCTTCAGCATCCAAATGTCAATCAGCTCAGGCTGACAGGTTGGTTACTGAGGAGCAGTTGCTAAAGAGAAGGGGCTTCTCAGATAAGCTGGTATCAACCCTGTTAAATAGCCGAAAGAAGGTTACCAGGGGTATTTATTTTAAGACATGGAAGCGGTTTAATTCCTGGTGCATGACTAAAAAATGTTCACCACAGGAGTTGCCCTCAATTTTAGAGTTTCTCAATGAGGGTATGGAGATGGGGCTGGCAGCCAGTACCCTGAAGGTTCAGGTAGCTGCCTTGTCGGTGTTTCTTGAGAGAAAGTTATCTCAAGAACCATTTATAGTGAGATTTTTCAAAGCATTAGCCAGGCTTAGGCCGGTACCTTTCAAATCCTTTCCGAAATGGGATTTATCTCTGGTGCTACAAGGGTTGATCAGATCACCTTTTGAACCACCACAGGAAGCAACTTTAAAAGTATGGACGCTTAAACTGGTTCTTTTGGTGGCAGTTACCTCAGCCAGAAGAATTAGTGAGTTACAGGCTCTATCTATAGTAGAACCCTTTTGTTTGATATTTTCGGACCGGGTAGTGCTGAAAACTGACCCGGGTTTTTTTGCCAAAGGTCGCAACCTTTTTTCATAGGACACAAGAGATAGTTTTACCTACTTTTTGTCCTACACCATCCAACTCTAAAGAGGAGGCTTTTCATACCCTGGATGTGAGGAGATGTTTACTCCATTATTTAGAGATTACGAGAGAGTTTAGGAAGACAAATTCTCTTTTTATTCTTTTTTCTGGATCACGCAAGGGTCATTGTGCTTCTAAAAGCACTATAGGCAGATGGCTTAGAATGGCGATCAGTGAAGCCTACAGGGCTGCAGGGGCTGATCCTCCCACAGGGGTAATGGCCCATTCAACAAGGGCAGTAGCAACGTCCTGGGCAGAAAGAGCGGGGGCTTCTCCAGGCCGGATCTGTAAAGCGGCCACGTGGACAAGTTTCTCCACCTTCACCCGCCACTACAGGTTGGACTTGCTATCAGCAGCGGATCAATCGTTTGGCAGGAAGGTCCTGCAGGCGGTGGTCCCACCCTAGAGTAAGTACTCTTTTATCATCTCCAGGTGCTGTCCTGAAAGACGAGGGGAGAAAAACCCTAGTTAGACTTACCGGTAACGGTATTTCTACGAGTCTTTCAGGACAGCACCGATGACCCGCCCTAAATGGTTTATAAAAATGTGGTGTTATTGCTATGTTCTGCTTATCTAATTTCAGCATGGCTGGAGGTACTCTATGAACAACTGAGGCCATGGTGGAAGTGTCCGGTCTTTAAAGAAAAAAACTGACTGCAGTGTTTCCTGGGAAAAGTGGGTGGAGCTGCGCTCTCTCCAGGTGCTGTCCTGAAAGACTCGTAGAAATACCGTTACCGGTAAGTCTAACTAGGGTTTTTCTAGTCTGATGGACTTTTCAGTGAGTGAACACACCGTGCATATCTTAGTTCGTGTTCCTATTGCGGCTGCACTCACCAGATTCTTCTCCCTCTCCTGGGGTTAAGAGCATCCACAGTATGTACCACTGTGTAGCAATACAGGAAGAAGACCGTCCTTAGTACTGGCTGTTCCCAAGCTGGCACTCACACACTCACGGCCCACTGTTCTGTCTCCAAGGCCGTCCGACCTGTCAGCACATGGTGACCATGTGCTGACGAAGAAAGAGGATTTTCTTCACGGGCACAAGAGCACTTTATAATTCATAATTTATTCATTTTATTTTTAGTCATTTGGGTTTTTTTGATGATTTTTATTAGTTTATTTGAAATTGACAATATGGAAATGCAGACATATTAAACCTACAGCAAGCTGATTTTCTAACACTAATAGGACTTTAGAAAGCATATTAACTATATTGCACCCTAAATTGTTTCAGCATGCACAATCATTTATTTAGTGTTTTAGTGTTTTACTTCTACTTTTATCCTAACGGGTATCAGATATAAGCATGTTAATTACAATTGCACCTTAGAGTTTCAGCACGCACAACAGTTTTTATAGTACTTTAATTTTGTCTTAACGGTTATCATATATATTGATTTTCTACACCAAGAATCGCACACTTTGTTTGATTTTAGTTTCAATGCAAGACCACGCTGTATAAGTAATTTTTGGTGTAATTTATTTTGCATTACACGCTTATAATTTACACGGTGTAATATCATCTTAGTCTTCAGGATTTTTCCAAAGGAAGCAGCTTAAGTATTTTTACACCACTATGTGTTGGCAGTAGAACAGCGCCATATCTACTTTTGTTTTCCTATCATATGACATTGCTCCACTTAGTGGTAGTAATTAGTAGAGGCAGCAGTTCTATTAACCCTCTCCAACTCTTTATTTAGTACCCAGTCCTTTGTGCGGAGATTTCCTTTTTCTTTTAGCCAGAATGGTTGACAGCATTTGTAGGTATTCATTCGCAGGATGCAGTTGTCAAATTGTGACAGCAGGTGTGATGTCTAGTTCCCCTCCCACTTTAACAGGGAGGGGGAATATAAGGCAGAGAATGCAGGAATGTGTTCAACTCTAAAAATGGGTGAAACATGTTCCAAAGGTGGACTTGCCAAAACCCAAAATGATCCCGTGCCACACACTGACACACTGTTCAGTGTTTATATGTTAATATATAAATATTCAAAAATCCAAAATTCATCAAACAGAAAGCCGCCATATAATTCCAATGTCAAATCAATAAATACAAAAGAAATGTGAAAAAGTCCACATGTTGGGCTCCATCTATAATCCCCTTTGAAAGTGCTCCCTTATGCTGTAAACACCATGTGACATTTACCATAACCATTAGCAGCTCACCTCCCGTTTTGACCTATCACCTTTTAAGGGTAGTCTTTGGATGCGGTCAGATCTCTCAATCACCTCCAGATCTGTTCTCATAATATATAACATTCATCAGTTCCACTATTGGAAAATCGGAGATAAAACACACAGACCATCATAGTGCTTTCCATATAAAATGCCACGTTTTATTGAAATAAACTCGCTCACATTTAAAAGTGCACTGCTAGCTGGTGCAGGACAAACGGCGTATGCAGTGGATCAATCCACCATGTAGGGCATCACCATTGGAGGATGCAGCTTGTGGGTAGATGATTCCAAAGGTGAACTTAGCCTTAACCACTTCAGCCCCGGAAGATTGTACCCCCTTCCTGACCAGAGCATTTTTTGTGATTCGGCACTGCGTTGCTTTAGTTGACAACTGCGCAGTCGTGCGACGATGTACCCAAACAATATCCAAGTCCTTTTTTCCCCACAAATAGAGCTTTCTTTTGGTGGTATTTGATCACCTCTGGTTTTTATTTTTTGTGCTATAAACAAAAAAAGCGACAATTTTGAAAAGCAATATTTTTTACTTTTTGCTATAATAAATATGCCCCAAAAATATATAAAAAAAACATTTCTTTCTCAGTTTAGGCCGATATGTTTTCTTCTACATATTTTTGGTAAAAAAAAAAAATCGCAATAAGCGTATATTGATTGGTTTGCTCAAAAGTTATAGCGTCTGCAAAATAGGGGATAGATTTATGGCATTTTTATTATTTTCTTTTATTATCTGCGATTTTTTTTTTTTTTTTTTTTTTTTTTTTTTTTTTATTGTGACTGCGACATTATGGTGGACACATCGGACACTTTTTTGACACACTTTTGGGACCATTTGTCATTTATACAGCGATCAGAGCTATAAAAATGCACTGGTTACTGTGTAAATGACACTGGCAGGGAAGGGGTTAAACACTAGGGGGCGATCAAGGGGTTAAGTGTGTCCTAGGGAGGTGTTCTAACTGTGAGGGGGATGGGCTTCCACTGACATGACAGTGATCACTGCTCCCGATGACGGGGAGCAGTAGATCCCTGTCATGTCACTAGGCAGAACGGGGAAATGCCTTGTTTACATAGGCATCTCCCCATTCTACCTCTCCACACCGCCATCGCGGGCCTCTGGCGAATATAGAGTTCCTGGGGCACGCTCGTGCTAATACCACAGGTAAGCTTTTTTTTTTTTTTTTTTTTTTTTTTTTTAACCCTTTGCTCAGCAGAATGTATTTTGGGGTGTAATTCTTGGTGTGTACATGCTATGTGTTAAAAGTCTGAAGGTGCTACTTGCATGTTTGGCCTATGTATGTGGCCAGGTAGTGGAAAAGTCTCACACATGGGGTATCGCCATACTCGGGACGAGTAGCAGAATGTATTTTGGGGTGTACTATGTACATGGGGTGGCTATGTACATGCTATATGTTAGATCTTCTAAATTGACAACTTTTGTGAGAAAAAAAATAGGTTTTCATTTTCTTTCCACATTTTCCAAAAACTTTTGGAAAGAAACATGTTCAAAAGACTCATTATGCCTTATAGAATATACATTGGGGTATTTTCTTTCCAAAATGGGGTCGTTTTGTGGGTAATGCGATTGTCCTGGTGCTCCAGGGCCTTCAAAAATGTGATGGGTACTCAGGAAATGTGTATTTATGCCTTTAGAACGCCTGATGGTGCTACATTTATGTTGGGCCTCTGTATGTGGCCAGCCTGTGGAAAAGTCTCACGTGGGGTATCGCCATACTCAGAATGAATAGCAGAATGTATTTTGGGTTGTAATTGCAATTATGCCTGTACCGTGTGTTAGAAATAAATTAAAAAAAAAAAAATTCACCATGCCTCTTACTAAATACCTCAGACTGTCTTCTTTCCAAAAAGGGGTCATTTGGGGGGTATTTGTACTGTCCTGACATTTTAGGGCCTCAAGAAATTGGGCCATCAGTGCATTAGGATTGATACATTTTCAATAATGCGTAGCATAGCTTGTAGACTCTAATGCCGCGTACACACGGTCGGACTTTTCAACCGGACTTGTCCGACGGACCAAATACGGCGGACAATCCGATCGTGTGTGGGCTTCAGCTGACTTTTCCAGTCGCAAATCTGACGGACTTTAGATTTGGAACATGCTTCAAATCTTTACGTCGTAACCCCGCCGGACCCAGAAATCCACTCGTCTGTATGCTAGTCCGACGGACAAAAACCCACGCTAGGGCAGCTATTGGCTACTGGCTATCAACTTCCTTATTTTAGTCCGGTGTACGTCATCGCGTACGAATCCGTCGGACTTTTGTGTGATCGTATGTAGGCAAGTCCGGTCATTAGAAAGTCTGTTGGACGGGCTGTCGGACTTTTGTAGCTGAAAAGTCCGACCATGTGTACGCGGCATTACTTTCACACAAACCAATGATCATACACTTATCAGAATTTTTTTTTACCAAAGACATGTAGCAGAATGCATATTGGCCTAAATTTTCGACAATTTAAATTTTTTTAGTTTCTATTAAAACAGAATAGAAAAATTTTCAAAATATAAAAGTTTTCAAAATATTCACTATTTTTTTCACTTATGTCACAAATAATAAAAAAAAACTGGTGAATAAATGCCACCAAAAGAAAGCTCTATTTTGTGTGAACAAAATGATAAAAATTTCATTTGGGTACAGTGTAGCATTACTGAGTAATTGTCATTCAAAGTGTGAAAGCACTGGAATCTGAAAATTGGTCTGGGAAGGAAGGGGGTGAAAGTGCCCAGTATTGAGGCACCTGAAATACTAATCAAATATGTAAATTTATGAGAAACCTCAAATGACATTTTTTTTTTGCTGCCATGACATGTTCAGGCTATGGAGAACAAAGGAAGTGACAAGCTTCCGCTCAATGCTGGCTTCCTGGATGACCATTATTCTCTAGAACTAGATTTTGCAGTCTTAAAGCTGAGTTCCAGCCTGGAGGAGAAAAAATTAAGTCAGCAGTTACAAATACTGCAGCTGCTGCCTTTTAATATAAAAACCCTTACCTGTCCAGGGAGTTCACGATGTCAGCACCCGAAGCCGACCCGTACATCTGCTCCGGGTGCAGGCGCCGGCATCCTTACTAAGGGGAACAGGAAGTGAAGCTTTGCGGCTTCACAACCTGTTTCCTACTGCGCATGTGTGAGTCATGCTGCGCTTTCTGAATGCCCACGGTCTTTATTTTTTGCAATATGGCACTGCGTCGCTTTAACTGAAAATTGCGCGGTTGTGTGATGTTTTACCCAAACGAAATTGATGTCCATTTTCCCCACAAATAGCTTTCTTTTGGTCGTATTTGATCACCTCCTGCAGTTTTTATTTTTTGTGCTATAAACTAAAAAAAGGACAATTTTGAAAAAACACTATTTTGTACTTTTTGCTATAATATCCCAAAAATTAAAAAAATAACTAATTTTTTTCCTCAGTTTAGGCCGATATGTATTATACATATTTTTGGTAAAAAAACACAATAAGCGTATATTGGTTTGCGCAAAAGTTATAGCGTCTACAAAATAGGGGATGGATTTATGGTTTTTCTTTCTAGTAATGGCGGTGATCTGCGATTTTTCTCCCCCCCCCCCCCCCCGGCGGACAGATCGAACACTATTTTGGGACCATTGATATACAGCGATCAGAGCTAAAAATAGCCATTGATTACAGTCTAAATGTCACTAGCAGAGAAGGGGTTGGCACTAAGGGGTGATCAAGGGGTTAACCGTGTTCCCTCAGTGTGTTCTAACTGTAGGGGGGATGGGACTGACATGGGGAGGAGACCGATCGATGTTCATACTTTGTATGTTCATACTATCTGTCTCCTCTTCCCTGAGAAAACCGGGATTTTTGTTTACACACACAGATCCCGGTTCTCGCTCTCGATCGCGGGTGCCCGGCGATGTACAGCGATTTGCGCAGCCGCGCCAACCTGCCGCAGTATAACTGCGGTGGCTGGTCGGCTAGTGCTCTCTGGTAACGCAGCGTGTAAATACTACACAGCCCTGGCCCGTCTGTAGCAGGGGAAATGTATACCGTATTTGTAAGTATCCGAGGTCTGCCATTACTTAAAACTAGGGCTGCAACTAACTATTATTTTCATAATCGATTAGTTGGCCGATTTTATTGTTTCGATTTAATCGGTTAACCACTTGAGCCCCGGACCATTATGCTGCCTAAGGACCAGAGGTCTTTTTCCAATTTGGCACTGCGTCGCTTTAACTGCTAATTGCGCGGTCATGCAATGCTGTACCCAAACGAAATTTGCGTCCTTTTCTTCCCACAAATAGAGCTTTCTTTTGATGGTATTTGATCACCTCTGCAGTTTTTATTTTTTGCGCTATAAACGGAAAAAGACCGAAAATTTTGAAAAAAAAAATGATATTTTCTACTTTTTGTTATAAAAAAAATCCAATAAACTCAATTTTAGTCATACATTTAGGCCAAAATGTATTCGGCCACATGTCTTTGGTAAAAAAAAAAAATGTCAATAAGCGTATATTTATTGGTTTGCGCAAAAGTTATAGCGTCTACAAACTAGGGTACATTTTCTGGAATTTACACAGCTTTTAGTTTATGACTGCCTATCTCATTTCTTGAGGTGCTAAAATGGCAGGGCAGTACAAAACCCCCACAAATGACCCCATTTTGGAAAGTAGACATCCCAAGGAAATTGCTGAGAGGCATGTTGAACCCATTGAATATTTTTTTTTTTTTTTTTTGTCCCAAGTGATTGAATAATGACAAAAAAAAAAAAAAAAATTTACAAAAAGTTGTCACTAAATGATACATTGCTCACACAGGCCACGGGCCTATGTGGAATTGCACCCCAAAATACATTCAGCTACTTCTCCTGAGTACGGGGATACCACATGTGTGGGACTTTTTGGGAGCCTAGCCGCGTAAGGGACCCCGAAAACCAATCGCCGCCTTCAGGATTTCTAAGGGTGTAAATTTTTGATTTCACTCTTCACTGCCATCACAGTTTCGGAGGCCATGGAATGCCCAGGTGGCACAACCCCCCCCAAATGACCCCATTTTGGAAAGTAGACACCCCAAGCTATTTGCTGAGAGGCATATTGAGTCCATGGAATATTTAATATTTTGACACAAGTTGCGGGAAAGTGACACTTATTTTTTTTTTTTTTTGCACAAAGTTGTCACTAAATGATATATTGCTCACACAGGCCATGGGCATATGTGGAATTGCACCCCAAAATACATTTAGCTGCTTCTCCCGAGTATGGGGATACCACATGTGTGGGACTTTTTGGGAGCCTAGCCGCGTACGGGGCCCCGAAAACCAATCACCGCCTTCAGCGTTTTTAAGGGCGTGAATTTTCGATTTTACTCTTCACTGCCTATCACCGTTTCGGAGGCCATGGAATGCCCAGGTGGCACAAAACCCCCCCAAATGACCCCATTTTGGAAAGTAGACACCCCAAGCTATTTGCTGAGAGGCATGGTGAGTATTTTGCAGCTCTCATTTGTTTTTGAAAATAAAGAAAGACAAGAAAAAACTTTTTTTTTTTTTTTTTTTTTTTTTTTTTTTTTTTCTTTTTTCAAATTTCAAAACTTTGTGACAAAAAGTGAGGTCTGCAAAATACTCACTATACCTCTCCGCAAATAGCTTGGGGTGTCTACTTTCCAAAATGGGGTCATTTGGGGGGGGGGGGGGTTTGTGCCACCTGGGCATTCCATGGCCTCCAAAACTGTGATAGGCAGTGAAGAGTGAAATCAAAAATTCACGCCCTTAGAAAGCCTGAAGGCGGTGCTTGGTTTTCGGGGTCCCGTACGCGGCTAGGCTCCCAAAAAGTCTCACACATGTGGTATCCCCGTACTCAGGAGAAGCAGCAGAATGTATTTTGGGGTGTAATTTCACATATTCCCATGGCATGTTTGAGCAACATATCATTTAGTGACAACTTTGTGCAAAAAAAAAAATAAAAAAATTTGTCTCTTTCCCGCAACTTGTGTCGCAATATAAAATATTCCATGGACTCGACATGCCTCTCAGCAAATAGCTTGGGGTGTCTACTTTCCAAAATGGGGTCATTTGGGGGGGTTTTGAACTGTCCTAGCATTTTATGCACAACATTTAGAAGCTTATGTCACACATCACCCACTCTTCTAACCACTTGAAGACAAAGCCCTTTCTGACACTTATTGTTTACATGAAAAAGTTATTTTTTTTGCAAGAAAATTACTTTGAACCCCAAACATTATAGATTTTTTTAAAGCAAATGCCCTACAGATTAAAATGGTGGGTGTTTCATTTTTTTTTTTTCACACAGTATTTGCGCAGCGATTTTTCAAACGCATTTTTTGGGGAAAAAACACACTTTTTTAAATTTTAATGCACTAAAACACACTATATTGCCCAAATGTTTGATGAAATAAAAAAGATGATCTTAGGCCGAGTACATGGATACCAAACATGACATGCTTTACAATTGCGCACAAACGTGCAGTGGCAACAAAATAAATACATTTTTAAAAGCCTTTAAAAGCCTTTACAGGTTGCCACTTTAGATTTGCAGATACTGCTAAAATTACTGCCCTCGATCTGACCTTCGCGGTGATGCCTCACATGCATGGTGCAATTGCTGTTTACGTTTGACGACAGACCGCCGCTTGCGTTCGCCTTAGCGCAAGAGCAGGGGGCGACGGGTGCTTTTTTTTTTTTTTTCTTTATTATTTTTTTGCTTTTTTATCTTATTTTTAAACTGTTCCTTTCATTTTTTTTTTTTTTTTCTAAATCATTTTTATTGTTATCTCGGGGAATGTAAATATCCCCTATGATAGCAATAGGTAGTGACAGGTACTCTTTTTTTTTTTTTTTTTTTTTTTGAAAAAATTGGGGTCTATTAGACCCTAGATCTCTCCTCTGCCCTCAAAGCATCTGACCACACCAAGATCGGTGTGATACAATGCTTCCCCAATTTCCCAATGGCGCTATTTACATCAGGCGAAATCTAAGTCATAAAATGCTTGTAGCTTCCGGTTTCTTAGGCCATAGAGATGTTTGGAGCCACTCTTGTCTCTGATCAGCTCTATGGTCAGCTGGCTGGATCACCGGCTGCTTTCTCAGGTTCCCTGTTGAGACAGGAGAGCCAGAGAAAAACACGGAAGACGTGGGGGGGGGGCATTCCCTCCCACGGCTTATAAAGGCAGTCTAGAGGCTAATTAGCCGCTAGGATTGCTTTTACATGAAAGACGAACGCTGGCTGAAAAGAATGATACCAAGATAATACCTAAACCTGCAGGCATCATTCTGGTATAACCACTCAAAGTCGTGAATGGCGTACCTGAAGACAAAAAAATGGTTAACAATGGTTAACAAAGCACAGTAAATAGTAAAGTATAAATAATTACATACCTGAAAAACAAACATGATAAAACATAATAACAATAACAATAAAACATTGCAGAATAGAATACAGTAAAAAAAGAGCAGAACAATAGAGAGAGAATAGAGAGAGAGAGAACAATAAAACGACAACTATTTATTTTATTTTATATATATATATATATATATATATATATATATATATATATATATATATATATATATATATATATATATATATATATATATATATATATATATATATATATATATATATATATATATATATATTTATATATATATTTATTTTTTTTTACATTTTTTTTGTAACTAACTTTTATAACTGTAACCGGTTCCAGGTTCGGGTCTCTCAAAATGCGATGGCATCTTGGGAGACCCTGTGAAAGTGGGCCTAGTCTGTGGAATGCTGTACCCTACGCTAATACTCAACTAGTGAATGGTAGCGTTCAAAACATTCACCAATGCAAAGACCAGGATTGTCAGGACAGGAGGGACAATAATAGCGGGTGTCACGCCTATATCCGCGCTTGCTGCAGACACAACATCTTTTTTGGGGGGGGTTCGTTGGGTAGGGGTACTCGGGAGGACATAAAAATGCCTCTCATGCAGCCGACTGCATTTGGTTGGGGATGTGAATGGGGGAAGTACGGGCGCTGCAGAAGCGGTGGGTTCCCAATTAGGATTGGCGAATGCAGCAGGAAGGGCACTATGGGCATGACGGGCCTGTGTTTGTCTTTTTGGTGGCAGCGGGACACTACTTGTGCTTGCCACCACACCAGCTTGAACTGCACTTATGGGACTCGCCACGTCACCAAGTGTTACTGCAGCGCTGGTTTGACTACGACCGGGGTGTACTAGGCCGCTGGTGCTTGCCAGTTCAATAAAAAGCTTCCAAAAAAACTGTTAGCGATCGCAGGGATCAGGCCTGACTCTGCGAACGCTGCAGTTATGCGTTTAGTGTTTTGTAAGTGACAGTGATCGATCGATCGATACTGCACTTGGGTCGGCTGGGCTGGGCCGGGTGGAGGGGCAAAACGCAGGTGCTAGCAGGTATCTGGGCTGATCCCGCTAACACTGCGTTTTTGGGAACCCTAAACTGCTGGGGACGCTAGTATAGATCTGATCGGATCAGATATTGATCCGTTCAGATACTATATCACTAAGGGAGGTGTATGCTGCGTGCGTGGGTGTTAGTGGTACTGGCGCTAACCTGACGCTGCCTGGGGCCGGTGCTTGCCAGTTCACCAAAATGCTACCAAAAAAACTGTTAGCGATCGCAGGGATCAGGCCTGACTCTGCGAACGCTGCAGTTATGTGTTTAGTGCCTTGTAAGTGACAGTGATCGATCGATACTGCACTTGGGTGGGCTGGGCTGGGCCGGGCGGAGGGGCAAAACGCAGGTGCTAGCAGGTATCTGGGCTGATCCCGCTAACACTGCGTTTTTGGGAACCCTAAACTGCTGGGGACGCTAGTATAGATCTGATCAGATATTGATCCGTTCAGATACTATATCACTAAGGGAGGCGTATGCCGCGTGCGTGGGTGTTAGCGGTACTGGCGCTAATCTGACGCTGCCTGGGGCGACGCATATCACCGCCGGGCGATCGGGGGGCTAAACCTTTATTCGGTAATAAACGGCGGGTGCCCTGACACTATAAAAAATAAACTAACTAACCAGCGTCACCCGTAACGGTTATACGGTGATCAGTGGTGAAAGGGTTAACTAGGGGGCAATCAAGGGGTTAAAACATTTATTAGGTAGTATATGGGGGTCCCTGTCGCTATAAAACGCTGACGGCGAACCTAAATATTTTCCTCACTAACTAGCGTCACCAGCGACACTAATACAGCGATCAGAAAAATGATCGCTTAGTGACACTGGTGACGGGGTGATCAAGGGGTTAAAACTTTATTAGGGGGGGTTAGGGGGGTATCCTAGACCTAAAGGGGGGTAATACTCACTGTCCCAACACTAACTGTCACAAACTGACACCAATCAGTAATCAGAAAAAAAAAAAAAAACTGCTGGTGTCAGTTTGTGACAGGGAGGGGGGGATCGGGGGGCGATTGGGGGGGGGATCGGGGGTGTTTTGTGTGCCTGGCATGTTCTACTGTGTTGTGTAGTGTTGGTGCACTCACAGTGAAGTCTTCTCTCCTCGGCGCTGCAACGGAATACCGAGCCGAGGAGAGATGACATAATTTCCTTTGCTGCTCTTTAGCATACAGCAGCAAAGGAAGTGATCTGATTGGCCGGCGGCGATCGCGAGGGGGGGGCCACGAACGGATGGCCTCCCCCTCACCTCCGATCGCCGGGGGACAAAACAGGACCGCCTCGGGCACCGGGGGGGGGGGTTCGATCGGACCCCCCACCCGCGGGAGGCAAATCACGTACATGTACGTGATTTTGCCTGCCCGTGCCGCCTTGCCGACGTACATCGGCGTGAGGCGGTCTTTAAGTGGTTAATAACCTTAAAAAAGAAAAAAGAAAAAAAGTGTGGTGTATAAATTAGTTAATATGTAAAGTGTTAAAGGCAATTTTATTCTTAAATACCTCTATGCAGTGGTAAATATAAATAACCAACTATATGGTTAGGGAGCAAATGATCTAATCCACTCTGAGAATAACAGACAGAAGAGATATACTGTATATACTATTAAAGGGTGAGTCTGGTAAATATCAGACTCAGATCACATTTTTTTATTAAAAAAAACAAACAATGGCTTCCTTTAAAAAAAAAAAGTAATTTTAAGAACGTTCGTTCGATTTTCTAATCGTTAGTGGGGTCAAATCGACGTGTTCATTTTCAACCACAGTGACGGGAAAATTTTGGAACTAATAGAAAACTTCTTGGTCAAAGAAATTTTCAGACAGTGTATGTGGTTTTCGTTGAGAAATTACATTCATTTTAAAAACAATGTTAAAAACAAGTGAAAATTTCAAACAACATTCATTCAGCGAATTTACAAAGATTTTTTCATCTGAATATTCTCGTCTGAAAATTGATCCGTGTGGCCAGCATTGATCTGTTTCTGCAGTGCTTTTTGCTGTGCGTTTTGATATTTGCGCACGTGATTTTGCTGCGATTTTGTGTTTTGTTTTTTTTTTGCTTTTTTTTTGGCCAATTTGTTGTTGGGCAGATTAAAAAACACAAATTGCTGCAAAAACGCATTACATGCTTTTCTGCAGCTTCTCCATTGAAGTATATTGAACCAAAAAAGAACCGTTTTGCGTTTAAAAAAGTCCCTGACCCTTTCCATGTACGCAGCGGATGAAAAACATAGAACGTGAAAGTGAAAAAGTGAACGTGTCCCATAGGAAACCATGTGAATGAACTAGTGCGTTTCTGCAAAAAACACATGGATGTAAACCAGGTCTAAGACGTTTCGTAACATAATGGGGTTAAAACTAAAATTAGCCCTTATAATCACTACTGTAAGGGGTTCATTTTTTTTACTGTAGAACTGTGAAAGTAATATATTTACAGTAGCGATTATTTGCTTTTTTGTACTATAAAGGGCTCATTTTAGTTTCTTTTTTTTAACCCCCCCATTATGTTACTGGCCGATTTAATCGATTCATTTCATAATCGATTAGTTGTTTCAGCCCTATTTAAAACGGTAATGAAGGTGTTAGGATTTTGCTTAAAGCGTATCTGAACCCAGAAACAAAAATTTAATATATTGCAGCTTAGATGTATTGGCTCTGTTAATTTATTTTTTTATTTTTATTTTTTTATTATTTTAAGCATTTTTTTCCCTTCGATTTACTTGTTGAAGTGTTTACCTATACTAGGGTGTTGATGCTCATTCCCATTCTGTACCAGGAAAACAGGAAAGGACCTTAGAATCCACATGCAGAATACATAACCTTAAAGTATCTGCACTCTTAGTTCAGTTATGCCTATTTTGCTGCTTGCCTTACTGCTTTCCCTCTGCCAGTCTTTCTACTCACTTGTCCCCAAACCAGTGAGATATCATTTAGGGCTGAAACAACTAATCGATTAATCGACAACTAATCGATTATGAAATTAATCGATTACTATTTTCATAATCGATTAATCGGCCAGTAACATAATGGGGTTAAAAATAATAAAATTAGCCCTTTATAGTACAAAAAGAGCAAATCTCTATTGTAAATATTACTTTCACTGTTCTACAGTAAAAAAAAATAACCCCTTACAGTAGCGATTATTTGCTTTTTTTTGTACTATAAAGGGCTCATTTTAGTTTTTTTTAACCCCATTATGATACTAAACGTCTAAGGCCTGGTTCACATCTCTGTGTTTTTTTGGTGCTTTTTGCAGAAACACACTACGGTTCATTTAACATGGTTTTCTATGGGACACGTTCATATCTAGGCTTTTTTTTCAGCCGCTGCGTGTTTGGAAAGGGTCAGGGACTTTTTTTTTTTTTTAATGCAAAACGGTGCTTTTTTGGTTCAATATACTTCAATGGAGAAGCTGCAGAAAAACATGTAATGCGTTTTTGCAGCAATTTGTATTTTTTAATCTGCCCAACAACAAATTGGCCAAAAAACTGTATTTCTCCTCTAATAGTGTATACAGCATATCTCCTAATAGTGTATATACAGTATATCTCTTCTGTCATTCTCAGAGTGCATTCAATATTTTGCTCCCTAAACATATAGTTGGTTGTTTATATGTACCACTGCATAGAGATATTTAAGAATAAATTGCTTTTTTTTAAAAACTTTACATATTAACTAAATTGTACACCACCCTTTTTTTTTTTTTTTTTAAGGTTATTAACCGATTAATCGATTAATCAAAACCATAATCGACCAACTAATCGATTATGAAAATAATCGTTAGTTGCAGCCCTAATATCATTCATGGAGCCACTTGTAAAAATGTGGGGGAGCCAAGTCTGTGCATGCACTGTGCATTGTACTCAGTCCTATGGAGGAGAGTTCATACCACTGTAACTCATTGTATTTTGAACAACTATGAAGTGACATGGGCTACATAAATTGTTCTGTTTTTATATACGTGCCTCCTGCTACAGAGTTGTAATAACCATCTTGGCACAGAATTCTACAATATTTCATTTCTAATTTTGTTACTCTGACAAAATGGTGAGGGCCGTGACAAAATGGATATGTAACAGTTTTTTTAATTGTTCTATATAGCCTGTTTATATGTTGGCATAAAATAAATGTCTTAAAAATGGTGACGTATTGCCAGGAAGCAAGTTCTTTTGTTCTGTTGTGTGGCTTTATAAAACAGCCTGAACTGCTTCACCCAGCAAAATTCACTCACCATTTTTCACTATATTTTCATTGTCATTTGCCATTTTTTCCATAGGCAAGTTAGAATTTGGTGTTATGTACTTTTTAGCTCTGTTTCAGCCATTGGAATTAGGAAGTTTCTTCACAGCCCTGTCTATCCACAACTTAAAGCATTTATTCCACTGAATTTCACATTAAAGAACAATGGCAGTAACTAAATGTTAATGTTTTTTTTTTTTCTATGTTCTCTGTTAAGCAATGTGGCATCAATGCAAATGATGTGAAGAAACTGGAAGAAGCTGGTTTCCATACAGTAGAAGCAGTTGCTTATGCACCAAAGAAGGAACTTCTTAATAGTTGTTGTTACAGGACATTAACCCTTAATCAGACAATATATAATAGATTGGATAGGGCAGCAATTGGTTTAAAAGGATGACCGATGCTAAAAT
The DNA here is from genome assembly GCA_037952835.1 of Lithobates septentrionalis. Classification (NCBI taxonomy): domain Eukaryota; kingdom Metazoa; phylum Chordata; class Amphibia; order Anura; family Ranidae; genus Lithobates; species Lithobates septentrionalis. Next base: position 1,570,294 of record JBBDGP010000855.1, on the reverse strand, counting down.
CCCTGTTTTCCCATTCCCATATAATGTAACATGGCAGTAGTATAGTGAAATTCCCAATATGCAGTATGTATTGGATGTTTTCAGCATCTCTCTGATGCAGCAGTGCTATGGCTGTAACTTCCTGGTCCTGCTACACACAGATACGACAAATATGTTCCCTACCTATAATTTTAAGAGCTTTAGTTTTTTTTCTTTTCTGCAGCTTTGATCTCCTTCAGTCACATAGCATGCTCATTCACTGCTGCTACAAATCTCAGATTTGGTTACATCATCTCTATTTTATATTGTGCAGTGTGACTCGACAACACTGTACCCAGCTCCACAATGTATTTAATTTGAGCATTAGAAAATCTGTACGTATGAAGCTGCCCTGTGTTGAGAGACAGAAACGTCCTTTTGCAGTTTTAAGCTCTGTGCTCCACTATGAATTCCCTACACCTATGAGAGAAATGTTGATGCTGCCATTGCTGACCCCCTGAACATGGTAGGCGCCTGTCTGTGACCCACTGGTTTCAATACTGTCCTAGCCACTGACCTTGAACAGGTATGCAGATCAGGAAAGTCCTTATGTGCGTGTTTGTTTCAGGTCAAAGTATTGAAGAAAGAAGGCAAGCCTGTTGGTCAGGCAACCACCATTTGTAAAAGTAAGCTTAGGAATCCTGGTTTTCTCTCACGACGGGTTCATTTTAAAGCGAGCCTGTTGGATGGAAGACCTTTTGCACAGCAATATCATTTAAGTGTTCTGCTTGTGTTTTCTATTGGGGGGAATGTTGAAACTATGTGACCTTGAGCTCCAAGTGGCACTACTACCCAACACTTTTGGTATATTGGACCAATACATGTAGACCCCCTACATGACTACAAAACACTAGTAGTGATGTAGGTTTTAGAGGAAGGAATGACTGATCATTCTGTCTAATAAACCCCCCTAAGTACCAGATACTAGCGGTGCCTGGAGCTTTTCAAGAACGTGTAGCACCTCATAGGGAAGAATAAGTCTTCTGTTGCATAGTTTTGCTGTTTAAAGGTTTGCCATCCCCTGACAAGGTAACTTTAAAGCTAGTCTTGTTGCTGACTAAACCAATTCAATACTGATTTAAAACTTCCTATAAAACATTTTTAGCATGTTGTAATTACAATTGTGCTCTTTTTTTTTTTTTTTTTCCCCCCCCTGAAGGCAGAAGCTGCTAAACTTGTTCCTATGGGATTTACTACAGCAACAGAATTCCATCAGAGACGTTCTGAAATAATACAGATCACAACAGGCTCTAAGGAACTGGACAAGTTACTACAAGGTTCACACATTTTCCCCTTGAATGGAGTAATTTATATTACATCATTTTCTAGAAATACGCATCTTGTGTTTATGTGGTGAAAATGGTGTTGTGTACTCATATTTTATTTTTTTTAAACCAGGGGGTATTGAAACTGGGTCCATTACAGAGATGTTTGGGGAGTTCCGCACAGGAAAGACTCAGTTGTGCCACACGTTGGCAGTGACCTGTCAGGTAAGTGCACTCAAATCTGTATAACTGCTTTTTTTTAAGTTTTTAACCATTTGCTGACCACCGATGTACGTCGGCACAATGGCACGGGCAGGCATAAGAGCTTACCTGTACGTCCCTGCCTGCCCTGATCGGACGCCCCCTCTCGGTGCCTACGGCGGTCGGATTACCGTCCGGAGCGATCCGAGGTGAGGGGGAGGCCACTGATTCATAGCCACCCTCACACGATCGCTCCTGGTGAATGAGAATCTTCCTCTGCTGCTGTAATGTAAACAGCAGAAGAGGAAGTGATGTCATCGCTCCTCGTAAAGCCTTTTCGTTCCGGCTTCCGATGAGAGAAGACATCAAGTAAGTTTGCACCAACACTACATTTACAGTAGAACACTCTAGGCACACTTTTCACCCCCGATCACCCCCCTGTCAGTGACACCAATAGCTGTGTTTTTTTGGGGGTTTTTTTTTCTGATTATTGCATTGGTGTAATTTTGTGAGTTATAAGTGGTAGGGCAATTAGTGATAGGCCCCTTTTAGGTCTAGGGTACCCCCCTAACCCCCCTAATAAAGTTTTAACCCCTTGATCAACACCCCCCCCCCCCCCCCCCCGTCGCCAGTGTCACTTAGCGATCGTTTATCTGATCGCTGTATTCGTGTCACAGGTGACGCTAGTTAGGGAGGTAAGTATTTAGGTTCGCCGTCAGCGTTTTATAGCGTTAGGGACCCCCATATACTACCTAGTAAAGGTTTTAACCCCCTGATTGCCCCCTAGGTAACCCTTTCACCAGTGATCATTGTTTAACTGTTACGGGTGACGCTGGTTAGGTTTTTATAATGTCAGGACACCCGCCGTTTATTACCTAATAAAAGTTTAACCCCCTAATCGCCCGGCGGGTGATATAAGTTAGGTTTTAGGGTCAGATAGGGTCTGCGTCGCCCCAGGCAGCGTCAGGTTAGTGCCAGTAACGCGAACACCCACCCCCACAGCATACACCTCCCTTAGTGGTATAGTATCTGAACGGATCAATATCTGATCCGATCAGATCTATACTAGCATCCCCAGCAGTTTAGGATTCCCAAAAACGCAGCGTTAGCGGGATCAGCCCAGATACCTGCTAGCACCTGCCCCTCCGCCCAGCCCACCCACATGCAGTATCGATCAATTACTGTTACTTACAAAAACACTAAACGCATTTTGCCTGTGAGTCTCACTAGTGTACCACTAAATTTAGAGCCCAAAACGGCAAATTGAAGGTACACTAGTGAAGAGGCCTACACGTTTATGAGCATGACAGATAGTGAAGAGGAAGTCACTCATCTGTTAGGGGTGCTGAAATTAATCGCCGCATCGATGCATCACGATTCGGGTGTCCCCGATGCGGCATTGATGCATGCGACTATAGAAATCGATTGCCGTGACGTCATTGCCCCGCCCCTCCTGGGAGAGCGCTCCGATCGTATCCCGTCGTGTACAATGCCCGCCTCTCTCCTCTCACTTCCAGCTCTTCTCACGTCAGCGGAGAATTCTCAGCCCCGCCTGCTGACTGTCACTATCAAATCAGAAGAGAGGCGGGCGGGGCTGAGAATTCCCTGCTGACGTCAGGAGAGACCTGAGACTTGAGAGCGGAGAGGCGAGCCGGGCACGGGCAGTCACATCAGAGGTGCCTATGCTCAGGACCACTGATAAGGGGGTACAGGCAGCCCATCCCCCTAGCCCACCCACATAGTTCACTAGGCTAGCACTCTGGAGCGATGTCAGGACTCAGGGAGGGACTAATGTGGGAACTTGAGATACCCATTGGCAGAGGAGGGTGCAGGAGGCGGCACCACCTCCTCAGCCAATGGGTGCACAGGGAGGCCTGTCCATCACATTCTTCGTCCCTCGGTCTTCCTGACTTGGTGCAGGCACTGGATGGAGTGGCTTTCAATGGAGCTTCTGAGCAAACTTCATTTGCTCACTGAGGTGAGGAAGAGTTTTTTGTCTAAGTAGTCAAAAAGGCAAACTGAGGAGCTGCTAGAAGTGATGGCATGTTTGGATGGATGCTGGGGAAAGCCCATGCAGTGATGGCTCAGTCTGGCAGAGAAGTGAGCAGAGGAAGTTTTCTTTTCTGAGATCGTCTGAGCTATCACTGCACTGGCATCCCTTCAGATGAGAACAATCAGCAGACAAGAGAAGTCAGAGGGGGATGATTCTTCTACAGGATTCCATATGGATTTAGGAGCACCAGTGCCCCCCCCCCCCCACCCACTGACTGGCAGTGCCTCCAAACTGCCCCCATTAGGCACCAGGACCCCTATCTCCCCTCACTAATCACTTGAGCCTCCTATCTCTCCCGTCACTAAGTGCCAGGACCCCCCATCTCTCCCCACTAAGTGCCAGGACCCCCCATTTCCCCTAATTGAGCACCAGTGATCCCTTTTGTCCTCCTTGAAAAAAATGGAGCTATTTATTATAGCAAAAAATAAAAAAAATATTGTGTTTTTTTTTCAAAATTGTTGCATTTTTTTGTTTATAGCGCAAAAAATAAAAACCGCAGAGATGATCAAATACCACCAAAAGAAAGCTCTATTTGTGGGGGCAAAAAGGACGTCATTTTTATTTGGGTACAACGTCGCATGACCGCGCAATTGTCCGTTAAAGTAGCACAGTGGCGAATTGCAAAAAATGGCCTAGTCATTGAGCAGCCAAATCTTCCGGGGCTGAAGTGGTTAAGGGAGTGAGGTTATTTTTAATTCAAAGTTCCAGTAAATTTTTTTGTTTAAAGTCGGCAGCTACAAAAAAAATCTTCTTTTTAATAAAAAGACACTCGCCTGTCCCACAATCCAGCGACATGGCCACCCGAACCCTTCCTTCTCTCCCCCGCCTGTCCACGGCGCTGGCAATACTACTGTGGGCATCCGGCTGTGACAGCTTGCAGCTTCACAGCCGGGTGCGCATGTCTCACTGCGCTGTCCTGAATGGCCGGGCAATCTTTTGGGACCTGTGATGTGTCCAAGAAGATTGCAGGGTGGAATGGCCGCCTAGGCGGCCCAAGCAGAAGTGGGAGTTTGTCGGTAATCGTGATGCATCGTGGAATCGAATCGTTGACCAGATAATTGTAATCGAATAGTGTGACCAGTGAAGATGCGCACCTCCTATCATCTGTCAAATTCAGGCTCAGAATACGAACCTGTAGACAGCAGCGGCTTCATGACAGATAGCTCCGACGACGGAGTTGTGGTCCCTGCCAAGGTCTGGCGTACCAGACCCCAATCTGGTACCCACGCTCACCTGACCTAAATCCAATCGAACACTTCTGGGACATTTATGTTTTGGTTCATCCGAAGCTGCCAAATTTCACCTCAGTCTGTACAGGAGCTCAGTGATGCCCTGGTCCAGGTCTGGGAGGAAATACCCCAGGACACCATCCTTTGGTTAATTAGGAGCATGCCCTGACATTGTCAGGCATGAATACAAGCATGTAAGGGCCATACAAACTACTGAGTACTAGCAATGAGCCAGATGTTCGCCGAACAGCAAATATTATGCGGTGTTCGCAGCAAATTCGAAAGTCGCAGAACACCGTTAAGTCTTGGTTTTCATGTTAATGTCCCATAAAGTGCTGATTCTAAAGGCTTATATGCAATTTATTGCCATAAAGTGTTTGGGGACCTGGGTCCTGCCCCAGGGGACATGTATCAGTGCAAAAAAAAAGTTATAAAAACTGCAGTTTTTTTTTCGGGAGCAGTGATTTTAATGATGCTTAAAGTGAAACAATAAAAATGAAATATTCCTTTAAATATCGTGCCTGGGGGTGTCTATAGTATGCCTGTAAAGTGGCGCGTTTTTCCTGTGTTTAGAACAGTACCACAGCAAAAGGACATTTCTATAGGAAAAAAAGTCATTTAAAAAAAAAAGGGGGGGGGGGGGGAAGCACAGTGGTGTAGTGGGTAGCACTCTCGCCTAGCAGTAAGAAGGGTCTCTGGTTCGAATCTCAACCACGACACTACCTGCCTGGAGTTTGCATGTTCTCCCTTTGCCTGCGTGGGTTCCCTCCGGGTACTCCAGTTTCCTCCCACACTCCAAAGACATGCTGGTAGGTTAATTGGCTTCTGTCCAAAATTGGCCCTAGTATAAGAATGTGAGTTGGGGACCTTGGATTGTGGGCACAATATGGGTACCCTAAATAAAAATAGGGATAATTGTAGATACGCACCCACACTCACTCAGGTTGAACTGGATTGACTGGTGTCTTTATTCAACCTTACTATTTAAAACTGATCGCGGCTGTAATGAATTTTCTGGTCTCGGCAATACAGATAAAACTCATTTAAAATAAACGGCATGGGGTCCCCCCCAGTCCATTACCAGGCCCTTTGGGTCTGGTATGAATATTAAGGGGAACCTTAATATTTAATTGCGTGGGGGTCCCCCCCAAAATCCATACCAAGCCCTTCAAGTCTGGTATGGATTTTAAGGGGAACGCTGCACCAGAATAAAAAATGGCGTAGGGGTTCCCCCAAAATCCATACCAGACCCTTATCCGAGCACACATCCTGGTAGGCTGCAAGAAAACGGGGGGCGAGAGTGCCCCCCTCCTGAACCGTACCAGGCCACATGCCCTCAACATGTGGAGGGTTCTTCGGAGTAGCCCCCCAAAGCACCTTGTCCCCATGGTGACAAGGGCCTCATCCCCACAACCCTCGCCCGGTGGTTGTAGGGGTCTGTGGGCGGGGGGTTTATCCGGATTCTGGAAGCACCCATTAACAAGGGGACCCCCAGATTCCGGCCACCCCCCTATGTGAATTGGTAACAGGTACCCCTACCATTTCACAAAAATTAAGTGTCAACAGTAAGACAGGAGACACTTTGGGAGAAGTCCTTTTATTAAGATAAAAAAATTAAAATGTCCCACAATGTAAATCCATCTCACGCCTCCCGACGAACCGGAAAAAATAAAGTCGCTACAGCTCCGCCTCCATGGGAGGCTCCCGCCGAGTGACACTTCTTCTCGGTGACAGCTGTTATATAGCTGAGGGCAGGGCCACCCAGTGACGTAAATGGCTGACCCCGCCCCCCCTCTGACGCCACGTGACGTCAGAGGAAAGTGGGGTAGCTAATTTACGTCACTTTGACTTTTGGGGTGTCTTTGAATTCAGCCCTCTTATGGAAATTAAAATTATCAACCTACAAAGGATGTGGCATCCTTTCGCTCCGAACACCTTACCCAGTCCATATCAGTATATATATCCAGCAGGGGCGTTGCTAGGTCTGAAAAAGATCTGGGGCTAGAGCCCATAGCAGCGGTCACCAACCCTTTTGCAGGCGCAAGCACACGGGGGGGGGGGGGGGGGGGGTGTCTGCACGCCGGTGGTAAGCAATTTCTTGCGGGCGATGGCCGGTGTTGGCGCTTCAATCATCATGGCACCATGGTTGATATGGTGTCGGGGTGATTGAAGAGCATTATTTCTATTGTTACATTCTAATATATAATGCAGTGGTTCAACTCACCATAATGCAGAATCGGTGGGAGTGCTCGGCGTGTCACTTGCCACATCTCCTGCCACCAGATGCAGCGTGTCACTTGCCACCCTCGCCTGCCACTACATTTGGATTGTCACTTGCCATGTTGCCTGCCACCAGATGTGGATTGTCATTTGCCACTGTCACTAGATGTGGAGTGTCATCTGCCACCATTTGCAGATTGTCACTTGCCACATCACCTGCCACCATTTGCAGATTGTCACTTGCCACATCTCCTGTTACCATTTGCAGATCTTCACTTGCAACGTCTCCTGCCACCATTTGCAGATTGTCACTTGCCACATCACCTGCCATCAGATGTGGATTGTCACTTGCCATGCCAGCCAGTGCCACCAAATGTGCATTGTCACTGCATTGGTGGAAAGCTGGCAGCACTGGTCCATTTAGTGGGGGCAGGAGAGCGGTGATGCGGGGCGGGCAGTGAGAGATGAGGTCATCTCACTGCTCCCCGCCGCACCTCTGACATTGAACCAAGGGGGCCTGGCTGCAGAGTGGAGCTCCACTGATGACAGGAAACACGTGACCTCCACTTCACCACGCTGTGAGGGCGGAAGAGCACTGATGTGTGGCTGGCAGTTAGAGATGTCATCTCTCTGCTCCCCACCACACCTTGCTCCCACATTGAAGAGGCCCGGCTGTGAGGAGCACTGGTGTGGAGCAGGCGAAGAGAGAGGATGTCATCTCTGCTTGTCCGCCTGCTCGTTTCTCTCCTCTCCTTCACCTCTCTAATGCCAACAGCCCGCCTGCCATGGCCGCCTGGTTGGGCAGGGACCCTGCAGCAAGAAACTAGGGGCTATGGGCCCCAGATTCGGGGCTATAGCCCCAATAGCCACCCCCTAGCGACGCCTCTGATATCCAGCATGATATTTTTCCCCATTGAGATCCGATGTGTTTTCAAAGTGTTCCTTTGCTCTAAAAAATTATTGTATTTTAATTCTGTTACAGTTTGTATTGTACACGCCTCTTATTTTTCAGCTCCCAATTGACAGAGGTGGTGGAGAAGGGAAAGCCATGTACATAGACACAGAGGGCACTTTTCGACCGGAAAGGCTGCTTGCTGTTGCTGAAAGGTACTATATGCTTTAGTTTTTTTGTTTTTTTTTGTTTTTTTCAGGTACTAAAGTATATGTAAATAGGAACTCTTAGTAATTAAGATAAGAGATGTAATGTAGTGGCTAAGTGGTTAGCACTAGGGTCGTTGGTTTGAATCCCAACTAACTCATGTATGTGAGTTTGGGACCTTTAGATTGTAAGCTCCTTGAGGGCAGGGACTAATGTAAATTATAATATATGTAAAGTACTGATTAAATTGGCAACGCTATAGAAGTACCTATAATACATTTTTAAAAATGTAAAAAAAATAGTGTATTTAAAGTAGAGGTCTACCGAGATATATATATTGATAAAAAAAGCCGATTATAACTTCAGGGGGACTTGCAAATTACTTCTGTAATAGAAGTCAATGCAAGTTTCCTGAGGTTATCTGTGGAGAGGATTCTCTCCTCCTCTGGGCAGCCTGCCAAGTCTGATAAGAAGATACATTGTATCTTTTCAAGTTCTTATATCAATGAGCTGAACTCTGTGTGTAGAAGTTCTCAGTTTAACCATTTAAAGACTCGATCTTTTCTGACATTTGTTGCTTACAAGTAAAAATCCTGTATTTTCTGCTAGAAATTCACTTAGAACCCCCAAACATTATATATATTTTTTTAGCAGAGACCCTAGGGAGTTAAATAGCGGTTGTTGCAATATTTTATGTCACACGGTACTTGCGCAGCGGTCTTTCAAACACAATTTTTTAAAAAAAAAATTGAAAAAAAAAAAAAAGCAGTAAAGTTAGCCCATTTTTTTTCGTCCAAAGGTTTTGATTACCTGTTTTTGTGTATTTAATATTTAAGATATAGTTGTTTTTTTTTAATCTAAATTATACATAGAAGTGAACTGATTGGAGGTTGGTTTTGTTTCACCAACCTTATTACTTAAGGTTGCTCACACACTGGAGCGGGCATGCGTTGACGGTAAAACGCTGTTAGTTTTAGCGGCGCTTTACCGTCATTTTAGCGGCGCTATTCAGCTGCTAGCGGGGTGCTTATAACCCAGCTAGCGGATGAGGAAGGGGTTAAATGCGCCCATGAAGCGCTGCTGCCGAAACGCTTTGCAGGCGCTTCGGCAGCGGTGCGCATTCATTTTAATGGGCGGGAGTGGTGAAGCAGCGGTGTACACCACTCCAAAGATGCTGCTTGCGGGACTTTTTTTTAACATCCTGCCATCGCATCGCCTTAGTGTGAAAACACTCGGGCTTTCACACTGAGACTGCAGGGGAGCCATTTTACAGGCACTTTACAGGCGCTATTTTTAGCCCAAAAGCGCCTGAAAAACGCCCCAGTGTGAAAGGGGTCTAACTGTTAGATTTTATGAGATGAAGGGAAAAAAAAAAAAATCGGCCTAATATATCGGCTCAAAAAAATCGGCATCATATATCGGCCATCGGCCACCGCGATTTCTAAATATCGGCATCGGCCAGAGAAAAACCCATATCGGTCGACCTCTAATTTAAAGTAAGAAGAAATAACCAAAGATTCTAATACAGTCGGTATAGAAAAGAATCTAGCAGCCTGAAATGAAGTTTTTTTTATTTATTTATTTTTTTTTTCATCCGGCTGTATTTACTAGTTATAACATCCAAGTGAGAAATATAACGCCAACATGTCAGTGTTTCAGTTTTTTTACATTTTTTTTTTCCCCCTGAGCTGCAAAAAGGATCACCCCCTCCGCCAGACATGTCTTTTGGTGTTGAGGCCAAATAATTACATTTTAGTCTCCTCTGACCGCAACACCTTTTTTCCATGTGGCCTCAGAATCTTCAAGGTTTAAGGTGGTCAGATGAGACTAAAATTGAATTGCCAGCCAAATAACATTCCTACGGTAAAGCATGGAGGTGGTAATATCATGTTATGGGGGTGTTTTTCTGCAGCAGAGACTGGAGCACTTGTCAGGATAGAAGAGAAATGGATTGGTCAAAATACTATCAAATTCTTGAGGAAAATCTGCTGCCCTCTGCCAGAAAATTGTTTTGTGTACCTTCCACTATGACAATGAGCCCAAAGAACACATCAAAAATGACCACACAGTGGTTGAAGGAGAAGGTGAATGTCCTTGCATTGCCTAGTCAGAGCCCAGACTGAAACCTCATTTGAAAATCTGTGGAATGACTTGAAGACTGCAGTCCACAAACGGTCACCGTCAAATTTAAGTGAACTTGAGCAGTTCTGCAAAGAGTGGGTGAATATTGCAGTCTATATGTGCAGTTAGTAGAGACCTATCCCAACAGACTAAAAGTCTGTAATTGAAGGGGTTTTAAACCCTCAAGGTTTTTCAGCTTAATACATTCTTTGCATTAAGCTGAAAAACCTTTTGTAGTGCAGCAGCCCCCCAGAGCCCCCCTTTTACTTGCCTGAACCCGATTGTTCCAGCGATTAGGACGAGCAGAGCGGCTCCAGCTGCTGTCTCTGGTCCTAATTGGCTTGATTGATAGCAGCAGGAGCATTGGTAAGTGTGGCATGTTTAACCACTTCAATACCAGGCACTTTCATCCCTTCCCGCCCAAGCCGATTTTTAGTTTTTAGCACGGTTGCACTTTTTTTTTATCATATTTTGTTCCCACAAATAGAGCTTTCTTTTGGTGGTATTTGATCACTGCTAGTGTATTTTTTTTTTTTTTGCGTAACAAATAAAAAAAGACAAAAAATTTAGAGAAAGTTGACATGGCGGCGCTGACGGACGCTGGTGGGTGGTGCTGCTGGGCATCACTGAGACCTGGCAGGCATTCATAGTGGACACTGATGGGCATCTTTTAGGGCACTGTGACATCCCCGGGGGCCATGGGGGGCATACCTGCTCATCAATGTGGTGGACGCTCTGGTGATCCATTGTGGGCATCCGCAGATGGGCTGCACTGATAAACAATCAGCCCAGACCCCCCATCAGGCGAGCCGCCGTTCGGCTCTCGAGAGTGAGGAAAAGCTGATAAACAGCTCTTTCTGTTTACGCTGTGATCAGCCATGATTGGACACGGCTGATCACTCTGTAAAGCGCCTCCGTCAAAGGCTCTTTACTGAGATCGGTGTAGATGTGTGTTAGACTGACACGCTGCACCACCGATCCTTGCGTGCGCCGGCAGTTATCCTCCTGGCCGTCATTTTGCTATAGGCTGGGCGGGAAGTGGTTAAAAAAAAGAACCTTTACAACCCCTTTAAAGCAAAATGTGGTCCTACAAAATACTGACCTAAGGAGGGTAACCCTTTTTTTAACTCAGTGATTGTTTGAATTAAAAAATAGAATAAAAATTCTGATGTGTTGGTGTTATCTTTCACTTGGATGTTATAAGTTGCACTGAGTAAATACAGCTGGATAAAACAAACTGTGTCTGTCTTCACTCCAGGCAGCAAAGCCACAAAATATATGATTTTAAAGAGGGAGGGGTCATTCTTTTCTATACCCACTATACATCCCTATGTAAGCTAATGGAAGGATTGCAAAATCTGTAGCAACAGCAAATCAGATTTTTCCCATTATAGGACATCTGTGAACTGTAATCTAACTATGGGTTTTAACTTTAGATTGTAAGCTCTCACGAGCAGGGCCCTCTTAACTCTTTTTTTTTGGATTAAACTGTATTGGAACGATACAGTCTCCTGCTTTAAAGAGCTGGTTCAATTACACTGACAATTTTTTTATTAACTTTTTTTGTGTGTGCGTATATGTACCTTTTTTTTTTTTTTTTTTTTTTTTTTTTTTTTTTATATAATCATCAGTCCTCTGCTCCGATACATGAGTTGGAAAATATTAATTTGGATTTGCGTAACGCTTGGTTAGTACTCTCCATCTTGTCCTTCTTATCTGGAATCTCTAAATCAGGGGTCTCAAACTGGCGGCCCTCCAGCTGTTGCGAAACTACAAGTCCCATGAGGCATTGCAAGGCTGATAGTTACAAGCATGACTCCCAAAGGCAGAGGCATGATGGGACTTGTAGTTCCGCAACAGCTGGAGGGCCACCAGTTTGAGACCCCTGCTCTAAATTGTTGACCACGTATTGTTTATGGGCTTTTATTGCACTGGGCAGTAGGCCCCGGGATGGCTGCGCTGCCAGCTTGCTAGATGTATAGGTTTTTTAAATGAAATGGCTCATTTCACGCTGGCCTACTCAATGTTATGCATTCAACGAGGGCTGTACTGTTGAAGATGACACAAAGTGACAGCAGTGTACTGGAAATGACATGGCGTGAAATCTCCCCAAAAAGGGATGGCCTGACAGACTATCCAAAACTAAATGTTTTGGTTGAAGTTGGACAGGCAAAGCTTTTGGCATTTTCTGATGGTCAAAAAAGATAACTGTCTCAATGTAAAAAAAAATAGCACTTTATAAAATACTTCTATAGGGATTTGGTGTTATGCGAGGTGTTATGCGAGCTCAACAGACCTCCTCCTTTCTAAAAGATAAAAATATCTTCCTGATGGTGCAGAAACTTCCCCAATCAGTATTGGCCAGTGAGACTGCTCATTATTGTGATGAGCCAGTAGAAATATGTGGAGTGGAATTTGCTTCAAGCTATCAAACAAGATTTCCCAGCACACCTGCCAGCCTGCAAATCAAGCAAATTGTTTTTAAAGTAAACTTAAAGACTGGGCCAGTTTTTTGTTTGCACACATTTGCAAATATTCGTAAGCTGCCATGGCCATGGGGTATATGCTGCGGTCCTAACTTTCAATTTCCAGAGCCTCCATAGTAGGAGCAGATATAAGAATGGATAGATTAAGGCAGTGGTTCCCAACTCCTGTCCTCAGGACCCACTAACAGGCCAGATTTTAAGTATTACCTTGGGGAGATGCAGACTAGAATACTGCAATCACTGAGCAGCACAGTATATCACCTGTGATTTATTTCAGTTTTCTTGCAAACCTGGCCTGTTGGTGGATCCTAGGGACAGGAGTTGAGAACCACTGGATTAGGGGGTGGGATTTGCTACAAGCTTTGTCTGTCTGGCATTCAGCTAAGAAAGGAAGATTTGGGAGGCTGCTGCAAGTGTATATAGGCACCCTTTTTCTTGTGAATAAGTAAGTGGGGAATGCTTTAATCCCCTGTCATTTTTTTTGCCAAGTGTCCCATTTTTTTGAGACATGCTGCATTCTACAAACAAAAGGGTAAGAGGAAGTCTCACCAAAGTTAGAGAAATCCCCCTCTTAGGTCCCTTTCAGACCTACTGTGGCATGTGGTGCCCTCTGGAATCTTTCAGATTGCTTTTCAGAGAACATTTGACAGCCAGTGAAGAGGCATTTTAAGTGGTTCTAAAGACTGGGTGTTAAATGCATTCTCTGCATTAACCACTTAAGGACCAGGCCTATTTTTTATTAGAAAACTACTTAGAAATATAATCCCCCATCACATTGCTCTAATCTTTTTATTTGGACTATAAACTGAAGGACTTATGAATAAATGGTTGTGGAACAAATCATGTCGGTTGCCATTTCTTATGGGGAAATTCGCTTTGGTATAAAAGTGCTTTGGATTACGAGCATGTTTTTGGAATGAATTTCTTTTCGCAATCCAAGGTTTTACTGTACCTGGTGATTTTTTTCCATGAAAGTCTTTGTTCAGAAATGTGAAGTGACAACTGCCCCTCCCCTAGAGGTGCCTGCCTACTGCATATATCTTCACCTGTTTTAGAGTTTCAGGCCAATTTATGAATTTTTTTTTTTTTTTACATCTGACAATATCAAGTGTTATGCCCCTTGTGACTGTTGGTCACTGTGATTGGGATGGTGGTGGTGGGGGAGCGGTGCGGTACTTAAATAATATTAGACTTTACATGAATTCTCTGGAATCCCTTCAGTGAAAATATTTGGTAGGTACACGTGGGAACCTAAAGGTGCTTGTTTTATTCATGTAACCATTTTACAAACATTTGCAAAATTACTTTAAACATGTCTTGCTTATGTGGAGGTAGATTTCTGCAAACCTGGGCTTTCATAGTTATTGGCTTTCCCAGCATGGTAGGACAGCTTTAACCAAACACACAGCTAGTCAGGTGTGTGGTGTTTCCCCCCCCCCCGATTCCTTTTATTTAACAAAGTTGCATTTTCAAACGTGCCTAAAAAGGTCACTTGAATTGACAGATCTATAGAAATCAGTGGTAATGCAATATGATCTGCACAGCATCTATTAGAAGGTTCAGTAAAGGAGGGTGTGATGAAGCGCTGGCAGGGGCCACTAGTGAGTAAAGTAAACGATGATAATAATAGTAAGAGTCCAGTTAGTGTTTGGAAGCTTAGTCCATTTTCTTCTGGATCCAGACCTGTTAAAGATTCTGGTGAGTTGAAAGCGGCAACCAGCTCAGGAGAGCAGAAGAGACTCTATGGTAATGAGAGAAAGGAAGATAGAGCAGCGCCGCTCAAAGTGTAATTTATTAAAAAAAGCTTTAATTTGCTTTAAAAATACACTCGCACTCACATTTGAGCAGTGGTAATCAGGCATTGGTTTTGGTTGTTCTGTCAGCTGTCCTGGATGTTCCCTCGGTTCCAGCTGGGTGGCAGTGATGGATCAGTCCCCGGCCGCTCCGGTGGCGTCAGCAGCTTCGAGGCTGGAGGATATCGCAGCAGGCACGTCAACAGGAATAGTCAGGCGCTTGAACGGGGGGCATGGCTTGAGCGCTCACGTTCGGAGCATGCATGCTCCTTCATCAGGCATGTGATTTGGCTATCATCGGCACTGTTTATGTAGAGGAAGGGGCGGCGCCAGTAACTGTAAGATGCAGCAGACCAGCGCTAGTTCCAAAGCGTGGATCGTGCACAAATCAGTTTAGCCATACAATAGGGTGCTTGTGTTTTGCAAGAGATGTTAAAGGAGTCCATACATATGTACAAAACACAGGACTAAGGATGAGTAAATGAACTGAGATGCATAGTTCCATAGTATGTGAGGTTGAAAAAAGACAGTCCAAGTCCAACCTATGGAGATGAGATCATTATTAGTATTTTTTTTATAAGATATATAATATAAAATGAAATAAAAATAAGTTATTGAAATAAAAATGAAAATCGAATCAAAGTAATCTATAGTGATAAAATCAAATAAAATACAGAAAAAATATAAATAGATCGAATGGAATGAGTTAAAATAAAATAGAGAAATAATATGAGTAGCCTTATAATTTTTTTTATTTTTTTTTTTCTGTGTGTTTAGAGGATAAACCTGAGTAGGAGGTTCATTAGTTATATACTTACAAATTTGCGTTGTGACAATCTCATTGACCGCAAATTTCCTGGCGCCGCCCCTTTCCCTCCCCTTTCTCCACATAAGCTGTGCTGATGATGGCCGAATCACATGCCTGATCTAGCACGCATGCTCCGAGCGCTCAAGCCACGCCCCCCCTGTTCTCAAGCATCTGACTATTCCTGTTGATGTGCCTGCTGTGATATCCTCCAGCCTCGGAGCTACGGACAGCACCGGAGCGGCTGGGGACTGATCCATCACTGCCGCCCATCTGGAACCGAGGGAACATCCAGGACAGCGGACAGACCAACCATAGCAATGCCTGATTAACACTGCTCAAATGTGAGTGTATTTTTAAAGCAAATTAAAACTTTTTAAACTAATTTATTACGCTTAGAGCGGCGCTGCTCTCCCTTTCAATGAGAAGGTTCTCCTTTTTAATTGACTTTCAGCTCGACCTCTAGTTATCACAGAACTAGTAGTCTGATCCGGCTTAGACATGTAAGTTTTTCGTAAGCATGCAATATCATATGCTTTTATTTAGACCCCTTTCACACGGAGGCTCTTTTACAGGCACTATAGCGCTAAAAATAGCGCCTGTAAAGCGCCTCTCCTGTCACTCCAATGTGAAAGCCCGAGGGACAGGCAGGACATTAAAAAAAGACCTGCAAGCAGCTTCTTTGAGGCGCTCTAAGAGCGGTGTATACACCGCTCCTAAAGCACCCCTGCCCTGCTTTCGTGGTGCTTTTAACCCTTTTTTGGCCGCTCGCGTGGGTTAAAAGTGCCCCGCTAGCGGCTGAAAAGCGCCAATAAAAATAGTGGCACTTTACCGCCGAAGCCCGGGCGTTGTGAGTGTGAAGGGGCTCTAAAGGGAAATTGCACCCTTTTGGCCTGTGATATAATTTTTTTTTTAATCCTAATAGGTATGGGTTGTCTGGCAGTGATGTTCTTGACAATGTGGCTTATGCTCGGGCGTTTAACACAGACCATCAAACCCAGCTTTTATATCAGGCGTCTGCCATGATGGCAGAATCCAGGTAAAATTAACCATTGTTTATATTAATGCAATGTATAGGACATTGTGCAAATGTACAAAACTATACATGTGGCTTGTAAAAGTTTGAACTTTATGTATTGCTCATTTTTTCTAATAGTGGCTCTACTTTGACCAGTTTATGAAGCTGGTCTTATCCATTTCTCCACTTATCTTTGCAAAATTTCAACAAAGCTGAACAGAAGCAATCAACTCTTAATTTCCAGGTTCCCCATGTTCTAAAACCTGACATTTTCCTGGGTGATTTTTTCACCATAGAAAACCTGGTTTCATCTGTTTAAATACAGTGAAAGATGAAATTTTCTCAAGGTGGCATAATTGCTTTCCATTTTGCCAGCTACATGTTGGCAATGCTGCTTTTGATATCAGAATGTATAGGGCGAGTCAAACCATGCAACCATCTTATGGGAAATTAAGAAGCAGTTTTCTGATCCTTGTACCTGGGCCCTTTGTAATGGAGTGTTTTCTTAACCTTTTTATCAAGAAATGACTAAAGCAAATTCTTTTGCATGTTAAGTTTGAGAAAGTGGTAAATTTCTCAGGTATCCACCAAGCCTTGTCTGTCTAGAGCTCTGGGGTAAAATATGGGTTACCAAATACATGTTTTTTTGTAGCCTGTATTTTGCAGTTTTCCCCTAACATTTGTAGAGCCACCTCAAAAGTGCAGTTCCAAGAGAATAGATCTATTTTGTCCCTGCCTGTTTTAATAGAGGACTCTACCTTTAACCAAATTGATAGATTGTGACAGAAGCAGTTTATGAAATATTAAGAAATCCACTCCTATTTCGGTGTGTACAACCAGCTATGGTTTTCTAACTGGACAGAAAATTCATATATTGCTTGTAACTGTGAAAACTACACTGTGCACAATTATTAGGCAAGTGGGTATTTTTGACCAAATCATCATTTTTATGCATATTGTCCCAACTCCCAAGCTCTTTAAACTTGAATGCTTATTGGATTTAAGCATATCAGGTGATGTGTATTTGTGTAATGAGGGCGGGTCTGGCCTAAAAAGATCAACACCCTTTATCAAGGTATGCATAATTATTAAGCAGCTTCTTTTCCTCAGGCAAAATGGGCCAAAAAAGATTTAACTGACTGGTCAAAAATTGTAAAAAGTCTTTCAGAGGGATGCAACACTCTTGAAATTGCTAATTGCTTTTGGGGTTGAAGATGAACTCAAAATCAACTCCCAAACCTACTGCCAGTTTTCAGAAGAAACTTTCCTCAAGCAGTAGTACAGGAAAAAGTCTTCATCTTTCAAGAAGACCATAATATTTGGCAGGACAATCCTCCATCACATGCATTCAAGTACTCCACTGCGTGGCTAGCCAGTAAAGACCTTAAAGATGAAAGAATGACATGGCCCCCTTTCTCACTTGACCTAAACCCTATTGAAAACTAATGGGCACTTCTTAAACGGGAGATTTATGGTGAAAGGAATACAGTACACCTCTCTGAAAGTTGATCGTCAAACTGACAGACTCCATTAATTGAAGGCTTATGACTGTTATTGAAAAGAAGGGTGACTATATTTGTCACTGTTGTATTATTTATTATTATTGTGTATATATTTTGTTTTCACACTTTAACAGATGACAAACAAGTGAGTTGGTAAAAATTCTAGTCTTTCATTTAGTTGCATAATTCTGTAAACTAAAAGTTGTCCAATAATTGTGCACACACCGATATTCTCCTAATGAGATTAATCCTCAAAAATATAATTTGACTAATGTACACACAATGTATACAGCAAGCCCAGAGAAATGTTATTTTTTGCTCCTGTGATTGGCCCACTGCTTATTCATATTGTTTCACTTTACATCACTGGAACTGATCGTGTTATTCAAGCGTGCAGATCCTCCCACGTAGTACTCGAGGAGGAAATGACTGACTTGTTTAATTGCATTTAACCTGGAATAGATTGGAGTTTGACTTAGAAAAAATGTCTTCCATTTTTTTTGCCTTGCCCAGAGCTCAGTGAAATGTTGGCATGCATCATTACTTTTTTAAATTCAGCTAGAACTGTTTGTGTCAGGCATCCACATGCCAGCCCACACAATGTGTGACTAACTGCCTAATAAGGTCCCCCTATTATTCAGGATTTATATAGTGCCAACAGTTTACGCAGCGCTTTACAACTTGAGGGTAGACAGTACAAATACAGTAGGAATGAGAGGACCCTGCTCCTTGGAGCTTACAATCTGAGAGAAGGTCAAGAGATACAAGGGGTAATAATTGTGGGGGATGTGCTGATGAGAAGATAAATGTACAGTTAGGTGGGGGCCAGATAGGCTTCTCTGAAGAGATGAGTTTTCAGGGACCATCTGAAAGTGGATAAAGTAGGAGAAAATCGGACAGATTGGGGTAGAGCATTCCAGAGGATGGGACAGGCTCTGGAGAAGTCCTGAAGGCGCGCATGTGTTGAGGTGACAAGGGAGTTTGAGGGCAGGGGTTCTTAGGAGGAGCCAAGGGAACAATTAGGTTGGTATTTTGAGACTAGGTTAGTGATTGTAGCTGGGGGCCAGGTTGTGGATGGCTTTGTAAATTATAGTTGGCCAACAAATTAAATTCAAGATACTGAGTTGCAGCCAATGGAGGGATTGGCGGAGGGGTATAGCAGACGCTGAACGGTTTGTGAGGTGGATGAGGCTGGCAGGAGCGTTCATGATGGACTGAAGTGGGGATAGCCTATTTAGAGATAAGCCAATGAGGAGGGAGTTGCAGTAGTCGAGACAGGAGATGACCAGGGAGTGGTTTAGAAGCTTTGTGGTGACATTGGTTAGAAAGGGGCATATTTTAGAGATGTTGCGGAGGTTGAGGCAGCAAATTTTGGATAGCGATAGGATGTGGGGCCGAAAGGTTAGTTCAGAGTCCAGGATTACACCTAGGACATTGGCATGGGGGGACAAGTTGATAGTTGAGCCTTTGATATTGACAGAGAAATCAGGGGAAGTGGTACATGAGGGAGGAAATATGAGCTTGGTTTTGGACAGGTTGTGTTTAAGGAAGTGATGTGACATCCAGGCTCATATGTCTGCTAGTAAGTTGGTGATGCGTGAGGAGACAGATGGGAAGAGCTGGGGGGTAGAGAGATAGATTTGGGTGTAATCAACGTAGAGATGATATTGAAGGCCGTGGGAGGCAATCAACTGACCCAGGGAGGTGGTGTAGATTGAGAAAAGGAGAGGTCCAAGAACAGAACCTTGGGGGACCCCAACGGAGAAAGGAAGAGGAGAGGAGGAAGTAGTTATGACACTGAAGGAGTGGTGGGATGGGTAGGATGAGAACCAGCGGAGATTACAGTCACGGAGACCAAAGGAGTGGAGTTTGAGGAGGAGGGGGTGGTCAACTGTGTCAAAGGCCGCAGAGAGATTTTAGGCGTAGTAGTACAGAATAGTGTCTGCTGGTTTTAGCCTTTAATAGGTCATTTGAGAGTTTGAGAGCAGTTTCTGTGGAGTGTTGAGGGCGAAATCCGGACTAAAGGAGATCAAGAAGTTTGTTCATGGTCAGATGGTCGCTCAGTCGGTTGTAGACCAGTCTTTCAAGAAGTTTGGAAGGCAAGTAAGGAGATGGGACGTAGGTTGTTAAGATTGGTGGGATCCAGTGAGGGCTTTTTAAATATGGGGGGGGACTAACGCATGTTTTAGAGAGTTTGGGAATATGCAACAAGAGAGAGAGGTTGGAAATGTGAGTTAGTCTAGCATCGAGTCAGAGGGTGAGCGTAGCATTTGCGTGTGATAAGTGTTGGATTAAAGTTTAGCAACCTCCATTCAACCCTGCTAGTATCTGTGGACATGAGGTGCTGTGTGGGGGAGGTTTCTGCACGTTGGAGATCTCCTCATGAATTGTATCATCCTTGATATGGATGAGACTTTTGTCCCAGTTCACATGCCTCCATAACAAAGTGAAAGAAACCTCAGACAAGGCATTGGGGAGGGAATTGTGTGGACTGAGGCGCTTTGTAGTGCCTGCTGTTAGGACTATCTTGTAATTATAGATGGAGTGGGGGAGGTTATGTACTAATCCGGTCAAAACTTCACCGAATCATAAGCCAGTACTGATCCACTCCAGGAGTTCCAGACAGGACCAGGATTTTCGCCAGGTGCTTAACTGAAAGGCCAGCAACAAAACTTTGTAGGACTCTTTCAGGACATGTGTACTTCCTTCCCTTTACTTAAATTAACTCCTGCTGTGGAGGTGTAGACAACTGGGTAAAGCATGTTCTCAGATTGTGGTTTTTGTCTGTCCTCCTTTTTAATTATAAAGATTTGCTACCAAAGAAATGCACTGTCCAGGCTATGAATTTGCTTGGTTCAGTGCCCAAATGTTTGGATTGAGGTCCTCTGGTGTGGCTTGTCTCTGGTGAACTAATGGCTTAAAACAGTTTTTGCACATAAAATCTCAGCCTACGTCATTGAAAGCTAAATCGACAGTCACAACCATGCCAATTTATAGAATACTTTAATCAACAGTGTGGTATTTTTCTTTTTTATACGATGTGGACTTGTGTCTTTTTTCAACCTCACTTACTATGTGAATGCTTCCGAACAGGGAATGTGATATCGTTGTGTATTACTCCCTCTTTTATTTGTTATAAGCTGAGGGCAGCTTCACATTCTGCCACTGTGCTTTTGCTAAAGCGCAGCTAACCTGCCTTTTTTCATGCGGGTTAGCTGTGCTTTCCTATAGGCTTCTACGAGGTCTTGCTTTTTTGGTGTAGTTTCAGAAAGCGCACAAACTCCTGCATGCTGCATCTGTGGTGCGCTTTTTGAAATCATACCAAAACCGCAGGACAGTTGGCTATGCTTTTCTTTGGCACCAGGGCCGCACCAGTGCAGTTCAAAGCATCCCTAAATGTTTGTTATTTTTTTAAATATTGTCTTATTTATTTCTCTAGGTATGCACTTCTTATCGTGGACAGTGCTACTGCTTTATATAGGACAGATTATTCAGGAAGAGGGGAACTTTCAGCAAGACAGATGCATTTGGCTCGTTTTTTGAGAATGCTACTAAGACTTGCTGATGAGGTTTGTACTCTAATTTGAGATTTTAAGCAAGGCAGACATCTTGAATGTGCAGGAAGTTTTGTGTGATTCAGCAACAGTTATTTCAAAGAATAAACAGATGGGGGGGAAAAAACACCACCTAGTCCTCATAAATCACAAATAACTCAATGAAAATATTAGATGTTTTGATTTTGGTGAGTGTCTATGGTTTCAAATGGGGGCGCACGGATACTGGTATGGGTGCAGATACCAGGGATTTGAGCGAGTATCTGTACTCGCCCAAATGCTACTGAAACCGATACTTTGCGGCACTATTTGTATCAATGCAAAACAATGGGCTCAGATTGTACTGCAGAGAATGGCATGCGTTTTGAGCAGGAACAAGGTGCCATTCCTGTCCGAATCGCATGTAATTTCCCCCACTGCTCGGGTGTATAGAAGCGCCATCTAGTGGGCAGTTTATAACTCACAAAATTCAGCAGAGGAAGCGCTATTCCAGCAAGTAGGTAAAGAGTGCTGTTCCAGTAAATAGGTAGAGACAGATTAGAAGTTCAAAACGGCAATCCTTTATTGGAAAACTCAACAGATTGATGACATTAGATAAATGGATCACAAGCCCATTCAGGGAGATGGCAGAGTGCCAGTGAGGCACTGAGACTTGCGGGTTCCATAGTTGAAGTTGAAGTGATGAGTCCTGACCGCAGATGTCATTTCTGAGTGTGCCATAGATCCAGCATCCATTGGGCTCACTGCCCGCCCCAGGAGCTGCAGGCTTAGAAGCAGCCGTTCATTCCACCAGGCTTAGCAGTCCTCTATGGAACCCGTAAGTCTCAGTGCCTCACTGGCACACTACCAGCTCCCTGCATGGGCTTGTGATCCATTTACCTAATGTCATTGGTCTGTTCAGTTTTCCAATAAATATATGGAACAATAGGATTATGGTGGGATTATGGCGGTGCCAAGGAGTGAAAAGGACACTTAGTAGAGATATTGACATCCCGGGGGGGTTTCTTTGCTTGTTTGTAATTTTTTTGACTGGTTTTTAGGGGGTAAAAAAAAAAGAGGAAAGCACATATATACTGAAATATAGGGTAGGCTCGGTGACCCGAATGGCACACTTAGGTTACAGAGATATTTGCAATACTAATGCTGTGTTTATGGAGATATAAATGTTGATGTAACCCCTATCTGATGTACTGTATGATTATTCTTTATGTGCAAAATAAAAAATCTTTTTTTAAGAAAAGATTCATTCCTTCCCTACAATAAGACCTGTCATAGGAAAATAGATCTGCTTTCTGCTGTGTATCTTTAGAAATGTAAGATTGTGGGGAGAATCCAGACTATATTAACAAAATTAGGGAAAACATAGTCCTCCAATGAGTAAGATTTTCTAAAGGAGTTGAGAATCTTCAGTCAAAATGTAAATCGGCCCAAGTTTTTTTTTTTTTTTTAGGTCTTGCCATATATTTCTAAACCTCAGCCGTATGGCCACAACATGAATCCACCTATCAACTCCGGTGGGCATCAGAGACCTAAGTGTGGAATTTCAAGCGAGATGGTGTGGTTACAGTTTATTCTCTACTGATCTGTGCAATGTTGAATTGCACATTAAACTCTAGCCATCTGCATATAGTACTAGACATTAAAGCTGATCTAAAGTCATTTTTTTCAACTTTTCATCTATTAAATCTTCTGCCCTTGTTTTAACATTGGATAGTAAAACTTTTTTTCTGCCAGTAAATACCCTATACAGCCCACTTCCTGTTTCTTGTCATTAGCCTAGGCTTATGACATCATGCACAGCTCTCTCTCTCGCTGTCTCATATGAGAGTTTGCCAGGAAGGGAGGGGGGGGTGAGTCATAAGAGGGCCAATGAAAGCTGCAGAGCTGTGTGTGTAAATCCAGGAAGTGAACAGGCAGCAGCTTCAGCTGCCCAGTTAAAATGGCTGCAGCCAGACTTGGGGGAGGGAGATTAACAGAATCGCAGTGTGTGTGTATATAAAGAATATGCAAAGTGGTTTTATTGCACATTATGTGAGCAGACTGCAGTTCCTCTTTAATTCCATAACACATGTTTTTCTCTCAAAGTTTGGAGTAGCTGTTGTGATTACAAACCAGGTTGTAGCACAGGTGGATGGAGCTGCCATGTTTGCTGCCGATCCTAAAAAGCCCATTGGAGGAAATATTATTGCACATGCATCTACTACGAGGTATGACATAAGCAAAGGTTGCAATTTTTTTTAATTTATAGCTATGATATTCCTAGTGTTGCGCACAATAAATATAACTTCTTGTGTATTTTGTTTTAAAGTTTTTTTTTTTTTTTTTGTTTTTTTGTTTTTTTTTTACAGACTTTACTTACGGAAGGGTAGAGGAGAGACCAGAATCTGTAAGATCTATGACTCTCCATGTCTGCCTGAGGCTGAGGCAATGTTTGCAATCAATGCAGATGGAGTGGGTGATGCCAAGGACTGAATGTTCACAAATACTATATACATGCAACACAACTTGCTCATCTTGCAGAAAGAATGTACAGAGGATGGGGATACCAAGATAACTGCCATTGAAGGAAATATACATTGTACAGTTAATGTCCCTAAAACCAAGTGTGTTATATTTCAACTGACATTTAATTGTTTTTTTGTGGATCTTTGATCTTGCTCACAGAACAAAGTACATGCACAAAATACAATTTACTGTACATTTATGGTTTTCACATCACTTGCATTACTTGGACTCTGTGGCCACAATTGCCTAAAACAGTTTAACAAACGCCTTAAGAGATCAGCACCTCCAAGTATCAGTCTCCCAGGTTTATACTCTATATTCAAGTGCTGGCAAAAATAGAGAACATTTCACTCCAAAATGTAATGTAATATAGCATGCAGATACCGCCACACACTGTAATAAACTCCAGTGTAAGGTGAATGAACAACTGGCCTCAGCTCCCATCCCATTGGTCACATCCCTCTTAGATGTTTCACCTACATTGGGCTTAATCGTATGATCTGAGCTGAAGCCAGTATTTTATTCACCTTTTACATTGAAGTTGAATACAGTGCGCAGCGATTTCTGCATGCTATATCATCTAAAATCGTTCTAATTTATAATGTAAACTAAAAAAAAAATTAACTCTGTTGCGAGCAACAACCTCTTTCGGCAACAGAATCTAAATATGTATATCAGAATTTTCAGGTGACATCCCTCTTTATAAGATGTTGTAAAAAGTTTTTTCTTTTGTTTTAGATTTGATGTGTATATATATATATATTGATAAAATAAACGGAATAATAATTTCATACTTTTGCATTGATCGTTGTTATATATTTTTTTTCTATTTAAAGAGGAACAAAACCGTTAGCTGTGACAGGTATGTGGGCTCTCAGGTGAACTTTCAACCCCTAAATGGCTGGTGTCATAGCTGATCACATCTGCAGCACCATGGTAACTACAGATCAAAATGGTTACTAATCTTCTGTCTTCAGCTTCTAAGGCCCCATTCACACTATATTTGCAGAGGAAACTTGTCCAACGCAGTCCCAACATATACAAGGTAATTTTCCTGATGTTCTTTTCAGTTCACACCGCTATACAGAAGTGGTATGCACTGAGGAAAAGTAGCAGTGTGTTGCCAACGCAGTACACATCAATGCATAAAGTTTGAATTAAATATAATTTTGTGACATTTCAATAAAGATACAAAAAAGTAAACCTTAATCCCTTGCCGACCGGCTCACGCCGATATACGTCAGCAGAAGGGCACGTACAGGCATATTAACGTACCTGTATGTTGCCCTTTTAAGAAGCAACTTGCGCCCGCTGTGAGCTCTGTGAGTGTGATCGCGGACTCTATATCCGTGGGGATACCTGCGATCGTCTCACGGAGAGGAAGAACTGGGAAATACTGATGTAAACAAGCATTTCCCCGTTCTACCTAGTGAGGGGACACTGATCACCACTCCCTGTAATTGGGGGAGCGGTGATCAGTGTCGTGTCACACAGCCCATCCCCCCATTCTCTAGGACACACTTAACCCCTACATCACCCCCTAGTGGTTAACCCCTTCACTACCAGTCACTCTTACACAGTAATCAATGCATTTTTAATGGCACTGATCGCTGTATAAATGTGAATGGTCCCAAAATAGCGCCAAAAGTGCCGATCTGTCCGACATAATGTCACAGTCACGATAAAAATCGCTAATCGCAGCCATTACTAGTAGTAAAAAAAAAAAAATTCTTAATAAAACTGCCATAAAACTATCCCCTATTTTGTAGACGCTATAACTTTTCTGCAAACCAATCAATCGCTTATTGCGATTATTTAATTTTTTTTTACCAAAAATATGTAGAATACGTATCGGCATAAACTGAGGGAAAAAAAATTTTTTTTATATATTTTTTGGGGATATTTATTATAGCAAAAAATAATGCGTTTTTCCAAAATTGTCGCTATTTTTTGTTTATAGTGCAAAAAATAAAAATTGCAGAGGTCATCAATACCAGCAAAAGAAAGCTATGTGGGGAAAAAAGGATGTCAATTTTGTTTTGGAGCCACGTCGCACGACCGCGCAATTGTCAGTTAAAGCGACGCAGTGCCCAATCGCAAAAAGTGCTCTGGTCTTTTGCCAGCCAAATGGTCCGGGGCTGAAGTGGTTAAACTACACATTGCATCGGTCTTCACAGCCCATAATCAGCAGCTGCACTGTAATGCATGCTGCTTGTGTGAATAGACGCTAAATGATAGGAGGGTTTAGTTCCACTTTAACAGTAATAAAAAAAAAAAGGTACATTGGTATAACCTCTAGGTGGTACCATAAATTATCAACTTGAAAGTGATTTCTGATCTTGATGCAATTTTGTATAGCTGCAAATTTACTGTAGGGTGCATGTCAGTGTAACAGTTTTTTTCTATTTGGGCAAAATTTAACAGGAAACCTCCTTCTGAAACCAGCATTTTTAACAGTTGATGAATGTTATGAATCTAAGTAAAATGCACCTGTACTTTTTGTAAGCGCATTCCAACTAACCTTATGAATTGTTAGAAGGCTCTATGCAGGTCCTGCAAGTTCTGGTACAGCCTTTAGAGCCCTTGCACACTGGGGCGGGGGGCGGCGTCGGCGGTAAAACGCCGCTATTATTAGCGGCGTTTTACCGTCGGTATTCGGCCGCTAGCGGGGCGGTTTTACCCCCCGCTAGCGGCCGAGAAGGGGTTAAATACCACCGCAAAGCGCCTCTGCAGAGGCGCATTGCCGGCGGTATAGCCGCGCCGTCCCATTGATTTCAATGGGCAGGAGCGGTAAAGGAGCGGTATACACACCGCTCCTTCACCGCCCCGAAGATGCGGCTAGCTGGACTTTTTTTACCGTCCTGCCAGCGCATCGCTCCAGTGTGCAAGCCCTCGGGGCTTTCACACTGGAATGCAAGGAGCGGCACTTTCTGGGCGGTTTGCAGGCGCTATTATTAGCGCAATAGCGCCTGCAAACCGCCCCAGTGTGCAAGGGCTCTTAAAGCAATGGTTCTCAACCTTCCTAAGTGCCGTGACCCCTTGATAAAATTTCCCAAGTTGTGGGGACCCCAACAGTAAAATTATTTTCGTAGCGTGGATTGTCACTACCCAAGGCAAGACAAGTAATTTGCACCCCTAACCCATGGACATTTAGCGCTCCCTGAGTCCCTTCCACTTGTACAGTATTAAAACCCCTTATGGTACATTTTAGGATGTAACACTTTTTCTTTTGTTCTCCTTTCTTTGCCTTTTTATCTGTCTTTATCCTAAATTTCTTGTTTTTTTCCCCCCCATCCGTCTTTCTTGTTCTTATGCTTGTTCTTTCTCTCCCTTTTTTTTTTTTTTGTTCCTCCCCCTCTTTTCCTCTCCCTTCCATGTATTTTTTTTCCCCTCTTACTCCTGGGTGGGGGGGGGGGGGGGGGGACTACTGATCTGAACTGTAGTGGGGACTTAAGTGTTACTCACTGTCTCCGGCTTCTCTGTGGCTTCGACTTGTGTGGTGTCTCGTAGTAGTGACACCTATGCCAAAATCAAGAGATGGGGTCTCCTCCAGCCCCTCCCACTTAACCTTCCTTACCAGTCAGCTGACCTCTAGCATTCTGCCCCCAGCCATGCCGTGAACTGAATGGGCGGCTGTGAAGAGGCTGACTGGGCAGCCGCGGGCTCAAGGATCAGCCCTGCTGGGCAGCCGCAAAAGGACTGGGGGAGCGGTGCGGACTTCAGGAACAGCCCAGGATTCGGTGACCCCTGGCAAATCATCATTCGACCCCTGGTCCCGACCCCCAGGTTGAAAACCACTGCTTTAAAGCTTCCGTATTGCCAATATTCACCAGTAAGTCATGTTGTAGGTACACACCGCTGTTGCAAATTCTAATTTCAGTAACTAAAGCAAGGGGGATGGATTTTGTGTTAACCACTTCAGCCCCGGAAGGATTTACCCCCTTCCTGACCACTTTTTACAATTTGGCACTGCGTTGCTTTAACTGCTAATTGCGCGGTCATGCAATGCTGTACCCAAACGAAATTTGCATCCTTTTCTTCCCACAAATAGAGCTTTCTTTTGATGGTATTTGATCACCTCTGCCATATTTATTTTTTCCGCTATAAACGGAAAAAGACCGAAAATTTTGAAAAAAAAATATTTTCTACTTTTTGTTATAAAAAAAATCCAATAAACTCAATTTTAGTCATACATTTAGGCCAAAATGTATTCGGCCACATGTCTTTGGTAAAAAAAAATGTGAATAAGTGTATATTTATTGGTTTGCGCCTACAAACTAGGGTACATATTCTGGAATTTACACAGCCTTTAATTTATGACTGCCTATGTCATTTCTTGAGGTGCTAAAATGGCAGGGCAGTACAAAACCCCCACAAATGACCCCTTTTTGGAAAGTAGACACCCCAAGGAAATTGCTGAGGCATGTTGAGCCCATTGAATATTTTTTTTTTGTACCAAGTGATTGAATAATGATAAAAATAAAATTACAAAAAGTTGCCATGGGCATATGTGGAATTGCACCCCAAAATATATTCAGCTGCTTCTTCTGAGTACGGGGATACCACATGTGTGGGACTTTTTGGGAGCCTAGCCGCATACGGGGCCCCGAAAACCAAGCACCGCCTTTAGGATTTCTAAGGGTGTAAATTTTTTATTTCACTCTTCACTGCCTATCAGTTTCGGAGGCCATGGAATGCCCAGGTGGCACAACCCCCCCCCCCCCCCCCCCAATTGACCCCATTTTGGAAAGTAGACACCCCAAGCTATTTGCTGAGAGGCATGGTGAGTATTTTGCAGCTCTCATTTGTTTTTGAAAATGAATGACAAGAAAAAATTTTTATTTTTATTTTTTTTCTTTTTTCAATTTTTAAAACTTTGACAAAAAGTGAGGTCTGCAAAATGCCTGCATGACATGCCTCTCAGCAAATAGTTTGGGGGGGGGGGGGGGGGGCGGTTGAACTGTCCTGGCATTTTATGCACAACATTTAGAAGCTTATGTCACACATCACCCACTCTCCTAACCACTTGAAGACAAAGCCCTTTCTGACACTTTTTGTTTACATGAAAAATTATTTTTTTTTGCAAGAAAATTACTTTGAACCCCCAAACATTATATATTTTTTTAAAGCAAAGGCCCTACAGATTAAAATGGTGGGTGTTTCATTTTTTTTTCACACAGTATTTGCGCAGCAATTTTTCAAACGCATTTTTGGGGGAAAAAACACACTTTTTTTAAATTTTAATGCACTAAAACACACTATATTTCCCAAATGTTTGATGAAATAAAAAAGATCATCTTAGGCTGAGTACATGGATACCAAACATGACATGCTTTAAAATTGCGTACAAACGTGCAGTGGCAGCAAAATTAATACATTTTTAAAAGCCTTTACAGGTTACCACTTTAGATTTACAGAGGAGGTCTACTGCTAAAATTACTGCCCTCGATCTGACCTTCGCGGTGATACCTCACATGCATGGTGCAATTGCTGTTTACATTTGACGCCAGACCGACGCTTGCGTTCGCCTTAGCGTGAGAGCAGGGGGGGGGGACAGGGGTGCTTTTTTCTTTTTTTTTTTCTTTATTATTTTTTTGCTTTTTTATCTTATTTTTAAACTGTTCCTTTCATTTTTTTTTTTTTTTTTTTTTTTTAATTATTTTTATTGTTATCCCAGGGAATGTAAATATTCCCTATGATAGCAATAGGTAGTGACAGGTACTCTTTTTT
Organism: Lithobates septentrionalis; assembly: GCA_037952835.1. Lineage (NCBI taxonomy): Eukaryota > Metazoa > Chordata > Amphibia > Anura > Ranidae > Lithobates > Lithobates septentrionalis. The sequence goes on along the minus strand of JBBDGP010000855.1, from coordinate 1,540,695 downwards.
TTTTTTTTTTTTTTTTTTGAAAAAATTGGGGTCTATTAGAACCTAGATCTCTCCTCTGCCCTCAAAGCATCTGACCACACCAAGATCGGTGTGATAAAATGCTTCCCCAATTTCCCAACGGCGCTGTTTACATCCGGCGAAATCTAAGTCCTAAAATGCTCGTAGCTTCCGGTTTCTTAGGCTATAGAGATGTTTGGAGCCTCTCTGATCAGCTCTATGGTCAGCTGGCTGAATAACCGGCTGCATTCTCAGGTTCCCTGTTGAGACAGGTGAGCCAGAGAAAAACACGGAAGATGGTGGGGGGGGATTCCCTCCCACTGCTTGTAAAAGCAGTCTAGAGGCTAATTAGCCACTAGGATTGCTTTTACATGAAAGCCGACCACTGGCTGAAAAGAATTATACCAAACTACCTAACCCTGCAGGCATCATTCTGGTATAACCACTCAAAGTCGTGAATGGCGTACCTGAAGACAAAAAATGGTTAACAATAAAACACAGTAAACGGTAAAGTATAAAAAATTGCATAACTGAAAAGCAAACATGATAAAACATAACAATAAAACATTGCAGAATAGAATACAGTAAAAAAGAGCAGAACAGTAGAGAGAGAACTATGAAACGACAACTATTTTTATTTTGTTTTTGTTTGTATTTTTTTTTTTTTTTTACACTTTTTTTTGTAACTAACTTTTATA